>CM038141.1:357555699-358755699 GCA_021437245.1 Aegilops speltoides | reverse complement strand
GACGTCTCCCATGCCTTGATCCAGCAAGGAGAGAAGGAGAGGTTGAGGAAGACTCCATCCAGCAGCAGCACAACGACGTGGTGGTGGTGGAGGAGCATGGCAATCATGTAGGGCTTCGCCAAGCACCACGAGAGAGGAGGAGTACTTGGGAGAGGGGGAGGGCTGCGCCAGAACTTGGGGTGCGGCTGCCCTCCCACCCCTCCACTATTTATAGGTGGGGGGAAGAGGGGCCGCCTTAGATCCCATCTAGGGTTGGGGGGCGGCTAAGGGGAGGAGTGCCTCCCAAGTCAAGTGGAGGCCCTCCCCTTAGGGTTCCCCTTCATGCGCATGGGCCTTGGGGGCTGGTGCCTGGCCCATTAAGGCTAGGGCACCCCTACAGCCCATGCTATCTGTATTGGACGTGGTGGAACAATTTCCGACCTCCGACCCTCCGAATTCTCCGAACCTTCGAAGCTTCCTGCATAATACCGAAAACCCGAACTTTTCCTAACCCTAACAACAACTTTCCATATATAAATCTTTACCTCCGGATCACATTTAACTCCTCGTGACATCCGAATCTCATCCGGACTCCAAACAACATTTGGTAACCACATACAAACTTCCTTTATAACCCTAGCGCCATCGAACCTTATGTGTAGACCCTACGGGTTCGGGGACATGTAGACATGACCGAGACGTTCTCCGGTTAATAACCAACAGCGGGATCTGGATACCCATGTTGGCTCCTACATGTTCCATGATGATCTCATCGGATGAACCACGATGTCAAGGACTCAATCGATCCCGTATACAATTCCCTCGTCTAACGGTATTGTACTTGCCCGAGATTCGATCGTCGGTATACCGATACCTTGTTCAATCTCGCTACGGCAAGTCTCTTTACTCGCTCAGAACACATCATCCCGTGATCAACCCCTTGGTCACATTGTGCATATTATGATGATGTCCTACCGAGTGGGCCCAGAGATACCTCTCCGCTTACACGGAGTGACAAATCCAGCCTCGATTCGTACAACCCAACAGATACTTTCGGAGATACCGTAGTGCACCTTTATAGCCACCCAGCTTACGCTTGTGATGTTTGGTACACGCAAAGCATTCATACGGTATCCGGAGTTGCACAATCTCATGGTCTAAGGAAATGATACTTGACATTAGAAAATCTTTAGCATACTTAACTACGATCTTTGTGCTAGGCTTAGGATTGGTCTTGTCCATCACATCATTTCGCTAATGATGTGATCCCGTTATCAACGACATCTAATGTCCATGGTCAGGAAACCGTAACCATCTGTTGATCAACGAGCTAGTCAACTAGAGGCTCACTAGGGACATGGTGTTGTCTATGTACCCACACATGTATCTGAGTTTCCTATCAATACAATTATAGCATGAATAATAAATGATTATCATGAACAAGGAAATATAATAATAACTAATTTATTATTGTCTCTAGGGCATATTTCCAACAGTAATGGTGATGTTTCACAGGCGGCCTCAGACAACGGGATGGTGCATGTGTAGGTGACAACGTCCCGAACACCCCCACTTCCTAATCTAGAGCCAACACATCATGTACCGCTCCATGTACCATAGCCATCATCACGTTGCCTTGGATGAAGCTAGGTAGCACGACCCAGAAGGCTATCTAGAGTGTCTCCACAACCGTCACATATGTCGCATCCTGCAGTCCAGAAACCAGGTATGCAATTTCTCCAAACAAGTCCTACTCGTTGTTGGTGATGACAACATTTTATGGGCATTGTTTTTCTTGTTGAAGACATAATGGGTTGATTTCACACCACACCCATCTTTGAGATCTTGTCTATGGGTGAAAATTGTGAAGAACCTTATTGTATCGGTGACGACAATATTTTTGGCGGCGTTTCTGTTGGTTGAAGCATCATTTGGGGACTTGAAATTTTGGCGGGAACACCTGATGTGCGGTGATGTGGCTGGTCGGGAGCCATATGTGGCGTGGTGATCAGTGTGGTGTGTGCGGTGGCGTGTATTTGTGCGCCGGCGCTGGTGGGTGGCTCGATCATTGTTGACATGTGGGCAACATCGTTAGTTGTTCTCTTGCTGTCGTTTTATGTCTTTAGTGTCGACACGGTCATTAGACATGCTTGTGGCCGATGCGACAGAAAGAACTGCTCTTTGATGAAGTTGCGGACGACATCGGCAGGTTATAGAAGCGGTTGAAGATGTATGATGATGTTGCCTTCATCTTTGATGTGTTTTCTTGGTCTTTTTGGCGTCCCATGTATTGTGATGACTTAAAGTTAGTTTAGCTAAGTGTAATTAAGGTTCAAAAAATCATATGTCGGGTCGTGTCGATTTGGCTTGAATATATCAGATGTCAGATATCAGGTGATAGAACGGCTGATGTGTAGATATATTAGAGGAAATATATCTACATTTTTTCCCAATATTCTTATCTTTTTGGAATTCTCCAATATTCTTGTTAAAATATGTCTTTTTAGTAATAATAACTATGGTGTCAACGCTATAGCATAACAAATTTAAATTGCTAGTTTATGGCTTGTTAATTGATAAAATATTTAAGATAGATTCACAAAATCTTCACTTTAAGATTGAGAACAATACGTTATACTCCCTCCTATCCAAAATAGATGACCCAACTTTGTACTAACTTTGTAGTAAAGTTAGTATAAAATTGAGTCATCTATTTTGGAACGGAGGGAGTATATGTGATCTACGAAACATATGAATGACTTTGAAAATTACGTTGAGGTTGAAAATACATAATCTTTTTTCACCTTTTTCTGATAAGTAACTATGGTGCCGGTCTATATCAGTGGCATATCAGGTCAGATATCGGCCATATCAGTCGATACTTTGGTCCATACCGGATGATACGTGTGAAAAATGATATTTACAAAATGATATGTTATGTTTATACCGATAGAGCCCAAAACTGATATATCGAGCTATGTCGGTCATATCAGCCTAGATTTAAAAGCTTGAGTGTATGTCCATTGTCAATGTTTATATCCTTTAATAAACAGAGCAGTTTCGGTCATCATGGCTTCATCTATAATGGAACCCTAATCCTAATGGCTTTCCTTTTACTTTTTTTTTTCAAAAAAGCACCCGTGTGACACGATCGCGTCCGGACCGCGTTGTTGACGTGGTTGCGTTGCGTGTTGGCAACTTGGCATGTGCCAGCCCCGTCTGGCCGACCCGACCGGACGTCGCTCGCCCCCGTGCGCTCGACGGACGGCGCCACGCGACGTATCGCGATCGCGTGTCGGCGCCCGGAACGTATGGGCGTGCGTCCTGACGACGGCTCCGGTGATGATTGGTCTATGTGTGAGATCCGCAACGGAACGGCCGAGGGCCGACACGTCTCGGGCCCTAGGCCAGGGGAAGAAGGTGCCTCGCGCTGCGTGCCACACGATAGTCGGATGCTGCCTCGGCTCGCACCTCGCGCATCTGCGTGTTTCTTTGTTTGTCCGGAGCGTGTGGTCGACACCGGACTAGTCAAGTTGTCAACAGCCTACCGTTCGATGGCAGATGGCGCTTCAAATTTGGCTCATGCGGGATATGTTCCTTTCTCTCTATCATAGTCAACTCCGCTCTCGCCTCAAAAAAAAAAAAAACTCCGCTCTCGCCTGCACCTAAAGCTAAAAGGAAACTGGGAGGACGGGAATTACCTCCTAGAGGATATGTGAAGCTAAATATGGACGCCTCCTTTGATCTAGATCTTCTCAAAGGAACTGCTCGTGCAATTATAAGAGATGATAGAGGCGAGTTCATTAACGCAGGTAATTGGAATATGTTCCTTTCTCTCTATCATACTCCGCTCTCGCCTACGGCTGTGGCAGCCCGGCAGGTGCATCTTTTGGACCCATTCCATGAAGTAAGTGTTTCCTTACGAAAAATATACTGTATGTCAAATGTTTATAAGTGAACTCTTTTATTTTTGCACCTGTGTTTTCTTTTTGTGGAAAATAAAATTGTCGGTAAGACCGTTAACAAAATAAATACATAAAGGTATGCCTACTTCTCCTCTACTAGATTGGATTTTACCCGAAAATTCATGCAAATTTTCTTTAATTAATTAATTGGTGTACGAGTTAGACAAAACTTTGTTAATCTCATCTAGATAAGAAGTACTCCCTCCGTCCGGAAATACTTGTCAATAAAATGGATGGAAAGAGATGTATTTAGAATTAAAATACGTCTAGATATATCCCCTTTTATCCATTGTGATGACAAGTATTTCCGGATGGAGGGAGTTTTTTTTTGCGAGAATTTTTTTGATCTATTTGTCAACTATGAAGGTAGTACAAAGAACAGTAGAAGCAAAATTTACATCCAGATTCATAGACCACCTAGCGACGACTATAAGCATTGGAGCGAGTCGAAGGCGCCGCCGTCACCGCCCCTTCCTTCTCGTAGACGGACAAACATTGTTGTAGTAGACAATCAAAAAGTCGTCGTGCTAAGCCCCTATAGGACCAGCGGACCAGAACAACAACCGCTGTCGATGAAGAGAAGCATAGAACGGAATGATCCAACCTGCAGACACACAAGCGTAGACGAACGAACACCGGATCCAGATGGATCCATTGAAGAGAAACGCCCACCTGAGCCCACGAGATCTGCCGAATACACACCTCCACGCACCCTCCAGCAATGCTTGGAGCATCACCGGGACGGGGGCTAGGCGGGGAGAACCTTATTCCATCTTCAAAAAACCATCGCCGCCTCGTCTTCTTGAGCATGGTACAAACCCTAACAAAACTCAGGAAAACACTTAAAACGGAACCCTCCCACGGGTGAGAGTCGGGATACACCGCACCTCCATGATCCAAGGACCATAGCAGACGAGGCGGGCCGGCGCCAACGCCGACGAGAGGCAGGGAAAACTTAGGTAAGAGTTCGCCGTTCTTTTCCTGTTTAATCACATGGCATCTAGATAAGAAATAGAAAATCCGATAACCAAAATTGGATTCGTGAGAACACAAATCTGAATAACAAAGTTGTATGCCTTTTTTTGACATCGTATTCTTTATTGCAAGGTGATCACCATATTATCTTTTACAAGACTATTAACAATCTTTATGGGTGGATCTTCCATCCACACTGCACACACCTTATTTCTAACTAGTTTGGCTAAATCATGGGCAACACTATTAGTTTTTCTAGGAGCATGCTCAAAAATAATATGCAGGAAATCACACACATGGTCATATATATCATCAAAAACTGCCGAGACCAAAAGAGCGACCTCCATTCACATACAAAGTCATATATATTATCTCTGAATTTGTGCACAATTTATAAATTCATGAACTTTTTTCAAACGCACAAACACTTTTTGAACTCAAGTATAATTTTAAAATTTGTGAACATTTTAAAATTAAAAAAATAAACCAAATTCATGTCTCTTTGGAAATTTGTGCATATTTTGAAAACTTGCAGGAAAGCAATTCATGAACATTTTACAACTCACAAAAAGAATTCAAATGTGCAAATTAATTCATGAATATTTTCCAAACTCGCTAACAGTTTTAAAATTTAAGACTATTTTCAGAATTCACGAACATTTTTCAATTCACAAACGCTTTTCAAACTCATGAATATGTTTCTAATTTGCTAATATTTTTCAAACTTTCTTTTAAAAAACTCTTTAATGTAGTAAAATGTTTTCCAATCATTAATATTTTCACAGAAATATCTTTTTTTGTGATATATATAGAACTAGTGAGATTATTATATTTCGAAAATATATATATGAAGAAATTATGATGGCTGTTTTGAGCGTATGTTTTTAGACCAAACACGCTTTATTAAATATTCAAAACAATGTTTACAGGAATTACGGCGGGATCAAAAGGATTTCCCAGCCATAAATGTCGACCAACACCTAACTCAGCTGCGTGTTTTGCGATAATATGCTCCTCCAAATTAAAGTTTCTGCGGTCATAAACGAGAGTACATTTATCGAACTGAGACCTTCGTTGACTTTTTCTAACATGATTGCACCGTACGGCCGGGTAGCATGTTGCTCGATGTCACTCACAACATTCTGAGCGTAAGAGGCCACGACTATTCTTGCGAGGGAGAGATCATCGGCCGAAGCTAGAGCCTCTCGGCAAGCAAGCGCTTCCAGGCTTGCGGGATCGCCGATGCATTCCACCACAAATCGTCGCGCGCCAGGCACGCCCAACATACCAGACGAGGGACAAACTATGAGCGCCCTCTGTGGCCGAAAATTCCTCAACTCCGTCGCCCGTAGCCAGCTGCCAGCTTCTCGGTTTCTCGCCATGAGTTAGCGATCCGTTCGGCTGGGCAGCTGCTCACCTTTTTTTTAGAATCTCATAGAGCTTTATTACTGCGTCACAACGTTGGTAGGGACGAATACAAGATCTCCGGTCTGGCCTAACCAAAAATGATGGGCAAAACCTAAGAATAAAGCATACTTTGCTACATTCGAGGTCCTATACTCATGACTAAAGATACATGAAGACAAACTGCTGGCTCTAGTTACAATCTCTTTAATTATTGCTCCAAAGGCAGCGGAACTCCCTTACTTGATCGCATCAATGGCCACCCAAGCGTACTAAAATGCTGGAAGCCCAAAGTGAGCTATTCTGGCCCGTTTCGGCTAGAGAATTGGAGTGAGCTGGCAGCCCAGATTGGTGTGAAAGAGGAATGGGCAATAGGCCTGCTCGGGTGGGTGCTTGTGGTCATTTTTTTAGCCCGTGCGTGAGGAGTGTGGCTGCTGATATTTTTTCTGTGTGGCGATTTGGCTGTGTACAGAAACTGTAGAGATACATTTCATCACTGTAAAATGTATATTTTTCAAAGAGAATAATTATGTAAAATTAAAACAAACATGCCAGTTAAGATAATTTCATGAGCATCAAGTTCCACACGTGTTTCAATAGACCAAAAGACTCATATTTTGCATAAGTTTGCAAATCAAAAGGGGTTAGTACATGTGTGCAACATCAACAATGCCTCACCAACTTAGAGCAATGGCGGTAGCTAGTTCTTGCCTAAACGCATCCATGTCTTCACCATTTTCCGCTGTAGTTGATGTATCCAATGCATGTGAAGGAACAACTTTCTTGTATCGTTCCGGAATTGTTGGCACATAGTCCGGGTCCCTATCACAGCAAACAAAGTGAATATCTTCTTCATCATGGAAGCGGACATAGTTGTGCAATGTCATAGTAGCGGCGACAATCATCTTTTGGATTTCAATGGAGTAGCTTGGCATCTTGAGAAGAATCTGCCGTTTCATCTTCCACACTCCGAAGGCTCTCCCTATGCAATTGTGCTTGGACGAGTGGATCCTATTGAGCTTCTCTTTAGGCGTATTGGGTGGAGCATTGAGGGAGTCCTGGATTAAGGGGTCCTCGAACAACCGGACTATATGCATATGCCGGACTGTTGGGCTATGAAGGTACAAGATAGAAGACTTCGTCCCGTGTCCGGATGGGACTCTCCTTTGCATGGAAGGCAAGCTTGGCGATTCGGATATGAAGATTCCTTTTCTCAGAATCGACTCAGGTAACCCTAGCCCTCCGGTGTCTATATAAACTAGAGGGTTTAGTCTCAGAGGACAAGAACAATCGTAATCATAGGCTAACTTCTAGTGTTTAGCCTCTACGATCTCATGGTAGATCAACTCTTGTAATACTCATATCATCAAGATCAATCAAGGTGAAGTAGGGTATTACCTCCATCGAGAGGGCCCAACTCAGGTAAACATTGTATCCCCTGCCTCCTGTTACCATTAGCTTTAGACGCACAGTTCGGGACCCCCTACCCGAGATCCGCCGGTTTTGACACCGACATTGGTGCTTTCATTGAAAGTTCCATTGTGTCGTCACCATAAGGCTTGATGGCTCCTTCAATCATCTACAACAACACAGTCCAGGGTGAAGTTTTTCCTCCCCGGACAGATCTTCATATTCGGCGGCTTCAAGATCAAGGCCAACTCGCTGGCCATCCGAGCAGATTGACACCACGCTCTAGCCATCGTGTCGTTTGGAAGCTTGAACTACACTGCGGACATCCGTGGAGACTTGATCTTCGGCGGATTCGATCCCATGATAGCCGCGCCCTGCCGTCACGATGGATATGACCTAAATCCGTCATCAAACTGTGTGCAGGAGATAGTGCCTGTAATTGCTCTGGCCCTAGATCCAGAGCAGAGCGCGCCATCCAGGGACGGGAAGCCCAACCTCGCCACAGAGTCCGCAGACCCAGCGGCGCTAGAGCCGAACATAGATCTGACCTCCAACGAGGCGTGTGTCATCGGTACTTTTGACTCGTCTCCGGCCATAGGCGCCAACGCGGTATCCGCACCCATCGAATCGACGGCGCCGATCTTAGAGTTCACTCATGACATCTTCCAACACTCACCCCTAGGCGACATGTTAAACTCATTAAAGTCTCTCTCCTTGTCAGGAGATTCTTGGCCAAACTATGTCCGGCTTGAGTGGGAAGCGGACGATGAAGAACTTCGTTACCCACCCACCACCCACTTGATAGCCACTGTCGATGATTTGACCGACATGCTTGATTTCGACTCCGAAGACATCGACGGTATAGACGATGATGCCGGAGAAGAACAGGAACCACCGCCCACAGGGCGCTTGACAGCCACATCTTCATACAACATATACATGGTGGATACACCCAAGGAAGACAACGACGATGACAAAAAGGATCCAGTTGAGGATAAACTTCCGAGAAGCGCCTAAGCCGACGTCAACAAGGCCATTTAAATCATGCCATGGTAAAAATAGCAATACCGGCACAAGAGAGAATAGCACTCCGGACGATGCCGAAGACAACGAAGACCCCATGAAGCAAGTTTCGAATGGGCTGAACGGGAAGACGGGCGAGCCATCCTCGATGAATGTGCCATGAACGCATTTACTCGGGCACATCAATTACATGCCCTCACGAGGACGAGGTGAGCCTCGCGACAAAGAATCATGCCCGAGGATCCCATTGAGCAGAGCTGCTTGCCGCCGGCTTATAGCCATGGCAAAGAGCCTGAAGAAGAAGCAGCAACAGCTTCAAGCTGATCAAGATCTGCTCACTGACAGATGGACTGAGGTCCTGGCAGCCGAGGAATATGGAGTCGAACGCCCAACCAAAAGTTACCCGAAGCGCAAATTGCTACCTCAATTCGATGACGAGGCGCTGGAGCCAGTACTACCAGCGCATAATGCGGCTGACCGACCACCGCGTAGCCGAGATAAAACGACCATTCAGCTAGAACCCCAGGCGTCACTGCCTCGTCGAACAAATCGAAACACAACAACTCGGGGATACACACATGACCTGCGGTATGATTTGGAAAACAGAGCAGGACATACCAGATCGATCTATGGATCGCGGGGGTGCGCCCCAACACGCAACGATGGCCACCAAGGCGGATATAAAAAATACAAACCTGTTTGGGCCGAATACCGCAGATCAGCTCCATCCGAGCTGCGTCCCGATGTAGCCCGACACAGAGGCGCTGCACACCCCCTATGCTTCACTGATGAAGTAATGGAGCATGAATTCCCAGAAGGGTTTAAACCCGTAAACATTGAATCATACGATGGAACAACGGATCCCGCGGTATGGATCGAGGACTTCCTTCTCCATATACATATGGCCCGCGGCGACGATCTCCACGCCATCAAGTATCTCCCGTAAAACTCAAGGGACCAGCTCGGCACTGGTTGAACAGTGTGCCCAAAAACTCCATTGGCAATTGGGAGAACCTGGAAGATGCATTCCTTGACAACTTCCAAGGCATTTATGTCCGCCCTCAGGATGCCGACGACTTAAGCCATATAATCCAACAGCCCGGAGAGTCAGCCAGGAAATTCTGGACTCGGTTATTAACTAAAAAGAACCAAATCGTCGACTGTCCGGATGCCGAAGCCCTAGCGGCCTTTAAGCATAACATCCGTGACGAGTGGCTCGCCTGACACCTCGGCTAAGAGAAGCCAAAGTCCACGGCAACCCTTACAACGCCATGACTCGCTTTTGCGGCGAGGATAGCCGGCTAGCTCAGAGCAACAACACTCAAGTAAACCGCGGCACTTCGCCGAGATAGCAATGGCAAGCCCCGATGCAATGCACACAAGCATCGAAATAATGGCGATAACGCCAAGACACGCCATCAATGTCGGATTCAGTGGCTCCAAGTCCGGCCACGAAAAGCCATTTAAAAGAAACAATCCGGGCCCGTCCAGTCTGGACCGCATACTCGATCGTCCATGTCAAATCCACGGCACCCCCGATAAACCAGCCAATCATACCAACAGAGAATGTTGGGTCTTTAAACAGGCCAGCAAATTAACACCGAAAACAAGGAAAAGGTATCGCAAAGCGACGACGACGAGGAACCCCGGCCACCGAATACGGGGGGACAGAAGAAGTTTCTTCCCCAAGTTAAAACGGTGAATATGATATATGCTACCCGTATCCCCAAAAGGGAGCGGAAGCGCGCACTAAGGGACGTCTACACGATGGAGCCAGTCGCCCCAAAATAGAAGCCGTGGTCCTCCTGTTCGATCACTTTTGATCGAAGGGACCATCCGACTAGTATCCGTCATGGTGGTTCTGCCGCACTGGTGCTAGACCCTATCATTGATGAATTCCACCTCACACGCGTCCTCATGGACGGTGGTAGCAGCCTGAACCTGCTCTATCAGGATACAATGCGCAAAATGGGTATTGATCCCTCAAGGATCAAGCCCACCAAGACCACCTTTAAAGGTGTTGTCGGTGTCAAAACCGGCGGATCTCGGGTAGGGGGTCCCGAACTGTGCGTCTAGGCGAATGGTAACAGGAGACGAGGGACACGATGTTTTACCTGTGTTCGGGCCCTCTCGATGGAGGTAAAACCCTACGCCCCGCTCGATTAATATTGATGATATGGGTAGTACAAGAGTGGATCTACCACGAGATCAAGGAGGCTAAACCCTAGAAGCTAGCCTCTCGTATGATTGTTGTAATGTATGTTGTCCTATGGACTAAAGCCTCCGGTTTATATAGACACCGGAGAGGGCTAGGGTTACACAGAGTCGGTTACAATGGCGGAGATCTACATATCCAGATGCAAGCTTGCCTTCCACGCCAAGGAAAGTTCCATCCGGACACGGACGGAGTCTTCAATCTTGTATCTTCGTAGTCTTGGAGTCCGGCGGATAATGATAGTCCGCTGTCCGGACACCCCTAGTCTAGGACTCCTCAAGAGTCCCCTAACCAAAGCTTCGATGACGATTAGTCCGCGCGCATAATGTTCGGCATTGCAAGGCGGGTTCCTCCTTGAATAATCCGGAGAAGATCATGAACACCAGATAGTGTCCGCTCGCAAAATAAATTCCACATTCCACCGTAGAGAGAATAGAATGTACACTAGTTCAATCTGCCGACGATTATGCGGTGTGACATCACACCGCTACCGAGCTTTTACTTGAATCGCTTTTTACTATACCACCTCAAAGACGTGAAGCGGTTTCCGCACGCCTTATCGGCGTAGATCTTGTTCCCTTATTCCGGATTCTCATCAATACGCGCGGTAACCCAACTGCTCCTGCCGCCACGCCTCTATCGAAGGTGAATCCCAAACGGTCACGGAGATGGCTCTGGTATTTTTTTCCTCTTTATAAGAGGACCAAGGCTTGTCCTTGTTCTTCAATCTCGTGATCGAATCTCCTCCTCGCCTCCCAGCCCAACACCCAGAGCCTCAGATTTGAGCGCTCGGATTCTCAACCATGTCCGCTCCGACCTCCAGTGGTCGGTGGATGCCTCCTCCGCCACGGAGGAGGACATATTGAAGTTACGTGAGGCCAAGTACCTGGCCTACGAGGTTTCGCATAGGTTGCCCGCCCAAGGGCAGGCCGTGCCCGCCCCAGAGCCCGGTGAGTTCGTTGTCTTCGTATCCCACCTTCGTCGGGGTTTAGGCTTCTCGACGGACCCCTTCGTGAGAGGACTCATGTTCTACTATGGGCTGGACTTTCACGACTTGGCTCCGAGTCCATCCTCCACATCTCTCGATTCATTATCGTCATAAGCCTTCCTCCGCATCACTCCCCACTTCGCCCGTGGGTCAAGACCTTCAAGGTGGAGCCAAAGATGATCGGGGGCGCTGTTGAAGCGGCGGGCGGCCATAAGCAAAAGGCCGATGCCCGGGCCCGAGGGTTCCTTCCAAGAGGAACTCTTGATCAGGCAGCAGGAGTGGTTCTATATCACCATCTGGCGGGCGCAGCAAAAGCCGCCGCCTTTATTCCGCTTGGGACCTCCACGCCAACCGATGTCGTGGGTCAACCAAGGGCTCAATTGAGGGTCGTTCAAGATGTGCCTCATCGCGGGGCCGGATTCGAGACCTCCAAGCGAGGGAGATCGACCTGATCATGGTGATGCAGTGTTATGCTAATCGACATCTTCGCCTCGCAAATGTCGCCCTCTCCGCCTATGGGAGTTCAACCCGAGGGACCTCGGATTCTCCAACACTTTATGGGTGCGACACCCGTGGAGATGTACAGTTGTCCTTCGACCGCAGTGGCGGTCCGGAATTAGTCGAGGACGCAGTATGCCGCAATCGCCCCGGACACTGTGTAAATAGCTCGAGTCCGGACATTCTGCTTATATGCCTTTGTAGAGTTTGCCTCCCGACCCATTACTCTTCACAGAATGGGTGGCGCGATCAAGGCTGATAAGGTGTCCGCCCCTCCAGAGACCGTGACCGGAGCCCGTGCTTGTCGAATGTTGGAGGTCGCGCCACGTAAGGGAGCGAAGGGAAAATAGAGGAGCTAATATTTCGCCTCAAGGCGCTCAAGAGGGGGAATCAAGAACCCTCCCTCCAGGGGAGAAGAGGACCGCCTCAAGATCCGGAGGCCAAAGCCCCTAAACGTGGGAAGAGATCTTCACTGGTCCGGGTCCGGAGAGAATCCGGACGCACAATCATCGCTAAAGGATCAGCCTCCAATGAGCCGTGAGTATGAAAAAGGGAGTTAATTAGTAAGGAAATACCTTCATTTGTGCTTCGTGGGTAGCCAAATATTTATATTGTAGTTCGGATCTGCAGCCTTCTCGATGAGTTCATCTTCGGGGACCTTCTTCCAGAGATGATGGAGAGTGAACGCCTGTCAGCCGCGCCGATAAGGCGGCGAGCTCAAGTATCACACGGAGGGTATCCTCGAGTCCCGAGGGGGCTGAGAGTTCGCACCCACTAGTATCCGCCGAGAATCAAGAATCTGCTTGAGAGGGCGCCCATTTCGAAGATCACCGCGCTGATGCGTATGGTGATTGAAGGATTTCATCCGCCGAGAGCGGATTGCGTAATGCTGCCATGAGTTTGTCGGGGGATTTGAGGTACGCGAGAATGACGCACCTTTTGTCTTTTAATGCTTTGGTACATAAAAATGCGCCCAGATATATAGTAGCCTCGACTCGGTAGGTTGTCGGAAACGACAGCCGCGCCGAGGATCAAAATCGCAAGTAATGAATGCCGCCGCTCCTATGCAGGTGGCGGATAGTCCGAGGGCTAGCCGGACTAATGGGGTTGCCGAGTGGATGCGGCAACTTGACGGGCGGATGCGGACATCGCGACTTGTCAACCGCGACTTGACGAGTCGCAAGGTAAATGAGTTCTCCGCAACGCTTATTAAGGGGTCAAGCCTCCTCCGATAAATTATATGTTGCTGTACAGCTGCTGTGGAGAACCTTCGAGATTTAACTTGCTCGCTAAGGAGCAAGCCCGGAAGGAGTCACGCTGTCGCCTCGAGGGCGGCCGAGGAGTTGAAAGTCGAAGGGCTGCGCACTACCTAAGTAGGGCAGAGGTGGAATTGGCCATGAAAGTAAAAGATGTTGCCGATCGCAATGAGGCTCTTGAAAAGGAGCGCTTATCGAGCAGAAGACTCAAGAAGGCCACCGCCAAAGCCAAGGATGCCCGCCTCGCAATGCTGGCTATGAACGAGGAACCGCGCCAGTCGAGATATCGTGGTCGGCAAGCCTTTTCGCTGCGCCGGTTTATGGATCAAAAGTATGCTCAATTTGAGCGGGTCAGGAGTCCGGAGGATCCGTGATATGGACTTAGCTGCAAGTGCGGTTGATGCCATTGAGCACTTTCGAGCCGTGGAGGATCACAAGACGGAAGAGATATATCGGTCTCAATTCCATAGTCCGGATCGCTTACTTTCATTGACAGATCGTCCGTCAATGGGCCGAGCTAAATAGATTGTCCGGACTTGCTATGATCGACATCGTGGCTCATGTCCGCCGAGAGGCCCAAGGCGACGAGCTACTTTCGCCATCGCAGAATTCCTTGAGCGGTGCCGCATATAAAGGAGATGAAGCGGTCGGCTCGCATCGAGGGCGCGCGGATGGCTCTTGCCCGTGTGAAGGCACATTGTTCGAGATGGATGCCACCGCTGTTGCCGCCAGGGTTTGATGAAAGCTGCCCCGCCGAGCACTATTTCGGAAGTTATGCGTGGCGCCAGGTAATAGAGTCGCAGTTTCGAAAAATGTCACGCTCAAATGAACGTATTAGCTTGTAAAACGATGATTATTCTATAACCGCTTTTGTACTTGTGCGCTCCAAGTAGTAAAACTTCTCATGTGCGGCCGCTTACGATACATTTGTATAACTTGAAAGATGGCAGTTCGGTTTCAGCCCCCACGCATGTGGTGCGGGTGTTCGCAAAATAGCGCTTTCACACTTAATCCAACGCCTCGTCCTGTTTAAGGAGGTGGTAGCGAGCTAACGAGGCAATCCGGACTATAATGCTTTATCACTTTCACTTAGCCTGAGCGAGGGTGGGGCTACGATATAGTCTCGGTGGCACCGCACTTCTTCAATTCAAAAGCGATGTGCATGACCGAAACGGTCCTTCACAAAGCGGGAATTCTAAACATTCCGTAGTCGATCGAGTGGTTGACTACCTCTCGTCAGATCATGACACTCGCCGCTTTCTACCGAGGTGCTCGCCGAGCCGAACTCGGGCACAATCGCAGAGTTCTCCGGTGCCGCTAGCCGGCGATACGGAACGTAAGGCAGCAAAACACAGAGCCGCAAACCCAACATTTGACCAAAGACATGATTCGAGCTGATGCATATAATGCATAACTCGAGACGCCAACACTCCTAAGGTGTTCGGTCTTTATGATAATGGGCACAACAATGCCCTAAGCCCCTAGTGTCCGTGCACGGCATGGTCTTCGACGCGCCGATGCCAAAACGCCAGCTCCGCTATGGCTATAGGAAGAAACCAAGGAGAATAACAACAAGAGACAAGAAAAAGGTTTACGCAGGTCTTAATCAAAAGAATCCTCACAACGGGTCCCTACCGCACGCTCAAGGCCAGGTTCCGCTATGCCGTTATCCCGACGGTATGCATGTTGTTCATCTCAGAGAAAGAGAGGAACGCTTAGTTTGAAAACAATTCGCATGTAAAAATATGTGTAAAAGAAGAAATATGAATAATTAAAGCGGGTCTCAGTATGAACCCGCTGTTGTTTTAGCGCCGCAGCCCTTGTGAAGAGGTATGCGGCTAGGGAGCCCCTAGCCCATCAAGCCGGATTCGTTTATCCGAGTCCGGGTCTTTAAGTGACCTCGATCAAAATGACGCCACACGGACCGGCATCTTGAGTGTAAGAGACGCGAATGTGGTATGGCGCTGAAGCGATTGAAAGCCTTTCGGCCCCAACAAGTGCTTGATATCCACTTTCAAATGGGACGATGTGAAAATTAATTTTTCGGTTTAAAATTGTTCGCGATCCAACATGACTTCTAGTAATATGGAGCCTGTGCACTTGGCGAAGGGCTCGCGCGCCACCCTTTGAAGGAAGTGCGGCCGTGTCGGATTTTGGTAGGGTTCATCCTCATCCTACGGATTGTGTTTGAATAGAGCAGTTTAAGTCGCTGCCTCCGCCCATTAGGACGTTAGTAAATTGTAATCCGCCTATTATGGGATTCAATATCGGGAGTCCGCCCCTGCTTCAACGCTTCGAATAGTCTAGGTGGTCGAAAGTGATTGGTTTTGATATCCAATCTCTATGGTCTGCTGGGTTGGACCGCCAAGCTCTTTTTAGAAAGTGCCGCAATATTTTTCCGTATTATCACATGAAGTGAGTTTATCGCTTTGACCCCTAATGGGAAAGTCTTTCGCTTTCCGTGCTCGCTGGTGGGGTTTATCGCTCGCTGGACGCGCCGAGCCCCTTGTGTTCGGGCGCTTAGTCGGCCGGACTGTTTAAAACCCAACAATCCCGGCGGGTATGGTTTGCGTGCTTCCGGGGTACCGTGGATTTGGCATATCCGACCGTAATCTTATTTAAGCTGGATAGATCGTCATTGCCATCCTTAAGAGGCATTGTTTTGTTGTTTGGTCATGAAGCGCTTGAATCCGCGCTGATCGCCGTGTTTTGGGCTTTTTCTTTATTTCGTCGTTTTTTCAAGGCCGTGATTTTCCGCTTCCATCCCTTATCTCGGATGTACTTGGGTCGCCGGTGTGATCTTGCTAGCCACCTGTCCTCTCCCGCAGTAAGTGGGTCATGAGGCTTGTTAGTGCGACATTGTTCTCGGTTTCTCGACCGAGGTGCTCGGCAAGCCATTCGCCCTTGACATTGTGCTTGAAAGCTGCTAAGGCTTCGCGTCCGACAATCGACTATTTGGTTCTTTTGGTAAGAAACCTGTTCCGTAATTCGGGTCGTTGAGTTATATGACTTAGATCATCTCAAGGCCCCGAGCGCGGACATAAGTCCCTTGAAAATTTGCTCTAAACGCATCCTCGAGCTCTTCCCAACTTCCCACGGTGTTTTCTCGGGAGGCTTTAAGCCAATGACGGCTGGCCCTTTGATCTTGAGGGGTAGGTATTTTATGGCGTGAGATCATCTCCTCCGCCATGTGTATATGTAGTATATAATCTTCTATCCGCATCTGTGGTCTGTTGTTCCATCATAGGCCTCTATGTTTATGGGTTTAAATCCTGCTGGGAATGCATGTTCCAAAGACCTCATTGGTGAAACATAGTAGATGTGCGCCTCAGATTTGGGTGTGCCACTATCTTCTGACACTTGACGGTTGCCTTGCTTCCCGGGACCCTCTTCTTGGCCCAGATGGACTGGCTGGGCCATCTGCCTTTTACAGTTCATTAGTTGGTTTATGTGCGCCGCCGCTGAATTTGGTTTATCATCCGCCGCCTATCCAACCAGCGGCCTCTTTATTTTTTGACGGTGGAGGCTCTATGGCCTCCTCGTCAATTCTCGTAGCCTTGCGCCGGTAGCTCTTGATTGGTGGCCATTGCCAGATTTATCATGCGGTTTTGAGCACTTTGCTCCATCTCATTCTCGAGTGTGTCCGCTGTTTTGAGCTTCCTTTTTCCTTCTTCAGCTTCTTGCAGTGTTGACGAGTCTTTTCCGGGTTTTTGCTCTCCCGCGCGGTTCAAAGATGAGGTCGTCCGACCGTTGTTTTCAACGGGCTCGACTCGATTATCCGACTGGCCATGTTCGGACGGTTTCTTATCTGCATGTTCGTCGTCCACTTGTGAGCCTCGCCTGCATTGCGGGCTCCTTGGGAGCGTTGTTGTCGCCGAGGCGGGACTTAGGGCGGCGCTCGCCGCTGCTTTGGTTGTTTATCGGCGAGGTTATCTTCGCCGCGCCCGCTGGTCCTCGCTATCGCTCTCCTTTGGGGTATCCACCATGTATATGTCATATGACGAGGTGTTCTTCCAAAGGTCTCTATAGGCGCTGGTTCCTCGCTCGCCTCCGCATCGCCGCCCATAGCATCGATGTCGCCGGAGTCGAATTCAGCATGTCGGTTAGATCGCCGATGCTGGCTACAAAGTGGGTGGTGGGTGGGCCCAATTTCTTCGCCGTCTCAGAGCCCCAACCATCCCGCCATAGTCCGCCAGATTCTCCCGATAACGAGATGCTTTAGTGAATTGTGGATATCGCCAAAAGGCGAGTATTGGAAGATGTCCGCGTGGTGAATTTATAACCGCGCCAATCCAAATCGCTTGGTAGGGGCGCGGAGGTTCGGAGTCCAAGAAGGAGTTCGCCGCCGAATCATGAGTTTCAGGGACAAGATTAGTGTTCGCCCATCGCTGCGGATGTTGAAGCCCCCGGGCGCGCTCTATCCACCGCCCTCGACTGGGGCGATCGGCTCCGACTAATGGCCAAGCGGATTCGCAGCGCCACCAAGGCACTGCTCGCGGCGAGCTAGATCATGCCCGCCGCCACAAGGCGCGCTGCTTGTCAGGCTCGAGTCCGTCAAGATCAAGTCTCCGCGACATCGGCCGTGAAGTTTAGGTTTCGAATCGACCTGACGCCTGGGCGAAGCTGATCCGCCCAGATGGCCAAGTGAATTAGCTCGCAGGCGGCGGCCGAATAAGAAGATATGTCCGGGAGAAAAGTCTCACCCGACAGCGTTGTTGGTTGAAGATGCCATCAAGCTTATCGGTGACGCATACGAGGAACTCTCAATGAAAGCACCAATGTCGGTGTCAAACCGGCGGATCTCGGTAGGGGGTCCCGAACGTGTGTCTAGGCGAATGGTAACAGAGACGAGGGACACGATGTTTTTACCTGTGTTCGCCCTCTCGATGGAGGTAAAACCCACGCCCCGCTCGATTAATATTGATGATATGGGTAGTACAAGAGTGGATCTACCACGAGATCAAGGAGGCTAAACCCTAGAAGCTAGCCTATGGTATGATTGTTGTAATGTATGTTGTCCTACGGACTAAAGCCCTCCGGTTTATATAGACACCGAGAGGGCTAGGGTTACATGTAGTCGGTTACAATGGCAGAGATCTACATATCCGATTGCCAAGCTTGCCTTCCACGCCAAGGAAAGTCCCATCCTGACACGGACGGAGTCTTCAATCTTGTATCTTCATAGTCTTGGAGTCCGGCGGATAATGATAGTCCGCTGTCCGGACACCCCTAGTCCAGACTCCTCGTGTGTCATACATGTGTTTTGACACCGACATTGGTCAAACAGCTCTTCGGGCGATTTTCCAACCCAAAAGGCAGGTAATGGGAGAGGAGCTAGCCAAACTATTAGAAGCCGGATTCATCGTAGACATAAAACATCCGGACCGCTAGCAAACCGGTAATGGTACCAAAGAAGGACAAATCCGGCGCCGTGGTGTCGATTTCAAGGACCTTAACAAGGCTTGCCTAAAGGACCCCTTCCCTTCCCCCGATCGATCAAATTATCGACGCTACCGCAGACACGATTCATTGTGCTTCTCGATGCATACTCCGCTACCATCAAATCAAGATGGCAGAGCTGCACTAAGCCGCAATGGCATTCATTACTCCATACGGACCATTCGCTTCAACACAATGCCCTTCAAAGCAAAAACGCTTAGCGCAACATACCAGCAAGATGATTCGTATATGTCCGCAAACCAGATCGGCAAAACAAAGGAGGCATACGAGATGATGTGGTCACAAATCCAAACACGCCGAAACTCTAGTAGATGACTTGAGGCTCACATTCGACAATCTCCGAGCATATGACATTAAGCTCAACCCGAAAAATGCTTGCCAGTTGCCACCGAAAGCTCTTGGGCTTCATTGTATCCGTAGAGGAATTGAAGCAAACCCAGCCAAGATCCGAGCTCACACAATTGATATCCCAAAAGACCTCAAGCAAATACAAAATTGATCGATTCATGGCGGCCCTAAGCCGCCTCATCTCCCGCTTAGGAGAAAAGGCATTACCCTTTATCGCCTCCTCCCATGAATCAACACTTCGAGTGGATTTGATGCCGCCACGGCCGACTCAAGAAATAAAGGCCATATTGGCAACAACTTGTTCTCGCCGCTACCAACATGGGCGAACCAATGCTACTATATATCGCGCAACACATCAAGTTGTAAGTGCGGTGCTCGTCGTCGAACGAGAAACGGACGGACATAAGTTCCTTCAAAACCAGTGTACTACGATCCATCGCCCTAACTCCATGCAAATCCCGGTATCCACATTATCAAAAGATAGCGTACGCAGTGTTCATGGCATCCCGTAAGCTCCAACACTACTTTCAAGAGTGTTCGATAATAGTAGCCTCCGAAGTACCTCTCAATGACATTATAAACAACCGCGACGCGACCGGCAGGATTGCAAAATGGGCCATCGAGCTCCTACCATTCGACATAACCTACAAACCACGGCGAGCTATCAAGTCGCAAGTTTTGGCCGACTTCATCGCCGATGGACCGGTTAACTCCCTAAAGAGTACGGCGATATTCTAATTGGATCATGCACTTCGACGGCTCCAAAATGTTGGCCGGCCTGGGGGCTGGCGTCGTCCTGACGTCCCCAACCGGGGACACAATCCAATACGTACTTCAGATAATGTACACGGACTCCAACAACGCAGCCAAATACGAGGCCCTTCTACATGGCCTCCGGATGGCGGTCTCCATGGCATTAAACGCCTAGAGGTGCGAGGGGATTCGAACCTCGCGATATCCCAAATAAATGGAGACTTTGACGCAAAGGATCCGAAAATGGCAGCTTACCGTAACGTCGTTTTGAAAATGTCAGCTCGGTTTGAAGGGCTCGAATTTCACCATATAGCCCGGGATAATAATCAAGCGGCGGACGTATTGGCACGCGTCGGTGCAAAGCGCGATGCCGTCCCTCCCAACATCTTTCTCGAACGGTTTAGACGGGTGTCCGGAACAATAATCCGACCCAACCGCACTACCCGACACCGCACACTCGACACAATCGGCGGTTCCGCTTAATGAAACAACACCTTCAGCCCATGAAATAATGGCAGTCATTGCCCTGCGGACCGAGCCATTCCTAGCTTACCTAATCTAAGCAGAACTTCCCGAGGACCAAAACGAGGCTCACCGATAGTACGGCGCCTAAAGCCTATAAGGTCCATGAGGGAGAGCTCTATAAGAAAAGCACAACCGAGTCCTTCAAAGGTGTATCTCCAAGAGGAAGGGCAAAATCTTCCGCTGAAATTCATGCCGACTCGGGTGGGCACCACGCCGCAGACCGCCCTTGTAAGCAAGGCCTTCAGACAGATTTTATTGGCCAACGCCCGATGCACTCCCCTGTGATTTAGTCCAACGATGCGCCGGTTGCCGCCTCTTTTGCTAATCAGAGCCACATGCCACCCACCGCCCAAAACTATACCCATCACCGGCCGTCATGTCCGGGGCTTGACATGGTTGGACCCTTAAAAGAGGAACCCACAAGCAAATATACCTATTGGTCATGGTGGATAAATTCACCAAATGGATAGAGGCAAGCCGCTTAAGACGGCCAATCCGGACCCGTGATAGACTTCATATCAGGGGTAGTACAATCGCTACGCGGCCCCCACAAAGATCATCACCGATAACGCACAAACTTCACTACCGACGAGGTTAAACTCGTGCAAGAATATGGGCATCAAGCTCGAACACGCCTACCTATCACCTCAAACTAACGGTCAAGTCGAGCGAGCAAATGGTCTAATCATGAGCGCATTAAACCTGCATTAGTGCGGTCCTCAAGGAATCTAACACGACCGGGTAGAGGAGCTCGACCAGACTGAGGGGCTGCGAACCACGCCGAATTGCACTACCGGATTCACACCATTTTTCATGGTGTACGGTGCAGAGGCAGTTTTTCATGGCGTGCGTATGTACGAAGAAAGAGAAGCCGAGCTGGACCGGCAGGACATTTTGGACGCCTTAGAGTAGGAGCGCGACGTGGAAAAAGCTCATTCCGCATTCTATCAACAGCAGGCTCGAAGATATCAAAGCAGAGAAGTACGGGCCAAAACTTACAATGTTGGCGAACTAGTTCTACACCTGCCGGACAAGAAAAAGGACAAACTCAAGCCCAAATGCGAAGGTCCTTCATCATCGACCAAGTCCCGACCGGGGAGCATACCATCCGCTAAACGATCGGACAACCGACTCGAGCCAACCCATGGAACGCAGCCCGCCTTCAAGATTCTACGCTTAGCGCCGACTCGTAGTTCGCCTCCTTCCTCCGCCCACATTTTATACTTTAGCTGTCTTTTTGTTTCTCTTTCTCCTCCTTTTTTCTTAAAGCCTTTGAAGGCCGATTCATGCATTGTTCAGACACACTTGACGCTACTCGTGACTCATTATATTCGGGGCTTTTTAATGTAAGCTTATTTATACGGGCTTCATGCCCAACACAAGTGTCACACTTCCGCATGTACCTTTTATTCACCATTATATGCATCGATATGACTTAAGTTTTGCCAAGTTGCTGCTCGCCCTGTGGCTTACTCCACACGCTCCCATTGTTTGGCTAGGAGGTAAAGGAGCACCTCTCGCGATTGTTATCGCGGTCACCGGATGTGTACCTCAGACCGGTGAAGCCGAAGCTAGCGTTTTAAGGGAATATTCGTCGCGACTTGAAAGATGATTTCTTATTTATTTATTTATCTGCCCCTAGATGCTTTTCGCGCTTTTCGCAGATCCGACATGCACTTTAGGGCATGCCTCCCAGGGAAAGGAACCCCTAACGGAACTATTCTCCCTGGAAGATGTTTCTTACTAACCATGTAATATAACATAACTAGTTGGGCACTTGTCTCATAAAGCACTAATGACCTCTACGCCTGGTCTCCATGCAATGCCCCGGTTTTTACATAACCATGAGGGTATTCGGACACACTCCGGACTGTCGGGTCCTGAGGTTGAAGCGAAAAGGTCCACAAAGACAAACGATCTACAATCCGGCTAGAAGGCATTTTTCATGTCATTTTAAATTACATAGTCAAATTGATCGATTGTACTCTCTTCAATTCCATCTAACAGTTGTCTAGTTTACAGCCCCGCTGAATACTTCATGCCAACTCTACTTGGCCGCATATTAAGCTCACAGGATCTCCTTCCCATCGGGCCCCACAGTCCCGACTCGCCATGTGGTTTGGATCAGCCTTCGTGGTACCGCGCCTTCACCATGGCCTGTGCCTCGGCGCCTTTGACGGCAGTCGATATCTTCCATAGATGGAAGCGCTTGCCTGCCCTCAAGCTTTTCCCAAGCCTCCAAGACCCTAGGGGAGACGGACGCCATAAGGCCTCGGGCGACGCCACTCATCACCGCCGAACTCGCCTGCAGCTTGCAAAGAGCTCGAGAAGTTGGTCACCCGCTGAACTGGCATTTCTCCGCAGACGGCTCGTGAGCATACCTACGCATATATTCATGTTAATCGACTTCTCGCCAACTCTTCTTTTCAAAAGTTCGCTCAAGCACTTATTATAAATGCTGCGACGAAGCCGCAGATTCTCCTTCACGGAGTAAGACAAACCGACCCAACATCTTTTAGTTCCTCGCCCAGCTGCATGTTGGAATCTTGGAGGTTATTTTTCTCCGCAAGAATCTTGTAAGCACCTCTCGCCGCCTTTAGTCATGGCGGAGTAGCTGCTGCCTATCCGGATCTAGTCCGCACCATCTGCAATATTATTGTCGCACTCCATGTACACGCCAGACTTCACAAACTACTTTCTTCGAAAGTATATATTACCGAGGGGGTCTCTATGGATCCTCCTGGTATGCTAGTGCGGCCTCAAGTTGGGCCTTGCACCTTGAAGCTCCCCGATAGGTGGGTATTCTTCTCCAGAAGATCCTCAGATAAGAAATGATCCTTAAATCAGTTATTCTAACTATTTTAAGTCTCGGGGCTATTGGCATATATAATCGCAAAATTTTCACCAGATGTCTTTACATACCGCCTCCGTGGCTCGCTAGACCATCTTGAGCAGACGGAGGTGCGATCTCCGAATTGAAGGCATTTAATGCCTCCGGGAGAAGCATGCATTACGAAGAACCGTCCGACGGCGCCAGGATTCATGGCGCTCCACCTCAGATCTGGTGGCGATAACCTGTCTGGCGCCCTCCGCTGAGGAGCACCCGACGCGCCTCTCGCGCTTCGCTTCCTCCGGACCTGTGTTGGATCCCGGCTGGCGAGGTTTGATTGGTAATCTCTGCGGACACAGCCCGCGAGCGCTTTTTCTCCGAAAAACTACGAGCATCAATATACCTTCCGGAATCTTTCCTCAAGCATGGTGGCGAGCCATACCGCTGCAGCGACGCCTCGATCCGCACCGCACTCTTCTTCAGATGCTGGGCCGAAAGGCCCTTGTGGCCAGCCGCTGGTTCGCTTCCCGCCTCGGAGGCACCTTCTCGCGAACACCATTGGTATACGGTGGTCGACATAAGCATGGATGAGTAATGGTATCGACTTCGGTCATACATTCGAGAAACCGGAGATATTCCGGTAGTCGGCCGAATGGCAACCAAAGCATTGTCGATGCCGAGTTGGTAGAACACCCCATCGATCAGCTCCACCTTTATGTCCGGATCTCTTCGAGGCCGGATCGAGGATCGCCTCAATCCTCGTGTTGTGGAGCCGGGCTGTGTATGTCCTTTCACGGCCCGACGCAGCCTCGTCGGTCGAAATCACAAAGTGAGACATTTAATTTGGGAATATGGATCGGATAGACAAACGCTCGCTTACCCAGCTTCGAGGGTTGTTCATGGAAAATCCATTCGATGGACTAGCACGGCGAAGTCCTCCTTCTCCGCTTGCAGGCCAGCCGGACAGATCTTCACCAGATCAAGAACCGATCCCGCCCCTTGCAGCCATGACGGGTGGCATCATCCTCCCCGCTGAAATCCCACATGGGTGGCCTTTATACCGGAGCGGCTGCACCCCTCATAATGCATGTGGCCATGACCCCAATCATGGTCAATCCGAATGAGCCAATAACCTTATTCGGCCCATCGGATATTGGATGTCCCTATCATTCTCCCGTTGAGGGCTCATGGGCGCCAACTCGGGCGCTTCAAAGGAGCGCTATTAACTCCGGAGGCCGATCCGCATCTGGTCCGACAGCGGGCATCCTCCATATAAACCATTCAAGGCCGTCTCCGACGCCTCTTTGGGGTTCCGAACAGATATCCGTCCCCAAGAATGCGCCATATTTCGCCCGCCACTTGATATATCGACCCCTCACGAGAACGGGGTACGAGGCAAAACAATCTCTTCCATAAAGGTAAAATGGGCCTCGATGCCCAAGAATAGCTCGCAGAAGGGCCAATGGCCCGCTGGATGTGCAAGATGGAGGCAAAGGAAGGTGGTGAAGCCGAGTCCATAGAACTCAGAGCCCCCGAGGAACGGATGTATGGGAAACCGAACCCCTTATTAGATAATGGCCAAGCATACCCGCCTCCTTTGAGGGATTGGGGAGGTCACCGCTTCCGCCTTGTAGGTGGCAAGCACGGCTCAACCGAACCATAAAGGCTGGGGAAGATATCTCTCCGCTTGAGCGCTACTAGCTCACTATGCGGACCAACATCTCCCCAATATCCCGGCCGAGGGCTGGGAGCGAGAGGAGGAGCCACGACTATCCATGATGGAGTGGATTTTTGTCGAGGCGCTTTGATGAGTACTCATGAAGGAGGATGGTGTGATTCGGATCTAGATCCTCGCCTCTTATAGGCAGCTTATTCACAGAATAGGGGTGAAGTGTAAAATACCTCGGCTTGTCAGATTCGTGATGACACGTGGAAGAGGTCCATTATTGGATGTGGAAGCCAAGAAGTTTAACATTTATAGGAAGTTTACACTATTCGCAAGCACATGGAATTTGGAGGAGAACCCGCTTTGCAATGCCGAAGACAAGATGCTACCAACTCTCGCCATTGAAGCCTCGGTTCGGGGCTACCGAGGGAGTCCCGGACTAGGGGTGTCCGGATAGCTGAACTATCATCTTGGCCTGACTCAAGACTATGAAGATACAAGATTGAGACTTCGCCCCGTGTCCAGATGGGACTTTCTCTTGGCGGAAGGCAAGCTTGGCGACACGGATATGTAGATCTCCTACCATTGTAACCGACTCACAGAATCCCTAGCCCTCTCCTGTCTATATAAACCGAGGGTTTTAGTCCTTAGACACACAATAATCATACCATAGGCTAGCTTCTAGGGTTTAGCCTCCTTGATCTCGTGGTAGATCTACTCTTGTACTACCCATATCATCAATATCAATCAAGCAGAGTAGGGTTTTACCTCCATCGAGAGGGCCCAACTCGGGTAAAACATCGTGTCCCTTGTCTCTCGTTACCATCCGCCTAGACGATAGTTCGGGACCCCTACCCTTGATCCGCCGGTTTTGACACCGACACGTGTGTAGAGGCTCGCTATACGGGATCAATCACACCGAAGTGGTCTTCGATCCCTGATAATTTTCAAGGTTAAGAATTAATCTTCTACATCATCCCCTTTCAGAGTGGTTATCATGCACTTCTCGATGAACCGTGATTTGCTTGTTTCAACGCTGTGCCGCATTATGCCTACCTTAAGCTCAAGATGCCCGACCTCGGTGTTATAATAGTCATCGAAATACGGAGTGCTCCCTCCGACCGAGAAGCACACCGCCCCTTGCAGCAAAAGTATGTAATAGCCTTCTTAGGCAAAACCTCAATTCGCATAAAGCCCTTTGACACCGCCAAGCGAGTCCGAAGCTACTCGCAATAGACCGGCCCGGCTGGCCTGGTAGAGCTCAGCCTAGCAATTCCTCCTTCGCTCCCCAATTTCTAATAAAGCGGTGAAATTCATGCCGCGCATACACAAGTATTACACTTAAAATACCACGGGCATGGACGGAGGCATTAATTAGACCTCGGTCCACAATGCATGCTCAACCGCCTCGGATCCGTGATACCTTCACTTTTTCTTTCTTTTCGTGGTTTTCTCTTCCCGAGGCCTTTTCTCGATAAACTTGCTCATCGGACCCATAGCGGACGATACACCAAGAAAGCTAGGGCTTGGACGCATAAGGGAATACCTGTGGTCTCTCGCTAATGGTCGCTATACCTGTTTTAAATACTCCGCACGTAGCTCACTCTTGGTCGTGGCATGTTAAATATCCTTATCTTCTTATTGCACTACTTGTACACATACTCCTTGACGACACTAGAATTACAACGTAAAAATTATTTGCAATGTCACTCATTACTTAATTTTTCCTTATCTATTTATTTCTTATCAATTGCACCTGCACATTCTCGGTACACGCTTTAATTCGCCAGGCTTCATTGTACCCTATAACACGGCAAGAAAGTCCGAACACTTTACAGGTGCAGTTCGGCACTTAACTTATAGCATTATATGCATTGGTTCAATCATGTCTTTGGTCAACAGCTTGGGCTGTTCGACTCTGTGCTTGCTACTCACGCCCCGCTTATATCGCTAGGGTAGTAAAGGGAGAATTACTGCGATTGTGTTCCGGTTCTTCCGGACAAGCACCTCAGTAGAGAAAGCCAAAAACTGACTGTCATGATGCGGCGAGAGCTGGTCAACTGTTCGAAAGGTCATAAAATCTTTAACGATTTCTTCCGCATTATGCGAGAACTAATGCATCGTGCGATGGATCGTTTTTTATCCGATCAGGTGTTTTACAATACCCCAAGTTCGGCCTTCCGAACACTAGGGGTTGCACTTACCTTTCTTTTGTCAAACTCCTATGGCTAAGTGAGGGTGATAAAGCCCTATAGTCCGATTGCTCAAGTTCGTCAGGCTAAACACCTCTCTTTAAGGACCAAAATCTGGAGTAAAGAGTGTTTAGATTTATCCCTAACACCTCGCATTTCCTACGTAAAGGTTTACGAATCGCCAACTCTCAAAATTAATTTAAAACGGCCGACCGAGATAATAATTCAAATAACAAGCATTATTTCACATAACGAATTTTGTTTCATATTACAAAGATAGGATAACATGTATAAATTCATGGGAATATAATATCTTGGCACATTTCTTCGCCATTAAGGCGGATCCCTACACTATCATAATACAAATGCGGGCTTGCGGTGCTTTTTCCTTCTAGTCATCTTCTATCAGCCACAAGATCCATTCGCCTAATGCACTCTTGGCGCCAAAGGCCACTGCACCTTCGATGCAGACCGACCGCTTGATGGCGCTGCCGAGGGAAGGCACTAACCAGCCGCTTCCACGAGTCCGGCATGAAGTCATTGAATCGCCATGTGCCATAGCTGGATAATCAAATCCTTGAGGGCTAGTTCGGTCGCCTTCTATAGCTCGACCAGCCGCTTCACCTGATCGGTAAAGGGTATCGGTATTCTCGCGCAAGATATTGCACTAAAACAGCCCTCCGTAGAGCTCTCCTCTTCGGCTTGGTAGAATTGTGCGGTGTCAGACACGCTGCGCGGTAGATCTGAAAACACCCCTGGAGAACTTCGAATCCGGATTAGTAAATGAAATCTTTCCTTCGTATTTGCCTCAAGATAAGGCCTTACCCTCCTGTCGGCTTGGCCTCCCCGGATTTCTCAGGCGCCTTTCTGCTTCAAATTTTGCATCGTAGCGGATTATGAGCCTTGGTGAGTTTGGACTTGATCCTTTATACTCCGCCTCCAAGGTCTCAGACTTCTTTATGGCTTCTGAGCTTTTGCTTTAACTTCAATGACCCGGTCTCGGGTTTTCACGAGTGGCCTCGCTTCCTTGCCACCTCTTCTCGGCCTTGTTCACCCTCTTAAGAGCCTCGACTTGGCCACCGATCCTACTACATATCACTTACATTTTTTCACTAAAGTAACTATTCACTTGTATTTAAATACAAACAAAGTTATCCCATTTTTACTTGGCCGAGCTCCTTTCGCCCGCCCACTGGCTCATCCCGAGATCTCTAAAGATGAGAGGTTGCAAATAATAACAATACTCGATCATTCACATAGGTATTTCCTAATTAGTCTCCTCAAGAATATATTTGATCCTCCGTCTGCTTTTTCAAACACCGACCAAAGGTATCAGGCTACTATCTATATTATGACATTCTTTAACTTCATTACTTACCTCAAAGCCTGTTAGAAGGCTGGTGCAGGCTTCGGTCAACCCACTTTTGGCAGACTGGACCTTCTCAATCACTCAATCTATAAGGGTACGGTGCTCTTCAAAGATGGTGCGCGCTATGCCAGCCATCAATAAAGCATCCGCACTCATGGCTGGACTGAGGTCACCGGTGGAATTGGTGCACCTGTTGAAGAAGGTTGCTGGCCTGATTTCGGAGCCGTATTGGTCTCCGGAGTTGTCTCTGGATGGGGGCCGAATTCAGACGGCCACGCCAAGATCCATGGGCGCTTGTTTCGCCCATGTGTCCGGCTGTCGAGGTTTGACCTCGGCGCCGCTTCACCCGGTCTCCCCAGCTTCTCCCCCGTCCGGGCCCCTTGGGATGACACTCTGCTGTCCACACCTCTAGGGAAGGAGGTTGCCGAGGGTCTCATCGCTCCATCGTGATCCGGTCCAACGATCTTTTGACAAAGATTGTCGGATGTCGGACCCGCCGGATCGCAGAATATGTGACTCAATACATTAATTCTATGCAAAAGTGAGATCGGATATATGGATGTGTCCAGTTTTTGTACTCAGGATTTCGCCATGGCTTGACCTCGGTTCCCACTGGCTGCCGCTGCTGGCTCAAGTGGATTCGTCTCGAAGGGAGGCTTTCCCTTCTTAGATCGCTTCGCCTCCAAACTTGTGGAGGCCGCCCTTCTTTTCTCCCCTCGCGGAGAGGGATCTGGTTTTGCTTCTTCTTCCTCCTCTTCCTCGCCTTTTTTGTGTGAAGAGTGGTTCGTGTCTTCGAACATCACGTCCGGCATTTTGTGACGTAAGCTCGCCTTTAGTCTCTTGGCCTCTTCTTGGCCTTCTTCTTCAAGATTTTATATGGCGCCGGACCAGCAGATTCATCGGTGGGGTCGGCTTGTTCTTCAGTGCAATGAGCGGACAAAGAGATTCGGGCCTACTTTCTTCGTCTGTGCCCTCGAGAATTGTTAGGGAAATATTAGGTGTTTTCCCTAAGGTATACAAATAAAGGATACACCTTGAAAACATATAAAGACTTACCAAACTTGAGGGGATGGACAATTTGGCCTCATGCGATCCTACGGTCCAGTCCACCACGACTTCAAGTCGGGCTTGAATAGCACCTTCCAGATGTCTTCGTGCATCGTGCCAAAGAACTCCAACAAGGTTTGGTGCTTGGCTGGGATCGAACTCCCATAGATTGTAAGTCCGGCGCCGATGTGGAAGGATCCGACAAACTAGCATCAACCGACCACATCGACAAGTTTGATATTCTTGTCCTCCATGCTCTTGATACACGCTTGAGCGTCATTATCCCATCTCGACGAAGACTACCAGGCCCTTTTCGGCCAGACATGGAGCCGCAGTGGGGCGAATTGGAACTTCAGGGCGGCGGACTATTTGGTGTCAGTGTGGCTCGATAACATAGAACCACCGTTGTTGCCAATCTTTGACGGACTCGCTGAATTTAATTGACGGGCCATTCGACGTTGGGCATCTTGCTCATCATGTCTCCTCCAAAGACTTCGGCGTGTTCGCCGCCTACCACCTTTGGCTTCACGTTGAAAGTTTTAGCCACAATCCGGCGGTGTATGATGCGGAGGAAGGCCTCGCACACGATGATGAATGTCGAGATGTTGAGGAAGGAAAAGGGGGATATGTCATGGAAATCTATCTCGTAGTAGTACATAAGGCTGCGAACAAATGGGTGGAGGGGAAACCCCAGCCCGCGGACGAAGTGAGGGAGGAATACAACCCTCTCGTGGGGTTCCGGAGTAGGGACAATCTGTCCCGCCGCCAGGAGACGGTGGTAGCGATCTTTCTTGGCCAGTATCCCATTCCCTGAGTTTCTTGATATCCTTCTCCTTGACGGAGGAGGCCATCCACTTGCCTTGTGCTCCGGATCCAGACATGGCTGGAGTGCTTTTTGGGCGGAAGAGATGGGTGCTTGGGCGCTGGAGCTCAAGAATGAATGAGCAGAGGAAGAAGAGGGCGTGGGTGAAAGAGGGGAATCCTGATCCCTTTATAAAGGCAATAAAAATCATGCGCCTCCCCACTCGCCCTAAAGCTTGCTTATATCCCAAGCGCCATGCTGATGGCACGGTTGGGTTACCCGTGCCCGCATTGATGAGAATCCCGTGATAAGGGGACACGATCTCTACTTTGGCAAGACGCGCTGAAGCCGCTCAAACACGGAGGGGCGTGATAAAAACGGTTCAATAAAGATCGGGCCATGGCGTGATGTCACGCTATGAGTTGTCGCAGATTGACTAGTGGATATTATACTTTCTAAAGGGTATGTGGAATTTGTTTTGCAGTAGCTGACACGATTCTTATGTTCAAGATCTACTTTGGATTATTCGAGAAGGAACCCGCTTTGCAATGCCAAGACAACCGCAAATTGACTCATCGCCATTGAAGCCCGCTTCAGGCTACCGAGGGAGTCCTCGATTAGGGGTCCCTGACAGCCGACTATATGCATATGCCTGATCTGGGCTATGAAGGTACAAGATAGAAGACTCTCTGGCCCCGCGGTCCGTATGGGACTCTCCCTATGGGAAGGCAGGCAAGGGTGATCTTGATATGAAGATTCCTTTTTGTAACCGACTCAGGTAACCCTAGCCCTCTCCGTGTCTATATAAACCGGAGGGTTTAGTCCAGACAAGAACAATCATAATCATTTAGCTCTGTTTTTCATCAAGTCTGTAGATCAACTCTGTCATTTACTATCACATCCCCATCGTACTATTACCATTAGTTTCAGACGCATCAAGTGTTCGACCCCCGCCGGTGTCAAACCGCGGATCTCGTGTAGGGGGTCCTGAACTGCAAGGCCTCAGGCAGATGGTAACAGGAGACGAGGGACACAATGTTTTTACCTGTGTTCAGTCCCTCTCGATGGAGGTAATAATTCACGCCCGCTTGATTAATATTGATGATATGGGTAGTACAAGAGTAGATCTACTACTTAGAGATCAAGGAGGCTAAACCCTAGAAGCTAGCTCTATGGTATGATTGTTGAGATGTAATGTTGTGTCCCACGGATTAAAGCCCTCCGCTATATAGACACCCTGAGAGGCTAGGGGTTACACAGAGTCGGTTACAATGGTAGGAGATCTACACATCCAGATAAGCTGCTTACCTTCCACACTAAGAAGTACCTTCCTGGACACGAGCCGAGTCTTCAATCTTCTATCTTCGTAGTCCGGGAGTCCGCTGGATATTGATAGTCCCATTATCCTGACACCCTTAGTCCAGACTCTCAAGAGCTCTCAACCAATCTTCAACGACGAGTCAGTTCATGTATAATGTTCGCCGGTGATTGTAAGGCGGTTCCTCCTTGAATAATCCGGAGAAGATAATGAACACCAGGATAGTATCCGCTCGCAAAATAATAATCTACATTCCAAACGAGAGAGAATAAAATATATACACCGATCCAATCTGGCCGACGACATATGCGGCATGACATCACACCGCACCAAGCCTCGGTTTGAACCATCGCACTCACTTCGCACGCTTAGCGGTGTTTCTTTGGCACGCTCCGTCAAAGCAGTAGATCGGTTCCCTTTTCCGGATTCTCATCAATACGCAAGTAGTAACTCAACACGCCATTGATGGTGGCGCTTTGGGAGATGAGCGAAGTTTTACTGTGCCGGTGAGGGACGATAGTTTTGTCCGCCTATATATATGGGATCAGGATTTACCTCTCACCCACGCCTTCTTCCTCATTTGCTCATCCATCCTCATGTAACCTCAAGCTCCAACGCCTTGCTCAAGATTCCGGCCAATTCTTCTCCTAACATGTCCGGAGGGGGAGGTGGCGGATGGCCTCCACCGCCAAGGAGGAGGATATCACCAAGCCGCGCTGACGCCGGATACCTTTCCGGAGACATCGGCATCGCTCGACGCGGGCAGCCTCGCTCCACCCCTGACCTCATGAGAGGGTTGTTTTCCTTCCCCATTTCCTCCGCTGACTAGGCTTTTCCGCCCATCCATTCGTCCGGGGATCATGTTCTACTACGGCCCCGATTTCCATGATCCAGCGCCGAATTCGTCCTCAACATCTCGGCGCTTATCGTCGCAGTGCAGGCCTTTTCTTCGCGATCCGCCCCACTTCGCCCGTGGCTCAAGACTTTCAACGCTGTCAAGGTTGTGAAGGGACGCAGCGAATGCGGAGGCGCTTATGTTGGGCAAGTCGCCCAACGCCTTGGCTAGAAGGGACCTTCGTGGACTCCGCAAGGTGGCAATCGGGTGGTTCTATATCACCGAGCCGCAAGCTTCATGGGCGGCGGCCCCGACCAGATCTGAATCCCCATGCAGCTCACCTCCCCGAAAGAGAAGGGCTTGCAGCATGATCCGGTGGAGGTGACGGACTTCAACCTGCATCAAGAAGTGAGCAATGGGCCCGCCACGACGAGTCCAGTCATGCTCTCCCATGGATTCTCCCGCCAAGAAAGGGCATTTAATCAGGAGTTTAATCCGAACAGACCAGACGTTGAGGCTCTTCGATACAACGACGAAGGTGCCTCGAGGGTGCTGTTCAAGAGCGCTGATGCGCCAGATCCGCCGATCAAGACCGCGGATTCAGCTTGCGCCTCCGCCTGACGGGTAAGTGATTCACCCCATTACGGGACACTTGTAGTAATTAGATTGACTTCTAGCGAGGTTTTTAATCGCCTTTCCTTTGACAGAATGGATGAAGGCCGAGCTTATCATCACCCGGCCCCATGCCGAAGAACCAGAATGCCCATTTAGCAAGGTTGTGGTTCCCGCACCGACGTGGTGCCGAGAAGAAGGCCAAGAGGTGGCCGCGACTCGAAGAGTTCTCGAATCAAGCGCCTAACGACGACGAGGACTCCTCCAAGACGAGGAGGAGGAGGAGGAGTACTTCTCCGGAGGAGGAGAGAAGAAGAGGAAGGCCTCCAATCGGGCGGCCAAGGGTCCAAGAGGGGAGAACCATCCTCGAACAGTTTCGCCAACATCGTTGGCGAGGAAGAGTGGCTCCAGGGCCCGGGCGCCCCAAGAAGATCGTAAGTATCCGGATCATTCATATGCCGACATAGTATGTCACGCAGTGCCCTTCTAATGCCGCATTGTTTTTAGTCCGCCGGTGACGACTTTCCCGACTCGATGAGCGGGTCGCTGGCGCGCTTGATGTAAATTCCATCCCGACGCTTTCTACCCCACGCCGAGGACGACGAGGCGGAACTCATAGGGACGCCAGAGGAGGCTCCGGAGGCACGGCCAGCCCTCCGACTTTTGGTTGATTCTACTCCGAACCCGTAGCGTTCCAGAGTCCGGCAGCAGCCACCTCGGGCGAGGGCAGACCGTGACGCCGCGCCTCCCGCCCAACCGAGGCATCGACACCTCGCCGAGGCGCCAAAGGCGCCCATCGAAGAACACCGCACTCTCATGAGTGCGGTGATTGAGAAGGTCCGCCAAGGGCGGATGACCAAGCCTGCAACAGCCTTCTAACAAAGCTGAGGTAAGAAGGTTAAAATTAAGTAATATGATACCGCGATAGACAAGAGTTCTCGATGCTTAGTCCTGTTCTAAAGAAAAGCCGACTAAGGATCTATAACAAGATGTACGCAGGTTTCTAAAATATGTCAATATGGGTTTGCAGGTTGCATTGTTACCTTGCCGCATTAATCGGAGGTCGAGGCGCGAAGAAGGACCTTGAGCGGTCGGAGCAAGAGCTCGCCATGCCAAGAGGCAGCTCAAGGACAAAGATGGTGAATAACACCACTTTAAATATGCACCTTACGTAAAAGGGTTGGTTGCAAACAAGATTAACAAGGATAATATGTAAAGGCGTGGCCACTAACAAGGTGGCAGCTCCGGGATGCTATGTCCGGTCAACGCACGCGCTACCGAACGGATCGAGCGAGAAAAGCAAGCGCGCGGTGGCGGAATTCGCAAGAGCTCCTGTGCTCATGAAAAGAATGAGAGTTTGAGCGTGACTCAAGACTCGAGAGTCCGAGCTTGCCTCGCTCTTGATAGGCCGAGTCCGCCAAGGCCGAGGCTCAGAGACATGAAGAAGATAGCAGCAGTGTAAGGCTTTTCATGCAGAGCAAGCATGTTAATGTAAATGGATACTTACCGAATTCGAGCTCTGTAGGCATTTGCAGATTCGGCCAGAGTAGGCCTGATGCCGCTATGCTCTATCGGGCGAGGAGGGAGCTCAACGGAGAAGGTCTTCGGTCTCAAGACGCCGAGGCCGCCATCCGCGTCCCTCAAGCGACCAATTGAAGCAAATGGTCGAACTCACAAGTAGCCGAGGAGGCCATGAAGGGCCTCACATCCGGCCAGGGCTCGGGCGGCTATGCCTCGGCAGCATTGGCCTAGTGCGGCGGGTAGTTGATGTATGCCCAAGGCTCGGCGATGACTGCGATCCGCCGCATTGAAGGCGCGCTGCGAGCCTTGCCCGCATAAAGGTGCAATGGGCAAGCTGGATGCGAGAAGCTTCACGATCCGCCACGCAAGGAGCACCAGACACGGAGCGATATTATAAAGTTGTCCTCAAGGGAGTTCGCGATATCGCGGATGAGTGTCCCCTTAATGTAATCCTTGAGTGAACTTTGCAGGTTTATCCTGCAGGCTAAAAACTTCGCTTATATGCTTATGAGCAACGCTTTGTTTAATTTAAAATATTACCTTCAGGCGGCCGCTTGTACCCCACGCCCCGCCGATTAATATTGATGATATGGGTAGTACAAGAGTGGATCTACCACGATCAAGGAGGCTAAACCCCAGAAGCTAGCCTATGGTATGATTGTTGTAATGTATGTTGTCCTATTTGATTCAGAAGCTCCTCCGCTATATAGACACCGAGAGGGCTAGGGTTACACAGAGTCGGTTACAATGGTAGGAGATCTACATATCCAGATACAAGCTTGCTCTTCCACGCCAAGGAAAGTCCCATCCGACACGGACGGAGTCTTCAATCTTGTATCTTCATAGTCTTGGAGTCCGGACGATGATAGTCCTGCTGTCCTGACACCCCTAGTCCAGACTCCTCAGTGTCATACAGGTTTTGACACCGACATTGGTCAAACAGCCACGTATTTTCCTAACCCAAAAGGCAGGCAATGGGAGAGGAGCTAGCTAAACTATTAGAAGCCGGATTCATCACGTGAGACATAAAACATCCGGACCGCTAGCAAACCCGTAATGGTACCAAAGAAGGACAAATCCTCAAGCCAGGTGTCGACATTTCAAGGACCTTAACAAGGCTTGCCTAAAGGACCCTTCCCTTCCCCACAGACGATCAAATTATCGACGCCTCAAGAGACAAGACACGATTCATTGTGCTTCTCGATGCATACCCGCCACTATCAAATCAAGATGGCAGAGCCGACTAAGCCGCAATGGCATTCATTACTCCATACTTAACCATTCTCGCCAACACAATGCCCTTCAAAGAAAACGCTTAGCGCAACATACCAGCAAGATGATTCGTATACATGTCCGCAAACCGATCGCAAAAAACAAAGGAGGCATACGAGATGATGTGGTCACAAATCCAAACACGCCGAAACTCTAGTAGATGACTTGAGGCTCACATTCGACAATCTCCGAGCATATGACATTAAGCTCAACCCGAATGCATGGGCTTACAGCCGAAAGCTCTTGGGCTTCATTGTATCCTGTAGAGGAATTGAAGCAAACCCAGCCAAGATCCAGCTCACACAATTGATATCCCAAAAGACCTCAAGCAAATACAAAATTGATCGATTCATGGCGCCCTAAGCCGCCTATCTCCCCGCTTAGGAGAAAAGGCATTACCTTTATCGCCTCCTCCATGAATCAACACTTCGAGGGACGGATGCCGCCACGGCCGACTCAAGAAATAAAGGCCATATTGGCAACAACTTGTCTCGCCGCGCCTAACATGGGCGAACCAATGCTACTATATATCGCGCAACACATCAAGTTGTAAGTGCGGTGCTCGCTGTCAACGAGAAACGGATTGACATAAGTTCCTTCAAAAACCAAAGGTACTACGATCCACCGCCCTAACTCCATGCAAATCCTGCATCCACATTATCAAAAGATAGCGTGACGCAGTGTTCATGGCATCCCGTAAGCTCCAACACTACTTTCAAGAGTGTTCGATAATAGTAGCCTCCGTACCTCTCAATGACATTATAAACAACCGCGACGCCGACCGTGATTGCAAATGGGCCATCGAGCCCTACCATTCGACATAACTACATAAACCACTGGCGAGCCATCAAGTCGCAAGTTTCGCCGATTTATCGCCGATCGGACCGTTTAACTCCCTAAAGAGTACGGCGATATTCTAACTGATCATGCACTTCGACGGCTCCAAAATGTTGGCCGCCTGGGCCGTTGCGTTCTCCGACGCCCCCAACCGGGACACAATCCAATACGCATTTCGGGATAATGTACACGGACTCCAACAACGCAGCCAAACACGAGGCCTTCTACATGGCCTCCGGATGGCGCGGTTCCATGGCATTAAACGCCTAGAGGCGAGGGGATTCAACCGCGATATCCCAAATAAATGGAGACTTTGACGCAGCGATCCTAAAATGGCAGCTTACCGTAACGCTGCTTTTGAAAATGTCACCGGCTCAAGGGCTCGACTTCACCATATAGCCCGATAATAATCAAGCGGCGACGATTGGCACGCTGCTGCAAAGCGCTGGCGCCGCCCCTCCCAACATCTTTCCCGAACGTTTAGACGGGTGTCCGGAAATAATCCCGACCCAACCGCACTACCCGACACCGCGACACTCGACACAATCGGCGGTTCCGCCAATGAAACAACACCTTCAGCCCATGAAATAATGGCGCTATTGCCCTGCGGACCGAGCCATTTTAGCTTACCTAACTAAGCAGAACTTCCCGAGGACCAAACGAGGCCCACGATAGTACGGCGCCTAAAGCCTATAAGGTCCATGAGGGAGAGCTCTATAAGAAAAGCACAACCGAGTCCTTCAAAGGTGTATCTCCAAGAGGAAGGGCAAAATCTTTCTCGCTGAAATTATGCCGACGGTGGGCACCACGCCAAAGATCGCCCTTGTAAGCAAGGCCTTCCAGAGGATTTTATTGGCCAACGGCCCGACAGACTCCTGTGATTTAGTCCAACGATGTTGCCACCTCTTTAATCAGAGCTACATGCCACCCACCGCCTGAAACTATACCCATCACCGCCGTCATGTCCGGGCTTGACATGGTTGGACCCTTAAAGAGGAACCCACAAGCAAATATACCTATTGGTCATGGTGGATAAACCACCAAATGGATAGAGGCTGCCGCTTAAGACGGTCAATCCGGACCCGGATAGACTTCATATCAGGGGTAGTACATCGCTATTACGCCCCCACAAAGATCATCAATCGATAACGCACAAACTTCACTACCGACGAGGTTAAACTCGTGCAAGAATATGGGCATCAAGCTCGAACACGCTTACCTATCACCTCAAACTAACGGTCAAGTCGAGCGAGCAAATGGTCTAATCATGAGTTTACATTAAACCTGCATTAGTGCGGTCCTCAAGGAATCTAACACGACCGGGTAGAGGAGCTCGACCAGACTGAGGGGGCTGCTAACCACGCCAATTGCACTATCGGATTCACACCATTTTTTCATGGTGTACGTGCAGAGGCAGTTTTTCATGGCGATGTATGTACGAAGAAAGAGAAGCCGAGCTGGACCGGCAGACATTTGGACGCTTTAGAGTAGGAGCGCGACGTGAAAAAGCTCATTCCAGATTCTATCAACAAGAGGTTCAAGATATCAAAGCAGAGAAGTACGGGCCAAAACTTACAATGTGGCGTAACTAGTTCTACACCTGCCGACAAGAAAAGGACAAACTCAAGCCCAAATGCGAAGGTCCTTCATCATCCCAAGTCCCGACCGGAGCATACCATCTACTAAACGATCGGACAACCGACCGAGTCAACCCATGGAACGCAGCCCCGCCTCAAGATTCTACGCTTAGCCGGACTCGTAGTTCGCTCTTCCTCCGCCCACATTTTATACTTTAGCTGTCTTTTTTCTTTTCTCCCTCCTTTTTCTTTTTAAAGCCTTTGAAGGCCGACCGCGATTGTTCGCGACACACGTGACGTACTCGACTCATTATATTCGGGGCTTTTTAATGTAGCTTATTTATATGGGCTTCATGCCCAACACAAGTGTCACACTTCCGCATGTACCTTTTATTCACCATTATATGCATCGATATGACTTAAGTTTGGGCTGTCAGTTGCTCGCCCCGTGGCTTACCCTACGCTCCCGATTGTTTGGCTAGGAGGTAAAGGAGCACCTCTCACATTGTTATCACGGTCACTGGATGTGTATTTCAGATCGGTGAAGCCGAAGCTAGCGTTTTAAGGGAATATTCGGTCGGATTTGAAAGATGATTTCTTATTTATTTATTTATCTGCCCCTAGATGCTTTTTTCTCATTTTTTCGCATCCGACATGCACTTTAGGGCATGCCTCCCAGGAAAGGAACCCCTAACGGAACTATTCTCCCCGAAGATGTTTCTACTAACCATGTAATATAACATAACTAGTTGGGCACTTGTCTCATAAAGCACTAATGACCTCTACGCCTGGTCTCCATGCAATGCCCCGCTTTTTACATAACCATGAGGGTATTTGACACTCCTGACCGCTCGGGTCCCGAGGTTAGTAAAAGGTCCACAAAGACAAACGATCTACAATCCGCTAGAAGGCATTTTTCATGTCATTTTAAATTACATAGTCAAATTGATCGATTGTACCTCTTCAATTCCATCTAACAGTCGTCTAGTTTACAGCCCCACTGAATACTTCGCGCCAACTCTACTTGGCCGCATATTGCTTCACAGGATCTCCTTCCCATCGGCCCCACAGTCCGACTCGCCATGTGGTTTGATCAGTCAGGTACCGCGCCTTCACCATGGCCCAGCCTCCGGCGCCTTTGACGGCAGGTCGATATCTTCCATAGATGGAAGCGCCGCTGCTCTCGCTTTTCCGCGAAGCCTCCAAGACCCTAGGAGACGGACGTTTGCGAGGGAAATTTTTGAAATTACCACGCTCCCCAACATCTATACCCATTTTATGACTCGGTCCCGATAGCAGTGTTCAGGTCCGCCGCCATTCATCGACTTGTGAGGTGAAACCATCGACGATTGGGTCCAGGACCACGCGGCAACCGCCATGGCGATGTTGGTCGGATGGTCTGCCGATCAAAAGTGATCGACAGAGGACCATGGATTGAACTTCGGGCGACCGCCCATCGCATAGACGCCCGTAGAGAGCGCGCTTCCTCTCCCTCTGGGTATATGGGTCGCAGAATCATATTCACCGCTCGTACTTTGCGGGGAAACCCTTCATTCTTTGTTGTTCGGGCGGTCTCTTCCTCGTCGCTTATTTAGCCCCTTGTCATTTTGTTCGCAATTAACTTGCTAGCCTGCCTGAACACCCAACAATCTCTATTGGTGTGATTAGCTGGCTTTTCGGGGTGCCATGTATCCGCATGAGCGTCGAGTATTCTCCCAGATTGACGGGTCTTGAGTTGTTCTTTAAATGGCTTCTTCCGCTGACCGGTTTGAGCTCGAACCGCATTGACCGCCAGATCCTCTTTGTCGCCGCCGTTAGTTCGGGCGCTTGTGTTTAATTCGGTGACCCGCCGGATTGTCCTTGATGTCCGGACCGCCGCACTTTTATGAGATTGTTGCTACGGGCCAGCCATATCCTCTCCCGCACAAAAGCGGTCATTAACGGCGAGGGCTGCCATGGATTTCGGCTTTCCCCGCCTCTAGGTGCCGGGCTAGCCATTCGTCCCGGATGTTATGTTTGAAGGCTGCGAGGGCCTCCAGATCCCGGATAATGACGATTTGATTTTTTTTCGCAAGAACCGGCCCGTAACTGCTCCGCCGATTCGTCCGCTGCTGAATAATGTGGCTTAGGTCATCGAAGGCGTCGTGGTCGCAACGATGTACCTTGGAAGTTATCATGAACGCGCCTCCGTGTCTTCCTAACACCCAATCGATCCGCGGCAGGCTGTTAAGCCAATGCCGAGCTGGTCCTTTAAGCTTGAGCGAGATATTTGATGGCGCAGACGTCGCCATGGGCCATATGGATGTGGAGAAGATAATCTTCGATCCACACCGCTGGGTCTCTGTACCATCGTAAGATTCGGCGTTCACGGTTTGAACCTTCGATCCGTGATCCATTACTCATCGCTGAAGCATAACGGTGTGCGGGCGCTCAGATTGAGCACATCGTGACGCAGCTCGAGGGAGCGCTGGTTCCGTCAGGTTCGCCTCGCCGGCGCATGTCCGGCGTGACGGTATTCGCTGTGGATCGAGGGCGCCCACGCGATCCATAGATGGATTCGATTGCCTTGCTTTTGTCCTCCAAGATGTCTCGCAAGTCCGCGCCGTTTCCTTTGGCTTCAGACTCGGATCGATGTCGGGTACGGTCTTGGCTGGGGCCGTGAATGCCTTCTTCCGCGTAATTACCGGGCGGTCGGTCAGCCATGTCGCGGCGCCGGTGATAAAGGTATGTATGCTTCCTCCTCTAATCAGGAGCAGCTTATGCCTTGGGTAACTTTTGAGGGGAGTTCGAGTTTATACTTTTCGTCGCGAGGACCTCGGTCCATCGACGGGCTAGCAGATCTTGATCAGCTTGAAGTCTAGGTCGCTTTTTCTTCGGGTTATTTGTCCGGGTATGAGCCTCGCGCCAAGCGCTCTTGTTCGACGGGATCCTCGGTATGACGAATTCTTCATCGCTGAGGCTCGCTTGCCTTCGGAGGGAGGCATATAGTTATCATCCTCAACCCTTCATCCGCCGCCTGTCGTGAGGGCTTAGCCGCGCCTCCCGCGCTTGAGTCTTGCAGAGGATCGCCTTCGACTCTCCGGAGTGTTATTGTCTCTCCGTGCCGGATTCCCCATTCTGTTATGGCGGATTTAGAGCGGGCGCCACGACGCCGGGCGCTAGGCTGCTTCTTCAAAGAATCTTCTCCTGCTTTGCCGCTTATCCTTCCTTTGGGGTATCCACCATGTAGACGCCAGATGACGAGGTGGCCTTCCAAAGGTCCCGCGGGCGCTGGGTCTCGATCGTTTCCCGCATCATCGCCCATAGCGCCGATGTCCCTCGAGTCGTAGTCTAGCATGTCGTTAGATCCTCGAAAGTGGCTACAAAGTGGTGGTGGTGGGCTCCAATTCTTCGCCGTCTGAATCTCCAACCGCCCCTGCCATAGTCCGCCAGATTCTCCGAGAAGCGAGATGCTTCAGTGGAACCAGGATATCGCCAAAGGCGAGTGTCAAGGATGTCCGCGCGGTGAATTTATAACCGCGCCTCAACTCGCTTAATTGGCGGGACGCTGGAGGCTCGAGTCCGGCGAGGAGTCCGGCGCCGATAATGAGTTTCGCAGGACAAAATCGGTATTCGCCCATCGCCGGATGTTTCGGGCGGCGCTTCATCCACCGACCGCCTGATGGGAAATCGCTCCGTAAGTAGCCGGGAGGATCTGCGCGCCACCAAAGCACCGTCCGCGCAGAGCTAGATCGTGCTCCGCCGTCGCAGGCGGGCGCGCTTTGGCTGCGGGCTCGAGTCCGCCAAAGATCAAGTCTTCGTGGTCATCGGCGTGAAGTTTAGGGCTTCGAACCGACCGACGCAGTGGGCGAGCTCGATTCCGCTCCAGATGGCCAAGAGAGTTGCCCGCAAAGGCAAAGCCCGAATATGAAGATCTCGTCCGGGAGAAAAGTCCCACCCGACAGCGTTGAAGGTTGAAGATGCCATCGAGCTCAAGGTGACGCATACGCAGGAACTCTCAATGAAAGCACCAATGTCGGTGTCAAACCGTGGATCTCGGTAGGGGTCCCGAATCAGGCGTCTAGGCGGATGGTAACAGGAGACGAGGGACACAATGTTTTTACCTGTGTTCGTGCCTCTCGATGGAGGTAATACCCACGCCCCGCTTGATTAATATTGATGATATGGGTAGTACAAGAGTAGATCTACCACGAGATCAAGGAGGCTAAACCCTAGAAGCTAGCCTATGGTATGATTGTTGAGATGTAATGTTGTGTCCTACGGACTAAAGCCCTCCGGTTTATATAGACACCGGAGAGGCTAGGGTTACACAGTCGGGTTACAATGGTAGGAGATCTACATATCCAGATTGCCAAGCTTGCCTTCCACGCCAAGTAAAGTACCTTCCCGACACGAGCCGAGTCTTCAATCTTCTATCTTCGTAGTCCGGGAGTCCGGCGGATATTGATAGTCCGCTATCCGACACCCCTTAGTCCAGACTCCTCAACCCCTACCGAGATCCGCCAGCTTTGACACCGACAAGCATCTCTATGAAAGTTAGGCACATGATATCTTTCACCTTTGTACGGTGCAAGATATCCCTTTCTATTAGGATAGCCAGCATCCACAAGGTAGTACTTGTCTAAGAAAAATAAAGAGAAGAACGAATGTTAGAATTGACACACATGAAATGAGTTCTAAGAAATAGATATGCTCAACATTTGGAGGATGGGGGAAGGTGGCCTTATCCGTATGCATTGCATGAAAGAGGACACTTGTGTCATGCAAAGAGCCAGGTTGCCCAATTGAAGCATAAATGAAATGCATATCAAAGTCACATATGGCCATCACATTCTGAGTGACTGCACTTGTCCTTCCAATATATCTGATTTTCTTGTCTTTTGGAATGGAAGCTCTAATGTGAGTCGCATCTATTGCACCAATGCAGATTTCATGTGTGGATATGCTCGCTATCACCGAGGATCCCTTGATGCATAGTGTGAAAATTGGGGTCTTTCCGCTTGAGGTAGTGAGAAGACATCCTGACCACACAATATAGTACCTCATGGAACTTGTGATGGATGGTGTCAGTTGAATGTCTGAAACGGTTTTGGGTCCTTCTATTAGATTCACAACACCCAAGGTCCACAAGAACATAGCAAGAGACTCATAGCTACTAACAAATGGAGAATGACCGAGGCCATAATCCTTCACCAACAAGTCATGAAGTTCAAGGAAAACACTTGTCGTCATTCTGAACATTGTAAAGGTCTCTCCTGGTGTTCAAATAGTCTCTTGCAGCCATCCAAATCCTGTCAAGATAGATTTCCTAGGCTCATTCTTCATGATCCAACTAATGCAATACTTTCAAACTATGTTTTTTCCCTTCACAAATGACAGCCATATGCTTGGAATGAAGACAAATCATTTTTTCTTCAATCCATATTCGTTGTCATCATCACTATCATCAATGCTTTCACTGCCAGATGACATCTGCACATACATTATCATACATTTATTAGATACCAAATATCATCCAACTAGCAATATCAAACCAGATAGCATGCAAGTACCAATAATTCATCCAAATAGTGCAAGTACCCAGAACATGCAATTACCAATAATTCATCCAAATAGCAAATGATGGTTCAACATTACATAATTATCATCCAAATAGTGCTTACATAAAATGGTTCAGTAGTGCACAAGCAAAAGACATGAGAAACTATCTAGTGGAACACACTATTTCCCATACTTCATGGCAAACTTCCTACGGAGCCAATCTTTACGCGCGCCAACACCCATGTGTCGAAGCATCTCCCTTTGCTCTATTTTGATGAACAACTCGGTCACTAGGTAGTGTTCATCACTACCCTCTAAAACACCACAAGCAAGCACTTCATTCATGGTAGTGGCAACATAGGTGGCATCATCGTTCTTTATGAATGATTGAACAATTTCTTGGGACTCTTTAGCAATGTTTTTAATCTGTCTAATCTCATCCTGATCACTTGTGCAGTCCTAGGTTTCCTGTGCTTGTCATCAATGCTTTTTCCAAGCCTCTTATTTGTTGACGACACAAAAGGAGAAGGTGGCATAGTAGGAGAAGGCGACATAGCAGGAGAAGGTGGCACTTGGGAATCATCCAACAAATCAACATCCGTGATGGATTCAATATCAATGCTAGCTGGTATTTCCGCACTAGGAGGGGATATGCCAGTTGAAGGATTCAAATGATCCATGCCATCACTAGTGATGTCGTCAAACATAATGTGCAAGTTCTCTTCATTGCGTAGTCCATGCTTCTGGAACTTGCCACAGCCATTAAGGTCCTACAATACATTGCAAACAAATATTAGTAATAAGAAAAGTTATACGAAGTCATTAAAAATAAATGCAGTGCACAAGCATGTCAACTCACAATTTTTGCCTTATTCCACCACTCCTTATCTTGTTTGACAGTGTTGAGAACAAAGTCCCATCCCCCTCCGGCCTCCTTCAGCTTGAGCTTCTTGAATAAAGTGTAATCGCCTTTCAACTTGTCCCATTTGTTTTTATTTGGGTAAAAGCAGAGTCCAATCCGGTTCTCGCTTTGAATTGCAATGTCACTTCCTGAAATGCATTGGGGGTCAAGATTTTGTTTGGACTAGCATGAGAAACAAGTTGGTAACAATCCTATTGTTCTCTTCATCCCACTCGACAGCCATGCTCGAATTCATGCTTGAAACTTGACTATAAAAACATTTACAAATTGTGTTGCTGTCATTATGTACTAGCATGAAAATGCAATGAAGATATATAACAGAAGATCATGCACTCGTTAATCAACTTGTAGCAGTACTGCAATAGTCCATGTACAGGGAGCAGAAAATGCAATGAGGATATATAGCAACAGAACATTCATGAGCATGTACTGAACATATAGCAGCAGAAAGTGTACAGAACATCTACATCTCTTTTCTGTCCCCTTCCTATAATATAGGGGCATCAAATCATCATAGCACATCACCTACAAATAATTACCAATCACATCACCAAATCCTACAACTAATCAGCATACACATAAAAAATCTAGCATGAGCTTGTACAAGGAGAGGTGGTCGGACAACAATCGGTGTCACCTTCCAAAAATCGGAAGAGGTGGTCGGGATGAGTGGTCGGGGACGGAGGAGCCATCGGTGATGGCGTAGTAGGGCGGTGGAAGGAGCGCGGCTAGGGTAGGGGAAGGAAAGATGAGTCATGGTGTGGTTGAGTGTCCCGAAGGAACTTGTGGTGCGATCGATCGATCACTTGGTGCTACCTCTTGAGCTTATGCTGGTTTTTCCTTGAAGAGGAAAGGGTGATGCAACAAAGTAGAGTAAGTATTTCCTCGCTTGAGAACCAAGGTATCAATCCAAGAGGAGACAAACACAAGTCACCGAATACACCTGACAAACAATCAACAAATTTTGCACCCAACGCGATAAAGGGGTTGTCAATTCCTTCACAATTATTTGCAAAAGTGAGATCTGATAGAGATAGATAAACGGTAAAGTAAATATTTTTGGTTTATAGATTGGAAAGTAAAGGTTGCAAATTAAAGGAACGGCGACAGAAATTGGCAAGTTGATGGGAAAATAATATGATGTAAAATAGACCCGGGGGCCATAGGTTTCACTAGTGGCTTCTCTCAAGATAGCAAATATTACGATGGGAACAAATTACTGCCGAGCAATTGATAGAAGAGTGCAATGTTATGACGATATCTAAGATAATGATCATGAACATAGGCATCACATCCATGCCAAGTAGACCGAAACGATTCTACATCTACAACTATTACTCCACACATCGACCGCTATCCGAAATGCATCTAGAGTGTTAAGTTCATAAAGAACGGAGTAACGCATTATGTAAGATGACATGATGTAGAGGAATTAACTCAAGCAATATGATGAAAACCCCATCTCTTTATCCTCGATGGCAACAATACAATACGTGCCTTGCTGCCCCTACTGTCACTTGGAAAGGACACCACAAGATTGAACCCAAAGCTAAGCACTTCTCCCATTTCAAGAAAAACCAATCTAGTAGGCCAAACTAAACCGATAATTCGAAGAGACTTGCAAAGAATCAAATCATGCATATAAGAATTCAGAGAAGAACCAAATAATATTCATAAATGATCTGATCATAAATCCACAATTCATCGAATCTCGGGAAACACACCGCAAAAGAATATTACATCGAATAGATCTCCAAGAATATCGAGGAGAACATGGTATTGAGAATCAAAGAGAGAGAAGAACCATCTAGCTACTAGCTACGGACCCAGAGGGTCTGTGGGTAAACTACTCACGCTTTACCTGGAGAGGCAATGGTGTTGATGTAGAAGCCTCCATGATCGAATCCCTCCGGCTGTGACGCCGAAAAGGTCCCTAGATGGGATCTCACGGGTACAGAAGGTTGCAGCGGTGGAAAAGTGGTTTTGTGGCTCCCCTGGATGTTCTCAGGGTGTAAGAGTATATATATAGGCAAAGGAACTAGGTCAGGAGACCCACGAGGGGCCCATGAGGCAGGAGGGCATGCCCTCCACCCTCGTGGCCACCTTGTTGCGTCTCCGACTTCATCTCCAAGTCTCCTGGTTTGCTTCTGGTCCAAGAAAGATTATCGCAAAAGTTTCATTCCGTTTTGACTCCGTTTGGTATTCCTTTCTCGTGAAACCCTAAAACAGCAAAAACAGTAAATGCACAATGGGCTCTTGCTAATAGGTTAGTCCCGAAATAAATATAAAATAGCATGTTAATGTATATTAAACACCCAAAACAGATAATATAATAGCATGGAACAATCAAATATTATAGACACGTTGGAGACGTATCAAGCATCCCCAAGTTTAGTTCATGCTCGTCCTCGAGTAGGTAAATGATAAAAACATGATTTTTGATGTGGAATGTTACCTAACATATTTATCCATGTAATTTCTTTATTGTGTCATGAATGTTCAGATCCGAAAGATTCAAAACAAAAGTTTAATATTGACATAAAAACAATAATACTTCAAGCATACAAGAAGGCAATTATGTCTTCTCAAAATAACATGGCCAAAGAAAGCTTATCCCTACATAATCATACAGTCTGGCTATGATCTATCTTCGTCACACAAAATACTCAAATTATGCACAAACCTGATGACAAGCCAAGCAATTGTTTCATACTTTGATCTTCTCAATCCTTTTCAACTTTCACGGAATACATAGCGTGAGCCATGGACATAGCACTATAGGTGGAATAGAATGGTGGTTGTGGAGAAGACAAAAAGAGGGAGATAGTCTCACATTAGCTAGGCATATCAACGGGCTATGGATATGCCCATCAATAGATATCAATGTGAGTGAGTAGGGATTGCCATGCAACGGATGCACTAGAGCTATAAGTGTATGAAAGCTCAAAAAAAGGAACTAAGTGGGTGTGCATCCAACTTTCTTGCTCATGAAGACATAGGGCATTTGAGGAAGCCCATCGTTGGAATATACAAGCCAAGTTGACGAGGGGATAGACCATGGGTAGCCTCACCCATACCTTAGCAGATTTCAAGACATCGGGGCTGGCCAAGCCCCTCAGTCCGACTGGTCGCAAGGCCGACCTCCCTGGCTGACTAGAGACGACAGGCCGCCTCCTAGAAGGCGGCGTGCCTCGGGAGACGGCAAGAGCCTGGGCCAGCTCTTGGCAAAGGCCCATCACCCCAAAGTCTGCGACCCACCACCACGCACAAGACAGCATGGCAACAAAGGCACCGCCACCCCCGATCTCGAAGGAACGTACATAGGCAGACGCATTCAGCGGACAACCTCGCCGGGCACGACATCAGAGCCACGCGGGCCCATGACAATGCCTACATCAGGCAGGGCCATGCCCCCACGACGGGCGGTCAGTGTGGCCCACAAGCGGCGGGCCCCACCAGCCGCATGTCCCTAGAAGTTGTCAGGGCCTAAGCAGGCGGCCTCAAGGGAGGCCGACTTCTAGCAGGCGGCCGCCCCTCCCCTCGGAGTCTGTGCACAATTAACCAGAGTGACGGGGTGTGGGTACAATGATCGCCCGCCAGGCGGAGGCATTGTAGCCATGCGCCCTCCGACCAAGCCATAGTCATCAGGCAGGCTACAACAAGAGTTCTGTCCCTGGTTCGCAGCGGCAGCCCCACCTGTCGGCCAAGTTCACGGCAGCCGACGGGACCCACCAAGCGGCGGGCCCCAGCAGCCGGCGGAGAAGCCGGAGCCGAGAGACACTGACTACCAGGTCCTACAACCAGCCGGATTACCATTGTACCCCTGGGGGGTAGGCCTATAAAAACCCTCCAGGCACACCCATGCAAGGGGTTCAACCCATTTTAGATTACACACCCCCATAGCTAAGGAGAAGAAGAGCTAGCCGCCTTCTTCCTCCTCTAGCCCGAACAACTCAAGGAGCAACCTTGTATTTGCTATTGATCATAGTGATGTGGAGACCCCGCAGAGCAGGATTAGGGGTGTTATCTCCATGGAGAGCCCCGAACCTGGGTAAGACCCGTGTCGCTAAGGTCTTGCTTACTCCGGCTTCTTGAGCTCGGCAACGCCTATCAATTTCTACATGATTAGCCAATTGGCATATGTCGAGAAAACCACGACATTTGGCACCCACCGCAAGCAAGGCGCACTATTGTCCAGAGACACATTCTCGACGGAACCCGCCTCGCCAACAAGCCAGCCCTGGGCCGCCTCGATTTACACTAGCACCGATGATGTGCGCAGATGGAGGCCGTCATGACGCGAGCTCCTCAATGATCTCCTCGGCGGCGTCCACCTCACCGACGAGCCTGCCCCCGACATGGGTTTGGCCAGCTCCAAGAGCTGCCTTGTCGACCTCCTCGGCAAGCTTCACATTGCCGACGAGCCCGCCCAACTCGAGTCCGCTGATCCACCGATCCGCCTGCCGAGATGATCGCCGACCGACGCGGCGTATGTTGATGCCTACCCTGACCACGTAGAGATCATCGACGACCCGCTCCCTCATGCGGACAGCATCACCAGCGCCAGCACTGTCACGGAGGTGCTGGTCATCAGTCAGGATGGAGCCTCGGCCGGGGCGGACCAGGATGCGATCCATTCGACCCTGCAAGCCCTCGCCACCTGGTCGAGGACAGCACGGACAGTGCAACCCTGGAGGCACACCGCCTTTCGCTCATCGACATCGCCAGCGTTGGTCGGCTGCGAAGCACTCGCCGACGCTTACCAACAATGAGGTCGATCGCGCCATAGGCGGCACTCGCAGAGCCGGAGAACTCCACCGCCGGGCGCAGTCCGACAACGCGGGCCACCATCGCTAGTATCTTTTAGCCGACCGCGCTTCACGCCATGCCCATCGTGAACTCGCGCGCAAAGCGGCAGCAGAAGAGTTGGACACCCAGAGGGCGACGAGACGCCACATGAAGGAGCGCCAGCCACGCTCGACGCGCCGCCCAAGAGGGAAACCGCCTGTAGCACCACGTAACCCGGCGCGTTGTGATGAGACCCGCCTCGCCGAGATCACCACACGACTCTTGGTCTCGACAGCGGCCGAGGCGACTGAGCCGGTTGCTAGCCATACGGGCGACGCACATCTCGACGAGCGACTCGACGGCCGCCCAAGAGCAGTGGAACGATGCAACGACCGCCCACCTCCTCACGCAGAAGAGGCGGCTTCCCGCCACTGCTGGTACTCCACTTTGAGACCGGATAGGTCACCACGAGGGAATCAGAGAGAATGATGCCCGCAACAGGATCGACCAGCTTGCTCGATCCTTGGCGATAGAAGAAGAAGATGAAGTTGGCCCGCCTTGTTTTGGCCCCCGCATACGCGATGAGCCTTTCCCCAAAGGGTTATCACTCCCACGAGACACACCCAAATACACTGGCTCCATGAAGCCGGAGGATTGGCTGGTGTACTACTCCACCGCAGTCAACATAGCAAGCGACAACAGGCGTGTTGCCATGAAGTATGTTCCGCTCATGCTCTAGGGCACGGCCCGGACATGGATGAATAGCCTAAAGTCGTACAGCATCAACAACTGGCTGGATTTCACCGAAGTGTTCATCCGCAACTTCACCAACACGTACAAGCGGCCGCCCAAGCCTCGCCAGCTCTCCATGTGTGTCCAAGGCCCGACTGAGTCCACCCGTGATTACTTAACGCGGTGGAGCGAGCTGCACAACTCTTGCAAAGGGGTGCACGAGGTGCAGGCCATAAGTACTTCATGGCCGGGTGCCGAGAGGGCACCTTGCTCAAGCAAAAGCTCCTCTGTGTTGAGCCAACAACCCTTGACGAGCTACTGATCATAGCAGACAAGTATGCCACGGCCGACTCCTCCTTGAAGTCGGAGCTCCGAGTGGACGCGACCGGGAAGGTGCTATCGTGGAATTGTGACGGCAAATGTCCAAGTGAAAGGTCTTAGTTGTGGAGCCATCGCAACTAGGAAACTTAAAGGGGGTTAAAACAGGATAAAGGACACGGGAGTTTATACTGGTTTGTCCCCTTGCGGTGAAGGTAATGGCTTAATCCAGTTTGAGGTGGGATTGCTTATGTTTCGATTACCAGGGAGCAAATCCGCTTGAACTAGTTCTTGATCTAATGTTACTTGTCCCGAACCGCCGTTGGGTCGTCCCTTTATATACAGAGGTCGACGCCCAGCAGCTTACAGAGTCCCGGTCGGCTCATAAACAGTGTCTGACTCAGTCTCTCTCTATTCCGCCTTACAATACAAGTTACATATATATGGCGGTTTATCTCTACGGGCCTTGAGTCGCCTTTGGGCTTGGGGCCCTTAACTGAACTGCCATCTTCAAGTGTCGTATGGGCTTCATATCTTGAATCGCCATAGGTATTACCCGCCCCTCCGGCGGATCATACCTAATAGTTATATCCCCAACATTAGGCCTCAGATTGATTTGAACTAGTTCATGTCAATCTTAAACACTTGGAAAAAATCTTCTGCTCTTCACTGCGCGAGAATATATAACCCGCAATGACGTCATCTTCTGGATTTGCAATAACCCGCCATGATGTCATCTGCCATTACTTCACACTTTATCCAACATATCTCAAAGGATCCTTATCTTAATGACCATCAGGAGAATCAAGGCGTCCTGGTAGCTGGATAACCACATTTTCAGCCTCCTCGTATTTCGTGCCCACTTAAGAGCCTTTCCTTATAAATAGGCACGACCGGTCTTTCCTCATTCTCCCCCTTTCCAGCGTCTTCTTCCTCTCGCAACCCATCTGCCGCTTGAGCTCCGCCACCGCCGCAGAGCACCTCGTTGTCGATGTACAAAAGTAGGGGCTCTCCTTTTGACCCCTTTACTTGTGCACGGGCAGTCCGAGCCACCCGCCACGGCCACGCATAACAGGGCTGGAAAGGGAAGCTGGAGAGAAGCCGAAGGCACGAGACAAACAAAGCAACGACAAGGACCAAGGCCACAAAGATCGGATGGACGAAGCAGGTTTCCCCGGCAAGGACCCTTGTCAAGTAAAGCACCGCTGCCCCTAAGCAAGACCTTGCCGGGCAGCTCACCCACACCACCGAAAGGAGCCACCTTTTGAGCCCACCAACGCTAGACAAACGATTAAAGGTGGCTCGGAGGCACCTCCATGGTGGCATGCGATCTATGTGAAGACAAAGAATAGTCAAGATCAAATGAGGATAGGAAGGCAACAATCCTCACCAAGATCCTCACCGAAGAAACCCATAAGACCGCCGGCAAGATCCTTGCCAGGATGCTGCTGCCAGGTTCACGGCAAGACCCTTGTCGGGCCATCCAAGCGCCTTTGCCGGGTCACCCAAGAAGGCCCTCGCCAAGCGCCGCCAGCAGGCTGCCAGTCCACACCAGCCAAGTCTCCGCCATCGTTCAGATGCAAATGCCGACCCAACCAGTGGGTAGGCAACAAGGGCAACATACAGCCTTCTTCGTGGAGGCTCCACCACCGCGCCACCTCAGCTACACCGCCGCGCTTACATGGCACCGCATGCACCGGCTGCCGTATGGCGCTGTCGGCAAGGAGGAGCAGCGACGGACGGGATGGGCCTCACTCCCGCCCCCGATAAAGTGAAGAGACACCTGAGGGAGTCCTGGACTAGGGGGTGTCCGGATAGCCGAACTATCATCATCGGCCGACTCCAAGACTATGAAGATACAACATTGAAGACTTCGTCCCGTGTCCGGATTGGACTTTCCTTGGCATGGAAGGCAAGCTTGGCAATACGGATATGTAGATCTCCTACCATTGTAACCGACTGTAACCCTAGCCTCTCCTGTCTATATAAACCGGAGGGTTTTAGTCCGTGAGGACAACAAACAACAATCATACCATAGGCTAGCTTCTAGGTTTAGCCTCATTGATCTCGTGGTAGATCCACTCTTGTACTACCCATATCATCAATATCAATCAAGGTGAGTAGGGTTTTACCTCCATCGAGAGGGCCCGAACTCGGTAAAAACATCGTGTCCCTTGTCTCATGTTACCATCCGCCTAGACGCACGCTTTGGGACCCCCACCCGAGATCCGCCGGTTTTACAATCGACATTGGTGCTTTCATTGAGAGTTCTTCGCGGCTGCCACGATCGTGAATGATGCCTCTTCCGCCTTTAAAGATGGTACCATTGCTTAAGGAGCTTTGGTCACCGCCAAACTATCCGCTGGGTGGTTTTCTTATGACCACTGCTCGTCATTGCCGCTCGACGATGACCTCTCGGTCATCAAAAGAAATCTTCACGCCAACTCGAATTCGCCGAACAGCTGGATCTAATTGAGCTCTTCCATAAACAAGCTTTGATCGTGATCGCCACCCGGGAGTCTCTACAGTATCACGATCGATTGGGCTTAAACCGATCCGAGAGAGATTAACTCTCCTAGGTTACCCACCATGTTGCGGTGGTAGAGGAACAACACGGTGACTCTTTCTTCAGATAAAGACCGCTATGTCCGACTCGATCCTCCATACCGGATTCCCATGGAGGACGGACGCCAATCAAGCATCGAACCTAAAGTCGCAATGACCAGATTCGTTGGACAACGTCCAGCAATCCAAGCTTCCAAATTCGGAAACTTTTTGGCCCTTGAGCCTCAAGTTGGGCAGGGCTCCGGACTTAATTCCACCCGCCCACCCAAACATAAGCAATCTATCTCAAATCCAGCAAGAGCCCACGGAGACAGTACATCATTACTGGGCCAGATTCCTCCTGGTTATGGATAGGATAAAGGACTATCGTGAGGAAAGCGCAATCTCAATTTTCTGCAACAATTGCACAGACAAGGGAATCACTAATGCCATAAGTCACCGCGAAATCACACGCTTCGCCGAACTGGCGTCCATAGTACGAAAGTACTGTGCGATGGAGAGTACCTGGAAAATCGAAGCCAAGTTTTGGGACAATCCGGCTCCAAACACAACCCTAGTCCGAAACAAAAGGGTGCATCATGCTCAGGCACCCGGGACAAAAACCAAAAAGCAAAAACCCCATAAAGGGCACGGAACCGCATCGAGGGATGGCTCAACGGACCCTATAAAATTCATAGTACAGAGGGCGCCACTCCAACACATAGCCTTCGAGCATGTTGGATATTCCGGCAGGTGGCCAAAAGTGGCGAAGAGCTTCTAGCCCCGGAGAACCACCCTAATAGTACCCGTACGGTATTAACAGTCTTCGAGACTTTTGCATCAAATAATATGCGGAAACGAACAATCCGCAGCCTCGCCGAAGTCTACCAAGTAGCAACAACAAATCCATGGAGCGACACGGCTATCACCTTCAACGCCAGGGACGAACCTAAATTCCGAATAGCCCGAGCACCACCGCATTGGTCCTCAGCCCAATAGTGGACGCATTTCGCCTTACCAAAGTACTCATGGATGGCGGCATGATTAAACCTCATCTACGAGGAAACCCTTGAAAAATGGAAATAGATCGAGCCGCATTGAGCGATGCAGCACAACCTTTAGAGGATAATCCTAGTCGGGAAGCACGCCGCACAGGAAAAATTACGCTTGATGTGGTGTTCGGCTCGCCGGACAATTACAGGTCCGAAGAGGTCATGTTCCAAGTGGCCCCATTCAGCAGCGGATATCACACTTTATTAGGACGAGAGGCATTCACAATTTTCCAAGCCATACCCCATTACGGGTCCATGAAGCTTAAAATGCCCAGGCCCAATGGAATCATCACTCTTGTCAGTAATCCGGACATAACACTCCGCACCGAAAACAAGACAGCCACACTAGCCCTAGAGGCACTATCCGAAGCCCTAGCGGCAGAGGAACTCACTGCGCTGCGCTCCACGGTAAACAGGGACGATGTGATACTCGATAAAAGATCCAAGTCCCCTTCTTTTAAACCAGCGGATGAAATAGTCAAATTCCAGGTCCATCCAACGGACCCCACAAAGACGGCCTCCATCGGGGCACAACTAAACCCTGATGTAGACGTCGCACTACGAGAATTCCTCCGGGAGAATTGGGACATCTTTGCCTGGCACCCTTCAGACATGCTAGGAATCCCACGCAGGTTGGCATAACACAGCCTAAACATCCTAAAGGATTCAAGCCACCAAACAGGCTCTTCGGTGATTTTCTAACCCAAAAGACAGTAATGGGAGAGGAGCTAGCCAAACTATTAGAAGCCGGATTCATTAGAGACATCAAACATCCGGATCGGCTAGCAAACCCGTAATGGTACCAAAAAGGACAAATCCTCGCGCCTGGTGTCGATTTTAAAGACCTTATCAAGGCTTGTCCAAAGGATCCTTTCCTTCCTGCATCGATCAAATCATCGATGCTACGCAGGGCACGATTCATTGTGCTTCCTCGACGATACTCCGCTACCATCAAATCAAGATGGCGGAGATGCACAAGCCGCAATGGCATTCATTACTCCATACGCACCATTCTCGCTTCAACACAATGCCCTTCGACTCAAAAACGCCGCACAATATATCAACGCATGATTCGTATATGTCCGCTACCCAGATCAGCAAAACAGTGGAGGCATGCGTAGACGACGTGGTCGCCAAAACCAAACACGCCAAACTCTAGTAGACGACTTGAGGCTCACATTCGACAACCTCCGAGCATATGACATTAAGCTCAACCCGAAAATGCGTTCGCATTCAGCCCGAAAGCTCTTGGGCTTCATTGTATCCGGTAGAGGAATTGAAGCAAACCCAGCCAAGATCCGAGCTTTGTCACAGCTGGATATCCCAAAAGACCTCAAACAAATACAAAAATTGACTGGATGCATGGTGGCTCTAAGCCGCTTCATCTCCCGTTTGGGAGAAAAGGCATTGCCCGTCTATCGCCTCCTCAGGCGCACCGAACACTTTGAATGGACGGATGCTGCCACGGCCGGACTCGAAGCAATAAAGGCCATATTGGCAACAAATCCGGTCCTGGCTGCGCCCAACTTGGGCGAACCAATGTTGTTATATATCGCGGCAACACATCAAGTTGTAAGCGCGGTGCTCGTCGTCGAATGAGAAACAGAAGGGCACAAATTCCCTCTTCAAAAACTAGTGTACTACGTATCCACTGTCTTAACTCCATGCAAGTCCCTATACCCGCATTATCAAAAGATAGCATACGCGGTGTTCATGGCATCCCGGAAGCTGCGGCACTACTTTCAAGAGTGTTCGATAACAGTGGCCTCCGGCACCCTCAACGACATTATAAACAACACGACGCGACGGACAGATTGCAAATGGACCATCGAGCTCTTACCATTCGACATAACCTACAAACCACGGCGAAGCTATAAAGTTGCAAGTCTTGGCTGACTTCATCATCGAATGGACCGTCGAACTTCCCAAAGAGTACGATGCATACCCAATTGAATCATGCATTTCGATGGCTCTAAAATGTTGGCTTCGGCTTGGGGGCTGGCGCTGCCTTTGACGCCCCCAACCGGAGACACAAATCCAATACGCATTTCAAATAATGTACACGGACTCCAACAACGCGCCGAATACGAGGCCCTTCTGCATGGTCTCCGGATGGCAATCTCCATGGGCATTCAACGCCTAGAGGTCCGCGGGGATTCAAACCTCGCAATATCCCAAGTAAATGGAGACTTTGATGCCAAAGATCCGAAAATGGCAGCCTACCATAACGTCATCTTAAAAATGTCAGCACGGTTCGAAGGACTCAAATTCCACTATGCAGCCCGGGCCCTTGTAGGCAAGGCCTTCCGTACAGGATTTTATTGGCCGACGGCCCGGGCAGATGCTTAGGACTTAGTCCAATGATGCGTCGGGTGCCAACTTTTTGCTAATCAAAGCCACATGCCACCCACCGCCTCAAAACTATACCCATCACCGCCATTCGCATGTCCGGGGCTTGACATGGTTGGACCCCTTAAAGGGGGAACCCACAAGCAATAGTACCTATTGGTCATGGTGGATAAATTCACCAAATGGACAGAGGCTGCCGCTTAAAACGGTCGAACCGACCTGTGATAGACTTCATATCCGGGTAGTACACCGCTATGGCGCCCCACAACATCATCACCGATAACGCACTAACTTCACGGCCGACGAGGTTAAACTCGTGCAAAAATATGGGCATCAAGCTCGATCACGCTCGCCTATCACCCTCAAACTAACGGTCAAGTCGAACGAGCAAATGGTCTAATTATGAGCAGCATCAAACCCAGGTTAGTGCGGTCACTCATGGAATCTAACACGCACTGGGTAGAGGAGCTCGACTCCGTACTATGGGGGCTGCGGACCACACCAAATCATACTACCGGATTCACGCCATTCTTTATGGTATACGATGCAGAGGCAGTTTTGCCCTGCGATATAATTCATGACTCACCTCAAGTGCGCATGTACGAAGAAAGAGAAGCCGAGTTGGATCGGCAGGACAGTTTGGACGCATTGGAGGAGGAGCGCGACATGGCAAAGACTCATTCCGCATTCTATCAGCAGCAGGCTCGAAGATATCAAAGCAGAGAAGTACGGGCCAAAACTTACAATGTTGGCGAACTAGTTGTTCGCCTGCCAGACAAGAAAAAGGACAAACTCAAGCCGAAATGGGAAAGTCCCTTCATCATCAACCAAGTCCTGACCGGTGGAGCATACCGTCTGCGAAACGCAACGGACAACCGACTCGAGCCGAACCCATGGAACGCAGCCCGCCTCTCAAGATTCTACGCTTAGCGCCGGACCGAGAGTTCGCTCCTTCCTCCGCCCACATTTTATACTTCTGTCTTTTGTTTCTCTCTTTCTCCCCTTTTTTTTCATAGAGCCCTTGAGGGTCGACTCTGCGATTATCCGCGACACACTTGACGTATACCCGACTCATTATATTCGGGGCTTTTTAATGGTTTATTTATACGGGCTTTATGCCCAACACATGTGTCAAACTTCCGCATGTACCTTTTATTCACCATTATATGCATCGATATGACTTAAGTTTTGGCCAAGCTGGGTTGCTTAGCTCCTGTGCTTACCCCACGCTCCCGATTGTTCGGCTTGGAGGTAAAGGAGCACCTTCGATTGTTATTGCCGGGTCACCGGATGTGTACCTCGACTAGGTGAAGCCGAAAGCTAGCGTTTAAGGGAATATTCGTCGGTGACTTGAAAGATGATTTCTTATTTATTTATTTATCTGCCCCTGATGCTTTTCTCGCTTTTTTCGCAAAGTGTGGACATGCACTTTAGGGCATGCCTCCTGTGGAAAGGAACCCCTAACGGAACTATTCTCCCCGAAGATGTTTTACTAACCATGTAATATAACATAACTAGTTGGGCACTTGTCCGATAAAGCACTAATGACCCCTACGCCGGTCTCCACGCATGCCCCGGTTTTTCATAACCGAGAGGGTATCCGACACACTCCGGACTCTAGGGTCCCGAGGTTGAAGCTTAAAAGGTCCGCAAAGACAAACGATCTACAATCCGCTAGAAGGCATTTTACATGTCATTTTAAAATACATCGCCAAATTGATCGACTATACCGCTTCTTCAATCCTGGCCCAACAGTCTGTCTAATTTATAGTCCCGCTGGGAATACTTACCGCCAACTCTACTTGGCCATACATTAAGCTTCACAGGATCTCCTTCCCATCGGTCCCCACAGTCCGACTCGCCATGTGGTTCGGATCCGCTTGTTGTACCGCTGCCTTCACCATGGCCCAGCCTCCTCGGCGCTTTGACGGCAGGCCGATATCTTCCACAGACGGAAGTCCCGCCCGCCCCTCAAGCTTCTCCGCAAGCCCTCCAAGGCCCGGTAGGGAGACGGACGGCTATAAGGCTCGGGCGACGCCACTCATCGCTCGCCGAACACGCTCGCAGCTTGCACCACCTCGAGAAGTTGGTCACCCGCTGAACCGGCATTTCTCCGCAGGCGCACTGTGAGCACACCCCTACGTATTACATTTCTATCAATCGACTTCCTCGCCAACTCCTTCTTTTCAAAAGAGTTTGCTCAAGCACTTATGTAGATGCCGCAACGGCCGCCGATTCTCCTTCACGGAGCTGCATACCGGGCCCAACACCTTTCAGCTCTTCTCCAAGCTGGGTGTGGGCATCTTGAGTTTGTTCCTCTCGCTGCACCTTCATAAGCACCTCTCGCCGCCTTCACCGGCGCAGTAGCTATTGCTTGTCCGATCAAGTCCGCAACATCCGCAATATTATTGTCGACTTATACGCACGCCGACACCGCTTATCTTTTTGAAATATGTGTTACCGGAGGGGTCTCTCAGGTTCCTCCTCGGCGCTAGTGCGGCCTCAAGTTGGGCCTTGCATTCTTGAAGCTCCCCGGATAGTTGGGTATTCTTCTCAGAAGATCCTCAGATATCAAATGATCCTTAAATCAGTTATTCTAACTACTTTAAGTGTCGGGGGCTACTGGCATATATAACTATTAAAGCTCCTTACCCGTATTTCTTTCACATACTGCTCCGTGGCTCTGGTTAAACCATCTTGAGCGGCACGGAGGTGCGCGCCTCCGCATTAAAGGCATTCAACGCCTCGAGAAGAAACACGCCACGAAGAATAGTCCGCGGCGCTTATGATTCATGGCGCTTCCACCTCGACTTGGTGGCGACAGCCTATCGGCATCCTCCGCTGAGGAGCATCCGCCACGCCTTGCGCTTGCCTCTCCTCCCACTGTGTTGGAACCTGGCTGGCAGAGGCTTGATTGGCAACCTCTCCGGACACAGTCCGGCGAGCGCTCTTTCTCCTGGAAAAGTCATGGTCATTAATATACCTCCTAGGAATCTTTCCCTTAAAACGGTGGCGTGCCATACCGCTATGGGTGATGTTTCACCGCACCGCACTCTTCCGCTGGGCCGAATCGACCTGGTTGGTCACCGCACGGATCGCTTCCCGCCTTGAAGGCACCTCCGCGAGACATCATGGTATACGGTGCTCGTAAATAAGCATGACGAAGTAATGGTGTCAGGTCCGGTCATGGTTACGGGAAGCCGGAGATAACCCGGTAGTCACCGAATGGCGACTCAGAGCATTGTCCATGCTAAGTTGGTGGAACACCCCGCCAATCAGCTCCACCTTTATGTTCGGATCCTCTTCGGAGGCCGGATCAAGGGATCTTCCGGATCCTCGGTTGTGGAGCCGGACCGTATGCCCTCCACATCCCGGCGCAGTTCTCGCCGAAAGCATAAAGTAAGACACTTAACTTTGAAAGCACGGATCGATAGATAAACGCTCGCTACCCAGCTCACGTGGTTATTCATGGAGAATCCATTTAATGGACTCGCTTGGAGGAAGTCCTCCTTCTCCCCTTGTACAAGCCGGACATGATCTTCACCAGATCCGCTGTCGATCCCGACCTTTGCGCCATGACGGTGGCGCCATTCTCCCGCTGAAATCCCACATGGGTGGCCCTATATTGAGCGGCTGCACCCTCGAGATAATGCACGTGGCCATGACTCAATCATGGTCAATCCGAATGAGCCAAAGAACCTTATCCGCCCATCGATAATGGACGCCTCGTCATCTTCCCGCTGAGGGCTCATGGGCGCCAACTCAGCGCTTTCTTCAGAGGAGCGGCATCAACTCCGGAGGCCGATCCGAATCGGGTCCGCAAAGGGAGCATCTTCCACATAAAACCATTCAAGGCCGTCTTCGGACGCCTTTTTGGGGTTCCTGATAGATATCCGTCCCGCTATGCACTATATTTCGCCCACCACTTGATATATCGACCTTTGTGAGAACGGGTACGAGGCAAAACAATCTCTTCCACAGTATAAATGGGGCCCGATGCCCAAGAATAGCTCGCAAAGGGCTACGAAACCCACGATGTGCGAATGGAGGCGGGCGAGGTGATGAAGCCGGAGTCTCAGAGAACTCCGTAAGCCCCTGAGAAACAGATGTATGGGAAACCGAGCCCTTTATTAGATAAGGGACGGCACACCCGCCTCCTTTGAGGGATCGGGGTGTTCTCCGCCCGCTTCCACCTTTGTAGGTGGCCAGCCTGCCGAACCGGGACCATAAAGGCCGGAGGAAGGTATCCTCCGCTTGAGCGCCACCAGCTGGCTGGCGGGATTGAACATCTCCTCCAATCTCCCGGCCGAGGGCTGAGCGCGAGAGGAGGAGCCACGACGGTCCATGATGGAATGGATTTTTGTCAAGCACTGATGAGTACTCGCGAAGGAGGATGGTGTGATTTGATCTGGATTCTTGCCTCTTATAGGCAGCTTATTCACGCAGCTTGGGGGTAAATGTAAAAACCCCGCCTTTCGTGATTCATACGACACGGAAGAAGGCCATTATTGGGCGTGGAAGCCAAGGAGCGCAACATTTATAAGGAAGCCGACACTATTCGGCAAGCACATGGAATTTGGAGGAGAACCCGCCTTGCAACGCCAAGACAATATACGCCACTCATCGCATTGAAGCCCGGTTCGGGGCTACCGAGGGAGTCTCGACTAGGGGTGTCCGGATAGCCGAACTATCATCATCGGCCGACTCCAAGACTATGAAGATACAAGATTGAAGACTTCGTCCCGTGTCCGGAAGGGACTTTCCTTGGCGTGGAAGGCAAGCTTGGCAATACGGATATGTAGATCTCCTACCATTGTAACCGACTCTGTGTAACCCTAGCCCTCTCCGGTGTCTATATAAACCGGAGGGTTTTAGTCCGTAGGACAACGAACAACAATCATACCATAGGCTAGCTTCTAGGATTTAGCCTCCTTGATCTCCTAGTAGATCCACTCTTGTACTACCCATATCATCAATATCAATCAAGCAGGAGTAGGGTTTTACCTCCATAGAGAGGGCCCGAACCTGGGTAAAAACATCGTGTTCTTTGTCTCCTGTTACCATCCGCCTAGACGCACAGTTCGGGACCCCCTACCCAAGATCCGCCGGTTTTGACACCGACAACACCTAAGCCTCCCATTAAATGCACTTTGTCCTGTAATACCAGCGATAAGCTCACAACGCTGTAGCACTTTCCACCTCCTGTGTGCCACTGTGGCAGCCCCTTTCGCCTATAAAAGGAGGCCCATGGCGACCGAGAAGGATTCGCCTTTCAACCTAGCAGCACCCGTGAGCTAGTTCAAGAGCTCCTAACACTAAATACATCCACCAAAGCAGGATCATAGGGTTTTACGATCTTTGCGTCTTAACCGGGTAAATCCCCTTTGTGTTGTCTGCTGGTCCCGCTCTTCTCACGATCCCTGCGCCCGCAACCGTAGTAGGGATTATAGTGATCCCATAGGTGTCGTTTCCCACCGACATCTTTGGCGCGCCAGGTAGGGGGCGCAATTGTGAGAATCGAGTCCAGTGGTAGGCCTAGAAGTTCATCATCATCACGGCTCCTGCGGAGAAGGCAGCGCTGCCCGTTGGCACGAAGGACGCCGAGGCGGCAACGAGAGAGCTAAGTCATGCTGAAATTTCAAGTTTCTTTCCTTAAATATAAGGTTATTATGCTCGACGGTTCGGCCTATGTATGGAGAGCCTGTACGCAGAGGGGCCCTCCTACGATCGGCAACGCCCTTGTTCTGTTTCGAGTCCGCTCAACAGTTCAAGCGGCCGCGCTGAGAGCGGCAGGGTAACCTTTCGCCATTGGCAACGCTCTCGGTTCTGACTCGAGTCAAGCTCGACAGATCAAGCGGCCGCACCAAGGGCGGCAAGGTGCTTCGCCCGGCAACAAGCACACCCAGCACTCTAATGAGGATCCGTCCTCAAAGCGCCGCCCTGGGTTTACGTGCCGGCAAGCTTACCCGGTCGACGTGGGGTGGACATACAAAGGAAAATCGAACAGGAAAATAACATGCATAGTTTCAGGGGCACTGCAGAGTTATATTACACAAATTGCCGCCGCGGTTCTAATTAAAGATAGCATTGTCTTGGTCATGAACCTGCAGCGGCGATGAAGAACGGGGTGCCTAGTCCCGGCGCTGGCCCTCCAACCTCTTGATTTTGTCGATGCGGCTGAGGATGGGCTGGATATGCTCATTGAGCGCCACGATGTCGGCATCCTCCGGCAAGCTCTTTAGCACAGCTCCGAAGTCGAGGTCTGGGTGCCAGTGCGCAATCTTGGTGAGCACCCTGGTCATGATCCCCCGGTAGAGTATCTGGGATTCCTCGGCCAGGGAGGCCGCCCGGTTCGAATGAAGCCTCCTCAGGGCGCCGACAGCCTTCTCAAAATATATGGTCAGGTTGGCATTGGGGCTCAAGTTCGCCTCTGGGGCATACTTCATCTCTGGCATCCCCATAATGGCCAGCTGGTCGGCGGCCGAGTTTGCAATGACGGCAAGGCGTTAGAGCCAATGTTTCTCGCTCGCTACATGGTCCTCGAGGTTGGCGGTCTTGTTTATCCGCCGCTGCTTCTTTGTCGCCAGCTCCTTGGTCAGGATCCCCTCCCGGGTTCTGGCCTCCGACAGCGTCTTCTCGAGATCTCCCAGCTTCCGCTTGAGGTCGTTGATGGAGTTTTTGGCTTCGGAGAGTTCTCCGGCCTTGCTGACGACCTCGCCTTGCTCCTCCGTCAGAGCGCCGTTGAGCGTATTCTTCTCCTGGGCCAGCTTCAGAGCTTGCCCCTCCAACTCCTTCACCCTCCTGGTGTGGGCCTGAGCCTGGGCGTTGAGTGCTTCCTGATGCCTCCGCTCCAGCTCTTGGGTCTGCTGCAGGACGAGCTTGCCCACCTCTTCGTCCTTGCCACGGAGCATGGCGGCAAGCTTCTCGTTGCTGCTGCAAGGTCCTTCTCGGTTTTCAAGACGGCTCGGCTGGGTCCGAGCGGCTTCGGCTTCCTCGGCCAATCTCTTTGCCGTCTCCTGGGCCTTCTCGATGTCGGCCAGCTTCAGGGCGAGCTCTATCTCATGGTTGGCCAGCTTGCCCTGGGCGGCCTTCAGTTCGTCCTGGGCTTGGCAGAACCAGTCTTGTGTCTCGGCGACGCGCCCTCCAAAGTCCTCCTCCGCCTTCTCCACCACTGCTGCCCTGGACTTGGCCTTGTCCAGGTGGGCGTGGTGGAGCACCTGAAGCTTCTAGAAGCTAGCACCCATGGCCTGGAGCAGTCGCTCCTCCTGGGAGCCAGCGCCACCGACGCCCGGCTCATCGACGACCTCGAGCCCGGCGGTGGCGAGCGCCTCCTCGTCGAACACCTCTCCCTCAAAGGGAGCCCTAGTGCTCGACGCGCCAAGAAGATGGACGAAGAGGTTGTCGCTTACCCTCAGGTACCTGCCGGAACCAGAGGCGACGGAGGAGGAGGGCAGGTCGTCAAACGCCACCTCCTCGGCAGCAGCCTTGCCGGCCTCCCCGGCAGGCTCCTTGCCCGGCTCTTCGGCGGGCCCCTTGGCGGCGCCCTCGGCGCTCTCCTCGGCAGCAATCTTCTCCACCTCCGCCGCGGCATCCGTGGTGATGTCCTTGATGGCGGCGTCGGCGTCCTCTGAGCCCACCGAGGAGGGGTATGGATGCCAAGAAGGAGATAGGATGGAGCCAAGATTGAAAGCCAGTAAGGAAAAGAGTTAAGAAAGAACACAAGCAGAAGTGGAGAATGAGTGGCTTACCCGTGCCGGGCCGAGAGGTGGAAGCCCCTTCTCCGCCAAGGTCTGGCGTCGAGGCAAAGCCACCAGCGCCATGTTTTCCCTCCTCCGTGTGCACGGCCTCTGCTTGGTGTTTTAGGGACGCCTTGGGGCGATGTAGTTGACGGAGGCGGCATGATTGGAGAAGCCCTCTTTGGCTCCCTTTGGTACTGCTCCTCTCCTGCATCCACGGCACGGTTAACACTAAAGCATCACGCATGATGCACGTTGATAGAGGGTGGGTGGTGGACTCACGCTGGGGGCTGGGCTGGGTGTCTTGTCTGGCTGCTCGACACCACCAAGGGCATCGAGCTGCCGCACGGGATGGCCAATCGCCAAATCCTGTCCCTTTTATCCTTCCGGCTAGCGCTCCACATCCTCGCAAGATGAAGACAAGTGAGCAATGCCATCAGGGGGAGTGTAAGGGATGAGGGAGGAAAGCAGAAGCTTACTCTTTGTTCTCTTCCTCCTCCTCCTCTGTTGTTTTCCTTTTTCTCTCCGAGCTGAGAGGCCCGAGATCTCTCTCTGGGCTGAGAGGCCCGAAGTCAAACGCAATCCCCGCGCTGATGTTTGCCGGTGAGGGGGGGGGGGCGATGGCGTCCGGGCGCGCTTGGACGATGAAGAAGCAGATGTCTTCTTTTTCGACGCCACGACTTTCGCTGTTTTCTTCATCGCCACTGCCCTCGTCTGGCGCACGGGCACTTCCTGGGCTTGCCGCAGCTGTGCGGCCCCGTCGAGGCGGACCGGCTCGCCAGGGATGGCCCGCCGCAGAACCTGCCCTTTTCCGGCGATTGGGGGATCAGCAGTCGCGGTCTTCGCCCCCTCGCCCTCCTCCTCCGACGACCTGTCGGCGGAGTCTTCAACGAGGGGAGCCCCGGTGTCAGTGCTGCTGGCTTCCCAAGCGCTGCAGCCCACCGGGCGAGCTCCCCCTCCTCCGCCTCCGCCGCGGCCTTGTCCACCACGCCGCTGGCACTGCTAGGTTCCTTGACGAGCTTTGCCTCCTCCTCGGCAAGCATCGCCTCCTCCACCCTGGCGGCGATATAGTCCAGCTCCACCGGTGAGGTGTCCTGGATAAGCCGTGGCTCGGCGGTGACGTACACCTCATGCAAGGTGTTGAAGAACTCCTGCACCACGAGCCCGTCCGGCTCAACCTAGTTCGGGTCAAGGCCATGCGCGTTGAAGAGCGGCATCATGGCAATGATCTCGTTCCGGTGAGAGTTGTTGCTCAGCGGGACCACTCCTGCTGGCAGCTTGAAAACGGGCTCCTTGTCGACCTTGCCCGCCTTCGCGGTGGCCCTGGCAAGCTTGCCGGACCGCTCGACCTCGCCCTCGTCGTCAACCTCGAGCTGGAAGATCCGTTGGCAAAGATGGGCGTGCCTCAGTACTGTCAGGTCGTTGTCGAGGCCGAGGTGGAGCCTCATGATGTCGGCGGCGTTCACGAAGAGCCAGGCCTGCCTCCCCTTGTCATGCAGAGGGGCAATCCGGCGGCGGATGAAGTCCGCCCCGATCATTTCGAGGGTGAGCCTGGCCTGGGTGAGCCGAAGAATCCTGGTGGTGGCGACCATAAGCTTCGCGTCGTCGGTGTCGACGCCGCCCCAGTCGCCCCCATGGACCGGTGGCTTCTGGCGAACCTCGCAGAATGCTGGCGGGTCCTCCTCCTCAATCCAGCACCACCGGCCCCGCCATTCTTCCCACCTCTCCTTCGTGGCGCCGTCCGCCCTTCGCCCTCGGGATCCAGGCGATGTAGCCAGCAATGGCGCCCCCTTTTTGAATCCAAGGGGAGAAGTAACGGCGGAGAGCGCCGTGCTGGGGTGCACCCCGACAAAGCCCTCACAGAGATGTGCAAGGAGAGCCATGCACGCCACGGCATTCAGGGTGAAATCCAAAAGACGGAAGCCGTAGGTGTGCATGATGTCCTTGAAAAAACCAGAAAAGGGGGGACAGAGCCCGCAGGAGAAATAGTCGACAAAGAAGGGGTACCGATTTGGGGAAGGCCCGGTGCTGGCAGGGACGACGTGCGTGGCTGGATGCCCCATCTTCTCTCCCCCCGTCTTCACTCCCAACAAGTCCTTGAACATCTCCCGAAGCTCGGGCACGCCGACCGTCGAGGGGAAGTAAGCGGACTGCGCCCGTCGCGCCACCAGCTGGCTCTCCGGCTGCTCCGTCACCCCGGTGTCCTTCGCCGCTCCCTTGCTTTTTGTGGACTTGGGCGCCATGGCGACTGCGGGAAGTGAAAGAGCAGGGGATGGCAGAGGCACGACGGCGATGGATGAAGGCAGAGAGGCTCGGGAAGAAGGAAGAAAGGGGGCGGCGGTTCTAAGATTGGAGAAAGGTGCAAGAGGGGGGGGGGGTAAAGTGAGCAGCATGCCCGCGGTTATTCCTTTTTATGGGGAAGGCGCGGGCTGCCTCCTTTCCCATTAACTGCGATACGACGCATGCGTGTGAACGCTGTCCCATGCATGCCTCCCACGTCACACACGCCATTACGCACTTCCACATCGTGCGCTCAATGCGGTCGTGAGAAGCAGCGGACGGAGCAGCTATCGCGTAAAATCCACCCCAACCGCTTCACAAGATTGCTCGCCCCGCCCAACAACGTAGCGCTTATGAATGGCCCAGTTCGGGCTCCTATCGGAGTATTAAAAGTAGGGGCTCTCCTTTGACCCTTTACTTGTGCACGGGCAACAGAGCCACCCGCCACGCCACACATAACAGGCAGGAAAGGGAAGCCGAGAGAAGCCAACGAGACAAACAAAGCAACGACAAGGACCAAGGCCACAAAGATCGGATGGACGAAGCAGGTTTCCCCAGCAAGGACCCTTGCCGGGGCAGCTCGCCCACACCAGCTGAGCAAGCCACCTTTGAGCCCACCAACGCTAGACAAACGCATTAGGGCAGGGCTCGGGAGGCACCTCCGTGGTGGCATGCAGATCTTTGTGAAGACAAAGAATAGTCAAGATCAAATCAGGATAGGAAGGCAACAATCCTCACCAAGATCCTCACTGAAGAAACCCACAAGACTCCTAAGAAGATCCTTGCTGGGATCGCCATACGCCATGGCAAGACCCTTGTCGCCACCTGCAAGACCTTGCCGGGTCACCCAAGGCCCTCGCCAAGCGCGCCACAGGCCACCGCCATGTCCACACCAATAAGTCTCCACCGCCGCTCAGATTCAGTCCGCCGACCAACCAGCTGGGCAGGCACTGTGGTGGCAACATACAACCTTCGTGGAGGCTCCACCATCGCGCCACCTCAGCTGCTGCTCGCCACATGGCACCGCATGCACACCGCTGCAGGCGCGGTCGGGCGAGGAGGAGCGACGGTAGACGGGACGGGCCTCACTCCCGCCCTCGATACAGTGAAGGGACACCTAAGCCTCGCATTAAATGCACTTTGTCCTGTAATACCAACGATAAGCTCACATCGCTGTAGCACTTTCCACCTCCTGTGTGCCCTCGTGGCAGCCCTTTCGCCTATAAAAGGAGGCCCATGGTGCACTGGAGAAGGATTCGGCTCTTTCGAACCTAGCAGCACCCAGAGCTAGTTCAAGAGCTCCAGAACACTAAATACATCCACCAAGCAGGATCGTAGGGTTGTACGCATCTTTGCGGCCCGAACCTGGGTAAATCCCCTTTGTGCTGTCTGCTGGTCCCGCTCTTCTCACGATCCCTGCACCCCGTAACCGTAGTAGGGATTCCAGTGAACCCATAGGTGTCGTTTCCCACCGACACTCGTCTTCCTCATCCTCGGCCGCTGCATCAACCTGAGTCAATCCAGAGAACGGCGGCGACCCTCCGCAGTAGATCTGCAGCTGTAAGTTTTTGCGTTCTCGTACCATAGATCAGCATTAGGGTTTGTGAGTTTCTCTATGTTCTTCATAGTTCATCTTCAAAGCTCATACCGCAAACCTCTTTGATCTGAAAACGGTATATAACCAATGCGGTAGTTGTTTTGTTGCCACTTTTGATACCAGTAGATCCCCTTTCCTGGAAGAAAAAGATCTTGTGAGAGCTCATGAACCCATCTGTACTGGTTTTTAGGTCTAGATTTATTTTCTTTTCTTGAACAGCCGTTGATCCAAAATAATAGCTGCAGCCTGTGAAACTTGTTTGTATAGCACTTAGCCAAAAACTGCATTTTGTTAGATCCATCTAGCCATGGTGGCTCAAACTGCCGACTTAAATTGCAATGCTCAATAGACATCATCCAGCTTATCATGGCAGCTTAAATAACAAGCACTGCTCATGGCGGTTTACGTAACCTGACTAATTAGTCATATACCATTAGGCCCCTTTACAGGCCGCCACCTTAAATATGAGTTGTAATCTTTTTTCCTCCAGCTTAAATTTGAACCGGCATTTTACTCTTTGTTAGACTTCCTTCTTCACAATGCCGCCCAAAACAAGCACTTTATGCAACTGGGTCAAATCCATTATCACTAATAGAACCCTTGATGACTTTGTGAAAACCGGCTATCTGCCGAAGAAGGAGGTCATGTCATACCGCGCTCCTAATCCAACAGAAGAAAAACGTCAACCCAAAGAAGGGGAAGTCATCGTTTTTACTGATCACATGATCCGGGACTTTTCACCACCCGACTCAAAGTTCTTCAGAGACGTCTTGCACTTTTTTGACCTCCGTCCTCAAGACATCGGACCCAATTCCGTGTCTAATATTTGCAACTTTCAAGTGTACTGTGAGGTGTATCTTGGAGAAGAGCTCAGCTTGCTACTCTTCAGAGATTTGTTTTATTTGAACCGCCAGAATGAATGTGCCAACAAACCTAGTTTGGAGCTCGGCGAGGTGTCAATCCAACGACGGAGAGACGCCACTTTCCCTTACGCGAATCTACCAAGTCACCCCAAAGACTGGAACCAGACATGGTTCTACTGCCAAGATACTTCTCCGGCTGATGAGAACCCTCTGGCCGGCTTTCGCGCCCTGCGCCTTGAGTCTAATCATCCTCTTCGAGACAAGTTGTCAGCCGCTGATCGCCAGAAACTCGTCCCCACCATGGCTAAAGTCAAGGCTCTTCTGGGGAACAGTTTATACGATATTGATTTGGTCCGGGTTTGGGTTGCCTGGCGGATCATTCCATTGAGCCGCCGCTCTGGTTTGATGTGCACTTACACGGGCGAGAAGAATGACTCTCTGCAGCACAGCCCTGACGATTTACCTGACGACATCACTAATGATATGACAAAGTCACTCTTGAATGAGAGCCTAGCAGAATGTGGCAAAGTGGGCTTAAGCCCTTTCTGCAAAGCTAACCTGGCTCCAGCGGTAAGTCGCCAAACTGAGTAAATTACCTTCATCCATGATGTTTTGTGTGTACTCAAACCTTTGCTGATTTTTACAGGCCGACGATAAATTTTGGAAGACAAAGTATGATCATGAGGCTGCGAAGAAAGCCAGGAAGGCAAAGAGAACCGCCAGGAAAGCCGCTGCCAAGAAGGGAAAGAAGGCCAGCGCCTCTGACTTGCTTCGATTAGTAGATTCCTCTGAGTCGGAGGTAGCTCTTGTCTCTCTTGGCTCCTTTTTTAACCACCTTATTGACACTAATTATCATAAGGGTGACACGGGAACGAGTCGCGGAGTGGACGGAGAGGTAACTATTATTTCCTCTGACTCCGAGCCTTTGCCAAGACAGAAAATCCGAAGAGTAACCCGAAAAGTAAGATTTTCACATCCCTTAGATTAGCAAGATCCTCAATTTCTTTTGAAGCGACAGATTCATGAGAGCCGGAGGCAGACCCGGACCAGCAAAGACACGAAACTCTCCTCGGCTTACCTAACACACCAAGGAAACGCCGGAACAAGGTCACCTTCAACTTAAATCCTTTTTATCCTTTGGCGGGTCTCACTCGTCAACCACTCAACTCTTATGATTCCAATTATCAAGAAACTTCACCTTCCTCCGGCGACTCAATTCAGTCCAACATGCCGGCTTTTAAGACCACTCCAGAGTAATGATGATTTACTTATCCTATATTCATTTCAATTCTTTATATTTGTACTGATATTTTTGATCTTATGCAGCGGAAAAGCAAAGCCCAGCAAGAGGGTAAAGAAGAACAAGCTTGCCGAAGAGCCAACCGTCAACGAGCCGGAACGCTAGACAGCCGCGCCTGGGGCTTCTACTCCTGAACCGCCGCTTGAACCGGCTCATGATACACCAACGTCTACTGCTGACCCGCCTGCCGAGCAAGCCACCGATGGCTCTGAAAGTCCCGAAGTCTCTAGCCCAGCCAAGACAGCCGACCCCCAAGACGCTGATATTGAAATTACCAAGGCTGGTTACACTGAGCCGGGGAGACCAACTGTGCTGGCCAAGTGTTCTGCCAAGGAAGAGCACCTGGAACGTCGTAAGGTCAGATTTGATGTTGCTGATTATACTCACATGAGTATTGGGGAAGTTTTTTCTGGCTATCTTAGCCAAGTACACAGCAGCCGTGGTCTTGAAGTTGATATGGTGAAACAAATGCACTTGAAATTTGAGGTATAATCTCTTCCCTTGGTTATACTGTCCTTACTATTATATGCTAGCCCCCAAGTCTACTGCTTATGATGAATATGTTGTGGACTTAGAATGGCTTTATGAGCACCAGTAATATCCTTTGATAGAATCCTTAAAATTCCGACTTAATCTGTAGTCCGCAAGGGCCGGCTTAATCAGCATGAATGAGCCGGTCCTTCATAAGTCTGTAGAAAACAACACCACTATAGCTTTAAACAGCAAAAAGCATTAGCCCCCAAGTGCCAAGTACTCTTGCTTGCAAAGAGCTTGGGACTTACTTTCATAAGTCGCCACTTAAACAAACTTTCTGTAGACATTAGCTCCCAAGTGCCAAGTGTTGTTGCTTGCAAAAGGCTTGCGACTTAATATTGTATACTAATACTCATGATTTTGACCCGGTATTTGCAAAGACCACCACTACTCAACTGCAATCAGAGCTGTCTGAATTGAAGAACCGCCTGGAGTCACAGGAAACTGAAACCCAAAGGGAAAATTCCAAATTTGAATTCAGTGTGTCTGAACAAGAGAAATTGAAGGCCGACTTTGAAGTTGAGAAAAAGGCCTGGGCCGAAGAAAAAATTGCCTTGACCGAATGAGCTGACAAAGCAGAGGCGGCTCTTGAAGAGGTGACCAATGAATTGTCCGGCTTAAAACGACATGTGTCTCAAATGGTCACAACAATCTTTGGTAAGTCGCCCTACAAGTGTCAAATATTGAATCCTTGTGATAATCATATGAATTGTCGTTAACTCACCTGATATTGCTATGCAGGCCCCAGGAGCACAAATCTTAACCAAGACATGCTGATAAAGCTGAAGGCGGTTTACACGCTCGTGGAACAACTCTACACTGGATCTCAGCGTGCCTTAGCCACAGTTGCCCTGTCAAATGAAGTTCCCACACTCCTGGTGGATGTGCTAAAGAAGCTTTCTATGCTTCCCCAGCGATTCAATGAATTAAGACGATTGTCTGCAAGAGCCGGAGCCGTGGCTACCTTAAGCCGGGCCAAAGCTTGGCTACTAGAATTAGACCCGACCGACATCGCCATTGGGTATCCAAGCCTTAAGGAGGATGGAACCTCATTTGAACAGGAGGACTTCGCCGCTTGTGTGAAGGAAATACGCCCTGTGGCCACCCTGATTGTTGATGAGGCGGATCTCACCAAGTACCATCCGGTTATGACACGAAGAATCGAAGGATGCCGATGCCGCGTTATAAAGTGACAAGCATGATCCCACCAATCCGTAAGCATACCTTCGCCCCTAAAGTTGACCCAGCCGGACTAATTGATGATGAAGCTGAATTTGAAGCTTTGAATGGCATTAACTGGTCATCATCAACCTTCCAGGACAGGGAACAGGACGAAGGAGCGGAGAGGGCTGATCCAGAAGCTTCAGGTCAACCAGACAATTAATCCGCTGGGAGGCTCATATTTGTAGCCTGCTGAAAAACAATTTAATCATTTGGACTCAAAGAGTCATGTAATAGAGTAGAAATGACTTTGTTTTGTCGTGCCATCGTGCACGTTTTGGTGCTCAACACTGTTAAGCTGCCATCTTATATTCGCCCCTTTTATACTTATCATCTGTTTTCCTTATGCATAAGAAAGTCTTTGAACTGTGCTGCACACAGAAATAGACCACAAGAGCCCTTGGCAGCTTACCGCAGGGCGGGTCATAATATCTTACATATAACCACTAACATGGTAAAAAGGAGTCACAGATAAGCCTGTTATGAATCATTGCTTTGAAACACAACTATACTATCATACCTGTGAGATTGAATCTTCACTGCCGGCTCATGTGACCTGAACAGTAAGGGTGATAACCCAATCCTTAGAATCCAACACTTCCAAATGTATGATGATTGTCATAAGCTGGCGACTTATCATCCAAAGCCAAGCCGGGTTAATTTTAAACCACCTTTATACTTAGATCTGAACAAAAAGGTCTCAAGAAAAACCAAAGATTGCTTTCAAAAAAACTTAAGCCAAATAGAAAGAAAAATCGAGGCTTCTGATTCGAATACGATCAGTAAACCAGACCAAAGGGGTTAAGCTAGGATTCGAATACGATCATGTAGCCCCCAGTGGCCTTGGCGTTGCGCCGATCAAGAGGGTACTAACAGCTATGTTCTCTTTGATTCGAATACGACCTAAGTTTGAACAGTAAGCCCCCAAATGACCTTGATAGTTTTTTAATGACTCTGATTCAAATACGTTCAAAGTCGGACCTAAAAGGGATTTAGCTGTGATTCGAATACGATCAAGAAGCCCCGTAGTGAGTTTGGCATTGTGCAGATCAAGAGGGTACCGACAACTATGTTCTCTTTGGTTCGAATATGACCTATGTTTGAACGGGAAGCCCCCTAGTGATCATGAGTTTTAACGGCTAGATTCGAATACGATCATAAGCCGGACCAAGAGGGCTAAGCTAGATTCGAATACGATCATCCCCCAATTGGTCGTTTGAAATTATGATGATGAAGACATATGATCATTGACGATGAAAAGGACAGAGGTCCTTCTTTATTACTTATCATAATAGATACATCGTCAAAATATGTACATCATGAGAGCCGGTCGCTCAAGTGTAGTAAGGCTGAAGATGAGCGATATTCCACGACTGGCGGGTCTCTTCCTCTGACTTACGTGAGTCTTTATGCTCTCAAACATCGATAAGGTAGTATGACCCATTGTTCAAGTTCTTGCTGACCACAAAGGGCCCTTCCCAAGGTGGGGATAACTTGTGTGCATCAGTTTGATCCTGGATGAGCCGGAGCACCAAATCACCTTCTTGGAAGGTTCTGGACTTAACCCGGCGGTTGTGATATCGGCGCAGATCCTGTTGGTTAATCGCCAAGCGGGCTGCTGCCAAGTCACACTTTTCATCTAACAGGTCAAGTTTATCCTGACGGGCTTGTTCGTTATCAGCTCCAGCGTAAGCCGCCACACGGGGCGAGTCATGACGGATGTCACTAGGTAGAACCGCCTCTGCACTGTAAACCATGAAGAAAGCGTGTAACCCATAGACCTATTGGGGGTAGTATTTGCTACGTCTTGAGCTTGCGTTGGTTTTCCTTGAAGAGAAAAGGGTGATGCAACAATAGTAGCATAAGTATTTCCCTCAGTTTTTGAGAACCAAGGCATCAATCCAGTAGGAGGCTCCTCAAAAGTCCCACGCACCTACACAAACAAACAAAGAACTCGCAACCAACGCAATAAAGGGGTTGTCAATCCCTTCACGGATACTTGCGAAAGTGAGATCTGATAGAGATAATATGATAAGATAAATATATTTTTGGTATTTTATGATATAGATTGGAAAAGTAAAGATGCAAATAAAAGTAGATTGAAAGCTTATATGATAAAAGATAGACCCGGCGCCATAGGTTTCACTAGTGGCTTCTCTCAAGATAGCATAAGTATTACGGTGGGTGAACAAATTACCGTCGAGCAATTGATAGAAAAGCGAATAATTATGAGATTATCTAGGCATGATCATGTATATAGGCATCACGTCCGTGACAAGTAGACCGACTCCTACCTGCATCTACTACTATTACTCCACACATCGACCGCTGTCCAGCATGCATCTAGAGTATTAAGTTCATAAAGAACAGAGTAAAGCATTAAGAAAGATGACATGATGTAGAGGGATAAACTCATGAAATATGATATAAACCCCATATTTTTATCCTCGATGGCAACAATACAATACCTGCCTTGCTGCCCCTACTGTCACTTGGAAAGGACACCGCAAGATTGAACCCAAAGCTAAGCACTTCTCCCATTGCAAGAAAGATCAATCTAGTAGGACAAACCAAACTGATAATTCGAAGAGACTTCCAAAAATAACTTAATCACACATAAAATAATTCAGAGGAGATTGAAATATTTCTCATAGATAAACTTGATCATAAACCCACAATTCATCGGATCTCAACAAACACACCGCAAAAAGAGTTACATCGAATAGATCTCCGAGAAGATCGAGGAGAACTTTGTATTGAGATCCAAAGAGAGAGAAGAAGCCATCTAGATAATAACTATGGACCCGAAGGTGTGTGGTAAACTACTCACAACTCATCGGAGGGGCTATAGTGTTGAGGTAGAAGCCCTCCATGGTCGATTCCCCCTCCGGCGGAGCACTGGCGAAGGCTCCAAGAAGGGATCTCACGGATACAGAAGGTTACGGCGGTGAAACTAGGTTTTCGTGGTCGCTTCTGATGTTCTCGGGGTACGTGGGTATATATAGGAGGAAGAAGTAGGTCGGTGGACGCCCGAGGGGCCCACGAGATAGGGGGCGCGCCTAGTAGGGGGGCGCGCCCTCCACCCTCGTGGCCGCATCAGCTGCTTCTTGACATGCACTCCAAGTCCTCTGGATCACGTTTGTTCCAAAAATCACGCTCCTGAAGGTTTCATTCCGTTTGGACTTCGTTTGATATTCCTTTTCTTCGAAACACTGAAGTAGGCAAAAAACAACAATACAGGCTAGGCCTCCGGTTAGTAGGTTAGTTCCAAAAATGATATAAATGTGTAAAGTAAAGCCCATAAACATCCAAAACGGGTAATATAATAGCATGGAACAATAAAAAATTATAGATATGTTGGAGACGTATCAGTATTGATACTCCATATCACAGTAGGTAACTCCTCCACCCAACAACCTGGCGTCCATTGCAAAGGAACCATAAGCCGGGGTTTGATGCCCTTCAAGATTTCCTGATTGGCTCTTTCAGCTTGACCATTGGATTGAGGGTGAGCTACTGATAAAACATCAAGCCGGATATGCTCACGTTCAAAGAACTCCTCCATGGCACCCTTCGATAGATTAGTACCATTGTTAGTTGTAAGTCTATGTGGAAAGCCAAAGCCGAAGATCACCTTTTTCATGAATTGAACCGCCGTGGCTATGTCACACTTACTAACTGGCTCTGCTTCAACCACTTTGTGAATTTGTCAACCGCCACCAAGAGGTGGGTCTTTTTATCTTTGGACCTTTTGAAAGGCCCAACCATGTCAAGTCCCCAGACTGCAAACGACCAAGTAATTGGAATCATCCTCAATTCTTGAGCCAGCACATGAGCTCGTCTTGAGAATTTCTGACAACCGTCACATTTTGAGGAAGCCCATCATTGGAATATACAAGCCAAGTTCTATAATGAAAAATTGCCACTAGTATATGAAAGTGACAACACAAGAGGCTCTCTATCATGAAGATCACAGTGCTATTTTGAAGCACAAGTGTGGAAAAGAGATAGTAGCATTGTCCCTTCTCTCTTTTTCTCTCATTTTTTATTTGGCCTTTCCTTTTTTTTGGCCTTCCTCTTTTTTTTTTAAGTCCGAAGTCTCATCCCGACTTGTGGGGGAATCATAGTCTTCATCATTCTTTCCTCACTTGGGACAATGCTCTAATAATGAAGATCATCACACTTTTATTGATTTACAACTCGAGAAATACAACTCAACACTTAGAACAAAATATGACTCTATATGAATGACTCCGGCGGTGTACCGGGATATGAAATGAATCAAGAGTGACATGTATGAAAATTATGAGGGTGGCCTTGCCACAAATACAATGTCAACTACATGATCATGCAAAGAGGAATATGACAATGATGGAGCGTGTCATAATAACGGAACCGTGGAATGTTGCATGGCAATATATCCCGGAATGGCTATGGAAATGCCATAATAGGTAGGTATGATGGCTGTTTTGAGGAAGGTAAATAATGGGTGCATGATACCGGCGAAAGTTGCACGACACAATAGAGGCTAGCAAAGTGGAAGGGTGAGTGTGCGTATATCCATGGACTCACATTAGTCATAAAGAACTCATATACTTATTGCAAAAGTTTACTTACCCTCGAAGCAAAGTACTACTACTCATGCTCCTAGGGGAAGGGTTGGTAGGAGTTAACCATCACGCGATCCCGACCTCCACTCATAAGTAAGGCAATCAAAAGAGCACCTCATGCAACAAATTTGTCACACAACTTTTACCATACGTGCATGCTACAGGACTTGCCAACTTCAACACAAGTATTTCTCAATTTCATAATTACCCACTAGCATGACTCTAATATTACCACCTTTAAATCTCAAAACAATTATCAAGCATCAAATTGATCCTAGTGTTTAATGCACTTGCTATGATAGTTTTTATTATACCCAACTTGGATGCTCATCATTCTAGGACCAAATTCATAACCATAGCAAATACCATGCTGTTCTAAGAGACTCTCAAAATAATATAAGTGAAGCATGAGATACTAACAATTTCTACAAAATTAAGCCACCGCCGTGCTCTAAAAGATTTAAGTGAAGCACTAGAGCAAATACTATCTAGCTCAAAAGATATAAGTGAAGCACATAGAGTATTCTAATAAATTCTAATCAAGTGGGCTTCTCCCAAAAGGTGTGTACCAAAAGGATGATTGTGGTAAACTAAAAAGCAAAGACTAATATAATACAAGACGCTCCAAGCAAAACACATATCATGTGGCGAATAAAAATATAGCTCCAAGTAAAGTTACCGATAAACGAAGATGAAAAAGGGGATGCCTTCTGGGGGCATCCCCAAGCTTATGCTTTTGGCTATTCTTGAATATCTTGGGGTGCCATGGGCATCCCCAAGCTTAGGCTCTTGCCACTCCTTATTCCATAATCCATCAAATCTTTACCCAAAACTTGAAAACTTCACAACACAAAACTCAACAGGAAATCTCATAAGCTCCGTTAGTGAAAGAAAGAAAAACCACCACATAAGGTACTGTAATGAACTTATTATTTATTTATATTGGTGTTAAACCTACTGTATTCCAAGTTCTCTATGGTTCATACCACTTAATACTAGCCATAGATGCATCAAAATAAGCAAACAACACACGAAAAAACAGAATCTGTCAAGAACAGAACAATCTGTAGAAATCTATAACTCTCGAATACTTATGGAACTTTAAAACTCCTACCAAAATAGGAAGTCCTGGGCAATTTTTCTATTGATCTACATTAAAAATAATCAACGCAAAAGCACGTTTCTATGAATTACTAAAATTATTTTCGTGCGTGCAAAGTTTTTGTTTTTCAGCAGAATCAAATTAACTATCACCATAGGTTATCCTATAGGTTCTACTTGGCACACAAACACTAATTAAAACATAAAAACACATCTAAACAGAAGGTAGATGCAAAATTTATTCCTAAACAGAAACAAAAACAAAAACACTAATAAAATTGGGTTGCCTCCCAACTAGCGCTTTCGTTTAACGCCCCTTGCTAGGCATAAAAGCGAGGATAGATCTAAGTAATGCCATCTTTGGCACTCAATTCATAAGTAGCTCGCATGATAGATTCATACGGCAATTTAACCTTCTTTCTTGGAAACTGCTCCATGCCTTTCCTTAATGGAAATTGGAATCTAATATTCCCTTCCTTCATATCAATTATCACACCAATCGTTCTAAGGAAAGGTCTACCAAGAATAATAGGGCAAAAAAGATTGGAATCTATATCAAGAACGATAAAATCTACGAGCACCAAATTTCTATTTGGAACAATTGGAACATCATTGATCCTTCCCATTGGCTTTTTAATGGTGGAATCCGCAAGGTGCAAATTTAAAGGGCAATCATCAAGATCATGGAAACCTAGAATATCACATAGAGTTTTCGGAATCATGGAAACACTAGCACCCAAATCACATAAAGCATAACACTCATGATATTTAATTTTAATCTTTATAGTAGATACCCACTCATCATAAAGTTTTCTAGGTATATAAACTTCCAAATTAAGTTTTTCATCAAAAGATCGCATCAAGGCATCAACAATATGTTTAGTAAAAGCTTTATTTTGACTATAAGCATGAGGATAATTCACAACGGATTGCAACAAGGAAATACAATCTTCTAAAGAACAATTATCATAATTAAATTCCTTGAAATCCAAGATAGTGGGTTCAATGCTATTTAAAGTCTTGACCTCTGCAATCCCACTTTTACCAAATTTAGCATCAAGGTCTAAAAACTCTGAATCATTGGGACGCCTTTTAACTAAAGTTGACTCATCTCCAGTCCCATCATTATTAAGATTCATATTGCAAAACAAATATCTAATAGGGGACACACCAATAACTTTAAGATCTTCATCATTATTTTCATGGAAACTAGAAGAATGCGCCTTTATAAAGCCATCTTTCTTAGGACACAATCTAGCGGTTCTTTCTTTGCACTCATCAATGGAAATTCTCATAGCTTTGAGAGACTCATTGATATCATGCTTAGGAGGAGTAGATCTAAGTTTCAAAGAATCAACATCAAGCGAGAGTCTGTCAACGTTCCTAGCCAAATAATCAACTTTGAGCAATTTTTCTTCAAGCAAGGCAATAAAATTCTTTTGAGAGATCATAAATTCTTTAACACTATTCTCAAAATCAGAGGGCATATTATTAAAATTACCATACAAATTATTGTAGGAATTTCCATAATTATTAGAGGAATTACTAGGGAACATTCTAGAATTAAAGTTTCCTCTATAAGCATTGTTTCCAAAACTATTCCTACCAACAAAATTCACATCCATAGATTCATTATTATTCTCAATAAAATTAGACAAAGGCATATCATTGGGATCAATAGAAGCACTCTTAGTAGCAAACAATTTCATAAGTTCATCCATCTTTCCACTCAAAACATTAATTTCTTCTATAGCATGCACTTTTTTACTAGTAGATTTTTCGGTGTGCCATTGAGAATAATTAGCCATAATATTATCAAGGAGTTTTATAGCTTCTCCTAAGGTGATTTCCATAAACGTGCCTCCCGCGGCCGAATCTAAAAAATTCCTAGAAGCAAAATTCAATCTGGCATAAAATTTTTGTATGATCATCCATAAATTCAAACCATGAGTAGGGCAATTGCGAATCATCAATTTCATTCTTTCCCAAAATTGGGAAACATGCTCATGATCAAGCTGTTTAAAATTCATAATATCATTCCTAAGAGTGATGATCTTAGCGGGAGGAAAATACTTAGAGAGAAAAGCATCTTTGCACTTGTTCCATGAATCAATACTATTCTTAGGCAAAGACGAAAACCAAACTTTAGCACGATCTCTAAGTGAAAATGGAAATAATTTCAAGTTAACAATATCATTATCCGTATCTTTCTTCTTTTGCATCTCACACAAATCAACAAAGTTGTTTAGATGGGTAGCGGCATCTTCACTAGGAAGGCCGGCGAATTGATCTTTCATAACTAGATTCATCAAAGCAGTATTGATTTCACAAGACTCAACATCATTAAAAGGAGCAATCGGAGTACTAAGGAAATCATTATTATTGGTATTGGAGAAATCACACAATTTGGTATTATCTTGCGCCATCGCGACAAGTAATCCAACACACAAGCAAACAAAAAGGCAAGTGAAAGAGAGAGGAGATTGGGAAAGAGAAGGCGAATAAAACGGCAAGGGTGAAGTGGGGGAGAGGAAAACTAGAGGCAAATGGCAAATAATGTAATGTGAGAGATAGGGATTGTGATGGGTACTTGGTATGGTTGACTTGCTCTTGCGTGAGCCTCCCCGGCAACGGCGCCAGAAATTCTTCTTGCTACCTCTTGAGCACTGCGTTGGATTTCCCCGAAGAGGAGAGGATGATGCAGCAAAGTAATGTAAGTATTTCCCTCAGTTTTTGAGAACCAAGGTATCAATCCAGTAGGAGACCACACACAAGTCCCTCGTACCTACACAAAATGATAGCTCCTCGCAACCAATGCGATTAGGGGTTGTCAATCCCTTCACGGTCACTTACAAGAGTGAGATCTGATAGAGATGATAAATAATATTTTTGGTATTTTTGGTATATAGATGCAAAGTGAAAAGTAAAAGGTAAAGTAAAAAACAAAGCAAGTAATAAAGTAATGGAGATTGATATGATGAGAATAGACCCGGGGGCCATAGGTTTCACTAGTGGCTTCTGTCAAGAGCATAGATATTCTACGGTGGGTGAACAAATTACTGTTGAGCAATTGATAGAATTGAGCATAATTATGAGTATATCTAGGTATGATCATGTATATAGGCATCACGTACAAGACAAGTAGATCAAAACGATTCTCAAGATCTACTACTATTACTCCACTCATCGATCGCTATCCAAAGATGCATCTAGAGCATTAAGTTAAAAACAGAGTAACGCCTTAAGCAAGATGACATGATGTAGAGGGATAAATTCATGCAATATGATAAAAACCCATCTTGTTATCCTCGATGGCAACAATACAATACGTGCCTTGCTGCCCCTTCTGTCACTGGGAAAGGACACCGCAAGATTGAACCCAAAGCTAAGCACTTCTCCCATTGCAAGAACTACCAATCTAGTTGGCCAAACCAAATGGATAATTTGAAGAGACTTGCAAAGATAACTCAATCATACATAAAATATTTCAGAGAAGATTCAAATATTATTCATAGATAAGCTGGATCATAAACCCACAATTCATCGGTCTCAACAAACACACCACAAAAAGAAGGTTACATCAAGTAGATCTCCACGGCAGAGGGGGAGAACATTGTATTGAGATCCAAAAAGAGAGAAGAAGCCATCTAGCTACTAGCTATGGACCGAAGGTCCAAGTAAACTACCCACACTTCATCGGAGGGGCTATGGTGTTGATGTAGAAGCCTCCATGGTGGATGCCCTCCCGTGAGCTCTGCACAGGCCCCAAGATGGGATCTCGTGGATACTGTAAGGTTGCGGTGGTGGAATTAGGTTTTGGCCCCTTTCCGATCGCTTGGGGGTACGAGGTATATATAGGAGGAAGGAGTACGCCGGTGGAGCAATAGGGGGCCACGAGGCGGGGGCACGCCTAGGGGGCACCTCGTGACCGCCTCACATTTTTGGAGTATGGTCCAAGTCTCCGGATCACGCTCCCGAAGGTTTCATTCCGCTTTGACTCCGCTTGATATTTCGCTTCTTCAAACATCAAATAGGCAAAAAACAGCAATTCTGGGCTGGGCCTCCGGTTAATAGGTTAGTCCCAAAAATAATATAAAAGTGGAAAATAAAGCCCAATATAGTCCAAAACAGTAGAGAAAGTAGCATCGAGCAATCAAAATTTATAGATACGTTGGAGACGTATCACTTGACAGAAGGGTTACGCAGAATATCCAAGAAAGTGTTAGGTGTCACCGGCTTACGCTGAGACCCCAGCCGGCTTAAAGCATCAGTCACCTCATTCTTTCTGCGATCAATGTGCTCCACTTGGTAAACCCTTGAAATGTCCAGCAATGGCATCAACTTCACGGTGATAAGCCGCCACGAGAGGATCCTTGGAATCCCACTTGCCTGATACTTGTTGAGCCACCAAATCTGAGTTGCCAAAGCACCTTACCCGGCTTAAGCTCATATCCTTATCCATCCGAAGACCATGGAGCAAGGCCTCATACTCAGCTGCATTGTTAGTATAAGGAAATATCAACCTTAGCACATGAAAAAATTTGTCACCTCGAGGGGAAGCTAAAACAACTCCAGCCCCCGAGCCCTCCAATTGCCTGGAGCCATAAAAGTGAATAGTCCAATATGTGTTGTCCGACTTTTCTTTAGGCATCTGAAGTTCTGTCCAATCGTTGATGAAGTCCACAAGTGCTTGAGAGTTGAGACTTGATGGCAGTGTGTGGCACATACTTTAAACCATGATGTCCAAGTTCAATGGCCCACTTGGCGACTTGTCCTGTGGCTTCTCTGTTTTGAATGATATCTCCTAAAGGAGCAGAACTGACCACAGTGATGGGATGAACCAGGAAATATTGCTTAAGCTTCCGGCTTGCCATGAACACCCCATAAACGAGCTTCTGCCAATGTGGATACCTTTGCTTGGACTCAATAAGCACCTCACTGATGTAATAAACTAGCCGTTGAACCGAATGTTCCTTGCCAGCGTCCTTGTGCTCCACCACAATGGCCACACTGACAGAACGTGTGTTAGCAGCCACATATAGCAATAATGCCTCTTTATCAATGGGAGCAACAAGGAACAACGGCTCGGCTAGCTGCCTCTTCAAATCTTCAAAGGCAACATTAGCAGCATCACTCTAGACAAAGTTGTCTGTCTTCTTCATCATCTAATACAGCGGTATGGCCTTCTCACCTAACCGGCTTAGGACCTGGCTTAAAGCTACAATACGACCCGCCAAACGCTGAACATAATTGACACACGCCGGTTTAGCCAAAGAGGTAATGGCCTTGATCTTCTCCGGGTTAGCCTCAATGCCTCTCTTAGAAACTAAAAAGCCCAAAAGCTTGCATGTTCGCACACCAAAGACGCACTTGGCCGGGTTAAGCATCATCTTGTAAACCTGGAGATTATCAAAGGTTTCCTTCAAATCATCTATCAAGGTCTCCTTCTCTCTGGACTTCACCACAATGTCGTCCACATAAGCATGAACATTGCGCCCAATCTGATTGTGAAGACAGTTCTGCACACATCGCTGATAAGTCGCCTAGGCACTCTTGAGCCCAGATGGCATAGACACATAGCAGAAGGCTCCAAACGGAGTAATAAAAGCCGTCTCCTCCTAGTACTTAACTGCCATCTTGATCTGATGATAACCAGAATAAGCATCCAAAAAGCTGAAACGCTCACAACCCGCCGTAGCATCAATGATTTGATCAATACAAGGGAGAGCAAAAGGATCAGCCGGACAAGCCTTGTTTAATCCATGTAATCCACACACATGCGCTAGGTGCCGTTCTTCTTAAGCACTAGCACCAGGTTAGCCAACCACTCAGGATGAAAAACTTCAACAATGAACCCGACCGCTAAGAGCCGGGCCACTTCCTCGCCTTACGCCTCTCCTCATTGAACCGCCGAAGAAACTACTTGACTGGCTTAAATTTTGGATCAATATTGAGAATGTGCTCAGCAAGTTCTCTAGGTACACCCAGCATGTCAGAAGGATTCCATGCAAAGATGTCCCGGGTCTCACGGATGAACTCGATGAGCGTGCTTTCCTATTTGGGATCTAGGTTAGTGCTAATATTGAACTGCTTAGATGAATCGCCAGGAACGAAATCAACTAGTTTGGTACCGTCAACCGATTTAAACTTCATCACCGGCTCATGCTCTGTTGTTGGTTTCTTCAAAGATGTCATGTCCGCCGGGTCAACATTGTCCTTGTAGAACTTCAACTCCTTTCTTGCACAAACAAATTCAGCATAAGCAGCATCGCCTTCTTCACATTCTAGGGCTATCTTCCGACTCCCATGCACTATGATGGTTCCCTTATGACTCAGCATCTTGAGCTGCAGATAAACATAACACGACCGTGCCATGAACTTTGCATAAGCCGGCCGTCCAAATAGGGCGTGATACGGGTTCTTGATTTTGACCACCGCAAAAGTTAACTTCTCAGCCCTAGAATCATGCTCATCTCCAAAGGCCTCTTCTAGCTCAATCTTACCCAATGGGTACGCCGACTTACCAGGCACCACTCCATGGAAAACAGTGTTGGACGCCTTAAGATTTTTACCAGTCAACCCCATGCGACGGAAAGTCTCATAATAGAGGATGTTGATGCTACTACCTCCATCCATGAGCACCTTAGTGAATTTATATTCACCAACCTGAGGTGCCACCACCAAGGCCAAGTGACCCAGATTGTCAAACCGGGGAGGGTGATCCTCCCTACTCCACAAAATAGGCTGCTCAGACCATCTCAAATAACGATGAACTGCCGGCTCAACAGCGTTCACAACCCTCTTATGAAGTTTATGGTCTCGTTTGCACAAACTGGTGGTAAACACATGATATTGCCCACTATTTAGCTGCTTCAGATTACTCTGATATCCAGATTGCTGTTGCTGCTGACCTCCCTGGCCAGATTGCTGATTATAACCACCTTGATTACCTTGAGGGCCTTGAAAGTTGGAATTTGAACCGCCACCCGGGCCATGAAAACCACCGACACCAGAGCCGCCGCACGGCCCATGATTGCTTTCAAACATGCTAGAGTTCTTGAAAGCCTTCATGATCGTACAGTCCTTCCATAGGTGGGTGGTCGGTTTCTGCTGAGTGCCATGCTTTGGACAAGGCTCATTTTGCAACTACTTAAGAGTGGGACCTGACCAGCTAGACCGAGGAGGTGGTCTTCCCTTACATCATTGATTGTTGCCCTGCACATTGGTGTTAGCCACAAACTCCGAGCTATCGTCAGCCTTACGTTTATTATTGCCTCCTTGATTTGCCGGGTTTTGTTGATGACCATTGACGTTGCCGTTCTTCTTTCCCTTCCCTGTCTTCTCTTCGTCAGACTCGGGATCCTTGGTACTATTAGAGTCGGCATATTTGACCAAAGCCGCTATCAGCTGGCCCATGTCATTACAATCGCGCATGAGCCGCCCCAACTTCTGTTTAAGAGGCTCAAAACGGCAATTTTTCTCCAACATTAAGACTGCAGAGCCGGCATCCATCTTATCAGATGAATTTATTATGGCTCTGACCCGGCGCACCCAATGGTTCGTGGACTCACCCTCCTCTTGCTTACAATTAGTCAAATCCACAATCGACATGCGCTGCTTGCATGTATCTTTGAAGTTCTGAATAAACCGGGCCTTTAACTCTACCCATGAACCAACGGAATTAGGTGGCAGCCCCTTCAACCAAGTGCGGGCCGTTCCATCCAACATCATGGTGAAGTACTTGGACATTGCCGTGTCACTGACTTCTAGTAGTTCCATGGCCATCTCATAGCGTTCAATCCATGCCCCAGGCCGTAAGTCAGTCGTGTAATTAGGCACCTTTTGAGGCGCCTTAAAATCCTTGGGAAAATGCTCATTACATAGAGCCGGCACCAGACAAGGGACATCTCTAGTCCTAGTGGTCACGCCTGCCTCAATAGAAGTCGTCGGATAACCCGGGAAATATTGATAAGCCGCCCGCTGAGCCGCCTGCTGAGCCGCCCGCTCAGCCTCTTGACGTATCCTGTCCTGATCAACCAAGTTAGGAGATCCATCACGCGCCGGGTCATGCCCGCACGGCTGGTCACGGCGCCGGGCATTGGTTGAAACGGTCGCTGAATCCATGTGTCTGCTATAGCTCGGGCTCCGGCTTGGCGAGGGGTCGAATGAATCCTGTCTCGACTATAGGAATATGCCTCCTGCTGCGCCAAAGCCATCTGAAGAAGTTCTCTGACCCTTCGTATTTAAACCGCCGCCGATGAGTCACCATCCACCGGGAGAGCCGCCAATCATGCTGCCGTAGCGATCATGTTCTCCAAAGGGTTAGAAAATGACCCAGTGGTGTTGGTACATAGTGAGGCGGAGCAGTATTTAGACGAGGAGGTTCCATCACCCGTGGCTGAACCGACGTCCCAGCCCCGGGCGTTGCAACTCGGTTTACCTCCAGCGGGTTACTGGGGCCTGCACCGGGTGTGCGAAAGAGATTTCTAGGATCATAAACCGGAGGCAGACGGGATTGAGCGTTCTGGTGCCTTCTCCTCATGACCTCATTTGATGCTTTCAGATCCATCGTGAGCTGGAGAGCCTCTGTTTGAATCTGCTGGGGTCGAGCATCCAGAGCCGCCCACTCCGCGGCCATCCTGACGTCTTCTGCTGCCAGGTTTTCCTTGGCTTGTGTTACCTCCTCACGTAATCGTGCCAGTTCTGCGTCATGCTGAGCTTGATCCGCCGGATTGATCATGGCGGTTAACAGAGCAGTCATCCTATCCATTAGATCCATCAGAACCTGAGCCGGCGGGTGTGCGGGGCCTCCTTCCCTGGCTGTCGCTGACCCGGAGGTTATCGCTGCCGCAGTCGTAGAGTTTTGAACAGGTTGCGTGCCAGCCATGAAGGTCCCAACTCTGCTCGGCGGCTCAAAGGGGTCCGGAATACTGCTGCCATCGGAACAGCCCCCAAGCCCGGCGTCTTGCAGTTTATACAACGAATCCGTCTTGCCCGTGGACGACTCACCATCAGAGTAGATGGCCGTCTCACCACCAGGCATAGATCCTTCAGAAAATTTCCCTCCATGGATGCATCCGACGAAGGCATGCTTCACGGCAGGCTGACCCGGGCGGGTTTCGCACGCTGAGCCGTCTCGACGATGTCCGTGCAGATGTCCGACTCAGGGCCCGGCTCGCCGATCTTGCCGATTCAGACATCTGCAGATTCGACATCGTCAAAGCCGTCCAATCACACCACTCAGAAGTGCAACTGGCTAGCTCAGATCGCCAAAGGCAAGGCCCTCCCGCCTCCTCCGCCAGCCGGCCCTCCAGCTCGAGTCGCTCAGTAGCCGGCAGCATGACTAGTCAGTGCCATCCAAGACGAGTTCCCTGAAGAGCATGCCACTTATGTCGTCTTCACGAGCCAAGCCGACGACATGCACTACAGGCGGCAGCAGCTCAGAGAGGTTAGTCCTGTCACTATAGAAGCTCCCACCCGCATGCACTGGTCCGAAAAGCCCATCACTTGGAGCCAAGCTAACCACCCAGCTGTGATGCCCAACCCGGGTTCATACGCCCTGGTGCTCGAGGCAAACTTTGCAACGGAGAGGCGGAACTGCCGTTTCGGCCGAGTGCTGATAGATGGCGGCAGCAGCATCAATATCCTGTAATGAGAGACCATGGACCGACTGGGCATCAAGGCCAAGCAACTTCAGCCAAGCCGGACTGTTTTTCATGGCATAGTCCCAGGCCTGTCCTGCTCCCCAATTGGCAAGATCAAGATTGACATCCTTTTCGGCGACAGAGATCAATTCCGCCGCGAACCAATATGGTTTGTGGTGGTTGACCTGGAAAGCCCCTATCACGCACTCTTGGGCCGCCCTACGCTGGCCAACTTTACGATGGTCCCTCACTATGCATACCTGAAGGCCAAGATGCCAGGCACCAAGGGCATCATCACCGTTGCTGGAGATTACAAGAAGTCACAAGACTGTGTGGCTGCCAGCAGCCGGCTAGCCGAGTCCCTCATCATAGCTCAAGAAAGATGACTCCTCGATCGGATGGTAGCCATGGCCAGTGAGAAGCCAGCCATGCCGATTGATCCCAAGGAAGCTGAAGTAGGGGCCTCATTCCAGCCGGCCAAAGAGACCAAGCGGATCCCCTTGGACCCAGACCACCCGGAGAGGTTTATTGCCGTAGGCACTGGCCTCAACAGCAAATAGGAAGGCAAGGTCGTCGATTTCCTCCATAAGAATAGAGACATCTTCGCATGGTCCCCCAAAGACATGCCGGGTGTCCCGACGGATCTCGCCGAGCACAAACTTCATGTAAGGTCAGATGCCAAGCCAGTCAAACAACCCCTCTGCCGCCTATCAGAAGAAAAGAGAAGGATTGTTGGAGAAGAATTCGCCCGACTGCTAGCAGCCGGATTCATTATGGAAGTGTTCCACCTGGACTAGCTTGCCAAGCCGGTCCTTGTGCTGAAGAAGAAGAACAAGTGGCGTATGTGCATTGACTACACCAGTCTTAACAAATCCTGCCCCAAAGATCCATTCGCTCTGCTGCGAATAGACCAAGTGATCGACTCCATAGCCGGATGTGAGCTGTTGCCTTTCCTTGATGCCTATTCCACTACCACCAGATCAAGCTAGATCCAGCTGATCGATTGAAGACCACCTTCATCGCACCATTCGGTGCATTCTACTACATCACCATGACGTTCGGCTTGAGGAATGCCGGCGCCACCTTCCAACGTTGTATGCAGAAGTGCTTGCTCAAGCAACTCGGGCGCAATGCCCTTGTTTATGTGGAAGACCTTGTGGTGAAGACGGAAAAGCGTGGTACCCTGATGGAAGGCCTGAAGGAGACCTTTGAAAATCTGCGCCGTTTCAACATCTAGATCAACCTGGAGAAGTGTGTCTTCGGTGCGCCAGCCGGCTGGGCGAGAAGGCAGTCCCTCTGTACCAGCTTATGAAGAAAACCAGTTTCTTCGAGTGGAATGACCAGGCGGACGCCGCCTTCCTTTAGATCAAGAAGATGATTTCAACGCCACCTATCCTGGCGGCTCCGGCTGCTAAAGAGCCCATGCTCCTCCACATCGCCAGAACCAACAGAGTAATCAACACAATGATCATTGTTGAACACCCAAAAGCGGGCAAGGCACAGTCGGTCCAAATGCCGGTATATTACCCGAGCGAGGTCCTATCGGCCTCCAAGCAGAACTACCCCCACTACCAGAAGATGTCCTATGGCATGTACTTTGCCACCAACAAGCTGAAGCAATACTTTCAAGAGCACTCCATCACTGTCGTATGTCCCCTTGCCGAGATCATAGGCAGCACAGATACCTTGGGCCGGGTGGCCAAGTGGGCCATCGAGGTGGATCCTCCCACCATCTTCTACCAGCCCAGCACCGCCATCAAGTCCCAAGCACTGTCTGACTTCCTCATCGACTGGGCCGAGTCCTAGTACTTTCCGCCAGCTTCGAACTCCAGGCATTGGTGGATGCACTTTGACAGCTCAAAGGTTCGGACCGGTCTGGGAGCCGGCATTGTCCTCACCTCTCCCAAAGGCGATAAGCTGAAGTACACGCTGCAAATCCACTTCGCCGCCTCCAACAGTGGTGGCGGCCCCATCTTGGGCGCAGCCCATCCGCGACTACTTGGTCAGCCGCGTGCTGCCAACCAACCAGCTGCTAGCCAGACAGATCCAGCGCAGAGCAGGCGCCTACGCCATTGTCAACCAAGAGCTTGCAAGGCGGAGTGTGACTGGCATCCACCAGCGCTGTGAAGAACCAGAGAAAGGCATGGAGATCCGCAGAGATATACATCAAGGCGAGTGTGGCCACCATGCCGCCTCCAGATCCTTCGTGGCCAAAGCTTTCTACCATGGTTTCTTCTGGCCGACTGCTTTGGACGATGCCAAAGTGCTAGTCAAGAAGTGCAAGGGGTGCCAGATGATTAGCACCAAGCAGCACTTGCCGGCCTACGCCCTTAAGACCATCCCCGTAACCTGGCCGTTTGCCGTGTGGGGTCTGGATATGGTAGGCCCTTTCAAAATGGCACGAGGCGACATGACCCATCTGCTGGTCGCCGTGGACAAGCTCACCAAGTGGATAGAAGAAAAATGAATCAAGAAGCTGAATGGTCCGACTGCTGTCACATTCATCGCCGACATCACTGTCAGATATGGCGTTCCTCACAGCATCATCACCGACAACGGTACCAACTTTGCCAAAGGCGCCTTGGCCCATTTTTGCGCGAATCAGGGCATCCGACTGGACTTAGCATCTGTTGCCCATCTGCAGTCAAACGGCCAGGTGTAGCGAGCAAACAGCCTCATCTTGTCCGGCATCAAGCCCCGCCTGATCGAGCCGCTAGAGCGGTCGGCAGGCTGCTGGATTGACGAGCTGCCGGCCGTCCTCTGGAGCCTCCGAACCATGCCAAACAGATGAACCGGCTTCATGCCCTTCTTCCTCATATACGGTTCCAAGGCAATTATCCCTACGGATATTGAGTTCGACTCGCCTCGGGTCACCATGTATACAGAGGCGGAGGCCAAAGAGGCGCGAGAAGACGGCGTCGATCTGCTAGAAGAGGTCCGACTGCTAGCATGCAGACGGTCCGCCATCTACCAGCAGATCCTGCACCGCTACCACAACAAGAAGGTCAGGTCGCGTTCTTTCCGTGAGGGTGACCTTGTGCTCCGCCTGATCCAGCGATCAGCCGGAAAGCACAAGCTCGCGGCACCTTGATACGTCTCCGTCGTATGTATAATTTTTGATTGTTCCATGCCAATATTATTCAACTTTCATATACTTTTGGCAACTTTTTATGTTATTTTTGGGACTAACATATTGATCCAAAGGCCCAAAGGTCGCCTCCTGCTCGTTGCATGTTTTATGTTTCGCAGAAACCCCATATCAAACGGAGTCCAAACGGGATAAAAATGGACGGAGAATTATTTTGGAATATTTGTGATTTTTGGGAAGTAAAATCAACATGAGACGGTACCCGAGTGTCGGGGGTTGGGTGCGACATATGCCAATGGATAGCTTATCATGGTGGGAGCGAGTAGAACGTTGCCGGTGCCTGGAAGCGGGATAAGGTGTAGACACGAACACCGACGCACTTTACCCAGGTTCAGGGCTCTCCTAGGAGATAACACCCCTAGTCCTGCTCTGCGGGGTCCCCGCATGATCACTAAGGCGCAAGTGATACAATGGTGCTCCTTGAGCTGTGTGCAAGAGGTAGGAGGCAGGGCTAGCTCTCTTCTACCTCTAGGGTAGTGGCTAGTTATAATGGGGTGGGAACCCTTTGCATGGGTGCCCTGGGGGGTTTATATAGGCCTACCCCCCATGGGTACAATGGTAATCCGCCGGTGCCGGACCCGGCTGTCGCTGTCTCTCGTCGCGGCTTTCTCACGGCCACTGGGCCGCTGGCCAGGGCCCCGCCGACCGTCCCAGACGGAGCCGACAGTTGCTTCACACGGGCGGTCTTGTTGGTGGTTGTTCACTGTAGTCGTGCTGCTAATGACACAGGCTTGGTCAGAAGAGTGTGGCTACAGTCCCGCCGCCTGGTGGGAGATCACTGTAGCCACACCAGGTCTTATCTGGTCAATGGCGCACGGGCCCCGAGGGAGGAGCTGGACGCCTGATGGAGGCCAGCCTCCCTCAGGTCCGACTGGCCTGGCTTCTGCCGTCTTCCGGGCTCTCGCTGCCTGGTAGGCCCCGCTGCCTATAGGCCGTACCAACAGGTCATCGTGGGGAATAAGACTCCACCTGTCAGGAGTGACGTCGAGGGAGGAATGGCAACAGTGCGATGCCGGGCGGAGATCTCCGCCTGTACGAGGCACTGTAGCCATGCCAAGTCCAGGATTCGGGGGTGAGGGACTACACTGTAGCATCACCCTGTCTTGTCCTCTTGATGAGGGCGCAGACTCTGAGGGCGCCGAGTGGCCGCCTGCTTGATGTCGGCCTCTCTAGAGGCCGCCTGATAGGAGCCAGCCGTTCTTGGTGCCGTCTGCTGGTGCTTGGCCATCTTCCGGTAGCCGGCCGTTAAGCCAGCCGGCCGCCGAAAGGCGGTGCTTCAGCACGAGGTTTCAGGGGGCGAAGCCGGCCCAAAGTCTTGACAGGTTCGGGTGCTACCCGTGGCCCATTACTCCGACAGTAATCCCCGAAGCTGGTGAAGCATTGCGGCCGTAGGGTCGTGAAGTCTCAGCGGCTTCCCCTCTCACCGAGCTCTGGGAGAATGCTTGATCCGCCTTGTGACGCGCCGACTGCCGGAGTTGTTTTGACAAGGCGGGATCATCGGCCAATTTTGAACATCAAGGCGGGAAACAGTGGCGGCTCGCTAAGCTTCTGTGCCCGCCGCCACAAGCACGCCACGCGCGCACGCCGCCCAGCCAGCCTGCCATCCCACGCCCCGATGGGACGTGATAGTGGGCGGGCCCGCCACTACCGGGCTCGCACGCTGGTGGATCCATCGCGTCGGGCAAAGCGGTTGCGATTCCCGTGGGCGTTATGGCGCAGTAATTCCACGCAGTAATCAGGGGGTTGTGGGGTCGTGGGTGCAGTTAATCCCACGATCCCACGCCCCGCCTCCTCGGCTTCGCAGCCCGAGGGCTATAAGTAGGGGGAGGCAGGGGAGCGGCGGAGCACGCGCGCCCTCCTCCCCACACTCTCTTCCTCCTCTCGCTCTCTCTGCCGCCGCTGCTGCTTCTTAGTGCTCGCCGTGGTGCTGCCACAGTTTGTCGCCGTTGTGCTCCTCCTTCCCACGCAGCTCCGCTCAAGGCCATGGCGCGCGAGAAGGGCGGCGACTAGGATGGCTCGACGGTGATCGAAGATCACCTCACCTTCCTCCGGAACACGTGCCGGATGCCCAACACGGCATTCGTCAAGGTTCGGGTGCCGCCGTCGGAGGAGATTTCGCTGGCGCCGCAGGGGGACGAGTGGGTCGTCTTCTGCTTGCACTTCCTTCGCGGCTTTGGCCTCCCGGCGAGCGGCTTTCTCTGCTCGTTCATGGACTTCAACCACCTCCAGCCACATCACCTGACGTCCAACACCGTGACGCTACTCTCCGCCTTCGTCACGGCATGCGAGGGCTACCTCGGCATCCTCCCCACCATTGAGCTGTGGGGAGCTTTCTTCTATGGCAAGCTGGACACCTCCGCCAAGGAGACGGCGGCCGAGTGCGGCGGCTTCGTCGCCGTGCGCCGGCCAGCGAAGAGGAATGCCTTGCCGGTCATCAAGCTATCACAGTCAGTGAAACTGTGGCAGTAGTCTTATTTCTATGTTGAGAACGTCGACCCGGCTGTCGACTTCATCAACCTCGCCGCCCACGAGGCCGCCCCTCGCCGGGCCGCCCAAATGGGGCTACAAGCCGAAGCCGGTGTCGGCAGACGCGGCTGCCGCCATCGACCGACTCCGGGTGCTCCAGGAGTCGGAGGGTCTCGTGGCATCCGACCTCCTCATCGCCTTTGTCGAGCGTCGGGTTCTCCCACTTCAAGGCCGCCCTCATCTGATCTGTCGGGTGAATGGGCATCGAGACCTGTTGGGGATATTACCACTAGGTGTAAACCGGCCGATGATTGGGCCGGGTTAGCTCTGCTAGAGGTGTAGCTATGAAAAGGCCCAAGGCCTATAGTCGGTTTAATGCTGGTAGCCGTGACTAGCCTGATGTATGACTTGTATTGTAAGTTAGGAATAGAGAGATACCAACCGGGATACGAGTATGAACCGGTTGGGATTCTCCAAACCGACGGGCGCCACTGTGGTATATAAGGGACGACCCGGCGGCGGTTCAGATGACAACAACAAATGAGCCTAGGCGGCTTTATTTGCTCCTAGCCATCGAGACTAAGCGATCATGTTCTCCAAAGGGTTAGAAAATGACCCCGGTGTTGGTACATAGTGAGGCGGAGCAAGATTTAGACGAGGAGGTTCCATCACCCGTGGCTGAACCGACGCCCCAGCCCGGCAAGGTAACTCGGTTTACCTCCGGGTTATCGGGCCTGCACCGGTGTAAAAGAGATTTCTAGGATCATAAACCGGAGGCGACGGATTGAGCGCTCGTGCCTTCTCCTCATGACCTCATTTGATGCTTTCAGATCCATCGTGAGCCGGAGAGCCTGCTTGAATCGCTGGGTCGAGCATCCAGAGTCACCACCCGCTGCCATCCCGACGCCTTCGCTGCCGTTTTCCTTGGCTTGTGTTACCTCCTCACGTAATCGCAGCTGGCTTCATACATGAGCTTGATCCGCCGGATTGATCATGGCGGTTAACAGAGCACCATCCTATCCATTAGATCCATCGTAACCGAGCCGGGCGGTGTGCGGGCCTTCCTCGGCTGTCGCGACCCGAGGTTATCTGCCGCCAGTCAGAGTTTTGAACAAAGGCGCGTACAGCCATGAAGGTCCCAACTCGCTCGGCTCAAAGGGGTCCGAATATCGCCGCCATCGAATGCCCCAAGCCCGCCGCCTTGCGCTTATACAACGAACTGTTCCTGGGACGCACTCACCATCGAGTAGATGGCCGCCTCACCACCTGCATAGATCCTTCGTAAAATTTCCTCCATGGATGCATCCGACGAAGGCATGCTTCACGCAGTCGACCCGGCGGGTTTCCGACGCCGAGCTGCCTCGACGATGTCCCGCAGATGTCCGACTCAGGTCTGCTCGCCGATCTTGCCGATTCGACATCTGCAGATTCGACATCGCCAAAGCCGCCCAATCACACCACTCGGCGCAATCTAGCTCAGATCGCTAAAGGCAAGGCCCTCCCGCCTCCGCCACCGCCCTCCACCGAAGTCGCCAAGAGCCGGCAAAGATGACTAGTCGCACATCCAAGACGAAGTTCCTCAAGAGCATGCCACTTATGTCGCCTTTCACGAGAAGCCGACGACATGCACTACAGCGCAGCAGCTCGTAGAGGTTAGTCCGCTACTATAGAAGCTCCCACCGCATGCACCGTCCAAAAGCCCATCACTTGGAGCCAAGCTAACCACCAACCGTGATGCCCAACCCGGTTCATACCGTGCTCGAGGCAAACTTTGCAACGGAGAGGCGGAACCGCCGCTTTCGCCGAAAGGCCGTAGATGGCGGCAGCATCAATATCCCGTAATGAGAGACCATGGACCGATCGGGCATCAAGGCCAAGCAACTTCAAAGCCGGACTGTTTTTCATGGCATAGTCCCAGTCCGTCCGCTTCCCCAATTGGCAAGATCAAGATTGACATCCTTTTCGCGACAGAGATCAATTCCCACAACCAATATGGTTTGTGGTTGACAAAGCCCCTATCACGCACTCTTGGGCCGCCCCTACTACCGCCAACTTTACGATGGTCCTCACTATGCATATCAAGGCCAAGATGCCGTGCACCAAGGGCATCATCACCGCTCCGGAGATTACAAGAAGTCACAGACCGTGTGGCTGCCAGGCAACAGCCGAGTCCCTCATCATAGCTCAAGAAAGATGACTGACGGATGGTAGCCATGGCCAAGGAGAAGCCAGCCATGCCGATTGATCCCAAGGAAGTCAAGGGCTCATCCCATTTACCAAAGAGACCAAGCGGATCCCTTGGACCTGCACTCACCCGGAGAGGTTTATTGTCAGAGGCACCGGCCTCAACAAAGAAATAGGAAGGCAAGGTCGCCGATTTCTCCATAAGAATAGAGACATCTTCGCATGGTCCCCAAAGACATGCCGTGTCCCGACGGATCTCGCCGAGCACAAACTTCATGTAAGGTCGATGCTGCCACCAAACAACCCTCTGCCGCCTATCGAAGAAAAGAGAAGGATGTTGGAGAAGAACGCCGATCGCTAGCAGTCGGATTCATTATGGAAGTGTTCCACCGACTAGCTTGCTGCCGGGTCCTCAGTCAAGAAGAACAAGTGGCGATGCATTGACTACACCGCCTTAACAAATCCGCCCCTAAAGATCCATTCGCTTCCGCCATGAATAGACCAAGTGATCGACTCCATAGCCGGATGTGAGCTGTCGCTTTCCTTGATGCCTATTCCACTACCACCGATCGCTAGATCCACCGATCGATTGAAGACCACCTTCATCGCACCATTCGGCATTCTACTACATCACCATGACGCTCGGTTGAGGAATGCCGCGCCACCTTCCAACGCTGTATGCGTATGCTTGCTCACAACTCGGCGCAATGCCCTTGTTTATGTGGAAGACCTTGTGGTGAAGACAAAAGCGTGGTACCGATGGAAGGCCCAAGGAGACCTTTGAAAATCTGCCTGCTTCAACATCTAGATCAACTCGAGAAGTGTGTCTTGGCGCCAAATTGGCCGGGCGAGAAGGCAGTCCTCCAGACCAGCTTATGAAGAAAACCAGCTTCGAGTGGAATGACCAAAGGACGCCTTCCTTTAGATCAAGAAGATGATTTCAACGCTATCTCTCGGCCCGGCCGCTAAAGAGCCCATGCTCCTCCACATCGCCGTAACCAACAGAGTAATCAACACAATGATCATTGTTGAACACCCAAAAGCGGCAAGGCACAATGTCCAAATGCCGTATAGACATCGAGCGAGGTCCCATCGCCTCCAAGCGTAACTACCCCCACTACCGTAAGATGTCCTATGGCATGTACTTTGCCACCAACAAGTGAAGCAATACTTTCAAGAGCACTCCATCACCGTCAGATGTCCCCTTGCCGAGATCATAGGCAGACAGATACCTTGGGCCGGTGGCCATGGGCCATCGAGGTGGATCCTCCCACCATCTTCTACCAGCCCAGACCGCCATCAAGTCCCAAGCACCGCTCCGACTTCCTCATCGACCGGGCCGAGTCCTAGTACTTTCCGCAACCAACCTGCATTGGTGGATGCACTTTGACAAAAAAGGTCGGACCGTCTGAGCCGCATTGTCCTCACCTCTCCCAAAGGCGATAAGTGAAGTACACGCTGCAAATCCACTTCCAACAAAGGGTGGCGCCCCATCTTGGCGCATTTCATCCATGACTACTTGGTCACCAAGGTCGCCAACCAACCACAATGCTACATGATTCATCCAGCAGAGCAGCGCCACGCCATTGTCAACCAAGAGCTTTATGGAGGTGACGGCATCCACCTACCGTGAAGAACCAGAGAAAGGCATGGAGATCCGCAGAGATATCATACAGTGTGGCCACCATGCCTCCAGATCCTTCGTGGCCAAAGCTTTACCATGGTTTCTTCTCGTCGATCGCTTGGACGATGCCAAGTGCTAGTCAAGAAGTGCAAGGTGCCGATGATTAGCACCAAGCAGCACTTGCCTACCACGCCTCTAAGACCATCCCCAAGAATTGGCCGGTGGGGTCCGGATATGGTAGGCCCTTTCAAATGGCACGAGGCGATACCCATCTCCGTCGCCGGGACAAGCTCACCAAGTGGATAGAAGAAAATGAATCAAGAAGTCGAATGGTCCGATCGTCACATTCATCGCCGACATCACCGCCGATATGGCGCTCCTCACAAAGATCATCACCGCTAACGGTACTCAACTTTGCCAAAGGCGCCTTTGGCCCATTTTATGCCGGAATCCGTATCCGATCGACTTAGCATCCGCTGCCCATCTGCAATAAACGCCAGGTGTAGCGCAGAACAGCCTCATCTTGTCCTCAAGATCAAGCCCTTCGATCGAGCCGCTAGAGCGGTCGGCAGTTGCTGGATTGACGAAGCCGCCGTCCTTCCGAGCCTCCGAACCATGCCAAACAGATGAACCGCTTCATGCCCTTCTTCCTCATATACGGTTCCAAGGCAATTATCCCACGGATATTGAGTTCGACTCGCCGGGTCACTATACAGAGGCGAGGCCAAAGAGGCCGAGAAGACGGCGCCGATCGCTAGAAGAGGTCCGATCGCTAGCATGCAGACGGTCCGCCATCTACCGCCAGATCCCGACCGCTACCACAACAAGAAGGTCGGTCGCGTTTTCCGGAGGGTGATTCCTGTCTACCGATCCAAATGATCACGCCGAAAGCACAAGTCAGGGCACCTTGATACGCCTCCGTATGTATAATTTTTGATTGTTCCATGCCAATATTATTCAACTTTCATATACTTTTGGCAACTTTTATGTTATTTTGGGACTAACATATTGATCCAGTGCCAAAGGTCGCCTCCGCTCTTGCATGTTTTATGTTTCGCAGAAACCCCATATCAAACGGAGTCCAAACGGGATAAAATGGACGGAGAATTATTTTGGAATATTTGTGATTTTTGGGAAGTAAAATCAACATGAGACTTGCACTGAAAGTCGGGGTTGGGTGTACATATGCCAATGGATAGCTTATCATGGTGGGAGCGTAGAACGCTGTCTGCCTCGAAGCTGGATAAGACACGAACACCGACGCGACTTTACCTGTGTCGTGGCTCCTAGGAGATAACACCCCTAGTCCTCGCTCATGGGTCCCCAGATGATCACTAAGGCGCAGTGATACAATGGTGCTCCTTGAGCTGTGTGCAAGAGGTAGGAGGTGTATAGCTCTTCACCTCTAGGGTAGTGGCTAGTTATAATGGGGTGGGAACCTTTGTATGGGTGCCTGGGGTTTATATAGGCCTACCCCCATGGGTACAATGGTAATCCGGTGCGACGACCCGCTGTCAAGTTGTCTCTGTCGCCGGCCTCCCACGGCCACTGGGCCCGCCAGGCCCCCGCCGACCGTCCCAGACGGAGCCGACAGCTGCCTCACACAAGGGTCTTGTTGGTGGTTGTTCACCGTAGTCGTGGCCGCTAATGACACAGCTTGGTCAAGAGTGTGGCTACCCCGCCGCCGGTGGGAGATCACCGTAGCCACACCAGTCTTATCCGTCAATGGCGACGGGCCCCGAGGGAGGAGCCGGACGCCGATGGAGGCCAGCCTCCTCAGTCCGACCGCCGGCTTCGCTGCCTTCCGGCTCACGCTGTAGGCCTCACGCTTATAGGCCGTACTCAACAGTGTCATCGTGGGAATAAGACTCCACCCGTCAGAGGACGCCGAGGAGGAATGGCAACAAGGCGATGTCGGGCGGAGATCTCCGCCCAGACGAGGCATCAGAGCCATGCTAAGTCCAGATTCGGGGTGAGGACTACACCGAGCATCACTCGCCTTGTCCTCTTGATGAGGGCGCAGACTGAGGGCGCCGAGTGGCAGCTGCTTGATGTCGGCCTCTAGAGGTCACCGATAGGAGCCAGCCGTTTGGTGCCGTCACTGGTGTTTTCATTATCTCCCAGAGCCGGCCGTTGAGCCACCGCACAAAGGCGGTGCTTCAAAGACGAGGTTTCAGGGGCGGCCGCCCAAAGTCTTGACAGTTCGGTGCTACCAGGCCCATTATCTCGACAAGAATCCCCGGTCGGTGAAGCATTGCGCCGAGGGTCGCGGAAGTCTCAGCCGCTTCCTCTCACCAGCTCGAGAATGCTTGATCCGCTTTGTGACGCGCCATCGCCGGAGTTGTTTTGACAAGGCGATCATCGGCCAATTTTGAACATCAAGGCGGAAACAGTGGCGGCTCGCTTCCTGTGCCCGCCGCCACAAGCACGCCACGCGCACGCCGCCCAGCCAGCTCGCCATCCCACGCCCCGAGCGGACGCGGATAGTGGGCCGGCCCGCCACCACGCTCAAGACGCTGGTGGATCCACCGCGTCGGCAAGCGGTTGCGACCTGTATGCGAGGGCGCAGTAATTCCACGCAGCATCGGGGTTGTGGGGTCGGGTGCGCTAATCCCACGATCCCACGCCTCCGCTTCGCAGCCCGAGGGCTATAAGTGGGGGAGGCAGGAGCGCGAGCACGCGCGCCTCCTCCCCACACTCTTCCTCCTTCGCTTCTTCGCCGCCGCTTCTTAGTGCTCGGCTGTGGTGCCGCACGCTTGTCGCCGTTGCAGCCCTCCTTCCCACGCAGTTCGCCAAGGCCATGGCGCGAGAAGGGCGGCGATTAGATGGCTCGACGTGATCAAGATCACCTCACCTTCCTCCAACACGCGCCGATGCCCAACACGGCATTCGCTGTTCGGTGCCGCCACGGAGGAGATTTCGGCCGCAGGGGGACGAGTGGGTCGCCTTCGCTTGCACTTCCTTCGCGGGGCTTGGCCTCCCGGCGAGCTTCCGCTTCGTCATGGACTTCAACCACCTCCAGCCACATCACCGACGCCCAACACCGGACGCTTACTCTCCGCCACTTGCATGCGAGGGCTACTTCGCATCCTCCCCACCATTGAGCTGAGTTCATGGCAAGTGGACACCTCCGCCAAGGAGACGGGCGTCGAGGCGGGCGGCTTGCCGCCGCAGGCCGCCAGCGAAGAGGAATGCCTTGCCGTCATCAAGCTATCACAGCCATGAAACTGCGGGCGTGAGTCTTATTTCTATGTTGAGAACGCCGACCGCCGCCGACATCAACTCGCCGCCCACGAGGTCGGCCTTCGCTTCGGGCCGCCCAAATGGGCGCTAAGCCGAGCCGTGTCGGCAGACGCGTTGCCGCCATCGACCGACTCCGGTGCTCCAGAGTTTGAGGGTCTCGTGGCATCCGACCTCCTCATCGCTTTTGTCGAGCCGCCGTTCTCCCACTTCAAGGCCGCCTCATCTGATCCGCGGTGAATGGGCATCGAGACCTGCTAGATATTACCACTAGGTGTAAACCGCCGATGATTGGGCCGTTAGCTCGCTAGAGGTGAAGGCGAAAAGGCCCAAGGCCTATAGTCGGTTTAATGCTGGTAGCCGTGACTAGCCCGATGTATGACTTGTATTGTAAGTTAGAATAGAGATACCAACCGGGATAAGTATGAACCGTTGATTCTCCAAACCGACGGGCGCCACTGTGTATATAAGGGACGACCCGGCGGCGGTTCAGATGTGCATAACAACAAATAGCCTAGGCGGCTTATTTGCTCCTCAGCCATCGAGACTACATCAATTCCATCACAACCAGACGTAGGCTTTACCTTCATCGGGGCTAACTAGTATAAACCCCTCGTCTTTGTGTCCGCTTTAACCCCTACAAGTAAACCCGTAGCGATGGCTCCACGACTAAGTCCTCATATTAGGACATCCGCCGTGACAAATCCATTACGCTGGCGCCCACCTATCGCACGATGGTTTGGCGATCTTGGAGGGCAAGCTCAAAGGACTCAAGGCTACGTCAGGCCGGATGACTAAGAGTCGTCGTGGGCCGCATCTACATCGACAATACCGGATGGGGTCCCGAGGCCATTCAATTGAGTATGGATACGGGTCCCTTCGCGATATACACGTGTTCATCGGAAATCGAGGGCCCGAGCGGACGCCAAGACTGACTGCCGAGACGGCTCAGCTACAAGAACAGCCCCCGCTAAACCGCCGCAAGGCACGCCTTCGCCGGAGTTACCCATGGAGGGGGAGTATGATGCCGGCTCGAAAGTACGGTAGACCGCTGCTTATTCCGGCGATGAATCTTCAGCAGGAGAGACAGAGTCATTGTACCACCGCAGGATGGTATGATCGGGGCTGTTCCGACGGTGACAAGATTCGGACTTCTGCCACCAATGGATCGGCGATTCATGGCGCGGACGCAGGTCGCAAACCTTTCGCCGACCGCAGCAAATGACATTTCTTTGGTTCAAGAAGGCAAGCAGGGGCAGGAGGCCTGCGGCCCGCCGTTCAAGTTTTGTCGATTCTTGATGCATCCGGCAGCGCCATGGCGGAGGATAATCCCGCAGATCAAGAGGCTCATAATGCGTAGATTGCAAGGTGAGAGAGCGATCACGAGCCAAAGCGGATCTAGCGGCGTAAAAGGAGCGCATGGCCTCGTGAGCGGGTCATGATGCGCAAGCTTACGACTCATGCTCGACCGAGCGGCCGCAGAGGTGTTAAGGCGGAAGTACGATCGCGCCGCCATCCGGATTTGACCTTAGAAACCTTTTTCGACACTCCGAGCCGACCAAAGAACCCACCCCAAAGACGGGAGGTAAACCGGATCAAGCGCCAGGAGCAGGAGCGACGGTCCAGCCACGCCAGATGGAGCCCCCGCAGCAGAACACGGTGATGCCTCCGCCGACATGACGCCCGGCATTACTCTAACCCTATGGACAACCTTGTTGCGGGTCAGCTGATTGAGGCAATCCCTACCAAGGAGATTCCCACAAGCAATTGAGACGCCGGGTTAAGGAGTCTGGACCGCACTAACTCAAAGAAGCATATTCATATAGCCGCGATCGATTCACTTTCACACCTGGCCCAAGCCGGAAAGCAAGAGGCATGGATGAACCGCCCCGTCAAGTAACGCGCTGGACCGAGAAGCGCCCGAGGCAACAACCCGATAGGCAGCCGAATGCCTGGGGAGGTGGTAGATCGGCCCGGCTCGCAGAGGCCGAGTTGGCAGACAGGTGATGCGGTTCAGCACACGCCGTTCGCCCTACCTCCTTCACAGACCTGAGTCTCTCCGCTGGGAGTGCCTCGTTAACCCCGCTTATAGAACGGCGTTTGCTTAAGGATTTTAAGGGCCCAAGGTGCCGAATTACACCGCAGATTTATCCCCGAGGCGCGGTTGAGAGTTACGAGATGGCCATGGAGATGATGCTTGACGGATGAAGCGGCATGTGCAAAGTACTTCACCATGATGATGGAGGGCACGCCCGATTTGGTTGAAAAGCCCGCCGCCCAATTCGACCGCCATGGGGTCGCCACGGGCCCGCTTTATCCGAATTTCAAAGATACATGTAAACAACCAAGTCTATAGTGGACTTGGCGGCTTATGCTCGAAGAAGGAGTCCACAACCCGCTGGGTACGCTGTATCCGAGATTTTACATTCCTCCGACCGGATCAACGCTGACTCGGCGATCATCACGCTAGAAAGGAACCCGGTTTGAGCCTCAAATCGTCACGATGAAGCGGTTCTGCATGATACAGAACCCCATGACCGCTGGTGAAATATGCCGATCTGCATAGCATTCAAGGATCCCGAGGTAGATGATGACCGCAGGAAGGGAAAGAAGAATGGCAACCCAAGCAGCAGATGTCAAACCGCGTCATGGAAATGGGCAAGCGCAGGTGATGATTTTGTAGTTAACACTAATGCGCAGGATGAGGTCTGCCAGAGGCAAAGTTAATCGGGTCCAAATGTCGGTGCGCACTGCTTGAATTACTTGGTCGATCAGCCTGCCCCAAACACGACGAAAGAAAACCCATCGAATCATCTTTGAAGGATCGTTCTATTATGCAAGCATTCAAAACTCGATGCTTTCCGATATGATCAAGGATCAGGTGGCGGTCATCCGCCATGGGCCGGGTCAAGATCGAAGCCCGTCAGCACAACCGAGCAATTTCAACAACCGAACCATCAAGGTAGCAAGAAGAAGTTAGCAATAGCCAGCTATCGAGCCAGCCAAAGCGTTAACGGCGGGCAATATCATGTTTTCACAACCAGTTTGACAAGCGGATAGGAAGCTTCACAACGAGCAAGAATTTGCTGAACCACGTAAGTATTTACGCTATCGGTCTGTACCGATCATATAGCGTAGAGGACCATCCCCGGGTTGATAATCCGGTCACTGTTTTGTGGTGGACCCCAAGTTGGGGGCTATAAGTTTACTAAGGTGCTTATGGATGGAGGAAGCAATCAATATATTGTATTATGACACACCGCATGTCTCATGTCAGATAAAGATCTCGATCGTCAACACGGTGTTCCATGGTGTAGTACCAGCAAATCTGCTTATCCCATTGGCAAGATAGCCTTGATGTGGTTTTGGAGAAAGCATGACTCTCAAAAGCTAACCTTGAAGTGGTAAAATTGAGCCCATATCATGCCCTTGCTTTGGGCGGCTTTATGCCAAGTTCATGCGACCGTTATATCTACTTGCAGCTTAAAATGCCGGTTATAAAGGAACAATAACGGTGCACGAAGTCGCCGAGTCGCTGGAATGTGAGGAAGGAGATGAAGCGGCCTGCAGAGGAGTTGAAGTTCTATAGGATAATGTTGATCCCGCGGATATGACCCTCTCAAGAAGCCTACTACGAGCATGAGTCGATCTGAAATTCAAATCGGCGGTTGAAACCAAGCTTGTTGACTTTGTACCAAAGCGATTCATCTAAGCAATTCACCATCGCTAACTCGATCCCAAATAGGCGCTACCATCGAAGTTCATATCCGAGAACCGACATTTTGCATGGAAGCCTTCGACATGCCAGTGTACCGAGGAACTCACGAGCACACACTTAATGTGGATTCAAGTATAAACCGTGAAACAGTTCCTCCGGTTTAATGAGGAAAGGCGCAAGGCCATTGAGAAGAAGTAGCCGTGCCCGCAGCTGGTTTTATCATCGAGGTGTTTCATCCAGTGGCTCGCTAATCCGGTGCTAGTCCTTAAGAAAACGGCACTGGCGTATGTGTGTGACTACACAGATCTTAACAAAGCTTGTCCGGCGGATCCTTTTGCTCTCCCCGCATTGATCGATTATCGATGCCACGGCAGATGTGAGCGCTTAAGTTTCTTGGACGCGCACTGGATATCATCAAATCAAGATGGCAGTCAAGGACCGAGAAACGGGCTTATAACTCCCTTTGGAGCCTTCGCTATGTATCTATGCCTTTGGCTCAAGAGCGCTCTGCCACGGGGCCGTGTGTGCGAATTGTTTGCATACACAGATTGGGCAAGAATGTGCATGCTATGTGGATGACATTGTGGTGAAATCAAGATAATGAGACGCTGGTGGACGATTTGAAGGAGACCTTCGATAACCTGCGATTTATAAGATGATGCTTAATCCGCCAAGTGTTTTGGTGTCCTACCAAGCTATTGGGGTTCCGTGTCCAACAGAGGAATCGGCTAATCCGGAGAAAATTAGGCGATCACCTCCTTGGCTAAACCAGTGTATCAACGACGTTCAACGCTAGGTGTCGGATTGCGGCGCTGGCGACATTTAATTTGAGAGAAGGCTATTCCTTTATACCGGATGCCGAGGAAGACAGATTGGTTCGAGTCCAACATGACGAAGCTTCGAGGACCTAAAGGCATCATTAATCCGCTCTGCTTGTAGCCTCAGCTGACAACGAACCGTTGTTCTTATATGTGGCAGCCAATGCGCCGAGCGGTGAGCGAAATTGTGGTCGAGCGTGAAGGAGGTGAAAGGAATATCCGATTCAACGGTCGGTTTATTATATCGTTGAGGTACTTTATTGAATCCAAACAGAGGTATCCAGACGTGGTTAGTCTATGGTGTTTTTATGGCCAGCCGAAGCTGAAACAATATTTCCAAGGGCATCCCACATTACTGGTTAGTTCACTTTGGGTGATATCATACAAACCGAGGCGATCGGTGGATTGCAAAATGGGCCATCGAGCTTAATGACGGCTCAAATATATGCCACGCGACGCGTTGAAATCACAAGCGCTTGTCGACTTCATTAATGATTGGACGGAGTTACAAGCACCAGAGGAGAAGCCGATCATACATAACGGACTATCCACTCGATGGGTCCGTGCAGCTTGGAAGGCTCGGGTCGGAGTCGTGTTAACTTCCCCACGAGGTGATAAGTTTTGTTACGTCTTCGCCTAATGTTCTTGTACTAATAATGCAGCTGAGTACGGCTTTACTCCATGGTCTCCGGATGCTAAGGAAATGAACTTGAGCCGGTCAAGGTTTTGGTGACTCGGACCGTGGCTAAAGAAAGTATCCCGCACTTGGGATTCTAAGGACCCCTCATGGCTGCATATCGACGAGAGGTGGATAATATTGCAGGTGCTTCAAGGGATATCAAGTAGATCATGTGGCCGAAGAACGGCGGTGTACGCTTTGCCGGCTGGGTTCTCAAAGTAAACCGTTCCCCTAATGTCTTCCTCGACATCTTGCACAAACCGTCGTTCACTCTCCCGGTGAAGCGGATTTGGCAATTCCCGACCCGGAGGCCCATTGGTGGCAGCATTACACGCTATTCGGATTGACGGTGCCTTATCTTGCGATATGACTCGAGGAGAATTGCCGTGACGATGAGGTTTCGCCAGCAGTAACCCCGCGCCCAAGACCATGACATTATCACGAGTTGCATCATCGCAGCTGTATGCTTTCAACGCTGTGTTTCCGAGGAAGGTGGCGAAATTTACGAGAAATCCATGAAGGGATTATGGGCACCATGCCGGTTCAAAGTCCCCGTATGGCGTATTCCGTCATGGATTCTATCGTTAACGGCTCATGCCGATGCGAGGATTTGGTCAAGCACCGCGATGGGTGTCGAATTTCCGTGCCCATATACCGCACAGAGTTGAGGATGATCCCGATAACATGGCCGCTATGGGGCTGGATATGGTCGGCCTTTTTAAGAGATCCAAAGATAAGAAGACCCATCTGCTGGTGGCAAGTGGACAAATTCACCAAGTGGATTGAAGCGAGCTCACAAGAGTGTGATGCGGCAACAAGCAGTAGCTCATCAAAAGGTGATTTTCCGGTTTGGCTTTCCACACGATCATCACCGACAATGGCACCAATCGTTCAAGGGAGCTATGAAAGAATTTTGTGAACGCGAGCATATCCGCTTGACGTGATCGCCGCTGGCGCACTTACCCAACGGGCGCGGAGCGTATAATCGGGAAATCTTGCAGGCATCAAACCGCCGCTTCGTCCCATTACAAAGGACGCCAGTGGTGCTGGGTTGAAGAGCTCCCCATCTGCATGGAGTATCAATACTACGCCAAACCGCCCACCGGTTACACGCCTTTTTTCATGGTTTATGGAGCGGAAGCGCTTCTCAAAGGATATTCGCAGACGACTCTGGGTAGCGCTTATGTTGAACGGACAATGAAGCGGGCGCGACAGACGCTGGACTGCTGGATGAGGAGCGTGATATGGCAGCCGCCGTCAAGAATTTACCAAGAAGACCTTCACGTTATCACACCGGATCAAAACCAGCCTTTCAGAAGGCGATTTGTACGCTTCTCATCCAAGACCGCAGACATGCACAAGCTATCCCCACCTTGGGAAGGGCCCTGTGGTCGCAAGAATCGCACAACGGTTCCTATTATCCGGGTTGATATTCGAGCGTAAAGACTCACGTGACATCGAGGAGGAGACCAACAGCCGTGGAATATAGCTCATCTTCGACCTTATTACACATGAGTCATCGGCCAGCTTTATGTACATAGCATGACAATGTATATATTATCTTTCGATATAATAAAAACCGTGGCCTCAGCCAAAGCGGGTCTCCGTTTTCTTTTCATGCGTGGTTACACGTGAGTGTTTTCAAAGCGGCCTGCCACTTCCCTTGACAATTATATTTATCATTTGGGGCTTGGTCGATCCGAACCAAGGTTACACCTCTTGATAGGCGAAAGCCACTAGATCATTTGGGGACACGGTCACGCCTGAACGGTCACGCCTGGTCGGCCACTAGGGCCGCCGCCACTTGGGGCTTGGTGAACCCGAACCAATGTCACGCCACTTGGTCATGCATCGCCACTGAGTCTTTTGGGGACCTCGCCGACTAGCACCATCGCTACACCTTCTGGGGCTTGGCATCTCGACATGGTAATGCCATCCGACCAGCTCCAAGCAGCTCTCCTTTTTACAAAGAGTTATTGCCTTGTTCCATATTTGGTATTTGATTTGTTGTGTTTCCAACATAATGAATATTTTTCGGTTTAGCCAAGCAAGTCGATAGTACGATCCGTATTATCCAAAGTTTTCATTTTTTCTTTCCGGTTTACCATTTTTCCTGCTCATCTTTATGGAAAAACTTGGGGGCTAGTGCTCATTCAAGACGCCTATATGGAGGTTATTGCCTCCCAAGACGGTTATGGTTTTAACAAGAAAGCCTCCGCTTCAAGATTGGTTACACCAGCTTTGCCCCAGATATGGCGTGTATTTGTATCAAATACTCATTAAATTTTCAATACATAAAGACATATTGATGTTATAACTCCATGCAGGTCTCACCGCCATTGGTTTTATCTTTTGATTGCAGGAACTGCAAATCAAACAAAGTTCACTCGATGCACGAAGGCATACCCAGCAACAAAGTTTAGCTAAAACTATTACAAGGCAACACAAGGCCCAAATGATCATTGTTTTCTAAACCGCCAATGGTTCAAGACTGTTCTTCGTCCTCCCCGTCAAAGATCCTCTTTCTACCCATTGGCCGAAATCCACAAGTCCACCGATGCCCATCGCATTGAAAACAAAAGCTTCTTCATGAATCAAAGTCGACGGTTCAATGTCGAGCGAAGTGCTACGGATTGAGGGATTAAATTTTCCTACTCAAAAGTTGAGCGACACACGCTTGTTCTCGATCATTGTATCGGGCTTGATAGTGCTCCAAATCGGCTTCTTCCGCCAATTGACAAGGCATGACCGTACGGTTTATTGCACGCAAGTCCTCTCTTCATTAAAGTCTCGAGCCATCTTCCTTCACACCGATAGCTCCGGTTGCTTCCATCGGATCAAAATCCGACCTGTGCTTCGGCCCGATCAGTATGCTGATGGCTCCGGTTCGTGGCAAATGACTTATTTACCTCCTCAACCGGGAAGGTAGGATGGATAGCCGGGTTCAAGGTGTTTGGATCAAGGACGGCACGGTTGTTGGTGACATTGTGGTAATCACACGTTGGCTCTAGATAAATGTTCTACTAAGGTGTACACAGCCTTTTTAGTTTCTTCCAAGACGCTATTCTTCTGTCAAACGCTGCAGCTCGTGATTTCACAAATACAGTTTTAAAACCGAGTGCCGAGATACAATGTTAAATTACACTTTGATTTGCGGTGGATGATCGAAGATGGTCATTATAGAATGCACTTCATAGCGCCTACCACGGCTGATCTTCTTACCACCGGCTTATATTTTCCAATCCCATTATCCTTGGATCGCCACATCACATGTTCATAGCATCATCACCAAAGCATTAGTGCAAGTCTCAACCACACAAACATCGCTATGCTTGACACTTGGGGCTAATGTACCTTCAATTTTTCGTTAACTATTACATGGAAAAGTCCCAAGTTCAATACACGATTTAACTCGGCACTTGGGGCTAATGGCTGTTTCATTTACTACAAAGATTACTAATGTTGTTTTGGAATACCGCTTAGGTTGCATACATAAACCGCCTTTGGTGGTTATAAAATTGCAACACTTATCAGAGAAAATTATCAAAGTGCCGCTTTGATCATGATGCAAACCACCCTTGGGGCTACGAGATTACTATAATGATATTTAAGAAAGGGTTACTCAAACTTGTCTCTCATCGGGCTTCACCAAGCCAGCTTCATAGTCACGAAGCATCGTAGTTTAAGTATCCGAATGAAGGTCTTGCGCCTATAGCTGCATATGTTTCCAGCTCACATTCCATTTTCCTTTCAGCTAGCAGTCCTCTTTTCAAGGTGCAGTTAAGGTAGAAAAGATTGTCCGTTCGGTAGTGGCTATTCCAAGAATTACCACGCCTGACTATTCATAATTATGCGCAAGTGGTTTGGCAGGACTATGAGGTTTTTTCGATCGATGGTGTCAAGAGGATCACCGCATTCAAGCATCTCAGGCCTCCTCCGAGTCACATCTTCTGAACCGGGATTGTTCGAATATCTTCAGCAACATTGTCATGATCCGGCTCGCCATGATCGGAACCAAAGCCGCTATCACTGGCCCATGTCATTACAATCGCATGAGCCGCCTCTAACTTCGCTTAAGAGGCTCAAACGGCAATTTTTCTCCAACATTAAGACGCAGAGTCGGATCCATCTTATCGATGAATTTATTATGGCTCCGACCGGCAAGACCCAATGGTTCGTGGACTCACCTCCTCTTGCTTACAATTAGTCAAATCCACAATCGACATGCGCGCTTGCATGTATCTTTGAAGTTCAATAAACCGGCCTTTAACTCTACCCATGAACCAACGGAATTAGGTGGCAGCCCCTTCAACCAAGTGCGGCCGCTCCATCCAACATCATGGTGAAGTACTTGACATTGCCGTGTCACCGACTTCTAGTAGTTCCATGGCCATCTCATAGCTGCCTAATCCATGCCCCAGCCGTAAGTCGGCCAGGTAATTAGGCAATCTTTTGAGGCGCCCTTAAACTTTTGAGATCCATCACGCCGCGTCATGCCCGGCATACGGCATTGCTGAAACGTCAATCCATGTGTGATTCTGCTATAGTCGGGTGTCGGCCATGTAGGGGTCAATGAACTCGCCTCACTATAGAATATGCCTCGTCAAGGCCAAGCCATCTCAGAAGTTCTCTCGACTTCTTCGAGTTTAAACCGCCGCCGATGAGTCACCATCCACCGGAGAGCCGCCAATCATGCCGCCAGAAGCGATCATGTTCTCCAAAGGGTTAGAAAATGACCCCGGTGTTGGTACATAGTGAGGCGGAGCAAGATTTAGACGAGGAGGTTCCATCACCCGTGGCTGAACCGACGCCCCAGCCCGGCAAGGTAACTCGGTTTACCTCCGGGTTATCGGGCCTGCACCGGTGTAAAAGAGATTTCTAGGATCATAAACCGGAGGCGACGGATTGAGCGCTCGTGCCTTCTCCTCATGACCTCATTTGATGCTTTCAGATCCATCGTGAGCCGGAGAGCCTGCTTGAATCGCTGGGTCGAGCATCCAGAGTCACCACCCGCTGCCATCCCGACGCCTTCGCTGCCGTTTTCCTTGGCTTGTGTTACCTCCTCACGTAATCGCAGCTGGCTTCATACATGAGCTTGATCCGCCGGATTGATCATGGCGGTTAACAGAGCACCATCCTATCCATTAGATCCATCGTAACCGAGCCGGGCGGTGTGCGGGCCTTCCTCGGCTGTCGCGACCCGAGGTTATCTGCCGCCAGTCAGAGTTTTGAACAAAGGCGCGTACAGCCATGAAGGTCCCAACTCGCTCGGCTCAAAGGGGTCCGAATATCGCCGCCATCGAATGCCCCAAGCCCGCCGCCTTGCGCTTATACAACGAACTGTTCCTGGGACGCACTCACCATCGAGTAGATGGCCGCCTCACCACCTGCATAGATCCTTCGTAAAATTTCCTCCATGGATGCATCCGACGAAGGCATGCTTCACGCAGTCGACCCGGCGGGTTTCCGACGCCGAGCTGCCTCGACGATGTCCCGCAGATGTCCGACTCAGGTCTGCTCGCCGATCTTGCCGATTCGACATCTGCAGATTCGACATCGCCAAAGCCGCCCAATCACACCACTCGGCGCAATCTAGCTCAGATCGCTAAAGGCAAGGCCCTCCCGCCTCCGCCACCGCCCTCCACCGAAGTCGCCAAGAGCCGGCAAAGATGACTAGTCGCACATCCAAGACGAAGTTCCTCAAGAGCATGCCACTTATGTCGCCTTTCACGAGAAGCCGACGACATGCACTACAGCGCAGCAGCTCGTAGAGGTTAGTCCGCTACTATAGAAGCTCCCACCGCATGCACCGTCCAAAAGCCCATCACTTGGAGCCAAGCTAACCACCAACCGTGATGCCCAACCCGGTTCATACCGTGCTCGAGGCAAACTTTGCAACGGAGAGGCGGAACCGCCGCTTTCGCCGAAAGGCCGTAGATGGCGGCAGCATCAATATCCCGTAATGAGAGACCATGGACCGATCGGGCATCAAGGCCAAGCAACTTCAAAGCCGGACTGTTTTTCATGGCATAGTCCCAGTCCGTCCGCTTCCCCAATTGGCAAGATCAAGATTGACATCCTTTTCGCGACAGAGATCAATTCCCACAACCAATATGGTTTGTGGTTGACAAAGCCCCTATCACGCACTCTTGGGCCGCCCCTACTACCGCCAACTTTACGATGGTCCTCACTATGCATATCAAGGCCAAGATGCCGTGCACCAAGGGCATCATCACCGCTCCGGAGATTACAAGAAGTCACAGACCGTGTGGCTGCCAGGCAACAGCCGAGTCCCTCATCATAGCTCAAGAAAGATGACTGACGGATGGTAGCCATGGCCAAGGAGAAGCCAGCCATGCCGATTGATCCCAAGGAAGTCAAGGGCTCATCCCATTTACCAAAGAGACCAAGCGGATCCCTTGGACCTGCACTCACCCGGAGAGGTTTATTGTCAGAGGCACCGGCCTCAACAAAGAAATAGGAAGGCAAGGTCGCCGATTTCTCCATAAGAATAGAGACATCTTCGCATGGTCCCCAAAGACATGCCGTGTCCCGACGGATCTCGCCGAGCACAAACTTCATGTAAGGTCGATGCTGCCACCAAACAACCCTCTGCCGCCTATCGAAGAAAAGAGAAGGATGTTGGAGAAGAACGCCGATCGCTAGCAGTCGGATTCATTATGGAAGTGTTCCACCGACTAGCTTGCTGCCGGGTCCTCAGTCAAGAAGAACAAGTGGCGATGCATTGACTACACCGCCTTAACAAATCCGCCCCTAAAGATCCATTCGCTTCCGCCATGAATAGACCAAGTGATCGACTCCATAGCCGGATGTGAGCTGTCGCTTTCCTTGATGCCTATTCCACTACCACCGATCGCTAGATCCACCGATCGATTGAAGACCACCTTCATCGCACCATTCGGCATTCTACTACATCACCATGACGCTCGGTTGAGGAATGCCGCGCCACCTTCCAACGCTGTATGCGTATGCTTGCTCACAACTCGGCGCAATGCCCTTGTTTATGTGGAAGACCTTGTGGTGAAGACAAAAGCGTGGTACCGATGGAAGGCCCAAGGAGACCTTTGAAAATCTGCCTGCTTCAACATCTAGATCAACTCGAGAAGTGTGTCTTGGCGCCAAATTGGCCGGGCGAGAAGGCAGTCCTCCAGACCAGCTTATGAAGAAAACCAGCTTCGAGTGGAATGACCAAAGGACGCCTTCCTTTAGATCAAGAAGATGATTTCAACGCTATCTCTCGGCCCGGCCGCTAAAGAGCCCATGCTCCTCCACATCGCCGTAACCAACAGAGTAATCAACACAATGATCATTGTTGAACACCCAAAAGCGGCAAGGCACAATGTCCAAATGCCGTATAGACATCGAGCGAGGTCCCATCGCCTCCAAGCGTAACTACCCCCACTACCGTAAGATGTCCTATGGCATGTACTTTGCCACCAACAAGTGAAGCAATACTTTCAAGAGCACTCCATCACCGTCAGATGTCCCCTTGCCGAGATCATAGGCAGACAGATACCTTGGGCCGGTGGCCATGGGCCATCGAGGTGGATCCTCCCACCATCTTCTACCAGCCCAGACCGCCATCAAGTCCCAAGCACCGCTCCGACTTCCTCATCGACCGGGCCGAGTCCTAGTACTTTCCGCAACCAACCTGCATTGGTGGATGCACTTTGACAAAAAAGGTCGGACCGTCTGAGCCGCATTGTCCTCACCTCTCCCAAAGGCGATAAGTGAAGTACACGCTGCAAATCCACTTCCAACAAAGGGTGGCGCCCCATCTTGGCGCATTTCATCCATGACTACTTGGTCACCAAGGTCGCCAACCAACCACAATGCTACATGATTCATCCAGCAGAGCAGCGCCACGCCATTGTCAACCAAGAGCTTTATGGAGGTGACGGCATCCACCTACCGTGAAGAACCAGAGAAAGGCATGGAGATCCGCAGAGATATCATACAGTGTGGCCACCATGCCTCCAGATCCTTCGTGGCCAAAGCTTTACCATGGTTTCTTCTCGTCGATCGCTTGGACGATGCCAAGTGCTAGTCAAGAAGTGCAAGGTGCCGATGATTAGCACCAAGCAGCACTTGCCTACCACGCCTCTAAGACCATCCCCAAGAATTGGCCGGTGGGGTCCGGATATGGTAGGCCCTTTCAAATGGCACGAGGCGATACCCATCTCCGTCGCCGGGACAAGCTCACCAAGTGGATAGAAGAAAATGAATCAAGAAGTCGAATGGTCCGATCGTCACATTCATCGCCGACATCACCGCCGATATGGCGCTCCTCACAAAGATCATCACCGCTAACGGTACTCAACTTTGCCAAAGGCGCCTTTGGCCCATTTTATGCCGGAATCCGTATCCGATCGACTTAGCATCCGCTGCCCATCTGCAATAAACGCCAGGTGTAGCGCAGAACAGCCTCATCTTGTCCTCAAGATCAAGCCCTTCGATCGAGCCGCTAGAGCGGTCGGCAGTTGCTGGATTGACGAAGCCGCCGTCCTTCCGAGCCTCCGAACCATGCCAAACAGATGAACCGCTTCATGCCCTTCTTCCTCATATACGGTTCCAAGGCAATTATCCCACGGATATTGAGTTCGACTCGCCGGGTCACTATACAGAGGCGAGGCCAAAGAGGCCGAGAAGACGGCGCCGATCGCTAGAAGAGGTCCGATCGCTAGCATGCAGACGGTCCGCCATCTACCGCCAGATCCCGACCGCTACCACAACAAGAAGGTCGGTCGCGTTTTCCGGAGGGTGATTCCTGTCTACCGATCCAAATGATCACGCCGAAAGCACAAGTCAGGGCACCTTGATACGCCTCCGTATGTATAATTTTTGATTGTTCCATGCCAATATTATTCAACTTTCATATACTTTTGGCAACTTTTATGTTATTTTGGGACTAACATATTGATCCAGTGCCAAAGGTCGCCTCCGCTCTTGCATGTTTTATGTTTCGCAGAAACCCCATATCAAACGGAGTCCAAACGGGATAAAATGGACGGAGAATTATTTTGGAATATTTGTGATTTTTGGGAAGTAAAATCAACATGAGACTTGCACTGAAAGTCGGGGTTGGGTGTACATATGCCAATGGATAGCTTATCATGGTGGGAGCGTAGAACGCTGTCTGCCTCGAAGCTGGATAAGACACGAACACCGACGCGACTTTACCTGTGTCGTGGCTCCTAGGAGATAACACCCCTAGTCCTCGCTCATGGGTCCCCAGATGATCACTAAGGCGCAGTGATACAATGGTGCTCCTTGAGCTGTGTGCAAGAGGTAGGAGGTGTATAGCTCTTCACCTCTAGGGTAGTGGCTAGTTATAATGGGGTGGGAACCTTTGTATGGGTGCCTGGGGTTTATATAGGCCTACCCCCATGGGTACAATGGTAATCCGGTGCGACGACCCGCTGTCAAGTTGTCTCTGTCGCCGGCCTCCCACGGCCACTGGGCCCGCCAGGCCCCCGCCGACCGTCCCAGACGGAGCCGACAGCTGCCTCACACAAGGGTCTTGTTGGTGGTTGTTCACCGTAGTCGTGGCCGCTAATGACACAGCTTGGTCAAGAGTGTGGCTACCCCGCCGCCGGTGGGAGATCACCGTAGCCACACCAGTCTTATCCGTCAATGGCGACGGGCCCCGAGGGAGGAGCCGGACGCCGATGGAGGCCAGCCTCCTCAGTCCGACCGCCGGCTTCGCTGCCTTCCGGCTCACGCTGTAGGCCTCACGCTTATAGGCCGTACTCAACAGTGTCATCGTGGGAATAAGACTCCACCCGTCAGAGGACGCCGAGGAGGAATGGCAACAAGGCGATGTCGGGCGGAGATCTCCGCCCAGACGAGGCATCAGAGCCATGCTAAGTCCAGATTCGGGGTGAGGACTACACCGAGCATCACTCGCCTTGTCCTCTTGATGAGGGCGCAGACTGAGGGCGCCGAGTGGCAGCTGCTTGATGTCGGCCTCTAGAGGTCACCGATAGGAGCCAGCCGTTTGGTGCCGTCACTGGTGTTTTCATTATCTCCCAGAGCCGGCCGTTGAGCCACCGCACAAAGGCGGTGCTTCAAAGACGAGGTTTCAGGGGCGGCCGCCCAAAGTCTTGACAGTTCGGTGCTACCAGGCCCATTATCTCGACAAGAATCCCCGGTCGGTGAAGCATTGCGCCGAGGGTCGCGGAAGTCTCAGCCGCTTCCTCTCACCAGCTCGAGAATGCTTGATCCGCTTTGTGACGCGCCATCGCCGGAGTTGTTTTGACAAGGCGATCATCGGCCAATTTTGAACATCAAGGCGGAAACAGTGGCGGCTCGCTTCCTGTGCCCGCCGCCACAAGCACGCCACGCGCACGCCGCCCAGCCAGCTCGCCATCCCACGCCCCGAGCGGACGCGGATAGTGGGCCGGCCCGCCACCACGCTCAAGACGCTGGTGGATCCACCGCGTCGGCAAGCGGTTGCGACCTGTATGCGAGGGCGCAGTAATTCCACGCAGCATCGGGGTTGTGGGGTCGGGTGCGCTAATCCCACGATCCCACGCCTCCGCTTCGCAGCCCGAGGGCTATAAGTGGGGGAGGCAGGAGCGCGAGCACGCGCGCCTCCTCCCCACACTCTTCCTCCTTCGCTTCTTCGCCGCCGCTTCTTAGTGCTCGGCTGTGGTGCCGCACGCTTGTCGCCGTTGCAGCCCTCCTTCCCACGCAGTTCGCCAAGGCCATGGCGCGAGAAGGGCGGCGATTAGATGGCTCGACGTGATCAAGATCACCTCACCTTCCTCCAACACGCGCCGATGCCCAACACGGCATTCGCTGTTCGGTGCCGCCACGGAGGAGATTTCGGCCGCAGGGGGACGAGTGGGTCGCCTTCGCTTGCACTTCCTTCGCGGGGCTTGGCCTCCCGGCGAGCTTCCGCTTCGTCATGGACTTCAACCACCTCCAGCCACATCACCGACGCCCAACACCGGACGCTTACTCTCCGCCACTTGCATGCGAGGGCTACTTCGCATCCTCCCCACCATTGAGCTGAGTTCATGGCAAGTGGACACCTCCGCCAAGGAGACGGGCGTCGAGGCGGGCGGCTTGCCGCCGCAGGCCGCCAGCGAAGAGGAATGCCTTGCCGTCATCAAGCTATCACAGCCATGAAACTGCGGGCGTGAGTCTTATTTCTATGTTGAGAACGCCGACCGCCGCCGACATCAACTCGCCGCCCACGAGGTCGGCCTTCGCTTCGGGCCGCCCAAATGGGCGCTAAGCCGAGCCGTGTCGGCAGACGCGTTGCCGCCATCGACCGACTCCGGTGCTCCAGAGTTTGAGGGTCTCGTGGCATCCGACCTCCTCATCGCTTTTGTCGAGCCGCCGTTCTCCCACTTCAAGGCCGCCTCATCTGATCCGCGGTGAATGGGCATCGAGACCTGCTAGATATTACCACTAGGTGTAAACCGCCGATGATTGGGCCGTTAGCTCGCTAGAGGTGAAGGCGAAAAGGCCCAAGGCCTATAGTCGGTTTAATGCTGGTAGCCGTGACTAGCCCGATGTATGACTTGTATTGTAAGTTAGAATAGAGATACCAACCGGGATAAGTATGAACCGTTGATTCTCCAAACCGACGGGCGCCACTGTGTATATAAGGGACGACCCGGCGGCGGTTCAGATGTGCATAACAACAAATAGCCTAGGCGGCTTATTTGCTCCTCAGCCATCGAGACTACATCAATTCCATCACAACCAGACGTAGGCTTTACCTTCATCGGGGCTAACTAGTATAAACCCCTCGTCTTTGTGTCCGCTTTAACCCCTACAAGTAAACCCGTAGCGATGGCTCCACGACTAAGTCCTCATATTAGGACATCCGCCGTGACAAATCCATTACGCTGGCGCCCACCTATCGCACGATGGTTTGGCGATCTTGGAGGGCAAGCTCAAAGGACTCAAGGCTACGTCAGGCCGGATGACTAAGAGTCGTCGTGGGCCGCATCTACATCGACAATACCGGATGGGGTCCCGAGGCCATTCAATTGAGTATGGATACGGGTCCCTTCGCGATATACACGTGTTCATCGGAAATCGAGGGCCCGAGCGGACGCCAAGACTGACTGCCGAGACGGCTCAGCTACAAGAACAGCCCCCGCTAAACCGCCGCAAGGCACGCCTTCGCCGGAGTTACCCATGGAGGGGGAGTATGATGCCGGCTCGAAAGTACGGTAGACCGCTGCTTATTCCGGCGATGAATCTTCAGCAGGAGAGACAGAGTCATTGTACCACCGCAGGATGGTATGATCGGGGCTGTTCCGACGGTGACAAGATTCGGACTTCTGCCACCAATGGATCGGCGATTCATGGCGCGGACGCAGGTCGCAAACCTTTCGCCGACCGCAGCAAATGACATTTCTTTGGTTCAAGAAGGCAAGCAGGGGCAGGAGGCCTGCGGCCCGCCGTTCAAGTTTTGTCGATTCTTGATGCATCCGGCAGCGCCATGGCGGAGGATAATCCCGCAGATCAAGAGGCTCATAATGCGTAGATTGCAAGGTGAGAGAGCGATCACGAGCCAAAGCGGATCTAGCGGCGTAAAAGGAGCGCATGGCCTCGTGAGCGGGTCATGATGCGCAAGCTTACGACTCATGCTCGACCGAGCGGCCGCAGAGGTGTTAAGGCGGAAGTACGATCGCGCCGCCATCCGGATTTGACCTTAGAAACCTTTTTCGACACTCCGAGCCGACCAAAGAACCCACCCCAAAGACGGGAGGTAAACCGGATCAAGCGCCAGGAGCAGGAGCGACGGTCCAGCCACGCCAGATGGAGCCCCCGCAGCAGAACACGGTGATGCCTCCGCCGACATGACGCCCGGCATTACTCTAACCCTATGGACAACCTTGTTGCGGGTCAGCTGATTGAGGCAATCCCTACCAAGGAGATTCCCACAAGCAATTGAGACGCCGGGTTAAGGAGTCTGGACCGCACTAACTCAAAGAAGCATATTCATATAGCCGCGATCGATTCACTTTCACACCTGGCCCAAGCCGGAAAGCAAGAGGCATGGATGAACCGCCCCGTCAAGTAACGCGCTGGACCGAGAAGCGCCCGAGGCAACAACCCGATAGGCAGCCGAATGCCTGGGGAGGTGGTAGATCGGCCCGGCTCGCAGAGGCCGAGTTGGCAGACAGGTGATGCGGTTCAGCACACGCCGTTCGCCCTACCTCCTTCACAGACCTGAGTCTCTCCGCTGGGAGTGCCTCGTTAACCCCGCTTATAGAACGGCGTTTGCTTAAGGATTTTAAGGGCCCAAGGTGCCGAATTACACCGCAGATTTATCCCCGAGGCGCGGTTGAGAGTTACGAGATGGCCATGGAGATGATGCTTGACGGATGAAGCGGCATGTGCAAAGTACTTCACCATGATGATGGAGGGCACGCCCGATTTGGTTGAAAAGCCCGCCGCCCAATTCGACCGCCATGGGGTCGCCACGGGCCCGCTTTATCCGAATTTCAAAGATACATGTAAACAACCAAGTCTATAGTGGACTTGGCGGCTTATGCTCGAAGAAGGAGTCCACAACCCGCTGGGTACGCTGTATCCGAGATTTTACATTCCTCCGACCGGATCAACGCTGACTCGGCGATCATCACGCTAGAAAGGAACCCGGTTTGAGCCTCAAATCGTCACGATGAAGCGGTTCTGCATGATACAGAACCCCATGACCGCTGGTGAAATATGCCGATCTGCATAGCATTCAAGGATCCCGAGGTAGATGATGACCGCAGGAAGGGAAAGAAGAATGGCAACCCAAGCAGCAGATGTCAAACCGCGTCATGGAAATGGGCAAGCGCAGGTGATGATTTTGTAGTTAACACTAATGCGCAGGATGAGGTCTGCCAGAGGCAAAGTTAATCGGGTCCAAATGTCGGTGCGCACTGCTTGAATTACTTGGTCGATCAGCCTGCCCCAAACACGACGAAAGAAAACCCATCGAATCATCTTTGAAGGATCGTTCTATTATGCAAGCATTCAAAACTCGATGCTTTCCGATATGATCAAGGATCAGGTGGCGGTCATCCGCCATGGGCCGGGTCAAGATCGAAGCCCGTCAGCACAACCGAGCAATTTCAACAACCGAACCATCAAGGTAGCAAGAAGAAGTTAGCAATAGCCAGCTATCGAGCCAGCCAAAGCGTTAACGGCGGGCAATATCATGTTTTCACAACCAGTTTGACAAGCGGATAGGAAGCTTCACAACGAGCAAGAATTTGCTGAACCACGTAAGTATTTACGCTATCGGTCTGTACCGATCATATAGCGTAGAGGACCATCCCCGGGTTGATAATCCGGTCACTGTTTTGTGGTGGACCCCAAGTTGGGGGCTATAAGTTTACTAAGGTGCTTATGGATGGAGGAAGCAATCAATATATTGTATTATGACACACCGCATGTCTCATGTCAGATAAAGATCTCGATCGTCAACACGGTGTTCCATGGTGTAGTACCAGCAAATCTGCTTATCCCATTGGCAAGATAGCCTTGATGTGGTTTTGGAGAAAGCATGACTCTCAAAAGCTAACCTTGAAGTGGTAAAATTGAGCCCATATCATGCCCTTGCTTTGGGCGGCTTTATGCCAAGTTCATGCGACCGTTATATCTACTTGCAGCTTAAAATGCCGGTTATAAAGGAACAATAACGGTGCACGAAGTCGCCGAGTCGCTGGAATGTGAGGAAGGAGATGAAGCGGCCTGCAGAGGAGTTGAAGTTCTATAGGATAATGTTGATCCCGCGGATATGACCCTCTCAAGAAGCCTACTACGAGCATGAGTCGATCTGAAATTCAAATCGGCGGTTGAAACCAAGCTTGTTGACTTTGTACCAAAGCGATTCATCTAAGCAATTCACCATCGCTAACTCGATCCCAAATAGGCGCTACCATCGAAGTTCATATCCGAGAACCGACATTTTGCATGGAAGCCTTCGACATGCCAGTGTACCGAGGAACTCACGAGCACACACTTAATGTGGATTCAAGTATAAACCGTGAAACAGTTCCTCCGGTTTAATGAGGAAAGGCGCAAGGCCATTGAGAAGAAGTAGCCGTGCCCGCAGCTGGTTTTATCATCGAGGTGTTTCATCCAGTGGCTCGCTAATCCGGTGCTAGTCCTTAAGAAAACGGCACTGGCGTATGTGTGTGACTACACAGATCTTAACAAAGCTTGTCCGGCGGATCCTTTTGCTCTCCCCGCATTGATCGATTATCGATGCCACGGCAGATGTGAGCGCTTAAGTTTCTTGGACGCGCACTGGATATCATCAAATCAAGATGGCAGTCAAGGACCGAGAAACGGGCTTATAACTCCCTTTGGAGCCTTCGCTATGTATCTATGCCTTTGGCTCAAGAGCGCTCTGCCACGGGGCCGTGTGTGCGAATTGTTTGCATACACAGATTGGGCAAGAATGTGCATGCTATGTGGATGACATTGTGGTGAAATCAAGATAATGAGACGCTGGTGGACGATTTGAAGGAGACCTTCGATAACCTGCGATTTATAAGATGATGCTTAATCCGCCAAGTGTTTTGGTGTCCTACCAAGCTATTGGGGTTCCGTGTCCAACAGAGGAATCGGCTAATCCGGAGAAAATTAGGCGATCACCTCCTTGGCTAAACCAGTGTATCAACGACGTTCAACGCTAGGTGTCGGATTGCGGCGCTGGCGACATTTAATTTGAGAGAAGGCTATTCCTTTATACCGGATGCCGAGGAAGACAGATTGGTTCGAGTCCAACATGACGAAGCTTCGAGGACCTAAAGGCATCATTAATCCGCTCTGCTTGTAGCCTCAGCTGACAACGAACCGTTGTTCTTATATGTGGCAGCCAATGCGCCGAGCGGTGAGCGAAATTGTGGTCGAGCGTGAAGGAGGTGAAAGGAATATCCGATTCAACGGTCGGTTTATTATATCGTTGAGGTACTTTATTGAATCCAAACAGAGGTATCCAGACGTGGTTAGTCTATGGTGTTTTTATGGCCAGCCGAAGCTGAAACAATATTTCCAAGGGCATCCCACATTACTGGTTAGTTCACTTTGGGTGATATCATACAAACCGAGGCGATCGGTGGATTGCAAAATGGGCCATCGAGCTTAATGACGGCTCAAATATATGCCACGCGACGCGTTGAAATCACAAGCGCTTGTCGACTTCATTAATGATTGGACGGAGTTACAAGCACCAGAGGAGAAGCCGATCATACATAACGGACTATCCACTCGATGGGTCCGTGCAGCTTGGAAGGCTCGGGTCGGAGTCGTGTTAACTTCCCCACGAGGTGATAAGTTTTGTTACGTCTTCGCCTAATGTTCTTGTACTAATAATGCAGCTGAGTACGGCTTTACTCCATGGTCTCCGGATGCTAAGGAAATGAACTTGAGCCGGTCAAGGTTTTGGTGACTCGGACCGTGGCTAAAGAAAGTATCCCGCACTTGGGATTCTAAGGACCCCTCATGGCTGCATATCGACGAGAGGTGGATAATATTGCAGGTGCTTCAAGGGATATCAAGTAGATCATGTGGCCGAAGAACGGCGGTGTACGCTTTGCCGGCTGGGTTCTCAAAGTAAACCGTTCCCCTAATGTCTTCCTCGACATCTTGCACAAACCGTCGTTCACTCTCCCGGTGAAGCGGATTTGGCAATTCCCGACCCGGAGGCCCATTGGTGGCAGCATTACACGCTATTCGGATTGACGGTGCCTTATCTTGCGATATGACTCGAGGAGAATTGCCGTGACGATGAGGTTTCGCCAGCAGTAACCCCGCGCCCAAGACCATGACATTATCACGAGTTGCATCATCGCAGCTGTATGCTTTCAACGCTGTGTTTCCGAGGAAGGTGGCGAAATTTACGAGAAATCCATGAAGGGATTATGGGCACCATGCCGGTTCAAAGTCCCCGTATGGCGTATTCCGTCATGGATTCTATCGTTAACGGCTCATGCCGATGCGAGGATTTGGTCAAGCACCGCGATGGGTGTCGAATTTCCGTGCCCATATACCGCACAGAGTTGAGGATGATCCCGATAACATGGCCGCTATGGGGCTGGATATGGTCGGCCTTTTTAAGAGATCCAAAGATAAGAAGACCCATCTGCTGGTGGCAAGTGGACAAATTCACCAAGTGGATTGAAGCGAGCTCACAAGAGTGTGATGCGGCAACAAGCAGTAGCTCATCAAAAGGTGATTTTCCGGTTTGGCTTTCCACACGATCATCACCGACAATGGCACCAATCGTTCAAGGGAGCTATGAAAGAATTTTGTGAACGCGAGCATATCCGCTTGACGTGATCGCCGCTGGCGCACTTACCCAACGGGCGCGGAGCGTATAATCGGGAAATCTTGCAGGCATCAAACCGCCGCTTCGTCCCATTACAAAGGACGCCAGTGGTGCTGGGTTGAAGAGCTCCCCATCTGCATGGAGTATCAATACTACGCCAAACCGCCCACCGGTTACACGCCTTTTTTCATGGTTTATGGAGCGGAAGCGCTTCTCAAAGGATATTCGCAGACGACTCTGGGTAGCGCTTATGTTGAACGGACAATGAAGCGGGCGCGACAGACGCTGGACTGCTGGATGAGGAGCGTGATATGGCAGCCGCCGTCAAGAATTTACCAAGAAGACCTTCACGTTATCACACCGGATCAAAACCAGCCTTTCAGAAGGCGATTTGTACGCTTCTCATCCAAGACCGCAGACATGCACAAGCTATCCCCACCTTGGGAAGGGCCCTGTGGTCGCAAGAATCGCACAACGGTTCCTATTATCCGGGTTGATATTCGAGCGTAAAGACTCACGTGACATCGAGGAGGAGACCAACAGCCGTGGAATATAGCTCATCTTCGACCTTATTACACATGAGTCATCGGCCAGCTTTATGTACATAGCATGACAATGTATATATTATCTTTCGATATAATAAAAACCGTGGCCTCAGCCAAAGCGGGTCTCCGTTTTCTTTTCATGCGTGGTTACACGTGAGTGTTTTCAAAGCGGCCTGCCACTTCCCTTGACAATTATATTTATCATTTGGGGCTTGGTCGATCCGAACCAAGGTTACACCTCTTGATAGGCGAAAGCCACTAGATCATTTGGGGACACGGTCACGCCTGAACGGTCACGCCTGGTCGGCCACTAGGGCCGCCGCCACTTGGGGCTTGGTGAACCCGAACCAATGTCACGCCACTTGGTCATGCATCGCCACTGAGTCTTTTGGGGACCTCGCCGACTAGCACCATCGCTACACCTTCTGGGGCTTGGCATCTCGACATGGTAATGCCATCCGACCAGCTCCAAGCAGCTCTCCTTTTTACAAAGAGTTATTGCCTTGTTCCATATTTGGTATTTGATTTGTTGTGTTTCCAACATAATGAATATTTTTCGGTTTAGCCAAGCAAGTCGATAGTACGATCCGTATTATCCAAAGTTTTCATTTTTTCTTTCCGGTTTACCATTTTTCCTGCTCATCTTTATGGAAAAACTTGGGGGCTAGTGCTCATTCAAGACGCCTATATGGAGGTTATTGCCTCCCAAGACGGTTATGGTTTTAACAAGAAAGCCTCCGCTTCAAGATTGGTTACACCAGCTTTGCCCCAGATATGGCGTGTATTTGTATCAAATACTCATTAAATTTTCAATACATAAAGACATATTGATGTTATAACTCCATGCAGGTCTCACCGCCATTGGTTTTATCTTTTGATTGCAGGAACTGCAAATCAAACAAAGTTCACTCGATGCACGAAGGCATACCCAGCAACAAAGTTTAGCTAAAACTATTACAAGGCAACACAAGGCCCAAATGATCATTGTTTTCTAAACCGCCAATGGTTCAAGACTGTTCTTCGTCCTCCCCGTCAAAGATCCTCTTTCTACCCATTGGCCGAAATCCACAAGTCCACCGATGCCCATCGCATTGAAAACAAAAGCTTCTTCATGAATCAAAGTCGACGGTTCAATGTCGAGCGAAGTGCTACGGATTGAGGGATTAAATTTTCCTACTCAAAAGTTGAGCGACACACGCTTGTTCTCGATCATTGTATCGGGCTTGATAGTGCTCCAAATCGGCTTCTTCCGCCAATTGACAAGGCATGACCGTACGGTTTATTGCACGCAAGTCCTCTCTTCATTAAAGTCTCGAGCCATCTTCCTTCACACCGATAGCTCCGGTTGCTTCCATCGGATCAAAATCCGACCTGTGCTTCGGCCCGATCAGTATGCTGATGGCTCCGGTTCGTGGCAAATGACTTATTTACCTCCTCAACCGGGAAGGTAGGATGGATAGCCGGGTTCAAGGTGTTTGGATCAAGGACGGCACGGTTGTTGGTGACATTGTGGTAATCACACGTTGGCTCTAGATAAATGTTCTACTAAGGTGTACACAGCCTTTTTAGTTTCTTCCAAGACGCTATTCTTCTGTCAAACGCTGCAGCTCGTGATTTCACAAATACAGTTTTAAAACCGAGTGCCGAGATACAATGTTAAATTACACTTTGATTTGCGGTGGATGATCGAAGATGGTCATTATAGAATGCACTTCATAGCGCCTACCACGGCTGATCTTCTTACCACCGGCTTATATTTTCCAATCCCATTATCCTTGGATCGCCACATCACATGTTCATAGCATCATCACCAAAGCATTAGTGCAAGTCTCAACCACACAAACATCGCTATGCTTGACACTTGGGGCTAATGTACCTTCAATTTTTCGTTAACTATTACATGGAAAAGTCCCAAGTTCAATACACGATTTAACTCGGCACTTGGGGCTAATGGCTGTTTCATTTACTACAAAGATTACTAATGTTGTTTTGGAATACCGCTTAGGTTGCATACATAAACCGCCTTTGGTGGTTATAAAATTGCAACACTTATCAGAGAAAATTATCAAAGTGCCGCTTTGATCATGATGCAAACCACCCTTGGGGCTACGAGATTACTATAATGATATTTAAGAAAGGGTTACTCAAACTTGTCTCTCATCGGGCTTCACCAAGCCAGCTTCATAGTCACGAAGCATCGTAGTTTAAGTATCCGAATGAAGGTCTTGCGCCTATAGCTGCATATGTTTCCAGCTCACATTCCATTTTCCTTTCAGCTAGCAGTCCTCTTTTCAAGGTGCAGTTAAGGTAGAAAAGATTGTCCGTTCGGTAGTGGCTATTCCAAGAATTACCACGCCTGACTATTCATAATTATGCGCAAGTGGTTTGGCAGGACTATGAGGTTTTTTCGATCGATGGTGTCAAGAGGATCACCGCATTCAAGCATCTCAGGCCTCGAGTAGCATAACCGAGAGAGAACTAAATAATTGATGTGGTGTTTTGTCAATATGCAACTCGTTGCATATTGAGCTCCACTTAACTTGTAGTATTGTTTGTTGCATTTTGCCATGCCATGCCTCATTAAACCTGACATGCATCATAGTTGATTGTGCTTCATGCCATGTTTATGTGATGGTTGTTTACTATGTTGTTTGTTTCTTTCCGGGTTGCTTCTCTCGTTAGCTTCGGTTTTGTTCCGGAGTTGTGAGGATCCATTCGACTTCGTCCATTTGTCTTCTTCATGGACTCGTTCTTCTTCCTAGCGGGATCTCAGGCAAGATGACCATACCCTCGAAATCACTTCTATCTTTACTTGCTAGATGCTCGCTCTTTTGCTATGCCTATGCTACGATGCCTACCACTTGCTATATCATGCCTCCCATGTTGCCATGTCAAGCCTCTAACCATCCTTTCCTAGCAAACCGTTGTTTGGCTATGTTACCGCTTTGCTCAGCCCCTCTTATAGCGTTGTTAGTTGCAGGTGAAGATGAAGTTTGTTCCTTCTTGGAACATGGAGATGTTGTTCCTTGTTGGAACATGTTTACTGGTTGGGATATCACAATATCTCTTATTTAATTAATGCATCTATATACTTGGTAAAGGGTGGAAGGCTCGGCCTTATGCCTAGTGTTTTGTTCCACTCTTGCCGCCCTAGTTTCCGTCATACCGGTGTTATGTTCCCGGATTTTGCGTTCCTCTGGCGGTCGAGTGATTTATGGGACCCCCTTGACAGTTAAGCTTTGAATAAAACTCCTCAGCAAGGCCCAACCTTGGTTTTACCATTTGCCTACCTAAGCCTTTTTCCCTTGGGTTCTGCAGACTCAAGGGTCATCTTTATTTTACCCCCACAGGCGGTGCTCCTCCGGTGCTGGTCTAAACCAGCGATGTCCGGCGCCCACAGGCAAACCAGGTCTATGCCAACCCGTCGTCTTGCTCATCCGGTGTGCCACGACAACGAGATATGTGCAGCTCCTATCAGGATTTGTCGGCACATCGGGCGGCTTTGCTGGTCTTGTTTTACCATTGTCGAAATGTCTTGTAAACGGGATTCCGAGACTGATCGGGTCTTCACGGGAGAAGGTCTATTCTTCGTTGATCGCGAGAGCTTGTCATGGGCTAAGTTGGGACACCCCTGCAGGGTATAAACTTTCGAGAGCTGTGCCCGCGGTTATGTGGTAGATGGGAATTTGTTAATGTCCGGTTGTAGATAACTTGACACCAGATCTGAATTAAAACGCATCAACTGCGTGTGTAACCGTGATGATCTCTTCTCGGCGGAGTCCGGGAAGTGAACACGGTGTTGGAGTTATGTTTGACGTAAGTAGTTTTAGGATCACTTCTTGATCGCTACTAGCTTCACGACCGTGCCTTGCTTCTCTTCTCGCTCTCTTTTGCGATTGTAGCCACCATATATGCTAGTCGGTTGCTGCAGCTCCATCTCATTACTCCATCCTTCCTATAAGCTTAAATAGTCTTGATCTCGCGGGTGTGAGATTGCTGCGTCCTCGTGACTCACAGATACTTCCAAAACCAGTTTGCAGGTGCCGATGAAACCGTGCAGGTGACGCATCCGAGCTCAAGGAGGAGCTCGATGAACATCTTACCCTTTGTGTTGTTTCGTTCTAGTTGATCAGTAGTGGAGCCCAGTTGGGGTCGATCGGGGACCTTTGTCGCATTTGGGGTTCTTCTTTTATTTTGGTTCCGTAGTCGGACCTTGATTGTATCTGGATGATGTAATGCTTTATTTATGTAATTGTGTGAAGTGGCGATTGTAAGCCAACTATGTATCTGTTTCCCTTATGTATTACATGGGTTGTGTGAAGATTACCTCACTTGCGACATTGCTTTCAATGCGGTTATGCCTCTAAGTCGTGCTTCGACACGTGGGAGATATAGCCGCATCGAGGGCATTACAGACGACCCAGCGTAGGCCGGCACGGACAACGCGCCGGCCAGGCAGACGAAGACAGCTGTAGGGCGCCAAAGGTTGGAGCAGGGGTGCCGTACCAGGGAGCGCCTTAGGGCGGCAGGGGAGGCATGCCATGCGTGAGTGTAGGACCGCGAAACCCTGGTGGCCCAGAAGCCGTGGTCGAGGAAGGTCCGCCAACGGAGATCGGCGGGGGCAGGTTACCCAGCCTGCTCGATCCGATTGGAGAGCCAGCGGGCGGCTGCTGCCAGGCTGTAGCCAGCGGGCGGGACGCCATGAAGGGCAACGAAGGGGCGACGGCGGAGGCCGGCGCTTGGGCCGACGCGGCGGCGGCGTTGGAAGAGGCCGAGGCGACGGTGGCGGCAAGGGCAGCGGAAGACATCAAAACCCTAAATTGATACCATGTAAAACATATAGTTTGGGAAACTGCTCGACACCATAAACGGGGTGTGGCTATCTCATTATGTAGGGGTACCAAAGGGTACAATACAATTATAGACGTATACAAGAGTCTACGTATATATACATTCTAACACTATCTATGAGCTAAGCTGAGGCCATGACTTGAGTTTTCCTATTCCTCCCCCGTCCGGGTTCCCGTCAGCCAGCCCGGGGGCTCTCTGCCTTGGCCTAAGTAGTAGCCAGAGCCAACTAGTAGTGTGCCGACACTGAAAGCCCTCTCTATGCTCTAAGTCACAGCTCACAATGCGGCTGTCCGACTTGCGGGAGCTAAAGCCCGGAACAATCGCCCACACAAAATTCGGCTAAGTAAGAACGCTAACTTAGGCCCAGTAGGCCCTCCGCCTCCCTCATCCCACTGCTCAGTAGCCGGTAGGCCGACTTCTCGCTCAATCAAGCTACACTCTACGTGGCCCAAGTAACTTGTCGTTCCAAAGAACGACCAAGTCCCTGACCCAGCCACAGACCGCAGAGCGGCTGTCCGGCTGGCAGGGAGGTGGCCAAGGAAACGCAGCACAGAAGAATGCCAAAAAGAGCAAAGCAGAAATCGAACAAGAATTTAAACTTATGTACATTGCAAAAGGCCCGAGGCCAGCATCCATGACGTTTAAATTACACCCCCAGTGGGTGGAGTTGCACGCACTTAACAGAATTGTTCAAAGGGATTACAGGACAGGAGAAGACAAGATAAAAGTGGCCGCCTAGGCCAGAGGAGTAACAGGCGGGTTCGAGGGGTCGGCGGAGGTGGCGGTGCTGGATGGTGGAGCGGCCGGCTAGTTGGTCTCATCTTGGTCGGCATCGATGGCAGTCGGTGTGGCCACCCGTGGCTCGCTAGTCGAAGCCTATCAGGCTGAGGCTGGCCGCCCGCTCCATCCTCCGGCGCGTCATCCTCGTCTTCTTTGAACTCGCTGTTGTCATCACCCTCATCGCTGGAGGCGATTTCCTCCGGCGAGTCCTCCTCGCGCGTAGGGTCCAGCCCAAACTAGCTAGGTGCCACCACATTGCCGTCAGCATCCAGGCCGGGGATGAAGACGGCAGTGTTAGTGTAGTAGGCGAGCGTCGCCGCATGCCGGGTGAGCTCAGGGCCCATCTCCGCCAGCTCCTCTGCGGCCTCCAACCGGAAGGTAGCCAGTTAGGTCAGGTCCAAGTCGGGGTACCAAGCCTTGGCAAACTCCAGGGCCGTCCGAGCACTGCCGAACGCGGCGCCCTTCGAGCCTCGGCGGCTAGCGCAGCCTCCGGCCGATCGGCGATCCGGCAAAGTGCGTGGGATTGAGCACTGCCCGAGGGCTTGACACCGAGCGCCGATGCGTTACAAACGGCAGATCATCCAATGGGCCGGCTGCAAGTGCGTCTTGACGGCCAGGAATTGCTCGCCAAGGCTACGGGGCGCGTTGGGCGTGATGTCCACGCGTGTCTCCCTTCGCGTTGCCCGCTGCACCTTGATGTCCTGGGTGACGGTGACGGAGTAGCCCGGGAAGTACTCTGAGAAGGAAAAAGATCAAAATATGAGAAAATAGAAGCCGGCTCCTGCAGCAGTCGGTAGCCTCTCAAGAAGAAGAGAACAACTTACTGTCAATCATGTCCTCGATCTCCTCGTAGCCGGCGTTTAGGAACTTCTCCTTCTCAGCCCAGTTCGAGCACTGAGTGTCAAACTCGGCCTTGAGGAGGTCCTTGCCATACTTCAGCTTCTGGAGCTCTGGCTTGTGCCGCTCCGCCTGTTCCGCCAGCTCTTTGGTCAGGCGCTCGCACTCGTGCGCCGCCTGGCTGCGCTCCAGCTCCTTGGCGCGGAGCTCGGTCTCGACCTCGCCCAAGCGCTGCTGCAGTGCAGCAGCCGCCCCTGCAAAGATAAAATACAACACATCAGCATCAGCATGCAAGCTGGGTCTGGATGTCCTCCACCGACACGTTCAGGACGCCACCACCGCCACCAGACGCCCAGTCCACCGTGTTGGCACTGGTGGCCTCAACATTTGACGCCGCCGAGCTGAAGGCTCCGACCTCCATCAGCCGCGGCGCCGAGCTCGCCTTCATCGGGCGCTGGTGCGCCGAGATGTGAACCCTGGGAAGCGGCTGTCAGCCTGCCGTCAGACGGTGCCGCCTGTGGTCCCTCAGGCTAGCCCACCTACGTGTCCACAGTCGGCGCGGGCGAAACCACCTCCTCCCCAAGCCCGGGGCTGCCTCCTTCCCTCTCCACAACCGGCTGGACAACGCCGGCCCCGCCAGCCGGCTCCGGGACCTCCGGCGCAGGCGGCTCTAGGTGCTGCGAGTCGACGGGCCCAGAGGCCTGGCCGCGGGATGCCTCCACCTCCTGCGCCTTGGCGGGCGCGTCCGCCGGCTCCTTGTTCATCACCTCGGCCTATGCCTTTGCCGCAGCATCGGCCTCTGCGTGTGCCACCCTGACCGCCTCCTCCCGCTCCTCGTGCTTTCCTCTTTGTCGCCTCCTGGAGGTCGGCAAGCGGGTCCACGTGGTGGGGGAGAGCACGGCTGTCGGCCGCCCCAACCACCGAAGCAACCGGGGCTCGCGAGAGGGACAGCGGGGCCCTGTTCAAGCAAGCAGGAAAGAGCATTGAAGAACAAGCAAAGAAGAAGCAAACAAAAGCAACAAAAGGAGAATCAGAGGCACTTATGCAGACACCATCGGGCGCAGCTTCAGACCCTCTGATATTTGGCCGCCCTCGCGGCAGCCTCTTGCCGTTTGGTCATGGTGATCGATGTCTTCGGTTTCTTGGGCCTGCTGCCATAGAGCCTGCCCTCAGGCCGGTGCTTCGGCGCACCGGATGCCGCAATCGGCACGACCGAAGAGCTAGCGCTCGCCCTGTGGGTGCAGTGGCCGCGGCGTGGTTCATTGTCTTCCGCGTTATCGTCCGCCCACCCTCCCAGGCCGCCTCCGAAGAAGCCGCCTCCTCCCCCTCCACCACCGCCTGTGGCGTTGTCCTCCTCCATGGCGGCAGCCCCCATGTTGGGGTCGCCCTCGTTGCTTACCAACCGGTCCGGCAGGAACTCCTCGCCCGGAGCCAGTTGGGTGGCCGTCTGGCCCGGGAAGTTCTGCACCATGGCCGACTGCTCAGGCGGCAGGAAGAACTCGGACCAGATAAGAGAAAAGGAAAGAGAGAGCAAAGGACTTACCATAGGCGGCGGGTTAGCCCGATTGTACGGCGGCTTGCCGAACTGCCATTCTAACTCTGACAGCTTGCAGTCAGAGATGTGGTTCACCGGTCGGACGATCTCGGAGACCGCATCTCCTTGGTGGACATCCGGGACGGATCCCGGCGCCCACTCATGGTGCTGATGATGTGGGGCCAACCTTGGAGAAGCAGCACCCGGCGCTCCACAAAGGCGGCTAGCAAGTCGGAGGCCTTGAGGCGCTACGAGTCCAGCATTACCTGGAGCCTGGCGAGGGCGCTGGCGGAGGCGATCGACAGGGTCTTCGGCCGGAAGCTCTAGTTGGCACGGGGCTCAGCAGGCAGGCCGACTGCATAAGCCGGCAAGTTGATGTAGTTCCGCCTTGGGTGGAGGTTCTCGACGTAGAAGTAGGACCTCTGCCACAGTTTGGCGGACTGCAGCAGGGCGATGGCCGGGAAGCGAGCCCCGCCCCGGTTTTGGTGCGCCGCACCAAAACACAGGCTCCGCATTGCACCGCCTCACCCTTGGTGGCGGTGCCGAGTGTGACAGCCTGATTTTCGGCCCTTTCTTTTTCTTTTGTTTTTTCGAGGTTTTTGCTTGAGTTTTTCTTTTTCGTGGCTTTGTGGTCTGGAAACTGAAGAAGATGACCTCTTCTTTGCTTCTAGAGTGGCTTGTCATTCCCAAATCTTTCCCTAGACCCTGTCATTTTGACCTTGGACCAAATCCCAATATTCTTTTTATTGGGAATATTCCTTTTCTATTAAAGGAATAACTCAAATTGCCCTAGGTTGTGAAGCAACCTATATTTACCTCACTCCTAAAATTCCCAAATAATTCTCATAAATTGTCTGGGTCATATCTTGATCAAATAGGGCAAAGCTTTGCATTGCCATGTTCAAAAATAATTCCCCAATATTCTTTTTTCTATTCTGCTCTGAATGGCACTTTGTGAAGGAAGTGTCATTTATATTTTTCCTAGTGGCTCCCAACCTTTTTGGGAATGTATATATGTCCAAATAATTGCCTCATGCAGAAGTTAAACTTTATTTGCCTAGCCAATCTTCCTCAGAGATTTTTCAAAGTTTCTGTCCAGCAGAAAGCTTCGTGAAGGAAGTACTAGCTAGGAGTACCCAAATGAGTTGAACTTTTGCACACTCCATAATGTGCTCGTATTAACCCCTTCTAGCCATTTTCATCCCCGTCCAATTATCTATGTGAGCACAGGAGAAAATCTTTGATTCTGGCAGTATTTTCAAGTTGTGAAGCAAGTGCATTTTATATTGCTTCAAAAATCCTTATAAATTAGCAGATCATTCTTATACTCATGAAACATCTCTCCACCCAATTTTGCATCATTTCAATGAGTTATTTCATCACCAATATTATACCAAGTTTCTGTCCAGAGGAGATGTTTGTGAAGCAAGTACCAGTTTGGCTTTGCCAAATGGTATGAGACTTTTTGAGCATCTTCATTTGACCAAATGACTCTGCCTTGCCCAATTTGAGCTCAATTTGACACTCCATGTGAGTGTACCATCATGATCTAGTTTTTGGACCATTTTGGTCAGTGGTGAAGCAACTGCAGTAAATCTTGGTCCATTTCTTCCCAAACTTTCAGGACTGTAGGTCTTCCTAGTCTAAACACCCCAGACATAACACTTGACACATAGCAGCTCCCTGTTGATCACATTGAGTTGATAAAGTTTACTGCAGTAAACTTCATATCTCACTAACCTTTTAACCGTAGATGTTTTCACCAATGTACCACCTCAGTTGAAACTACCCTTCTCAGTACTTACCACTGGACAACATTTTCCAACCCTTGGCCTATTTTTCATGCCAGTGCACGCGGTGACCACGACAATGTTGTGCCTGTGCACGCGCTCTGTGTGCAGTGGCCGCGTCCAGAGGCTGTTTATGATGGACCCCCTCCCCCTCTCGTCGTCTTAGCACTCGTGAGGATGTCTAGTAGATAGCCCGCATCATCTCTGTTCCCCTGGACCCCTCTCCCCCTCCGGCAGCTTGCTCACCGACGCAAACCGCCGTGTGCCCACGGGCGTACAGTGGCGTTTGGCTCGGTTCGTCGCCGTCGTCTTCCTCCCTGCGTCCCTCGACCTCTTCTACCCCGTGAGCTCTGCCCCGTGCCTCCCCGTCGTCTTCCCCGAGCTCATGCGCGAGCACACGTATCCGCGGCGCCGTCCACGCGTCCGCGGCGGTGCCAGGTCAGCCACCTCGCCCCGCGGCTATTTAAGCCCTCCCCGAGTCCTCCGAGCACCTCACTCGCCTTACCCACCTCCCAGTGCCCCGCCTAACTTCTTCCCCGAGCTCGAGGAGCTCTCTATGCCCCTCATCGCCGCCATGGCCGCCGCCTCGGTCAACTCTGATTCCAGCGACCCTAGCCATCTCCCTCCGCCCCACCACCTCTAGCCATCCCCTACCCCACCATAAAGCCGCCCCAGAACCTCTCTCCCTCCTCGGGTGGCCTCCTGCCATAGGTTCACCGGCGCCTGAAGCCCTCCTCTGCCGTGTCCCCTGCCCCGCCCCTTCCGGTGACCCTCGGCGCTTTCCACGATCGGTAACGGGTGAGGCTCGTCCTCCTGAGCTCGCCCGTAGGTCGCATGGACCGACTGGTGGCCGGAGTCGGCCGGACTCGTCACCGGAGCGCTTGGCCCTGCCTCGGTCGCAGCTCGCCCTCGGGAGAAGGAGAGAGGAAGAAGAGAAGGGACGAGAAAGAGAAGTGGATAAGGTGGGACCCGTGCGTCAGCCTCCCAGCCGTCGGCCCCGCGTTGACCGGTCCACGCTGACGTGGATAAGTGGAGACGGATTTGGGACTCTATGTTTCATCCACCGAAAACGTATTTCGTTAAATGCGCTTTCAGTTTTCTGTCCAGGCCCCTGTTTGAAAGTATTTTTCTTGCAGATAGGTCCCTCGTAGAAAACACTCCATAACTTTTTAGCCGTAGCTCCAAATGAGGTGATTCCAAAGCCTACTTCTTTGTTTCGTCGAGCCCGCTCTGTTGGTTTAATTTTTTCACTATGGTTTGACACTATGAAAATGACCACTATGCCCTTGCCCTTATTCAGCCCCCTCCGAGAGAGTACGTTTTCCGGCGATTCGTTCCGCGGGTTTCTCGCACTTTCTCCCGGTGATTTCTTCCACCCCAGGCAAGCCACAATACCCACTTGCATGATAGTCATGCAGTAGCCATGGTTTTCAACTTGAATCTTTATTAAATGTTTGCTTGATGAAAAGATGGTTATCGTTGTTCCGATGATGTTTAGATTTGCATGTTCACTTTTGTGCTATGTTGTTTTGTACTCTGTTATCATGTTCTACCTGCTAGTATCTCGTTTCATATGTTTATGCTTGCTAGTAGTACATGTTGATGTATTGGTGATGTTCATGCTAGTCAGTATGCTCAGTGGATATGATTCATTGTTGATATGACGGATAGTTATGTGATACCCTCATGATTATGTGGATATCATGTTCATGCATTTTATCATGGCTCAGCATATTTGCATTCAAGTTAACCGGATTAAATTGAACTTGAACAACTGTTGGCTGAGTCATGGTGCCGCTGAATCGATGCTGACCAGTGCAACCACGCTTACCTATATGGGATGGTCCTAACTGGGTCTATTATCGTGCCTCTCGCCGGTGCCTCCAACGAGGGAAGGTTATGGGCACGCGCTACCCTGATCAGGTAGGCGGACATAAGCCTTGTGTGCCCGTTGTTGTTGTTATGTGCACATGTGTCACGACCGGATTTTTTCGGGTAATAGATTTCCAGAAAAGACCGTCGTGCTCATCAGCCCCAGGATTACTGTTAGCTGATGAGGCTCCAACTTGCTACAGAAATTCCAAGCAAAATACAAAATATGCGATTACAAGACCATTACGGCTGTGAGTACAACAAATGGTTTCTAGTGGTTGATGGCGGAGCGGTTTGTGGATCATCGGTGTCTATGGGACTCCAATTCCCACAGAACAGTGACGAGGTTAACTCCTATCTCCATGAGGCTGCTATCTCCATTGCTTAGGTTCCGGGGCTATCATCGCATCGCTCCTCTCCGTGCAAGAAAATCTGGCCAAGACAATAGCCAGGGACAAGCCAGTGAGTACTTTGAATGTACTCGCAAACACTACGAACACAGGTATAATATAACAATGATGTGCTGAAAATATTTTATGCTCATGACATCAGTCACAAAAGATAAATAAAACTCTGATGCGTGCAAGCAAGCTATTTATAAAAGTGCAATGACATAGTAGCATTAAAATGTATGAAATAACAAACAATGCCACAGTCGGGCGTCTGAGCGACAACACATAAAGGGCTTTAAGAGAAATGCCACGATCGAGGCGTCGGCGACACCACATAAAGGGCTTTAAAAGGAATGCCACGATCGAGGCGTCGGCGACACCACATAAAGGGCTTTAAAAGAAATGCCACGATCAGGCGTCGGCGACACCGCATAAAGGGCTTTAAAAGGAATGCCACGATCAAGGCGTCTGAGTGACACCACATAAAGGGCTTTAAAAGAAATGCCACAGTCGTGCGTCTGAGCGACACCACATAAAGGGCTTTTAAAAGAAATGCCACAGTCGGGCGTCTGAGCGACACCACATAAAGGGCTTTAAAATAAACAATCATAGTGAATATCCCGGAGGTAGAACCGTCCCAGAGGTACTCGATAGTATCAATAATATCACGGGTTAGTTCACAATAATAATAATCAGAATTATCACAAGTCACCAGTAGTATTCCAGTTCTGGTCTAACAGTTATCACCTCCGAAGACCGACACTAAGACCGACACTTGACCCATCCCAGACTGTAATCCTTAACCATGGACACGGCTATTCGAATAGGTTTAATCTCTGCAGAGGGTGTACTCTTTACCCACGAGCAACGGATTCCTTTAGTCCATCGGGGCTAATTCCGCTTACGGTCTTTTAAATGAAAACACACGACTTGCACACACCGACTTAACTTACGGTGTCGGAATCACCCACGACACCTGTTAAGCAAAACTCTAAGTGGGGAGGCTACAACCTCGATTAGCATGGGATCACAAAATTTATACCGTGCGCAAAACTGGGGGAGCTACCCCCTCGACTACAACCGAAACACCCATGCCCCCTGACCCGATGACTGGCTTTAATCCATGGCCATGGTACCCTCATCCCGGCCCCTCATGCGGTGTGTGCTAGAAAGGGGTTGACAAATTCTTGAACCGTACCCTACATGGCGAGGGACAAGTGGTAGCCTGAAACAAGTGTGGGGGTTCTTTGGAACAAGACTCGATCTACGAGTCGACTCGGGAGGTTTATAGTTTCTGCATGACATGTATAACAAATATATTTCAACCAATACAATCAACACTCATTATATCTTACTATGCCATACGGACATACCCGTCCGGCGGAGACCGGCGAAAGCTCACGCCTACCCAAGGCGAGGCTTTCCGGATTCCTTTCGGCATGCATGCAAGATACATGAGGATGATTACCATCACAATTATACTCATTTCCAACAGCATGGAAATCACCAATATGCATCCATGCAAATGATCATATCACATGAAATAACAAGTCCTTCGAAATTAGGTGGTGTTATAAACGTGTCAACGAACACACCAAAAATATTATGCCGGGGTTCAGAATGCTTGCCTTCAATGTGTGGTAAGGCAGGGTGCACTTCAAAACTTTTGAAAGTTTCTTCTCTCTCTTCAAGGTCCTATTTTAAATAAATTTGAATCAACACACAAAATAAAAACAGCACAAAAAGTTGTTCTGAAATTTTTTCAAATAAATCTTAAAATAAACTAGACAATATTTGAGAGAGGTAGGAAAAAGAATTAATTCATTTGAGGTTATATTTAAAAAGTTATAGGCAGTCAAAGTTGTGGTCAAAATCTGTTTTTAAAAAAATATAACAGAAACGCTTCAGACGGAATACGTTTTCGGTGTAGGAAAAACGTACTGGGGGGTTATACGCCTTTGCTTAAACACGTGGCGGCGGGGTGGGTCGCCGATAGTGGGTCCAGAGGGCCCACTGGTCAGGTTTGACCGATCTACCCCGCCTCCTTCCTCCTCTGGCTGAACAGAGGCGGGGCCTCCGGCGATCGTCGCCGGTGATTGGCGGCTCCTCGCGGGCCCCCGAGGGCAGGGATGGATCCGCCACTCCTAGGCGGTCCTCTCGGTGGTCGTTGGGTCGGCGGGGACGGAGTGAGCTGCCGGCGGCGAGCTCCACGGCGGAGGAAGGCTTCAGTGGCGAAGTGACTTTGTGGCGGCGATGGCTCCCGATCAAAATCAAGTAGGGGAAAAGGCTCACGGGGGGATGTGGAAGCTCTTGGCGAAGAGAACGGAGAGGGGGAGGCTCTGGAGGCGCCGGCAGGGCCTGGGCAGTGGCGGCGGCTGCAGTCGCCGGAGGTGGGGAAGAAGGCCTCCCTGGGCGGCTTGAGGTCTCCTGCGTGCGGAGACGAGCTCGGGCTCCTTATATAGGCGAGGCAAGGCGGTTCCGCGGCGGCCGTGGATGAGCTCGTCGGCGACCATCTTTCTGTAGCCGCAGGGCGTCGTGGCGGCGATGAGTGCTAGAGGACGATGCTGCGGGTGAGCTTGAGCTGTTCAAGGGGGCAGGTGGCGAGCCGGGGTGGCTTGGGCGGCGCCGACCGCAGCAGAGGCGCTTGCCATGTCGGTGTGTGCCGCCAAAGTTCTGGCTGGCGCCAGAGGCTGCCGGTGGCTTGGCTGGTTCCTGCGAGCGGATTAGGTCGGGGGGTTGGGTGCGGCTCTGTAGGCGAGCAAGGGCCGGGCGCGACTGGCTACCAGTCTGCCTGCGTGCAAAAGCAGCTCTGGCGCGCCAGAGCACGCCCACCGTCTGTTCGGTGAAATGCCGTGGCCTGCTAGATGGCTTGGTTGCAGCTGAGGATTAGCAGTTCTAGTCTAGGGATAGTTGAGATGCTAGTGGACATGCTAGTTTGCCCATAGGTGCAAGGTCACAATGCAAAGACAAAATCATGTCAAAACTGGCCATGCACACCAGGTGTTTGACAAAATGCTAATGGCATCTAGCCAACTCTTGGGGTGGCCCAAATCTTCAGATCAAGGTCTCTTTAGAAGCATGAGATGGTGGTAAGGTTAGTTGGCCAAATTTAGAAACTTGTTAGTGCAAAACTTTGAGAAAGCCAAATCTGGTCAGAAAGAAAATTATATGGTTTCATGGACTAAAACTACTCCAATGGGTTCAATCTCTTGGAATTAGGGGTTTGGTAAGGTGTAGTACAAGCAGGAGAAAGCTCATGGGTAAAGGAGCAAGTTAGAAGATGGTTGCAGTACAAATCATCATGTTGGACCAGAATAAAGATGAGGTTGTTTCACTCAAAATTCTCAAAGAACATCCCTGGATTTTTCCATATAATGGAATGATATGATCCTAATGACATCCCATAATTTTGGTGGAGGCTAGAAATCAATATTTAAAAGGGTTGCGGTGCAAAAATGCCTACTGGACCAGAGAAGAAAAATGGGTGTAGCACTCAAAATATGCAATGAATTAAATATATTATTGCACAAAAGTGATTTAGAGACATCACATGACATCTCCAAATTTTGGTTGGATTTTTAAAATAATATATAAAATGGTTGCAGTTCAAAAAGAGCTCCAAAACTTAAAGAAAGTCATTTTAAGGAATAAAGCTCAGAGTGAAATAATTTAATAAATAAATCTCCTGATTGAAAGATGTTTTCTAAATGAGAGGGAAAATAAGTCCAATATGTTTTGGAAGGATCCACTTGGGAAAAATTTCTTAATATTTAAGGAAAAGTTTTGAAATAAACAGAAATATTCTTGCAGGCAAAAATTTTAAACTCTTGGCAAAATTTTAATAACTAAAACCTGGTTAAATTTTTTTTGGGGTGTTACAACATGTCCCCGTTTGGGATGGTTTATTGTTTTGGGCCACAACGGTGGTCGTTGTGTCTGAGGTAGACACATGGCCACCCATGACTTAGCCTAGTGGGGAGTGAGTCGGAGTGGCCGGGAGAGTGTCATGGCAGTAGAACGGTTTTGTCGGAATGTCGTTGGTCCACCCGAATGGGAGTGCGAGGCCATGGGTTCCATAGTGTGGGTACAGTGTACTAACCTCTGCAGAGTGTATATTAAACCTATCGATAGCCGCGCCCGTGGATAAGGGCCATGTTCGAAAGTAGGGTACACCATGAGTCAATAGTAATAAGAATAACTTGATTAATGACAACTCGTGGTTGTGATCGCCATAAGGATCACGAGCCAAGTGTTGGTCGGGGTTGTGATCACCGTAAGGATCACGGTTTGAGACCAAGTGTTGGTCGTGGTTGTGATTGCTGTAAGGATCATGGTGGTATCGAGGATACCGAGTCGTTGTAATATTTGTGATGTTGTGCGAGAATTGTGGGTAAAGATCAAGCTCCTTGTGGTCATTTACTGATTTCTATGGTATTGTTTATACCAAGATTTATTTGATCCTGAGATGATCGTGTGACGTCTGAGGTTGGTAAGTGATGCATGTGACGGTTACCAAGTAACCCGAGCGGAATAATTGGTGCATATAGTGTCATCATGTTGCATGCTAGTATTGTCAAATTAATATGCTCATGTTGTGTTAGATGTATCATGTTTATATTGGTCATGCCATGTTATTCTGATGATCTCATGATAATTCCTATTTAACCTGTAATTGCCATGTTGTTGTTTGTCTTGAATGCTTCTGGTTATTGTGAGCTTGCAAGTACATTCAATGTACTGACCTAGCGTGTCATGCCAGCTTGCAGGTCATTCCGGATTTGATTGCTTGTTTACCGTGGAGTCCTTGTTTGCGAGCTAGGATAAGCGTTCCAGCCAGAGTCCCTGCAGGGTGGAGTTCACCACCGTCGTCGTTGTTCCGCTGCTAGAGTTCTTCCGCTGCATCGTGTTGTTCTGCTGCTTGCATAGAGCAACAGTGGCAGGCGTAGTGTCGCTGTGCCGATGTAACCTTTGTACCCAAATAGATTGTAATAAAGAGCTGGTTTGTTCTATGCTAAGCAGTGCCGTATTCCAGAAGACTTCATCTTGATCTCTGGGCTAGAATACGGGTCGTTCCAGTTTTCTCTGAGCCGGGGTGCCACACCGAGATTGAGGTAGAAGAGCTCTGCCCACAGCTCGAGTGTAGGCAGATTGTCGAGGTAGCCCTCGCAAAGGGTGACGAACGCGGAGAGCGGCACCACCATGTTCGGCGTGAGGTGGTGAGGCTACACTCCGTAGAAATCCATGAGCGAGCAGAGGAACCTGCTCGCCGGAAGGCCGAAGCCATGAAGAAAATGCGACCGGAAGACGACGCGCTCGTCGCCCTCCGGCGCCAAAGAGATTTCCCTGGCTAAGGGGAGGCGTACCTTGATGTTGGTGTGATGAGGGAGGCACCGCATCTCGCGGAGAAACTGAATGTGATCCTCGTGGACGGTGGAGCCGTCCCAATCACCGGCGCGACCACTAAGCGCCATGGGCTCTGTGCTCGGCAGTGGCGCGAGGCGGCAGCGATGAAGAAAAGCCCGGTGACGATGAGTCGCAGCAACGCTCTGATGAGGGATGAAGGCGCAGCGGCAGCGAGGAAGAAGGAGCGAGACGGAGGGAGAAGAGGGTGCGCGTGCATTCTGCCGCCCCCTCCTCCCCCTACTTATAGCCCTGCGGCGGCGGAGCCGAGGGGGCGGAACGTGGGGGACCGTGGGATTAACTGCGCCCACTCCCCCCACGACCCCGCGACTTCTGCGCCTTAAAGGCGTATATTAAACAGCCCTGGGAAGAGTAACCGCCCGCCTCGGCTACAGCGGATCCGTGCGCGTGCCGAGGCCCTGTAGTGGTGGGCCCGGGCCTGCGGCGACGTCCTGTCACGCACGTGGGCTAGCAGGCCGACCTGGCCGGCAGGCAGCGGGTGGCGAGCCTGTCACCCAGCCGGCATGCCACCTGGCCCCCACCACGACTATTCGAATTCTGCCAGGCGGTCGCGACCTCGTTCGGCTACTGGCGCCCGACTCCTCCCAGGCGGACGAAGTAGAAGGTGGAAGGCCACTTAAAAAGGGAAACTGCTGAGGCTCTCCGGCTGCCCAAGCCGTAGAACCTCACTAGCTTCGGGGACTACTGACGGGAGGATAGACCCTGGGTAGCCTCATCCATACCTTAGCAGGTTTGAAGACATCGGGGCTGGCCAAGCCCCTCAGTCCGACTGGTCACAAGGCCGACCTCCCCGGCTGGTTGGATTCGACAGGCCGCCTCCTACAAGGCGGCGTGCCTCAAGAGACGGCGAGAGCCTGGGCCGGCTCCTGGCAGGCGGCCCATCGTCGCCTTAAAGTCTACACCCACCTGCTACAACAAGACAGGGCGTGGCAACAGTGCCACCTATCACCCCCGAATCCCGGAAGCAACATGGCCACAGTGCAGACGCACCAGGCGGACACCCCTCGCTTGGCACGACACTGTAGCCACGTGGCCCATGATGATGCCTATGTCAGGCAGGGCCATGCCGCCACGACGGGTGGTCGGTGTGGCCTGCAGGCAGCGGGCCCCACCAGCCCGCGTGTCCCCAGAAGATGGCAGGGCCTACGCAGGCGGCCTCAAGGGGAGGCCGACTCCTAGCAGGTGGCCACCCGTCCCCTCGGATTCTATGCACAATTAACCAGAAGTTACGGGGTGTGGCTACAGTGATCGCCCGCCAGGCGGCGGCACTATATCCATGCGCCCTCCGACCAAGCCATCGTCATCAGGGGCAAGGCTATAGTGTAGCCTGGTCCCCCAGCATCTAGGTAGCGGGCCCTACCTATCGGCCAAGTTCACGGTAGCTGGCGGGACCCACCAAGCGGTGGGCCCCAGCAGCCGGTGGAGAAGCCGGAGCCCAGAGACACTGACGACTGGGTCCTACTACCAGCTGGATTACCATTGTACCCTTGGGGGGTAGGCCTATATAAACCCTCCAGGGACACCCATGCAAGGGGTTCAGCCCATTTTAGATCACACACCCCCATAGCTAAGGAGAAGAAGAGCTAGCCGACTTCTTCCTCCTCTAGCCCGAATAGCTCAAGGAGCAACCTTGTATTTGCTATTGATGATAGTGATGCGGAGACCCCACAGAGTAGGATTAGGGGTGTTATCTCCACGGAGAGCCCCGAACTTGGGTAAGACCCGACGTCGTTTGCGGTCTTGCCAACTCCCGCTTCTAGAGCCCGGCAATGCTCTATTGACCCCTACATGATTACCCACCCATTGGCATATGTCAAGGAAATACCACGACCCAAGTTCTATAATGAGAAATTCCCACTAGTATATGAAAGTGACTAAATAAGAGATTCTCTGTCATGAGGATCATGGTGCTACTTTGAAGCACAAGTGTGGAAAAAGGATAGTAACATTGCTCCTTCTCTCTTTTTCTCTCATTTTTTACTTGGGCTTCTTTGGCCTCTTTTCTTATTTTGGCTTCACTGGCCTCTTTTTTTATTTCCTCACATGGGACAATGCTCTAATAATGATGATCATCACACTTTTATTTACTTATAACTCGAAAATTCAACTCAATGCTTAGAACAAAATATGACTTTATGCGAATGCCTCTGGCGGTGTACTGGGATGTGCAATGAATCAAGAGTGACATGTATCAAAGAATTATGAAAGGTGTCTTTTCCACAAATACGATGTCAACTACATGATCATGCAAAGCAATATGACAATGATGAAGTGTGTCATAATAAACAGAACGGTGGAAAGTTCCATGGCAATATATCTCGAAATGGCTATGGAAATGCCATAATAGGTAGGTATGGTGGCTGTTATGAGGAAGGTATATGGTGGGTGCATGGTACCAGCGAAAGTTGCACGGTACAAGAGAGGCTAGCAACGGTGGAATGGTGAGAGTGCGTATAATCCATGGACTCAACATTAGTCAAAAAGAACTCACATACTTACTGTAAAAATCTATTAGTCATTGAACGAAGTACTATGTGCATGCTCCTAGGGGGATAGATTGGTAGGAAAAGACCATCGCTCGTCCCCGACCGCCACTCATAAGGAAGACAATCAATAAATACCTCATGCTCCAAATTTGTTACACAACGGTTCACCATACGTGCATGTTACGGGACTCACAAACCTCAACACAAGTATTTCTCAAATTCACAATTACTCCACTAGCATGACTCTAATATCACCATCTTCATATCTCAAAACAATCATAAAAAATCAAACTTCTCATAGTATTCAATGCACTTCATATGAAACTTTTTATTATATCCCTCTTGGATGCCCATCATATTAGGACTAATTTTATAACCAAAGCAAATTACCATGTTGTTCTAAAAGACTCTCAAAATAATATAAGTGAAGCATGAGAGTTCATAAATTTCTATGAAGTAAAGCCACCGCCGTGCTCTAAAAAGATATAATTGAAGTACTAGAGCAATATTGCCTAGCTGAAAAGATATAAGTGAAGCACATAGAGTATTCTAATAAATGACGATTCATGCGTGTCTCTCCCAAAAGGTGTGTACAGCAAGGATGATTGTGATAAACTAAAAAAGCAAGGACTCAAATCATACAAGACGCTCCAAGCAAAACACATATCATGTGGTGAATAAAAGTATAGCCTCAAGTAAAGTTACTGATAGACGAAGACGAAAGAGGGGATGCCTTCCGGGCCATCCCCAAGCTTAGGCTTTTGGTTGCCCTAGAGTATTACCTTGGGGTGCCTTGGGCATACCGAAGCTTAGGCTCTTGCCACTCCTTATTCCATACTCCATTACCCAAAACTTGAGAACTTCACAAGACAAAACTCAACAGAAAATCTCATGAGCTTCGTTAGTATAAGAAAATAAATAACCACTTTAAGGTACTGTTGCAAACTCATTCTTTATTTATATCATCGTAATATCTAATGTATTCCAACTTTTCCATGGTTCATACCCCCCGATACTACCCATAGGTTCATCAAAATAAGCAAACAACACGCGAAAAACAGAATCTGTCAAAAAGAGAACAGTTTGTAGTAATCTGTAACTCTTGAATACTTCTGTAACTCCAAAAATACTAGAAAATTAAGAAAACCTGAGAAATTTGTGTACAAATCCAGAGCAAGAAGAATCAGATCAAAATCACATTTCTGTGAATTTTAAAAAGTAATTTACTAGGCGCAAAAGTTTCTGATTTTCTGCAGGATCAACACAACTATCACCGTAAGCTATCCTAAAGGTTTAACTTGGCACAAACACTAATGAAAACATAAAACCACATCTAACCAGAGGCTAGATCGATTATTTATTACTAAACAGGAACAAAAAGTAAAGAACAAAAATAAAATTGGGTTGCCTCCCAACAACCGCTATTGTTTAACGCCCTTAGCTAGGCATAAAAACGTGAATAGATCTAGGTATTGTCATCTTTGGTATGCAATTCTTCAATCGAACACGTATAATCCTTAGGAGACTCTTTGGTTTTATCAATGATCAACCTCCTAGGCAAGAAATCAACAAACTCATTCGTGGCAAAAGGTTCCTTAATAATATCGAAAAGATTGGGGTGAATACTTATTGATTTGAGATCTTCATTATCTTTTCCAGAAGATTCACCCTTATTCTTAGGAACGTAAGTAAACTTGGCAACCTTAGTAGGAGGAAGATTTTGAGTAGTTTCAACGGAGGAAAAAGCAGAACCCAAGTTGGTAATAAGATCTTCAAGTTTACCCATTCTAGTAGAATCTTGGTCTATCTTTTCATTAACTATGGGTTCGTTTTCTCTAAGATTCTTTAAAGTAACTCGTACTTTAGATCCATATTGAGAAATCTGACTATGAATCTTTTTCTCCAAATTTTCAATCAACTCTACGGTAGCAATTGTATTCTCAATAATATCAAGTCTTTGCATCACATATTCCAAGGTTAAAATAGTTCCGTTGATCAAAAGAGGTGGTGGGCCTAGCAAATCTACCATGAAATTGTAAGAATCAGAAGTATAACTCCCTAAGAAATTTCCCCCGGTAATTGTATCTAGAACATATCTATTCCAAGGAGTAACACCCACATAAAAATTGCAAAGAAGAACGACAGTTGATTGCTTTCGAATAGATCTATTTTGAGCGTTGCAAATTCTATACCAAGCATCTTTTAGATTTTCTCCCTCCCTTTGTTTAAAGTTGAGTACCTCATTATCGGGAGTGTTAACAATGATGCGAGGACTAGCCATGGAAGCGACTCAAGAGACCTAACACACGAGCACACAAAAAGCAAGTGAAGAAGACGAACGGGAGAGGGGCGAAGAAAAGGCAAATAGTTTTTTGAAAAATCGCTTTAGAGGTGGGGGAAGAGGAAAACAAGAGGCGAATGGCGAATAATGTAATACAAGAGAGAAGAGTTTATGATGGGTACTTGGTATGGCTTGACTTGACGTAGATCTTGTTGGGTAACGCGGTAATTTCAAAAAAATTCCTACCATCATGCAAGATCTATCTAGGTGTCGCATAGCAATGAGAGGGGAGAGTGTGTCCACGTACCCTCGTAGACCGAAAGCGGAAGCGTTTCAATAACATAGTTGATGTAGTCGAACTTCTTCGTGATCCAACCGATCAAGTACCGAATGTACGACACCTCCGCGTTCAGCACACGTTCAACTCCATAATGTCCATTGAGCTCTTGATCTAGTTGAGGATGAGGGTGAGTTCCGTCAGCATGACGGCGTGGCGACGATGATGATGATGTTACCGGCGTAGGGCCTCTCCTAAGCACTATGATGGTATGATCGAGGTGTGTAACTATGGAGGGGGGCACCGCACACGGTTAAGAGAAACTTGTGTGTTCTAGGGCGCCCCCTGCCCCCGTATATAGAGGAGAAAGGGAGGAGGCCGGCCGGCCTCTAGGGCGCGCCCCAAGAGGGGAGTCCTACACTCCTACTAGGACTACTAGTCCTAGTAGGATTCCACCAAGAGGGAGAGAGGGGGAAGGAAGGAAAGGGAGAGGCAGTAGGAAAGGGGAGCGCCACCCCCTTTCCCTAGTCCAATTCGGACCCAAGGGGGAGGGGGCGCACGACCTGCCCTGGCCGCCCCTCTCACTCTCCACCAAGGCCCAATGTGGCCCATTAGTTCCCGGGGGGGTTCCGGTAATCCCTGCGACACTCTGGTTTTACCAGAAACTTTTCGGAACACTTCCGGTGTCCGAATATTGCCGTCCAATATATCAATCTTTATGTCTCGACCATTTCAAGACTCCTTGTCACGTCCGTGGTCTTATCCGGGACTCCAAACAAACTTCAGTCATCAAAAACACATAACTCATAATACATATCGTCATCGAACGTTAATAGTGTGCACCCTACGTGTTTGAGAACTATGTACACGTGACTGAGACACATCTCTGGTCAATAACCAATAGTGGAACCTAGAAGCTCATATTCGCTCCTACATATTCTACAAAGATCTTTATCGGTCAAACCACATAACAATGTACGTTGTTCCCTTTCTCATCGGTATGTTACTTGCCCGAGAATCAATCATTGGTATCATCATACCTAGTTCAATCTCATTTCCGGGAAGTCTCTTTACTCGTTCCGTAATACTTCATCCCATAACTAACTCATTGGTCACATTGTTTGCAAGGATTATAGTGATGAGCATTACCAAGAGGGCCCAGAGATACCTCTCGGAAACACGGAGTGACAAATCCTAATCTCGATCTATGCCAACCCAACAAACACCTCCGGAGACACCTGTAGAGCATATTTATAATCACCCATTTACGTTGTGACATTTGATAGCACACAAGGTGTTCCTCTGGTATTCGGGAGTTACATAATATCATAGTCTGAGGAACATGTATAAGTCATGAAGAAAGCAGTAGCAATGAAACTGTAACGATCATAATGCTAAGCTAACGGATGGGTCATGTCCATCACATCATTCTCCTAATGATGTGATCCCATTCATCAAATGACAACACATGTCTCTGGTTAGGAAACATGACCATCTTTGATTAACGAGCTAGTCAAGCAGAGGCATACTAGGGACACTATGTTTTGTCTATGTATTCACACATGTACTAAGTTTCCGGTTCATACAATTCTAGCATGAATCATAAACATTTATCATGAAATAAGGAAATAAATAATAACTTTATTATTGCCTCTAGGGCATATTTCCTTCAGTCTCCCACTTGCACTAGAGTCAATAATCTAGATTACAAAGTAATGATTCTAACACCCATGGAGTTTTGGTGCTGATCATGTTTTGCTCGTGGAAGAGGCTTAGTCAACGGGTCTGCAACATTCAGATTCGTATGTATCTTGCAAATCTTCGTGTCCCCTTTCGACACTTGATGACAGATGGAATTTAAGCGTCTCTTGATGTGCTTGGTTCTCTTGTGAAATCTGGTTTGCTTTGCCAAGGCAATTGCACCAGTATTGTCACAAAAGATTTTCATTGGACCGGATGCACTAGGTATGACACCTAGATCGGATATGAACTCCTCCATGTAGACTCCTTCATTTGCTGCTTCCAAAGCAGCAATGTACTCCGCTTGACACGTAGATCCCACCACGACGCTCTGCTTGGAACTGCACCAACTGACAACACCTCCATTCAATAAAAATACGTATCCGGTTTGCGAAATAGAGTCATCCGTATCAGTGTCAAAGCTTGCATCAATGTAACCATTTACGACGAGCTCTTTGTCACCTCCATAAATGAGAAACATATCCTTAGTACTTTTTAGGTATTTAAGGATGTTCTTGACCGCTGTCCAGTGCTCCACTCTAGGATTACTTTGGTACCTCCTTGTTGTGCTTATAGAAAGGCACACATCAGGTCTGGTACACAGCATTGCATACATGATAGAACCTATGGCTGAAGCATAGGGAATGACTTTCATTTTCTCTCTATCTTCTTCAGTGGTCGTGCACCGAGTCTGACTCAACTTCACACCTTGTAACACAGGCAAGAACCCTTTTTTTGACTGATCCATTTTGAACTTCTTCAAAACTTTATCAAGGTATGTGCTTTTTGAAATTCCTATTAAGCATCTTGATCTATCCCTATAGATCTTGATGCCCAACATGTAAGCAGCTTCTCCGAGGTCTTTCATTGAGAAACTCTTATTCAAGTATCCCTTTATGCTATCCAGAAATTCTATATCATTTCCAATCAACAATATGTGATCCACATATAATATTAGAAATGATACAGAGCTCCCACTCAATTTCTTGAAAATACAGGCTTCTCCAAAAGTTTGTATAAACCCATATGCTTTGATTACACTACCAAAGCGTCTATTCCAACTCCGAGAGGTTCACCAGTCCATAAATGGATCGCTGGAGCTTGCACACTTTGTTAGCACCCTTTGGATCGACAAAACCTTCTTGTTGCATCATATACAACTCTTCTTCCAGTAATCCATTCAGGATTGTAGTTTTGACATCCATCTGCCAAATGTCATAATCATAAAATGTGGCAATTGCTAACATGATTCGGACAGACTTACGCATCGCTACGGGTGAGAAAGTCTCATCATAGTCAACTCCTTGAACTTGTCGAAAACCTTTCACAACAAGTCGAGCTTTGTAGACAGTAACATTACCGTCAGCGTCAGTCTTCTTTTTGAAGATCCATTTATTTTCTATGGCTTGCTAATCATTAGGCAAGTCCACCAAAGTCCACACGTTGTTCTCATACATGGATTCCGTCTTAGATTTCATGGCCTTAAGCCATTTCGCGGAATCTAGGCTCATCATCGCTTCCTCATAGTTCGTAGGTTCAACATGGTCTAGTAACATGACTTCAAGAACAGGATTACCGTACCACTCTGGTGCGGATCTTACTCTGGAAAACCTACGAGGTTCGGTAGTAACTTAATCTGAAGTTTCATGATCATCATCATTAGCTTCCTCACTAATTGGTGTAGGTATCACTGGAACTGACTTCTGTGATGAACTACTTTCCAATAAGGGAGAAGGTACAATTACCTCATCAAGTTCTACTATCCTCCCACTCACTTGTTTCGAGAGAAACTCCTTCTCTAGAAAGGATCCATTCTTAGCAACAAAGATTTTGCCTTTGGATCTGTGATAGAAGGTGTACCCAACAGTTTCCCTTGGGTATCCTATGAAGATGCACTTCTCCGATTTGAGTTCGAGCTTATCAGGTTGAAGCTTTTTCACATAAGCATCGCAGCCCAAAATTTAAGAAACGACAACTTTGGTTTCTTGCCAAACCATAGTTCATAAGGCGTCATCTCAATGGATTTTGATGGTGCCCTATTTAAAGTGAATGCAGCCGTCTCTAAAGCATAACCCCAAAATGATAGCGGTAAATCAGTAAGAGACATCATAGATCGCACCATATCCAATAAACTATGGTTACGATGTTCCGACACACCATTTCACTGTGGTGTTCCAGGTGGCGTAAGTTGTGAAACTATTCCACATTGTTTCAAATGAAGACCAAACTCGTAACTCAAATATTCTCCTCCATGATCAGATCGTAGAAACTTTATTTTCTTGTTACGATGATTTTCCACTTCACTCTGAAATTCTCTGAAATTTTCAAATGTTTCCGACTTATGCTTCATTAAGTAGATATACCCATATCTGCTCAAATCATCTGTGAAGGTAAGAAAATAACTATACCCGCCACGAGCCTCAACGCTCATTGGACCGCATACATATGTATGTATTATTTCCAATAAGTCAGTAGCTCGTTCCATTGTTTCGGAGAACGGAGTTTTAGTCATCTTGCCCATGAGGCACGGTTCGCAAGCACCAAGTGATTCCAAAAGTCCATCAGGATGGAGTTTCTTCATGTGTTTTACACCGATATGACCCAAACGACAGTGCCACAAATTAGTTGCACTATCATTATCAACTTTGCATCTTTTGGCTTCAATATTATTAACATGTGTATTATCACGACCGAGATTCAACAAAAAAAGACCACTCAGCAAGGGTGAATGACCATAAAAGATATTATTCATATAAATAGAACAACCATTATTCTCTGATTTAAATGAATAACCGTCTCGCATCAAACAAGATCCAGATATAATGTTCATGCTCAACGCTGGCACCAAATAACAATTATTCAGGTCTAAAACTAATCCCGAAGGGAGATGTAGAGGTAGCGTGCCGACGGCGATCACATCAACCTTGGAACCATTTCCCACGCGCATCGTCACCTCATCCTTAGCCAATCTTCTATTAATCCGTAGCCCCTGTTTCGAGTTGCAAATATGAGCAACAGAACCAATATCAGATACCCAAGCGCTACTACGAGCATTAGTAAGGTACACATCAATAACATGTATATCAAATATACCTTTCACTTTGCCATCCTTATTATCCGCCAAATACTTGGGGCAGCTCTGCTTCCAGTGACCAGTCCCTTTGTAGTAGAAGCACTCAGTTTCAGGCTTAGGTCCAGAATTGGGTTTCTTCTCTTGAGCAGCAACTTTCTTGCCGTTCTTCTTGAAGTTTCCCTTCTTCCCTTTGCCCTTTTTCTTGAAACTAGTGGTCTTGTTGACCATCAACACTTGATGCTCCTTCTTGATTTCTACCTCCGCAACCTTTAGCATCGCGAAGAGCTCGGGAATAGTCTTGTTCATCCCTTGCATATTATAGTTCATCATGAAGCCTTTATAGCTTGGTGGCAGTGATTGAAGAACTCTGTCAATGACATTATCATCAGGAAGATTAACTCCTAGCTGAGTCAAGTGGTTATGGTACCCAGACATTCTGAGTATGTGTTCACTGACAGAACTTTTCTCCTCCATTTTGCACCTATAGAACTTGTTGGAGACTTCATATCTCTCAACTCGGGAATTTGCTTGAAATATTAACTTCAACTCTTGGAACATCTCATATGCTCCATGACGTTCAAAATGTCTTTCAAGTCTCGATTCTAAGCCATAAAGCATGGCACACTGAACTATCGAGTAGTCATCAGCTTTGCTCTGAAAGACGTTCTTAACATCATCAGTAGCATCTACAGCAGGCCTGGCACCCAACGGTGCTTCCAGGGCGTAATTCTTCTGTGCAGCAATGAGGATAATCCTCAAGTAACAGACCCAGTCCGTGCAGTTGCTGCCATCATCTTTCAACTTAGCTTTCTCTAGGAACGCATTAAAATTCAAAGGAACGATAGCACGGGCCATTGATCTACAATAACATAGACATGCAAAATAACTATCAGGACTAAGTTCATGATAAATTAAAGTTCAATTAATCATATTACTTAAGAACTCCCACTTAGATAGGCATCCCTCTAGTCATCTAAATGATCATGCGATCCAAAGCAACTAAACCATGTCTGATCATCACATGAGATGGAGTAGCTTTCAATGGTGAACATAACTATGTTGATCATATCTACTATATTATTCACGCTCGACCTTTTGGTCTCCAGTGTTTTGAAGCCATATCTACATATGCTAGGCTCGTCAAGTTTAACCCGAGTATTCTGCGTGTGCAAAACAGGCTTGCACCCGTTGTATGTGAACGTAGAGCTTATCACACCCGATCATCACGTGGTGTGTCGGCACGACGAACTGTAGCAACAGTGCATACTCAGGGAGAACACTTATACCTTGAAATTTAGTAAGGGATCATCTTATAATGCTACCGCCGTACTAAGAAAAATAATATGCATAAAAGATAAACATCACATGCAATCAAAATATGTGACATGATATCACCATCATCATCTTGTGCTCATGATCTCCATCACTGAAGCATCGTCATGATCTCCATCGTCACCGGCGCGACACCTTGATCTCCATCTTAGATTTGTTGTCGTCTCGCCAACTATTGTTACTACGACTACCGCTTAGTGATAAAGTAAAACAATTACATGGCGATTGCATTGCATACAATAAAGCGACAACCATATGGCTCATGACAGTTGCCGATAACTTTGTTACAAAACATGATCATCTCATACAACAATTTATATCACATCATGCCTTGACCATATCACATCACAACAAGCCCTGCAAAAACAAGTTAGTCCTAGTAGGATTCCACCAAGAGGGAGAGAGGGGGAAGGAAGGAGAGGGAGAGGGAGTAGGAAAGCGGGGCGACACCCCCCTTCCCTAGTCCAATTCGAACCCAAGGGGTAGGGGGTGCGCAACCTTCCCTTGCCGCCCCTCTCTCTTGCCACAAAGGCCCAATGTGGCCCATTAGTTCCCCGGGAGGTTCCGGTAATCCCCTCGGCACTGCGGTTTTACCCGAAACTTTCTAGAACACTTTCGGTGTCCGAATATAGCCGTCCAATATATCAATCTTTATGTCTCAACCATTTCGAGACTCCTCGTCGTGTCCGTGATCTCATACGGGACTCTGAACAAACTTCGGTCATCAAAAGCACATAACTCATATACATATCGTCATCGAACATTAAGGTGCGGACCCTGCGGGTTTGAGAACTATGTAGACATGACCGAGACACATCTCCGGTCAATAACCAATAGCGTACCGTGTATGCTCATATTGGCTCCTACATATGCTACGAAGATCTTTATCGGTCAAACCACATAACAACATATGTTGTTCCTTTGTCATCGGTATGTTACTTGCCTGAGATTCGATCGTCGGTATCGTCATACCTAGTTCAATCTCATTACCGACAAGTCTCTTTACTCATTCCGTAATACTTCATCCTATAACTAACTCATTAGTCACATTGCTTGCAAGGCTTATAGTGATGAGCATTACCGAGAGGGCCGAGAGATACCTCTCCGAAACACGGAGTGACAAATCCTAATCTCGATCTATGCCAACCCAACAAACACCTTCGGAGACACCTGTAGAGCATCTTTACAATCATCCATTTACGTTGTGACATTTGATAGCACACAAGGTATTCCTCCGGTATTCGGGAGTTGCATAATCTCCTAGTTTGAGGAACATGTATAAGTCATGAAGAAAGTAGTAGCAATGAAACTGTAATGATCATAATGCTAAGCTAACGGATGGGTCATGTCTATCACATCATTCTCCTAATGATGTGATCTCGTTCATCAAATGACAACACATGTCTATGGTTAGGAAACATAACCATCTTTGATTAACAAGCTAGTCAAGTAGAGGCATACTAGGGACACTATGTTTTGTCTATGTATTCACACATGTACTAAGTTTCTGGTTAATGCAATTCTAGCATGAATCATAAACATTTATCATGAAATAAGGAAATAAATAATAACTTTATTATTGCCTCTATGGCATAGTTCCAACATACCTCACCGACAACGGAGCCAGAAATCTTTCCTGCTACCTCTTGAGCTTGTGTTGGTTTTTCCCTTGAAGAGGAAAGGGTGATGCAACAAAGTAGAGTAAGTATTTCCCTCAGTTTGAGAACCAAGCTATCAATCTAGTAGGTGACAACACGAAAGTCACCTAATACCTGCACAAACAATCAACAACTTGCACCCAACGCGATAAAGGGGTTGTCAATCCCTTCATGGTTATTTGCAAAAGTGAGATATGATAGATATAGATAAATGGTAAAGTAAATATTTTTGGTATTTTTGGTTTATAGATTGGTAAGTAAAGATTGCAAATTAAAGGAACGGCGACAGAAATTGGCAAGTTGATGGGAAAATAATATGATCTAAAATAGACACGAGGGCCATAGGTTTCACTCGTGGCTTCTCTCAAGATAGCAAATATTACGGTGGGTGAACAAATTATTGCCGAGCAATTTATACAAGAGCGCAACGTTATGACGATATGTAACGCAACGATCACGATTCATGAACATAGGCATCACGTCCGTGTCAAGTAGACCCAAACGATTCTGCATCTACTACTATTACCCCACACATCGGCCGCTATCCAGCATTCATCTAGAGTATTAAGTTCATAAAGAACGGAGTAACACATTAAGTAAGATGACATGATGTAGGGGAATTAACTCAAGCAATATGATGAAAACCCCATCTTTTTATCCTCGATGGCAACAATACAATACGTGCCTTGCTGCCTCTACTGTCACTGGGAAAGGACACCTCAAGATTGAACCCAAAGCTAAGCACTTCTCCCATTGGAAGAAAAACCAATCTAGTAGGCCAAACTAAACTGATAATTCGAAGAGACTTGCAAAGATATCAAATCATGCACATAAGAATTCAGAGAAGACTCAAATAATATTTATAGATAATTTGATCATAAATCTACAATTCATCGGATCTCGGCAAACACACCGCAAAAGAATATTACATCAAATAGATCTCCAAGAACATCGAGGAGAACATGGTATTGAGAATCAAAGAGAGAGAAGAAGCCATCTAGCTACTAGTTATGGACTTGTAGGTCTGTGATAAACTACTCACGCTTCATCGGAGAGGCAATGGTGTTGATATAGAAGCCCTATTTGATCGAATCCCCCTCCGGCAGGACGCCGCAAAAGGTCCCTAGATGGGATATCACGGGTACAGAAGGTCAGGGTATCAGAGTATATATAATAGGCGAAGGAACTAGGTTAGGAGACCCACGAGGGGCCCATGAGGCAGTGGAGCGCGCCCTCCACCCTCGTGGCCGCCTCGTTGCATCTCTGACTTCATCTCCAAGTCTCCTAGTTTGCTTCTGGTCCAAAAAAGATCGTCGCGAAAGTTTCATTTCGTTTGGACTCCATTTGATATTCCTTTTCTGTGAAACTCTAAAACATTCAAAAAAACAGAAACTGGCACTGGGCTTAGGTTAGTCCGCAAAATAATATAAAATAGCATATTAATGCATATTAAACATCCAAAACAGATAATATAATAGCATGGAACAATACAAAATTATAGATACGTTGGAGACGTATCACTTGGCGGTGGCACATGCTCGTAATTCTTCCTGAATCTAGCTTCCCAGTTTCCTCGGAGCCAGGTTTTTCCAGCTCCGCGACTCCATCAATTTTGTACATAGTTTTCAGCCAGCTTCTCAGCCCAATAACCAGGTTCGGAACCATTCGGCTAGACTCCGAGGCTGGATATGATGATTTCAGAAGCCAGCGGGCTACCAAACACGCCAAACGAGGTATGTATGGACGCCCCAATGTCTCGCTTATAGCGAAACCTAGGGAAGCCTTGTATCACTGAAGCGTCAGATGGGCCGGCCCACGCACACGGGACACCACGTCCTTGTTTCTTTTGTTTTTTTTCATGTTTTTAATTTCTTTTTCACTTTTATTTGTGCTTCCAAGTATTATAAAAAATATATTACAAAAACACTTTACATTTTTTACATGCTAACCAAGCATTCAAAAAATGTTAAATGTGTATAGAAAAGATATTTCTCATCTATACAAAAAATGTACAACGTGTGTGAAAAAATTTGGTCGTGTATTTGAAAAATATTAATAAAGTATTTGAAAAAATGTTAAAACACTATTTGAAAATTTTAAATGACTGTAGAAAAATGTTGACCATGTATTCAAAAGGAGTTGTTTTTTATTATATTAAATATGTTAAATTTGAAACTAAAAGTGATGATCAAGCATTTTAAAAATGTTAAATGTATATAAATTTTTTTGACCAAGTATTACAAAACTTTCGATATTTCATTTGAAAAATGTTAACCAAGCATTTCAAAATGTCCAATGTGTATAAAAAATGATGACTATGTATTACAAAAAATAATCTTGTATTTGGAAAATGTTAATCAATCATTTGAAAATGTTTAAAATATGTATGAAAAAATGTTAATCAAGCATTTGAAAAATATTAAAAATGTGTATAGAAACAATGTTGACCATGTATTCAGAAGAAAAAACGTGCATTAAAATTTTTCTTGATGTATATGAAAAATGTAGAATGAAAACCAAAGGAAATAAAGAGAAGTGAAAAAGCTATGAAAACCGTAAAACAAATAAAATAAACGAAGAAAAAATAAAACCAAAAATGAAACCGAAGAAACAAGTGTAAAATGACTGGGAAAATGAAAACCAATCAAGAAACAAAGAAAAACAAAACAATGTTGAAAACCAAGAAATAAACAAAAAATAAGAATAAAAGAAGGAAAATCAGAAATTAAAGAAAATTTGGTAAAACCCATGTGAGAAACAAAGAGAACCCAAAGAAAAAACAAAGTATAACGACAAAAAGGAAAACCTAAGAAAACCAGATAAAAAATAAGAAATTTAAATAAAAAACATAATTAAAAACCAATAAAAATAGAGAAAAAAAGAAGGAAAGCCGGTGAAAACATGAAGAAAAAACAACCCAAAAAGCCAGTGGAAAAGCGGCTCTTTTCTTCAGTGTGGTCGCGCCCTACTAATTTAACACGATCCCGATGATGATTCAGTGGTTAGGAGGGCTACACAACAACTAGGCGTTCCCTTTTTCTCTACTTTATTTCTTTTAAGTATGCTATAATGGGCTGGCCCGTATTGTGGACACTTCAGGCGAGAGCTCCTACCGTCTCGGTCTAAGCGAGATATAGCTTTTGCGTGCATGTAGTATCCATAGAAACTTCTTGAAAAAAGGTAGCCATAGGAGGCACCCTTAAGATGCAATAAGCTTTTTTTTAATGGGTAGTATAGTAGTGGGCTAGTGTCTCATGATTGAGGCTCGTTTGTGATCCATCCGTCTACTCGCAAGCACGCCCAGCCCATCCACTCATATTCACGGAGACCTCCTATTCTGAGAGCAAATAACGAAGGAGTACTCACTCGGGAGACCCGCAAGGGTCACCTGAGGTGGGCTGAGAGCGCGTCATTTGGCGCGCCCTCAGCTGCCACCACATGTCATGTTCTGGCGCTTCCTCTGTTTTTTTATTTTCCCGCATGCATTTTTGGCCTTTTAGATGGTTTTTTGGGGGTTCTCGGTTTTCCACTGGTCTTTCTTAGCTTTTGGACAATTTTTTTTCTAAAACAAAAATTTGCACGAAAAACACTTTTTTTTCTTCCGCGAGAGGCACGGAGAGGCACGGTCGTGCCTCTCGGAAATGAAAAAGACGCGTTTGTTAACTTTCTCGAGCTGCACTGATATGCTTTCGTGAGAGGCACGACCATGCATCTCGGAAACAAAAAAACACGTTTTCTATTTTTTGTTCCCTTTACGAGAGGCATTGCCGTGCCTCTCGAAAACGGCAAAGGAAATATTTTTTCGGTCCACGAGAGGCATGGATTTGCTTCGCGAGAGGCACGGTCATGCCTCTCGAATACAAAAAAGTGTCTTTTTCCGTCAGCGAGAGGCACGGATTTGCTTCCACTGGAGCCGCGGTTTTGCTTCCAGAAGAGACATGGTTGTTCCTCTTGGAAACGAGAAAAATAACATGTTTTCTTTTTTTTGCGAGAGGTACGACTTTACTTTCCGTGGAGGCACAGATTTGCTTCCGCGAGAGGCACAGTCGTGCCTCTCTCAGAAAGGGAAAAAAAGTGCTCTCATTTTGTTTTTTTTTTCGTTTGGTTTTTCGTCAGGTTTTTTTGTGGAAAAAAAGTTCGTCAAAACCTATCAACATGGGATCTAATTTTGAAGATCTCGACGTGAGGAATCCAATGGTGAAATGATACAAGATTTGGACGCACTGTTTAATAGATAAAACATTTCGAATAAATGAATCTAGAAAAAAGGGAAAACTCCCTGGTTGAAATAAGTGGCCCACATGCAATGCACCACTTATCGCAACCTATAGAGGTGGGAGTGACCTTCGCAAAAATGTGTTCCTTAATTAATGATTCCGTCCTGTTCTCCACCGTACACACGGTTGACAACGAGTAACTTCACACCCCCATCCCCATCACGCGCTTCCGGCCGGTCCATGTGCGAGGAAGGGTGCCCCTCATTTTTTCTTTTCTTTATATTTTGCTTTTTTAACTCGAATATGCTCACGAATCCAAATCAAGAAAATGTTCCAGATTTTCAAAAAGGGAACACGACTTTAAAAAAAAGTGTGCAATGCAAAAAATATTTCGAATTTCAATAAATGTTCATGGATGTCAAACATATTCCTGGATTCAAAAAACAAATTTCAAAAACTATTCATGAAATTTCAAAAATTGATCTTGAATTTGGAAATATTTCTAGATTAAAAAAATGTTGACGAATTTCAAAAAATGTCGTGACATTGGAAATGTTCTCATATTACGAAAAATGTGTATGAATTTGAAGAAATGTTTCGAAGTAAGGAATTTGAGAAATCATTTGCAATTTTCAAAAATGTTCATAAATTTGAAAGTATCACCGATTTGGAGAAGTCCACAAATCCAAAAAAGTTCATGAGTTTGAAAATGGGTATACGTAACAATTTTGAATTTGTGAACTTTTTTGTTATGCCTTAATCCGCATGAAACCTCTATTCTCACTAGAATTGATACTCATAATTGAGATAATTGCAAAGTCAATATTATTGCAAGAATACATAATAGTTTTGATGGGGTAGAGGGGGTGATGATATCAGTAGATGTGGCGGGATAAATGATTCCAATGAAACTAGAATTGATACTTATAATTGAGATGATTGCAAATTCAATATTATTGCAAGTTGTGACAATTTGGAGGAACACTTTGATGATTTTAATAGGGCACACAATCATGATGATGTTGATTTGGATGGGAAAGTATCTTCTCTCCCTGAAATTTTGTGTTCCCAAACAATGTGTGGGACTAATAGCCCTGATTCTACTTTTGGTATGGGCTAAATAAGGCCCAATTAATAGTTTTGTGGTGGTGAGCATGTTGGGCAGGACGGGTCGACCCTTATACCTGCCCTACTTCATCTAGATCTTCTTAAAAAAACTTCATCTAGATCTAGATGATTTCTTCCCTCCCCAACCTAGATAGAGACCTGATTTCTGATTGTGAGTTGGAGGAAATTGTGTGTGTGGGGGGGCAGTGGAATTGGCAGGGTAGATCAAACAAAGGCTAGCAAGGTGGCTGAGATGGGTAGCTTCCAATTCAGTAATTGCCACATCCAAGTTGGGCTCACTCCCACGGCTGAAAATGGTCGTGGTGCAAACTCCGAGGAATCTCCTCCATGCTTGCTGCCTCAGAGTCCCAAGGAGCATGATATGTTTCCAATGTATTATATAATTTTTCATATGTTCATGCTCTATTTATATCATTAGTACATGATTTTTGGTGCACCATACATTATTATTTATTGGACTAACATATTAATCTAGTGTCGTGATATTGGCTGATTGTTGTTTTCTAATGTTGTTGACTCTAAAGTAAAGGAATTTTTCGAAGCCCCAAAAAAGGGAAAACTCACAACGATCATTTTTGGAACAAGAGGGGCCTAGGGGACCTGGACCCACATGGAGATGATCTCCAGGGGCTCCACATAGCCTCCCTATGTGGGCACCACCCTAGCCGTGTGGTGGACCCGCATGTGGGCTGTGGAGGCTGGTTAAAGGTCTCATTAGTCCTCAAGTAAGCTCCAGAAGTTTTGGATTCGATCAGTGAACATGGTTAAATAATGATGATGAGCATACGAGAAGAATTTTAGAACCAAGAAGAGCATCTTCTAAACTTTAACGATTCAATAATGGTCATTAGAGTTGTTCACCGGGATAGGATCTCTGGCGCACGACTTCTCTACAAGGACTAGTTCACACAGGACCCAAGCTACCATGAAGGGTATTTCGGCGTCGCTTTCGGATGAGCAATAATTTGTTCCTGTGCATAGTGAATCCCATGAGGGAGGTTGATGACTAGTTCAGGCCCAATAAGGATTGTTGGGGATAAATTTCCTTCTCTCTTCTGGAGAAATGCACGACTTCTGATACACCTATTTTGAAGTCATATTCCGCTTTATGATGCAATTCTGATGCCTTTTCTCTCTTAAATTGCAAAATACATCAAAAGAAGGAGATTGCCGCTAGCTGGAATTTTGACCTGAAAAAGCTACAACAGAAATACCAATTCTTCGGAGCTCAAAGTGAAGTGATACTTTCTAGAGATTTATTCTGGAATATATTAAAAATACTGGAGCAAGAATGGACTAGAGGGGGATGACGGAGTCAAATCCAGTAGATCTCATGTAGAGGGTCCTGAGCTGGTGATCTTGGCACGATGGTAATAAGGACACATAGGACACGATGTTTACCCAGGTTCGAGCCCTGTTGAGGTAAAACCCTACATCCCGCTTCTATTGTATTGATTATGGATGGGGTACAAAGTAGAAGTTGATCTACCTCAAGATCGTATGTGTGAATGAATCTCATCTCTAGGGTGTGTTGAGATTGTCCTATCGGCTAGCCTAGCCTCGGTTTATAAAATACACCGGAGGCCTATAATAACAAGAGTCCTAGTCGGCTACGTTGTTGGAGAGGAGACCTCATATTGCATTCCAAGTCTTGTGTAATATCCCTTGTATGCATCATGGGCTGCCCAAAGTGGCCAAGGATGGAACCGCCATGAGGGTTCTCGTCCTGGCCCTCCTACCGGGAGACAACATACCCCTTGAACCAGTCTTCAAGTTGGAGACGCTCCTCCGTTCTTCCGAACTGTTCTCCGTCTTTGATCATCGGTCTTGAAAGCTGGTTCACCAAATCTTCCCCTCTCCGCTCTCGAGGATTGGCGAGGTGTATCTGAAGAGTTCACATGTCGGGCATTGGAGGTGCCAATTTATATTCTTGACCTTTATCAATTGCCTTGTTAATTTCATTCCACACCTCGGGTAAAATATTTTCCTATGCAGTGGTGTCTTCTTGCAATCGAGATCCAATGTCGGACTGCATCCGAGGCGATATAGAACACCTCGGTCCTTATAAAGTTTAAGGAGTTTAGTCGAGATTTAGGTCAGAAAAGTCGCCTTTGTAGCCAGCCACCTGTAGCCTACTTCCATACCAGACTGCTTCCGAGGTGGTGCCACCTCAGACTTGGGATGATTTTTTGTGGATTTTTGTTTTGGTGCAATTTATTCTCTACCAAGATGTATAGCTAGTATCCCACAAGGTGTGTGTTGGCTCAAAGTCCGATATGCACCTGAAGGATAGAAGAAAACCAGTGATGCCAGTAGACCCTGAGACTCAGGAGGATTCTCAAAATTGTCCTGAGGATCGAATCCTTGCTCGGCAGCATACTTTAGAAATAGAAACGTGGTGTGCAGTAGCCCTCGAGACATCGGTAGGTTGAGGCCTACCGACCTGAGGAATGTAATCTCCTTGGAAACCATATTACACTTTGAACTTTTCTGCATCAAATCATCAATGAAGTATTCCCCAAGACTTGGGTCGGGCAACATGTCCAACCGTAGGATCGTATCTCCTTGGGAACTAGTTCAACCTCATTCTATGTTTTGCCATCATCAAGGTGCAGCTCGACAGGAAGGATGCTGAACTGTGAGTTGGAAAAGATATTTCCAAAGCAAAATTACCACGCCAGACACCTCGGCCAAGAGGATGTCCTATCTCCTGAAAGAAAAACATAAAATAGATTAAAGCTTGGAAAACCAAGAAACTTGCGTAAAACTTCAAGTTAGAATTAAATCAAGTTTTTTTGGTGCCAATCCAAAATTAGTCTTAAAGTTAATTTATGCTTTCGCCGTTCTTTAACATGATACCTCCGATCTCTAGGCTTCGAGTGGGCCAGCCGTCGGCTTCAACCTCCTTATCTCAAAGACAGAGTGCATCTTAGGCTAGTCCTAAACTCGAGCGGTCATATAGAGAAGCCAGGTTGTCGGCTATTTGACCGTAACTCGAGCCAAAAAAGGAGTAGCAGAAAAAGTCTTCATAGCGACTAAGAAGAAAACACTTATCATAAAACAACACACATAAATTTAAGAGTCTAGCGATGAAGTTCCCGGCGTTGATGATGAAGTTTGGTTCCGGCGTGTAGATTGCGCCGGAGCCGATCTGAATACCCATAGCACCATGGTGACTACATGAATGGACATGCATGGGCCTCCAATGACGGAGTTGAATCGGGCACATCTCAGGTACGGCATCCCAAGCTGGTGATCTTGGCATGATGGTAACAAGGACACATCGGAGACAATGTTTACACAGGTTTGGGCCCTCTCAAAGAGGCAAAACCCTATGTCCTGCTTCTATTGTATTGGGTTAAAAATTTTTGAGAATTTTTTTTAACAAATAGCGCTTTTGTTTTGCACAAATATAATGCTTGACCGAGCTAGTGAAAAATGGAAAATTAAAAAATAGCTGAGGTCCCATCCCCAAGTCGGTGCCAATCTGGCCCGACGAGGAGCTCGACTCGATGAAGCTGCGGCATGACATAGTTGTCGTGGCGAGGCGAAGCACCCGATCCAGCTGTCGTGATGAAGCAGGTCGGTGGGGTGATGCTGGAGCCCTTGGAGAAGGTTGATGAAGTGATAGCGAAGCCCCCCAAACTAGCTGGGGTGAAGGAGCATAGATATTGAAGCCCCCACGCCCGCCGATGTGAGGGAATAGGTTGGTGTGGTGGACGTCGGCTTGATGAAAAGACGGCGTGGCAATGCTGGCACAGGTCGCGGTTTATGATGCGATCGATGTTGGCTTGATGAAGTGATCATGGGGTGATGTGAAGTGCCTGACCCACTCAATCCGTGCGGTGAGAATGCTGTCTTGGTGATAATTTGGCCTTCACGATACTGTAGTCTTGGTCGGCTAGCCGTGGTGAGAATCCAATGTGGTTGATGACGGCTCGAAGAAGTGACAACCCATCTAGCACATGTCGGCATCCCTAGAGCAACGAGATCGGACAGTTTAATACAGCACGATAGTGAAGAGCACATCGAAAAAGGCTCAAAATTGTAGTCATGTGTTTGAGATCAAAACACAGTACTCCAATATGCTCTTCACTATGCGGCGCATAAGCGAAGAGCACATCAAAGGTACTTTCACTACAAAAAAAAGACACATCCGTTACATTTTGGGTCGAACGAATTTTTTTCCTGTCATGCTTATGACACTTCTATGATGATAATTGTGACAAAACCCGGTATCATCATAGATGTGGTGGGATCCTACTTATATGACAAAAAGTCATGACAAAAAATCAGCTTTTCGTCCTAGGCGGGCCGGAGACGCAGCTGCATGACATTCCTTGGGCCGTCCATGACGGAAAAAACCGTGGTAGAAGCGAGGGCGAGGAAAATTTTGGGGAGTTTCCGGTTACAGTGGTTGGTCGGGGGCCGAGCGATGTGCGTTTCTCTCGTACACGTAAGCACGTGCGTGCAAGGCGTTGGGCTCTAACTGAACCTGAGCGATTTCACTAGCTACGTTACTAAACCCGACCGATCGATCCCTTGCTGTTAACCGAACCCGAGTGATTCCTTCGCTACTGCTGCTAACTGAAGCCGATCGAACCCTGCTGCCTCCTCCCCTTGAGGAACAGTGAGTGTTGTTGGGGGGTTTGGATGAACAGTTCCCGCTAGGAGTGGATGAACAAGATCCCGTGGTGTTGCCTCTGGATGAACAGGACCCCGATCGAGCCAGTAGGGCGTGGATGAACAGGACTCTGTGGAGGGCTAGATGAACAGGACAACCCCGTGGAGGGCTGGTCGAACAGTAGCAGATCGAGGGCAGGATGAATAGTAGCCCATGGAGGGGTGGTTGAACAGCACCCCGTAGAGAGGGCTAGTTGAACACTGGTGGAGGAGTGCACGGTGGAGGCTGGATGAACAGGAGTCCGTGGATGAACAGTCGCAGGTGGAGGCTGGAGGAGGTCGACGGTGGATGAACAGTAGTCTGTCGAGGCTGGAGGAGGTCGATGGTGGAGATGAACAGTATCTCGTGGAGTCCCATTTTGCGGTACGCCACATCCCTCCTAATGAACAAGACCCCCATTTCGGCCGTAGCACTCCAAGACAAGTCCGTTTCCTCCGTTTTGCGGTACGCCACACCCCTCCCGATCAACAGGACCCCGTTTCGACTGTAGGAGGTCCAACAGAAGTTCGTTTCCTCCATTTTGTGGTACGCCAGAGCCCTCCCGATGAACAGGATCCCGTTTCGACCGTGGCCGGTCGAACACAAGGTTGTTTCCTTCGTTCTGCGGTACGCCAGGTCCTATTTCGATCGGCTGTTCCATCCAAGCCGGTTGGCTCCCGATGAACATGACGTATTCCGTTGCCTCCCCATCAACACGACAATGATGCAGTTTCTCCGTTCTGACCCAGCCATGTACACAAGTGATATGTCTCCAATGTATCTATAATTTTTGATTGTTCCATGCTATTATATTACCCATTTTGGATGATTATGGGCTTTAATTTACACTTTTATATCATTTTTGGGACTAACCTACTAACCGGAGGCCTAGCCCGTATTGCTATTTTTTTGCCTATTTAGGTGTTTCGAAGAAAAGGAATATCAAACGGAGTCCAAACGGAATGAAACCTTCGGGAGCGATCTTTTTGGAACAAACGTGATCCACAGGACTTGGAGTGAAAGTCAAGCAACAACCCAGGCGGCCACGAGGGTGGAGCCCCCCCTGCTGGGCGCGCCCCCTGTCTCGTGGGCCCCTCGGGCATCCACCGACCTACTTCTTCCTCCTATATATACCCATGTACCCCAAAAACATCAGAAGCAACCATGAAAAACTATTTCCACCACCGTAACCTTCTGTATCCGCGAGATCCCATCTTGGAGCCTTTGCCGGTGCTCTGCCGGAGGGGGAATCAACCATGGAGGGCCTCTACATCATCTCCAAGAACTCTTCGATGAGTTGTGAGTAGTTTACCACAGACCTTCGGGTCCATAGTTATTAGCTAGATGGCTTCTTCTCTATCTTTGAATCTCAATACCATGTTCTCCTTGATCTTCTTGGAGATCTATTCGATGTAACTCTTTTTGCGGTGTGTTTGTCGAGATCCGATGAATTGTTGGTTTATGATCAAGTTTATCTATGCGAAATATTTGAATCTCCTCTGAATTCTTTTATGTGTGGTTAAGTTATCTTTGCAAGTCTCTTCGAATTATCATTTTGGTTTGGCCTACTAGATTGATCTTTCTTGCAATGGGAGAACCGGAGAAGTGCTTAGCTTTGGGTTCAATCTTGCGGTGTCCTTTCCCAAAGGATGTTAGGCTGACAAAGGCAGGTATTGTATTGTTGCCATCGAGGATAAAAAGATGGGGTTTATATCATATTGCATGAGTTTATCCTATATATCATGTCATCTTTCTTAATCGTTACTCGTTCTTTATGAACTTAATACTCTAGATGCATCTTTGGATAGCGGTCGATGTGTGGAGTAATAGTAGTAGATGCGCAGCGAGTCGGTCTACTTGTCATGGACGTGATGCCTATATACATGATCATGCCTAGATAATATCATAATTATTCGCTTTTCTATCAATTGCTCGATAGTAATTTGTTCACCCGCCGTAATACTTATGCTATCTTGAGAGAAGCCACTAGTGAAACCTATGGCCCACGGGTCTATCTTTTATCATATAAGATTTCAATCTACTTTTATTTGCATATTTACTTTTCCAATCTATATCATAAAATACCAAAAATATATTTATCTTATCATTTTATCTCTATCAGATCTCACTTTTGCAAGTGGCCATGAAGGGATTGACAACCCCTTTATTGCGTTGGTTGCGAGTTCTTATTTGTTTGTGTAGGTGCGTGGGACTTTTAAGGAGCCTCCTTCTGGATTGATACCTTGGTTCTCAAAAACTGAGGGAAATACTTACGCTACTATTGCTGCATCACCCTTTCCTCTTCAAGGAAAAACAACGCAAGCTCAAGACGTAGCAACGAGCCCTGGCCGTACGTATGCGCGAGTAGGCGTTCGAGACCCCGCCCGTATATATGTATGTGGCCGTATTTACTTTCTTGTACCCTGACCGTTGTACGTATGTGTACACGATATTAATGGGCTGCGTGACATGCTACGTGCGCGCCTCTACTATGACACGTGCCCGTCCTTACACGGCCATGGTTCATCGCTGCAGCCTACAGACAGACCGATCGACTAGTATGTACGTACACGTTCGCGGCCAGAATGACAACGCTATGTACGCTTCGACCAGGTGGGTCCCGACTGTCAGGCACTTCCTTGCGTGCGAAGATGTAGCTGGTGGGTCCCAGCAGTCAGGGGGGTCTTTTTTTTTGCCCGTAATATGGACGCACTTCCTTGCATGTGAAGATGTAGCTGGTGGATCCCGGCAGTCAGCGTGGTAAAACATTATTTTCAGGGTAAAAAGGATGTGGTTGCATGCATGCGTCCACGGGCGTGGTGCGTCCCCACTGTCAGCCTCTCATGTACAATCATCTTCCGATGACTCTCGGTTGTTGACCACGTTGGTCACACCATGCCGAGCGCACCAAGGCTGATGGATGACGGTAATGCCTCAGATTGGAATGACCCGGAGATGGGGAAGATGCGGTAGTGTAGTCGTAGATGGAGAGGAGTGGGAAACTTGAATGGTTCGGGTGTGCGGCAGCATAGCCGCCCACGGGAGACAGGAGCAAGAACAGAGGTTGAAGAAGGAGCACGACTGTTGGATTAACATCCAACGGTCCAGCTGATAGAATCATTTATTGCTTAAGTTGACAAAGCCCTGCGTACACGTCCGCTTAGTAGGCCCAAAAGTCAGCCACCAAATCTGACGGGTCCCAGCTGTCAATGGGAGGAATGATTTTTTTCGCATAACAAGGAGGCACTTCCTTCCGTGCGAAGATACAGCCAATGGGTCCCAATTGTCAAGGGGAGGAAACATTTTTTCAGCTTAATAAGGAGGAACTTTCCTTGAGTGCGACCATGGACCTCGTGGGTGGGCTCTCCACGTACAGTCCTCTTCCGATGACTCTCGTTTGTTGACCATGCTGCACCGAGCGCAACGAGACGGTGGACGACGGTGAGGCCCCGAACGGGAACGGCGTGGAGATGGGAAGACGCGACAGTGGAGTCGCAGATTGAGAGGAGGAGAAAGGGTTATAACTGGTTCTAGTGTGGCGTGGGGCTGCAGTCGGTGGAGAATAATAGGAGGTGTGGAGGGGTGGAGGGATAGCCTGGCCAGCGGTGGGGTAGCACTTCGCAGCGATGCGTGCTAAGCAGAGCCGCTAGCCGCCGGAGGCCAAACCAGGCGGTCCCGTCGATGTTGGAGGAAGAAGACGAGAGATTGAAGGTGCATGTTGGCCGTTGGATATAAATCCAATGGTTGTGGATGTCATAATCATTTGTTGACCAAGTTGACAACGCCTTGTGTCGATGTACTAAAGTAGGGGCAATCCTTTGTACCCCTTACTTGTTTGCGGGCAGTCAGAGCCACGGGCCGAAGCAACACTTAGCAGGAAAAAGGGAGGAGTCGAAGCCGCAAAAGAATTAGCCAACTCCAGAGACCGAGACCACAGAGAGCAGATGGACGAAGCAGGTTTCCCCGGCAAGACCCTTGCCGGGGCAGCCTCAGCAGCCCCGGCAAGACCCTTGCCGGGGCGGCTCGCCCACACCAGCAGAGTGAGCCACCCTCGAACCCATGGTCTCCAACACCATCAACTACGTTGGGCCAGGGCTCGGGAGGCGCCTCCATGGTGGCATGCAGATCTTTGTGAAGACAAAGAATATTCAAGATCCGATGAGGATTGGGAGGCAATGATCCTCGATAAGATCCTTGCCAAGGAAACCCACAAGACCCCCGGCAAGACCCTTGCCGGGGACGATAGCGCGCCATGGCAAGACCCTTGCTGAGGGCGTCAGCGAGGCCACTGCAAGCCCGCGCCAACCAAGTCTCCACCTCCGCTTGCATACAGCTACCAGCCCAACCAGCTGGGCAGTCACCTGCATGGCAACATGCAGCTTCCAGGCCAACTCAGCACACACCTGCGTGGCGGCATGCAGATCTTCGTGGAGACTCCACCATCGCGCCACCTCAGCTGCTTGCCTGCCTACATGGCGCCGCATGCATCGCTGGCCAGTGCGCGTGTCGACACGAGGAGGAGCGGCGACGGACGGGACGGGCCTCGCTCTCGTCCCCGATAAAGCAAGAGGACACCTAAGCTATGCATTAAATGCGCCTTGTCCTGTAGTACGAGCGATAAGCTCATAGCACTGTAGGCCTTTCCACATCATGTGTGCCACTGTGGCATCCCCTTTCAACTATAAAAGGAGGCCCATGGCGTACTTGAGAGGGATTCTGCTCTTTTGAACCACGCAGCCATCGTAGCTAGTTCAAGAGCTCAATAACACTCAATACATCCACCAAAGCAGGACTAGGGTTTTACGCATCCTCGCAGCCCGAACCTGGGTAAACGATCATTGTGCTGATTGCTAATCCTGCTCTTCTCACAACCCCGCACCCCGCAACCGCAGAAGGGATCCTCGTGATCCCATAGGTGTCGTTTCCCACAGACATCTTTGGCATGCCAGGTAGGGGGTGCGCAATTGTTAGAATATGGTCTAGTAGTTGGCCTAGCAGTTCTTCATCGCCATGGCTCCTAAGAAGAAGATGACCACGACGATCAGTTCATTCGGGACCGAACTGCCAGTACCGGTGTGGACCAGTAGCGGGCCGGTCGCGGAGAGAACCCGTGGCGTGCCCCGTGAACATCCACATCACCCTGGCAGTCCAGGCCTGGTGAGCGGCATCGTTCGTACGCCAGGCGACGAGCCACGAGTCGCGGGCTCCAGAGACGGAGCCGGGCCCCCCGCAGGCGGCGCGTGGTCCTCCAGGGGCGTCGTTGTGCCGCCAGACAGCGGCGCGGCGACATCCAAGACGCCAACACCGGTGCCCATGGCGTGCTCTTCTCAAGTCGTGCATGATGAGCAGCGCCGCCCTGCTGGTGACCCTGGGCACCGCCCTGGGAAGAGTCCCATGCGCCCTTCACATGATGAGGAGGGCCAGCATGCGCACCGAGGTGCTGGCGGAGGTGGCAGACGGCTGCGGGGCCGTGATGGGGCTCCTTCTGACGCGGTCAGAAGTCGAAGCGCATCGCAGTCCACACAGCTTTCGCCGCCACCCACGCCAGCAAAAGCCCTAGCATGCGCGCAACTGCTCCTCGACTTTCCTCCCGCTGCCAAGAAGCTTGACGAATGGAGGGCCACCATTCGGAGCCTCGTCGGCATCGCTAACAACGACGAGTTGCGGCCGGTAGGACTCGTAGGCCGTCGCTCCGTCGAGCCACCGCATGCCAGCGGAGGACGGGCCGGAGGCAATGCAGCCACGATGCACTCCCCTCCTCCATACCGGCCACCGCGGGTGTCGGTCCGTCGCGACGATGCTCGTGATGATATCTCCATAGCGTCGTCCGACTCGCGAACCCGCGGCGACCAACGTCAAGTTCTTCGGGAGCGAGCTCATGAAGATGCTCGAACCACCATCGAGCGCCGGTGTGACGCGAGCCACCAGTCGGACAGGCGGGCAGGGCCCACTACGGAACACCCAGCACCGGGAGGCTACGGTGGCCTACCCTACGAGGTGGGTTGTCCTGCCTTCACCCGTGAGCTGCGGCAGTTCCAGTGGCCCTCCCACCACACGTTCAAGCACGACGTTGGCGAGAAGTACAACGACAAGATGCACCCGTCGGAGTTCCTCAGCATGTACACCATCGCGATGCAAGCTGCCGGGGCTCGCGACGATAAGGTGCTCGCCAACTATTTCCCGTTGGCACTCAGGCCCAATGTTATGTCATGGTTGGTGCACTTGCCAGTGGACTCCATTTCTTCTTGGGCGGATCTGTGTCATGAGTTTGTTGGCGCCTTTACTGGAGGCCACCAAGCTCATGGCCAGGCGAGTGATTTGCATATCATCCCCCAGAAGGAAGGAGAAAACTTGTGCAAGTACATCCAAAGGTTCAGCCGAGTGCAGTACAACATCCCTGACGTTCAACCTGCCGCCGTGATCAGTGCATTCTATCAGAATGTGCGCAATCGTAAGATGCGTGAGGAGCTGGCGATGAACAAGGTCAAGGATGTGGCCGAACTTTATGTTCTGGCCGATCAGTGCGCTCGGGCTGAAGAGGGAAGGAAGTACCCTAGCGAAGACGCCGACACGGAAACCGACTCCACGGATGACACCGCCACCCCGATGAAGAAGGGCCGGCGCCGTAACAGGAAGCGCAAGGGCAAGACCATGCTTGCCGTCGAGGGGTCCGACGATACCGGCACCACCAAGAAACCCAAGGCGAGTGACCCCGGCAAGGAGGTTGCCGGGTGTGTCTCTTGCTGAGCCTTGGCGGCTGCCGATAAGCCATGGGGCTCCGACAAGCAATATTGCAAGATCCACCGCACCAAGGGCCATGAGCTCTAGAACTGCTGGCAAGTGGAACTGCTCGCTGAGAAGCAGAAAGCAGAGTATGAGCGGTGGGACAAGGAGAAGGGCCAAGAGGGTGCCGAGGGATCCGGCAAGAAGCGTGGCGGCCAAGGAGGCCACCGCGGCAAGGATAATCAGCAGGAGAGGCCCGCCCGGGGCCGCGACAAGAAGCAGGAAGACGATGATCACGACGAGGACGATGAGTCCGGCGACCACGAGTTCCAGAAAGCCACAAAAGCCATGTGTGTCGATGGTGGCGCCTCGCTGCATATATCCCACCGCCAGCTCAAGCAGTAGGCGCGTGAGATCATAGCGGTGGAGCCGTCATTCAACGCACGGAAGCCGCTGAACTGGTCCAGCATGCCTATCATCTTCGACACCGAGGACCATCCTGACCACACTACTGCGGTCGGGTGCTTGCCGTTGTTGGTTTCACCAACAATCCGCAACCTTAAGGTGACGAAGATGCTGGTTGACGGCGGGGCCGGTCTGAACCTGATCTTGCCTGTTGTGATCAAGAGGCTGCAGATCCCTGATGGAGACCTCGAGTAGACGGGCACATTCCCAGGGGTCAACCCGGGGAGGAGCCAGTCGAAGGGAAAGGTCACGCTGCCCGTGACGTTCCGAGGTGAGCTGAACTACAGGACGTAGAGGATTGTCTTTTATGTAGCCGAGATCCCCTTTCCCTACAATGGGATCCTCGGTTGCCCGGCACTAGCCAAGTTCATGGCGGCTTCACATTACGCCTACAACACGCTGAAGATGCCCGGGCTGATGAACATCATCACCGTCCCCTCCGCCAAGAAAGACGCGTTGATTTGCGCCGACCAACTCTACCCGGAAGCAGTCGGAGCAGCTGCCGCCAAGGCACCTGCTCCTGTCGACGGAGTCCCGGGAGGGAAAAGGACCGGCGAGACCCCTCGCACCCACTCCGGCAAGCGCACCTCTTTGGGGTGTTGCGCTCCCATTGAGGACGTGCCAGAGAGCTCCATTGGCAAGAGCAAGAATTCCAGAGCTGCACCACCAGAGACCAAGAAGGTGCCCGTCAAGGAGGACGGCATGGGGGGGAGCTTTTATCATAAGCTCCACCCTCGACAGCAAATAGGAAAGCGAGCTCGTCACTTTCCTGCGGGCGAATGTCGATGTGTTTGCATGGCAAGCCTCCGACATCCCTGGCGTTCCCAGGGAAGTGATTGAGCACCATCTTGTTGTCTGCCCTCATGCACGGCCTGTCAAGCAAAAGGTCAGGAAGCAAGCTCTGGAGAGGCAGGAGTTCATCACAGAGGAGATCAGAAAACTAGAGGCGGCAGGCTTGGTAAGGGGGTGCTCCATCCGACGTGGGTGGCCCACCCGGTAGTGGTGCGCAAGGCAAACGGGGAGTGGAGATTGTGTATTGATTAAACAGACATCAATAAAGCTTGTCCAAAGGATCCCTTCCCATTACCACACATCGACCAGATTTTTGACTCCACGGCTGGGTGTGACCTGTTATCATTCCTCGACGCCTACTCAGGTTACCACTAGATCTTCATGACAAAATAAGACAAGGAGAAGACATGGTTCATCACCCCATGTGGTATGTATTGCTCTTCACGGATGCCTTTCGGGTTGAAGAGCGTTGGCTCAACTTTTGCAAGGGCAGTCCAAATTGGTTTTGAGCCCCAGCTACATAGAAATATGGAAGCTTATATGGATGACATAGTGGTCAAAACGAAGGACAAAGCAACACTTGTGCAAGATCTGGAGGAAACATTTGCGAACCTGCGCAAGATCAACCTCAAGTTGAACCCTGAGAAGTGTGTCTTCGGTGTCCCGTACGGCAAGCTTCTCGGGTTCTTTGTGTCGCAACGCGGGATTGATGCAAACCCAGATAAGATCAAGGCCATCGAGTAGATTGGGGCACCTAAATGGATCAAAGACGTGCGTCGGCTCACTGGCCGCCTTACCGCCATGAGCAGATTCATCTCTAAGTCCGGAGCGTGCCCTTCCCTTTTTCAAGATCTTGAAGAAGACGGGCCCGATGGAGTGGACCCCGAAGGCCGAGGCAGCGCTGCAGGATCTGAAGAAGTACCTCTCTTCTACCCCAGTGCTGGTTGCGCCCAAACCACAAGAACCGTTGCTACTGTACCTAGCGGCAACGAATCAGGTGGTTAGTGCTGCACTAGTGGCACAGAGAGAGGTCAATGAAGAGGCAGCAGCAGCGGCAGAGTCAATAGATCACGAGCCGGAACCCTCTCCGGCAGGGCTCGGTCCCGGCAAGACTGATTCCCCGGTAGAGGCTAACGCTAGTGCAACAGGGCCCGCGCGACTAGGTCAAGCGACGCAGAAGAAGAAAATGGTGCAGCACCCAGTTTACTTCGTAAGCTCCCTCTTGCAGGGGGGCTAGGTCGAGGTACTCAGGTGTGCAAAAATTGCTCTTCGGCCTCCTTATGGCCTCGAGGAAGTTGCGCCATTACTTCCAAGCGCACGAGATCACCGTGGTCACTCGCCTCCCGTTGCAACGGATACTGCATAACCCAGATGCAATGGGGAGGATCGTGGAATGGGCCCTGGAGCTGTCGAGTTTCACTTTAAAGTTCAAAAGCACCTCGATGATTCAGAGCAGAGTCTTGGCGGATTTCGTTGCAGAATGGACCTCGACGCCCGACGAAGAGGTACAGGAGACCACTCTCCCCCGGCAAGGAAACGAGTCGCAACTGGATCATGTACGTTGATGGGGCCTTTTTGCTGCAAGGCGCTGGTGCTGGTGTTCTGCTTGTCGCACCCACCGGAGAGCACCTCAAGTATGTCATCCAAATGCACTTTCCCCAGGAGATGTCAACTAACAACACCGCCGAGTACGAGGGCTTGCTTGCCATTTTCAGGATCGCGGCGGACCTCGGAGTCAAAAAGCTCGTCGTCAGGGGAGATTCGCAGCTCGTCGTCAGGCAGATCAACGAAGATTATCAAAGCATGTTGATGGAAGCTTACGTGGATGAAGTGAGGAAACTAGAGGAGCGCTTTGACGGTATACGAGCAGAGCATGTCCCTCGGACAGAAAACGACAACGCCGACTACTTGTCAAAGCACGCTGCCCTCAAGCTACCTGTGGAACCAGGTACTTTTGTGCTTCGTTTAACTCAACCATCTGTCGAACCATCAACCGGGCAGAACAAGCGGAGGAAGCTGGGCCCCGACAAGTACTTCCCCATCGAGCTCCCCAGAGCAACTGGTGAAGATGTTGTCGTGGATGCCGATCCTGCCCGCGGGGCAACCGACTCCGGCAGGGCCTCGGGCCATTAGCATAGAGACGACCATTCCCGTGGCAGAAGAGATGCCTTTGGTCCTTGTCATCGAGCCACGGACTCCGGCGTGGGCGCAGCACACCGTCTGATTCCTCCAAAAAGGAGAGCTTCCTAAGGAGTAGGAAGAGGCAGAGAGAGTAGCCCGCCGGTCTGCTTTGTACCAATTCGTTGACAATGTCTTGTACAGAAAAAGACTGAATGGGGTGAAATTGAAGTGCATCTCCCGGGAGGAAGGACTAGAGCTGTTAGCAGAGATACATGGAGGCATATGTGGATCCCACATAGGGTCGAGGGCCCTTGCTGGCAAGGCTTTCCGGCAAGGTTTCTTCTGGCCCATTGCCCTCCAGGATGCGACGACACTAGTAACCAAGTGTGAAGCGTGCAAGTTCCATTCAAAGAAGCTTCATCAACCAGCTCAAGCCCTTCAAACCTTCCCACTCTCCTGGCCCTTCTTGGTCTGGGGGCTCGACATATTGGGCCCTTTCCCTCGTGCCGTCGGGGGCTTTGAGTACTTGTACATTGCAATCGACAAGTTCACAAAGTGGCCAGAGGTGGAAGCGGTGAGGAAGGTGACAGCTCAGTCAGCCATCAAGTTCTTCAAGGGCTAGTTTGCCGCTTTAGGGTACCCAACAGGTCATCACCGACAACGCACACAGCTTCACAAGCCACGCCTTCATGCAAGACATTCAGATCTCGCAAAGAAGGTTCTGTTTTGCTTCCGTGGCACACCCACGGCAACCGCCAAGCGAGAGAGCAATGCTGAAGTTCTGCGAGGCTTAAGAACGAAGACTTTTGACAGGCTGCGCAAGAGTGGAAGGCGCTGGATTGACGAGTTGCTGGCGGTTCTTTGGTCGATCAAAACAACGCCAAATCGGGCCACCGGCCAGACACCCTTTGCCCTGGTCTACGAGGCAGAAGCAGTTCTCCCCACGGAACTCATATACGGGTCACCTCGAGCGCTCGCTTATGATGAGCTTGAGCAAGAGCGATTGCGGCAAGATGATGCAATGCTCCTTGAGGAAGATCGTCTCCGGGCGGCTGTGAGAGCAGCACGCTAGCAGCAAGCCTTGCGTTGCTACCATAGCCGCAAGGTTCATGCCTGGAGCTTTGAGGAAGGCGACCTTGTTCTTCGGCACGTTCAGTCGGCCAAGAATTCCAACAAGTTGATGCCAAAGTGGGAAGGCCCTTATCGGGTAACACGAGTCACTGTGCCCGCCTTGATCCATACCGAGACCAAGATGCCATTCCAGTGAGCAACTCCTAAAACATCGAGTATCTTCGCAAGTTTTACCCATAAGGCGCGGCTACCGGGCCTCCTGGCAAGCCACCTTTTGTACAAGCATTGGCGGCAAGGTATCTAACCCTTTGTACAAAGCCAGGCGCAGACCCTGAGCATAAATAAATGAAGCACTGGCGCCCTAAGTTATAGCATGCATGCTAGGTCAAGTCTCTTCCTCAGTTAGGGTTGACGGTGCTTAGCGGCGGCTAACCCCTAGCTTAGAGGTCGAGTGCGCGTCTCTCTATTCTTTTCTGTCCTCTTTGGTTTGCAGGGCACATGAGAACTTCTGCCGAGCTATTTGGAAGAAAGGGAACGGATTGGCGTCTCGACCCCGGCAAACCAAAGTTGCCGGGGGCTGCAAGTACAAGGATCCAACCGCGGCAAGCCAAGGTTGCCAGGGGCTGCTGATCCAGATAAGTATTTTATCCTCTATCATGCATTTCGGTATGGAACTGGGATATGTGAAACCTCGTTTTATTTTTAGGCTACCGTGCTCCCCTTTTTCTGTACCCAAGGATTATCTCCTGGGTCCGGATTTGGTTGTAGTCGCAGCAGCAAGGAAATGGAATGAGGAGCCTAAGCCCACTTCATCCCTGCCTCCGCCAAGGGCGCGAGAAAGGTTGAGCAAAGTGGAGGAACGACAAGGCCTGTTGCCGGGCGAAAAATGTTTATCTTAAATAATAATGAGGATTCGCTCCTTGTCGCGGGTTTCACCCACGAACGAAAAACCCGGCAAACATCCCTTTTTCATTAAAAACATCCCGTACAGGTACAAATCATACAGAGTGAAAAACATGAGCAAGGGGATTACAAGTTCTAAATTTAACAAAGGCCCGAAGGCTTACAGACTAAAAAGAGATAAGATGCCCGTAATCCCTTTCTTGTCCCTCTCCTCAGGAGGCAGGTCAAGGAAGCGAAAAGGGGCAAAATGAGCGCCTAGGCGAGGTACGAGGAGCAGAAGGCGCCAAGAGAACATGCTGGCGGTCTCCTAGGAGAGGGTTGGCGGTGGTGGCACCGGAGGGAGAGCTGGAAGATGAGGCAGCGGTCTGTCAATATGCTTGAAGGTGTCGGTGCCATCGTACTCCGACTTGACGGTCCGCTACCCCCTTCTTCGCCTTCTCCGGCCTCCCTACGCCAGTCGCCCAAGGAGGCGATCCCGAGAAGTTCAAGGAACCGGCGACACGGATGATGGGGTCGCCGGTGTCGCCCCGGAGCGGCGCGCCCGACACTTAGTCGGACCCATCATCCTGTCGCCCGCTACCCTCATCGTCGTTGTCGCTGTCCTCCTCGCCACTCCCGCTCGAGGAGGAATCTTCATCGTCAGAGGAGCTCTCCACGCAGCACCTTACGCAAGTCCCGAAGTGCCCAATGACCTTGACGGAGAGGAGGCCGCTCTCCATTAGTTTGAAATGGAGAGTGAGCCCCTCCGTCAGGCTGTGGATGCGGGCGAAAATCTTCCACCCCCGGCGAAGGTACATGACGTGAGGGGCTGGCAACTCGACGTCGGCCCATGTGCCGCTATTCCCACAGCCCCTCAGGTGCAGCCTCAGCGCCTGTGGTGGGTCCAGCTCCATCTCCCGCGCAAATGGGGTCGGGAGACGAAGACGACAGAGCGGTGATATAGAACCACTCCTGCTGCCACAGTCCGAGTTCCTCTTGGAAGGAACCCTCGGGCCACGGGGCATCGGCCTTTCTGCTTATGGCCGCCCCGCCGCACTCCGCTTGATGCCCCCCGATCATCTTCGGCTCCACATTGAAGGTCTTCAGCCACGGGCCAAAGTGGGGAGTGACGCGGAGGAAGGCTTCGCAGACGATAATGAATGCGGAGATATGGAGGATGGACTCCAGAGCCAAGTCGTGAAAATCCAGCCCGTAGTAGAACATGAGCCCTCTCACGAAGGGGTCCATCGGGAAGCCTAAACCCCGACGGAGGTGGGATACGAAGACAACATACTCACCGGGCTCGGGGGCGGGCACGGCCTGCCCTTGGGCAGGCAACCTGTGCGAAATCTCGAGGATGTACTTGGCCTCACGCAGCTTTAATACGCCCTCCTCCATGACGGAGGAGGGCATCCACCGACCTTGGAGGTCGGAGCCGGACATGGTTGAGAATCCAAGCACTCGAACTGGAGCTGGGTGTTAGAACCGGGAGCGAGAAGGAGATTCGCGCGAGATTGAAGAAAAGGAATGATCCTTGGTCCTCTTATAAAGGGAAAAATACCAAGAGTCGCCTCCGGACTGCTAAGGATTCACCTTCGATGGAGGAGGCGTGGCGACGGCACGGTTGGGTTACCCACGCTGTATTGATGAGAATCCTGAATAAGGGGAACACGATCTCCGCTCGACAAGACGTGCCAAGGAAACCGCCGCTAAACGTGTTGAGGTGGTATAATAAAAACGATTCAAACAAAGGCTTGGTAGCGGTGTGATGTCACGCCGCATAATACGTCAGCAGATTGGACTGGTGTACATTTTATTCTCTATACGGTGGAATGTGGAATTTATTTTGCGAGCCGACACTATCCCGGTGTTCATGATCTTCTCGGATTATTCAAGGAGGAACCCGCCTTGCAATGCCGAACATTATGCGCTACCGGACTTATCGCCATTGAAGCCTAGTTCGTGGGCTACCGAGGAGTCCCGACTAGGGGTATCCGGACAGCCGGACTATCATCATCCGCCGGACTCCAAGACTACGAAGATACAAGATTGAAGACTCCGCCCCGTGTCCGGATGGGACTTTCCTTGGCGTGGAAGGCAAGCTTGGCGATACTAATATGTAGATCTCCTACCATTGTAACCGACTGTAACCCTAGCCTCCTCCGTGTCTATATAAACCGGAGGGCTTTAGTCCGTGAGGACACAACATACATTACAACAATCATACCATAGGCTAGCTTTAGGGTTTAGCCTCCTTGATCTCGTGGTAGATCCACTCTTGTACTACCCATATCATCAATATTAATCAAGCAGGACGTAGGGTTTTACCTCCATCGAGAGGGCCCGAACCTGGGTAAAACATCGTGTCCCTCGTCTCCTGTTACCATCCGCCTAGACGCACAGTTCGGGACCCCCTACCCGAGATCCGCTGGTTTTGACACCGACAGTGTGTGTGCGCATGAGAGGAGTCGACATCAAGAGAACGGGTTTGTTCGAGAGACACCGAGGAAGACAACTATATATCGATGGTGCATGTAGGCGGGAATTAAACGAAGGGATGGTCTTGGTTTCGGGGATATAGGGGAAGAGTGAGAGGGGGTAGCTAGAAGGAGATTGTTAAGTGTGAGTGTGTGTTTTACCCATCCAGGCGGAAGTTATGTGCACACAAGAAGAGAACAATTTGATGTGGCATTAGGGTTGAGGGTAATTAACTACGTATGGAGACATAGAGACCTTGAACGTGCATGTGCGAGAGGTATACATGTATACGTGGGATGTGTGTGTGTGTGTGCCGCGCGCATGATCGAGATAAAAGAAAGAAGACATAAGTCATAAGATCAACGACATGGGAGAGACGGATCGGTATGACAATATGCATGCATGTGAGAGTGCAGGGAAGAAGGCCCGACAATTGAGCATGTGTTTTTTTCTTTAAGAGATAGTGGTGTGGGCTGGAGCATGCATCTACGGCGAGCAGAGGGAGTGAGACACAATGATTGTGCAAAAGAGATCAACCTATAAATGCATGTATGGAGAGACATATATAGTGTGGGTGATAGGAAGGAGTGCGTGCAAGGAGAAACTACAGATAGATACAGAGATGGAGATGCTAGCTAGAGAGACATCGGCTAGTTTGAGTGTTGGAGATGGCCGCCGGGTGGTTCAGAGGGTGAAGTTATGTGTGTGTGAGAGAAAGATAAAAAGAGGGCACTTGACTGCATGTAGAGAGAAACATATGTGAGGGTGAGAAAGAAGGTTGATGGAGAAACAGATAAATAGAAAGATAAAGATGCTAGCTAGTGTGCGTTAGAGATAGGAATTGAGTGGATCAGAAGGCTGAGTTATGTGTGGGTGTGAGAGAGATAGAGAAAGGGTGCATGTGAGTCACATACAAACAAATATCAAAGAGAAATGAGATCCAGAGAGATGGAGTTTTGTGTCTACGAGAGAGAAAGATATTTTACAATGAGAGTGATAGCTAGAGAGACATATGAGGGAACGCAAGATATCTCTAGGGAGAGAGAGAGAGATAGAGAGAGAGAGAGAGAGAGAGAGTGTGTGTGTGTGTGTGTGAGCGACATACAAGAGAATGGTGTTTCATGCGGGGTGTTTTACTTCTCAAACATGTATAATGTGCTTCACACACGCAACATATAGTATAATCCCGTTTAGACATTAATTGCATATAAACCATGCATTGGTGTATCAAATATGCATGGTTTATATGCAATTAATGTCTAAACGAGATTACACTATATGTTGCGTGTGTGAAACACATTATACATGTTTGAGAAGTAAAAAACCCAGCATGAAACACACATTAATTGGAGACAGTTAGCGAGGAATGCATACATTGGATTTCAATATAAAGTGGTTTCAAATATTTGAAAATTGAAATTAAGATGGATGCATCCTTATGAATCTGAGATCATGCCATTTGTAAACCATATTTATGTATAAAGGGTGTTGTGCTTTTGAAAGTATATATAAAAAATGATGTATATAGAATTTTATTCCAATCAAAAATGGATCCTGCCCGCACAAAAATAGAATACAAACTGGATTCGAATTGAGTTGGCAAGGTAAATGTGCACTCTTACTCTGCAAAAATTTGACTGAAGCGGGGAAAGTCATAGTAAACGCCCGAAACCAAAATCTGCGAGAAGGAAATTACTACCTCTCACCCGCAAAGCCTATCGGCTCGATTTCTATAGGTTTCGATAGGGGGAGGTTTGTAATTTCACTCAAATGTGACATAGCCGCCTCTCACCCGGATTCATACACGGTGGGCGCCAAAACACAGTTGTCTCCTCGGCCGAAATCGACTCCCTCCCCGATTCATACACGGTGGGCACCAAAAACAAACTCTCGGCGGCAAATATTCGGTGTATCCGAGATTACCGCCCTATCCCCAACCGACTAATATTGCTGTGATGTAGGAAAATTTGAAATGGGGCTAAGTTTGTAAATTTCTCGATTTGAGACAAGCGCTACCAAGACATGGTTCCACCCTTCCTCTCTCCTCCATTTCCCATTCAGCATCTGTGGGCGCCAAAACACCCTCTCCACCCCAGCCTCCTCCGTCCGCCACCCCATCCATTGCCGTCCTCCTCCACCATGCCACAGCTGATACCCCGACACCGTCATCCATTACAAGAGATCGACCTACCTCATCCATGGCTTCAGACCGGGATCCTTGCATCCCGTCCTCTCGCTTCATCCCCGCCATCATCCACCTTGCCGGCGCCGCTCCTACAACTATCTCGTCCACCGCTCCCCGCCACGATCTGCTTCCACGCCGCCGACAGCCATCGCTACCGCAACACCATCAAATTCTCAGCAGATGCATACACAACGCCACACTTGAGGCGGTACTCTTTCGTATCTGCTCAACTTATTTATCACAGCAAGAAAATAGATCGCCGCTGCTTTACTCTGATTTCTTGTCCATCACTAACTTGCTAGTTGAAAGCAAACATTGGTTGCGAAGTTGCCTTTGTCCAGTTTGCACCTTCAGATCTGCCATGGAACGCACAACACTATACTCGCAATGCTTATGGTTTTCCCCTTTTATATTCCACACTAGTTAAATGACAGTAGACTAAATTTCAAAATTGGGTCAGTCGATTTTTCAGAGCTCGCTGGAGTTCGCCAGTGCGAAGGAATGGGCTCGGGTGGGGACGGTGGTTGTGGGGGGCGGTGGTGGAGCCTCGCCGAACGAAGGAAACTCGACGTGGGTGGAGGCGGGGTGGGGGTGGGGGTGGCGGAGGAACACAGGCGATGGGGACGGTGGTTCGCCGGGCGTCTGCGGCGCTGTTCTCAGATGGAAGAATCAGAGACGAGGAAGAAGAAGGGTTAGGAGACGTAAGATCTTCATCCAACTGCCTGAAATGGTCGACTGAGCCAAATGACAAAAGTCACTCGACTTGCATGCAGACATGCCTTTATATTCAGTACCATCATCATACCGCTAGCATCGCCTCCTGAATCCATCAAGCTAAACAACGTACACTCATAATTCCAAACTTGTTCTTTCAAATACTTAATCTGATATGATGTCGATATTACTAAAACAGATAACATTTAATTGGTCACTAAGGTTCCTATTTTACTTTCAAAAGCACGCACCACATATAGAGAGACAGCAGGAGTTGCATTCTTAATGCGCCTAGTTCATCATGTGTGGGCACTCCAAGAATCTAACATTTTATTATCCAAAATCTGCTTGCTCTTCTTTAGCATGTTCCTCTTCTCGTTTTTCTTTAATAAGTACTCTCTCCATTCCTAAATACAAATCTTTGTATAGATTCCACCATGGACTACATATGGAGCAAAATGAGTGAATCTACACTCTAAAATGTATCTCAGATACATCTCAGATGTGATCCATAGTGGAAATCTCTACAAAGACTTATATTTTGGAACGGAGGGAGTATGATAGTAGTACAGTATATGTTCCTTGTAGTGAAGATGAGCAGGGACATTTGCAGTGTAGAGGTCTATATGGTCGGTTGTGATGGACACTTTGAACTCTTCGGGCCTCTTTGATTCATAGGATTTTGTAAACATAGGAATAGGATTTGTAGTGGCCTGCCCACTTGAATCCTATAAGAATAGCCAGGAAATGCGGGGAGTTGTGTCGCCTTTGAGAGTTAGACTCATATTAACAATACCGCACCTTCAGTTGAAGAGAGATGGTATCTGAAGCCTTTCTAGCCATACCGGCAATATTAGCACATATATTCCAGCAAGTTCCACTTTGCTGATTTTACTCTGATGCTTACAGTTTTCCCGTTATATCTACACTATGATCTGTGTAGCTGCTTTGTGTCACACTAGAGCAGTCCACTCTTGAAGCTAAACACACTAATCATAAGTCCAAAGATTACTTCTTCAAATATGAATGGTGATATGATACTGATATTAGTTAACAGACACACATTTAATTGGTCAGGTAATGCTCCCGCTTGATTTTCCAAATGCATGTGGCCACATATAGAGAGACAACATGGAATTGCATTTCTTTGGGCGCTGTGATTCATCATGAGTGGGCAACCAACATTGTATGCAAAGAAGTGGAACCTCAATAATATGCTTCCTCTTCTATTCTTCAACATGTTCCTCTTTTGTTATTCTCTATTTAGTACGTATAGTATGTTCCTTGTTAGGAAGGGGAGCAGGGACATCTACAGTCAACAACTGATATAGCTGGCTTGTACGTGATCGATAGGCTTTCAATTAGTAGCAGCAATACAACACCATATTTTCGAGCCAGTTCCACTTTCCCGATTTATATATCGTGGTTATGATGTACCCCTTTTATGTACACTACAATCTGCCTAGTTGTTGTGTGCTCTTGTTATCATGGTTTGGCAATAAACTCTCTATACAGTATATTATGAACCTATCATCTGCCAACTGTCCTTACTTCTAGAGCCTATTTTTGTGTACTTGTGCCAGATTATATTAATGCACGCACCATATTACAGCACACATAAGATCTCTCATCAGAATCCAGTGATAGCACACAAGGGTTTCAAGGGGCGCCCCTATATTAGAATATCCTCTGCATTAGAAAGATAATCTCACTACTATTTATGTTTTCATGGTTCTCAGATATTATACGAATTACAAAGTGAATATCGAATCCGCAAGATCGTAAGAATATTGTGGAACACTGCAATGACTTACAAAATTGGCACCAAGGCATTGAGTGCCATTCTGGATGCAAAGAAACTCATATGCTCCCCACCTGTAGATTCTTGTTCAGAATATGATCCTAATGACTATTCTAACCTCGAGGAGTCAAAGGCAGATGGCCTGTCCTGTTCACCCATCAAGGTGCTTGTTCTAATTTGGCAAGGTTTTATTGATTGTGTGTATCTTGCATATGTTGTCTTGCATTTCTTCTACTTTGTTGCACCGCCATCTGCTTAGTTTACTCATCATATATGTCGAGATGCCATGCCCATCCATTATCAATACATATTCCATCTGTCATCATACCATGTTTTTCTCCTCAAATGCTATTCTGTGCATCACACATCAAAAAGGAAGAGGGTGATTGCCGAACATGAAGGAGCACCAGCAAAGTCCTAGAAAAACATGGTGGTGCCAGAGAAATCAGAAAGCACCCCACTTATATTGGATGTACAACCAGTGACACAAAATGTAGGACCGACTCCAGCAGACTGTACCCATACATCACTGGCCACACCACTAGGCCACCACACAGGATGCCGATTTTAGTTGCCATAGCACCAGCCGTACCACAGAAAAATTCCACTCAAGCAAAAAGTACAGCAAGTCCACCGGCCGAAGACCTATCCCAACTGCTGAGACGGCCAATTCCTGTAGATTGGAACCCCATTCCAGTTATTCCCAGTTTAAAAGACAATGCTTTCGATGTTGTTAGGGACTACGTGTATATATTCCCATTATGGGAAGATTATAGTGAAGACAAACACCATTTCCACATCTTCCTGTCCCACTTACGTGTAAGTGCTATTATTCATGGTGATTATTTTCCTGTTTTCTGCTGATTGAACACATCAATGATTTACATTACATTGTTGTAAGTAGGCGAGGGTCAATCTGGATAGTCATGACGAGCAAAGCTTGCTTGTGCTTTTCAAGGAAGCATTGCAGTAGTATCGGTTTTACCTAAGGAAATCACACTTTGATGGCAAGTCTATAAATGAATTTCCGGTGAAGTCTCTCGTGCTAAATTTAGAAGACATTGAATGGAAAAACCTTGTTATGCACTAGTCTCGTTCCCAGGATGAAGTACTATCCATCATATCACATGAAAATTTGAACTTATACTTTTCCGCATGTGCCTTACAGATCTTTTTTGTAGGAAATCTGCTCGAAGAAGAATTCCGGTTTGAAAAGAACGACAGGATGTCGCAAATATGCTGCCCGCTGCTTTGCTCTTGTTAGTACTTGTTGTCCTGTATCATTGTACTTGCATACATACCTGGTTCATTATGTGACAACAGTATGTATGATAGCTTTCTTATCAATTGTTCGTTCCAAATTATCTGATCTATATGAATGGTTACATTAGTGTAGAATATATCCAATGCCAATGAAATTTTTTACCTCTGCATTGTTCTTGAAAGTACATGCTGTCCTTTATCAGTTTACTTATATTGACAGGTAGTTGTTCATGTACCATCACTCTGCAGCTTATTTTCCTTTGCCCTCCATTTTCTACACATCAGATCTATATTTACTCTTACCACAAGGTTGGATAACACCGATCGTACTGAAGAAGTTTAGCTCTGCATTCCTCTTGGCTATACCTTTTTCCTGTATCGCTGTACTTACATTTATAGCTACTTGGTTATGTAGCATCACTCTTCATTTTATCTTAAATATTCTCCATTTTTTCTTATATTATCACATCTATATTTACTCTTAACAAAATGTAGAATAAAGGCAATGCTTATGAAGAAGATTCTGTGGTAAACTTCTTGAATACCCCCCCCCATCAGTTGCAGTTATTGTATAGTCTAGGTTTTTCCTTATTCACGATGCTGCAGTTATTTTACTGTATATATATCCTATCTTCATAGTAAATCGGCTAAACTATAAAATTACGGTACATAATCGGGCCGTCATGCAAATCACTATATATGATCTGCATCATGGGCCCTGTCATCTTGGTCCGTTAACAGGCCTAAATGTAAACTGGCCCACTAGTATATTCGGGTCTTTAATAGGCCGAGTAAACCGCCGGCCCTATTTTTGCAAGAAAACTCAATGGGCTTTTAGGAGGCTGAAAAGTAGGTGGGCCTGAAACATGCCGAACAGCTCACGAGCCGGCAATAGGCCAAAATAGACCCCGGCCCATGATTGTGCCAATCACATCACGGGTCGTTAACAGGCCAAAATTGTCTCGGTCCTTGTTTGGCCCAATCAGATTATCGGTTGTGAGCAGGCCGGATGCAAACTGGGCCGTAGTTAGGCCCAGCTATATGACGGGCTTTTAACAGGCTGAAATAAATATAGGGCCAAAATGTTAAACGGGCCTTTAATAGGCCGAAACTAATATCAGGCCGAATTACTAAATGGCCTTTAGCAAGTGGGCCCAAAAGCATAGCATCCAGTTGACGGGCCGAATCTGATATGGGCCATAATTTAGCCCAAAGCCTCTTAAAGGGTCGGATCTGATCTGGCCGTAATTTGGCCCAGAACATGATAGGCTTTTAACGGGTTGGATCTCATATGGGCCTTTATTAGGCCCGGAACGTGGCAGGCTGTTAATGGACCGGATCAAATATGGGCCGGCATTTGGCCCAAAACATGGCAGCCTGTTAGTGGGCCGGCCCACTAGTGTCCTCAAAATCTTGTGGGCCTTTAGCTGGGCCCGCCCATTATGGTCGGCGAAATCTCATGGGCCTTTAGCTAGGCCGGCCCATTATGGTCGGCAAAATATTGTGGACCTTTAGTTGGGCCGGCCCATTTAATCTTTATGGGCCACTTTTGGGCCAGTCCACGTGTCAACATATCATAGCGCATCTCGCCCATTGGATGAGTGACACCTGTGCCAACGCGGAGCTGACACGTGGTTCCGTCGGCCAATGAGAATTTTACACGTGGAAAATCGACATTGGTCATGGCTGTTAGCGGGTTATCGGATCCAAAACCGGACCCGATATCTTAACGACATCCCGTTATGGTGGATGCCACATGTCGGTCACCCTTGACGAAAGCACTTCTATGACGCGCGATTTATCGTCATGGAAGTGGACACTTCCGTGATGATAATTTTGGTAATGTCATGGAACACTTCTACGATAGCACAGGTATAACTATCTTGATTCTGTCATAAAATCATCATGGATGTACATGCATGACAGAAAATGTGACCTACTGTGACAAACATGTATCATCACAGAAGTGTATTTTTTTTAGTGTTTGTTTTAATCCAAAAAAGTCTGATATCCCGTTCATGAAAAGGATGAACTCGAGTGGGGTTCGTTTTCATGCAGGAAACATATCTGAAAATTGATGCACTCATTGAGCGGTTGGTAGAGTTTGAACCATTAAATCGAGCTGAAATTTTGGGGGGTTGTCGAAATAGCAGTTCCATAGCAAATGAATGGTTGGATATTTTGACAGATGCCTGATCTAGCAGATGGACTCCTCGACCCAAACTCGTGCGTATTTTCGGACAGATTCGTCGGGACCTCAATATATTGGCAATTGTCAAAGATTCCTCCGTCGAAATGCGATGAAATTTCATTGGACATTTTCCCCTCTATTATGCACAATTCTACCAAAGCAATAATCAAAACAACACTCGAGGAGGCGGGGATGGATAAAACGAATCAATTGTCGAGAAAAATCTGCACAGACGCATGAGGGTAATGTTGACATTGAGCCGCCGGGCTCCATGGACAATTTTTTCCATGATCTCTATTGAGATCAAAGTTGATGTTTATGAAGACGCTCACCGGTCTTTGACAGATTTGACATGGGCATGGTCCTCGGCTTAGACGAGGTGACCAGTTGAGTCGGCGACAAAGATGCCTACGTCAATGAGGAAGTTTCATTCCGATGTGTAGATCGTGCCGGAGCCAATCTGAATATCCATAGCACCATGGTGACTACATGAAGGGACCTGCATGGGCCTCCAATGAAGGAGTCGAATCAAGAAAATCTCAGGTATGGCATCCCGAGCTGGTGATCTTGGCATGATGGTAACAAGGACACAGGGGACACAATGTTTACCCAGGTTTGGGCCCTCTCAAAGAGGCAAAACCCTACGTCCTACTTCTATTGTATTGGTTATGGATGTGGTACAGAGTACAAGTTGATCTACCTTGAGATCATATGTGTGAATGAATCTCATCTCTAGGATGTGTTGAAATTGTTCTATCGACTAGCCTAGCCTTGGTTTATATAATGAACCGGAGGCCTATGATAACAAGAGTCCTAGTTGGCTACGTTGTTGGAGAGGAGTCCTTGTCTTGCATGCCAAGTCTTGTGGAACATCCCTTGTATGTGTCATGTGCTGCCCGAAGTGGCCCAGGATGAAACTACCATGGCGGTTCCTTGGCCCTGCCCTCCTGGCCGGGAGACAACATGGTGAGTACTCCCTAGTCAAGGACACCATTAGGGGCCCACCAGCCGTCCACAAGGTCATGTGGAGAGGCCACCCCCAGGCTGAACCACCTGGGCTTGTGGAGGTCTTGATCCACCTCTCTCGACTTCCTTTGGTCATATACTACCATTTACCCTCGAAAAAGAATCAAGAGAAGACTTTCGGGACTTTTCGCCGCCGTCTAGAGGTGGAACCAGGGCAGGAGCATGTTTTCTCAATGCAGAGAGATTTTCGCTAGTGAAACTTCCCTCCGGGAGGGGGAAATCGAAGCCTTCGTCATCAACAATGTTCCTCTCATCACGGGAGGCATCATCTTCATCAACACCATCTGATCTTCAAACCCTAGTTCGTCTCTTGTATTTAATCTTTGTATCAAACCTCATATTGGTACCCGAGGGTTCTAGTAGTGTTGATTACATCTTGTAGTTGATGCTCGACTGGTCTAATTGGTGGAAGATTGTTATGTTTAGATTTATGTTACATGATGAATGTCACCCAACACAAATATCCATCACTAATCCAATGCCTACGCTTTCACATATTGATCTTTGCTAAATTACTTTGTTTGTTGCTGGCGTTACAATCACTATAAAACTGCTACTTTTACTATAGCTATTGTTACCACTGATATCAAACTATCATATTGCTATGCTACTGATCACTTTGCTGCTGATATTTAGTTCTCCAGGTGTGGTTGAATTGACAACTCAACTGCTAATACTTGCAAATATTCTTTGGCTCCCGTTGTGTCGAATCAATAAATTTGGGTGAAATACTACCCAAGAAACTGTTGCAATCCCCTATACTTGTGGGTTATCAGAGGGCACCATAGGATAGCACCAATTTAACTTATGCACCAACTCTCTCCCCTCCTATGCACCACACTTATATCAATCACCCCATACCACAATTAACCCGCAGGACAAAAGAAATCAACTCAAACATCGTAGGACTGGCACGCATCATTGGATAATAATATATAGAGTTAAGCACCATTTTAAGTAGAGATTACAACGGGGAGAAGAGGTGTTACACTGCTGCATAGGAGGGGAGAGAGTTGGTGTTGACGGTGGAAAAGTTGTTGATGTAGATCGCCGTCATGATGGTACCGCCGACGGCGCTCCGATGCCACCAGGAGAGAGAGAGGGAGAGAGCACCCCTCCTTATTTTTCTTGCTTGACCCCCTACTAGATGGGAGGAGAGTTTCACCTCTATTCCATGGCCACCATGGCTCCCGGAGGGCAGGAACCCCTCCAAGATTGGATCTCTCTCTGTTCTCTTCTATTTTGCGTTCAAGTTTTTTGGTCGAAAACCATTTCTTAAATTCCTGGAGATCCGTAACTCCGATTGGGATGTCTTTGTTGCAGTCAAAGAAGGCCCCCAACCGCCTTACGGGGTAGCCACAAGCCTGCTGGACACGACCAGGGTAGGGGGCCTCTAAGCTTGTGGGCCCATTGTGCATCATCTCATGTTGATTCTTTTTCCCAAAAATCACATATATTCCAAAATAAATCTCCGTAAATTTTCATCGTGTTTGGACTTTGTTTGATATGCTTTTACGGGGAAACAAAAAACATGTAACAGACAGGAACTGGCACTGGGCACTAGATTAATATGTTAGTCCAAGCAAATCATATAAATTGTTGCCAAAAGTATGTAAAAGTTGTAAAATATTGGCATGAAACAATAAAAAATTATAGATATGACGGAGACGTATCAACATCGCCAAGCTTAATTCCTGCTCGTCCTCGAGTAGGTAAATGAACAAAAGATAATTTTTGATGTGGAATGCGACCTAGCATAATCTTGATCATATAACCTAACCATGGCATGAATACTAAGGTATGAGTGATTCAAGGCAATAGTCTATAATTTGATATAAAGACATCAATAGTCATGTAGACCAACAAACAATCATGCCTTTCAAAATAAAAATGCTAAAGAATGTTATTCCTATAAAATCATATAGTCTTGTCATGTTCTATCTTATTAACACAAAATATTTATCAGGTACAACCCCAATGACAAGACGAGCATTTGGTTCATACTTTTTAACGCACTTAAGCTTTTTCAACATCCACGTAATACATGAGCATAAGCCATGGACATAGCACTATGGGTGCAATAGAATGCAGTGATAGAGATCAATAAGGGGAAGTAAAAAAAGGATGACAGTCTCACATCGACATGCGTAATCAACATGCTATGGAGATGCCCATCAATTTATGTCAATGTGAGGAGTAGGGATTGCCATGCAACGGATGCGCTAAGAGCTATAAGTGTACGAAATCTCAAACTAAAACTAAGTGGGTGTGCATCTAACTTGCTTGCTCATGAAGACATCGGGCATTTGAGGAAGCCCATCACCGGAATAAACAAGCCAAGTTCTATAATGAAAAAGTCCCACCAGTATATGAAAGTGGCAACATAGGAGACTCTCTATATGAAGAACATGGTGCTACTCTGAAGCACAAGTGTGGAAAAGGATAGTAACATTGCCCCTTCTCTCTTTTTCTCTTTTTTTGTTTTCTCTTTTTTTGTGGGCTCTTTTTTTTTCCTTTTTTCCTTTTTTTGCTGGGCTCTTTTTGGCATCCTTTTTTTCCTTTTCGTCTGGTTCCTCATCCCGACATGTGGGGGAATCATAGTATCCATCATCCTTTTCTCACTTGAACAATGCTCTAATAATGATGACCATCACACTTTTATTTATTTACAATTCAATATTGCAACTCAATACTAGAACAATATAACTCTATATGAATGCCTCCGATAGTGTATCAGGATATGCAATGATGCTAGCGTAACATGTATGATAATGATGAACGGTGGCAGAGCCACAAATACTACATCAGCTATATGATCATGCAAAGTAATATGACAATGAAGGTGTATGTCATAATAACAAAACGGTGGAAGTTGCATGGCAATATATCTCAGAATGGCTATGGAAATGCCATGATAGGTAGGTATGGTGGTTGTTCTGAAGAAGATATAAGGAGGCTTATGTGTGATAGAGCGTACCATATCACAGGGTTTGGATGCATCGGTGAAGTTTGCACCAACTCTCGAGGTGAGAAAGTGTAATGCACAATACCGAAGAGGCTAGCAAATTGCAGAAAGGTGAGAGTGTGTATAATCCATGGACTCACATTAGTCATAAAGAACTCGCATACTTATTGCAAAATTTTATTAGCCCTCAAAGCAAAGTACTACTACGCATGCCCCTAGGAGGATAGATTGGTAGAAAAATACCAATGCTCATCCCCGACCACCACTCAGAAGGAAGACAATCAATAATAAATCATGCTCCAAATTCTTAGCATAACTAGAGACTTTACGTGCATGCTTCGGGAATCACAAACTTGTACACCAATATTCTTACTAAACCACAATCATTCACTAGTACCTACCACATAGCACCATACTAATATTGCAAAACTATTGCAATGAATCAAACATATCATATTTAGTGATCTACAAGTTTTATGTAGGATTTAATGACTAACCATGTGAATGACTAATTCTTGTTGATTCTCTATATAGATGTATGTGAAGCATGAGAGTTTAATTCTTTCTACAAAAGATCACGCTCTAATAAATATGAGTGAAGCACAAGAGCATTCTACAAATAACGGTTTTCAAAATGTAGAGAAACGAGCATCCCAACTTCAAATAATATAAGTGAAGCACGTGAAGCATTCTATAAAGCCATACTCAAAAATATAAGTGAAGTTCAAAGCGCATTCTATATATCAACCAAGGACTATCTCATACTAGCATGGTGCATTTATAAAAGAAAAATAAATGCACACGACGCTCCAAGAATTTACACATATCATGTGAACAAAACAAAAACCGAGACATACCGTTAACTGTCGAGGAAGAAAGATGGGATGCTTTAAGGGGCATCCCCAAGCTTAGAAGCTTGAGTCTCCTTGAATATTTTCTTGGAGTGCTTTGGCCATGACCAAGCTTGAATTCTTGCCTCTCCTTATTCTTCTCATATTGATACCTCCTCGATCTTCAAACACTTCATCCACACAAAACTTAGCCAAACTTTTTTATTAAAGGGGTTAGTACATATAACATCAAATCCCATCATGTCCTGCTGTAACATTATTGTATACTTATAGTCAAACATTAACCATTGTATTCTACCACAATTCTATGGCTCTCAAGTCAATGGGGTTCAACAAGATTTCAAACATAAGCAAATATAGAAACAATAACAACAATATGTGAAAACAAGACGATCTGTAAAGATGCAGATGGTACATATACTTCTGTAACTACAAAAATTTAGAAAAATTAGGACATAATAAACAATTTGCATAGTAGTACTGTGTAAAAATTTCAGAATTTTTGCACGTGTAGTAAATTATCAAAATTCAAGCACTACAACAAAAGTTTCTGTTTTTCACATCACACACCAAACAAGCAATTTAAACACCCTAAGGGTAAATCTTGGCACATTATTTTTATAATGCAATGGATTTGTACAAGGGGATTATTATTTTGTTGAAAAGTTTATGTAATCAAGGTTCACAAAGTTTCTATGGGCATGAAAAAAGTTCAAGGATAGCCCCACTTCCACATTGCTCATCTGTCTCACTTTCACTTTTCTTTTTGAAAAAAATTTAGGTTCCCCTCTATTTTTTTGTTTTTAAACTTTTTGAAAAGCACACAACAAAATAAAATGACTCTCTAAAACTTCCAGTTGTCCCTCAAGAAGCGCTTTCTTTAAAACCATTAAGCTAGGCATAAAGTGCTCAAGTAATTGATCCACCTGGACCCCAAGGTATATCAAATACAATTTTAATTAACAGTGATTTATAATTTAGTAGTGAGCACAAAGAAACATATATCATGTAACAATGGAGTCTACCTCTCTTCCTATGCATCAGCATGCATAAAAGAACAATTCTTGCACACATAATAAATGCCGATACATAGCAAAAGAAGTTTCTTCCAATTTTATCGTATTAGAAACATAGAGAGGTGGAGATGTAGTTCCTCTCATAATAATTGCAAGTAGGAGCAGCAAGCACATGCATATTATATCCATCAAAATAATCATGTGCAGTAGTAAAACGCAACCCATCAATATAATCCTTAATAAGTGCAAACTTCTTTGATATAGTGTAGTTGGAAGAATTTAAAAAGATAATAGGACTATCATGCGTGGGTGCAATAGCTACAATTTAATTTTTAACATAAGGAACTATAGCAAGTTCATCTCCATAAGGATCATTCGTATTTGCATCATGGCCACAAGCATAGCAAGCATCAATTTCATCAAAAAGAGATATTTGAAAGGAATCCAAGGGACCATAGCAATCATCCTTTGGTAAGAAAGAAGGGAAATTAAACAATGTATGAGTTGAAGAGTTACTCTCATTAGAAGGTGGGCAGGGGTAGCAATCCACTCTTCCTCCTTTTGTTCTTCGCTCTCCTCATCATCTTTTTCATCTAATGAGCTCATAGTTTCAGCAATTTCTTCTTCCATAGATTCCTCCAAAATATTAGTCTCTTCTTGGACAACATATACTTTCTCAATACATTCATCAATGTAGGAATTATATTTATAATGCTCATAGCAATTTTTAAGTATAGCAAAAATTCCAGATCTGTAAAGAGCATCATCACAATCTTCATACTCTTCAAACAAAGATTCAATTTATATGCACCCTTAAAAGCAACAAATTCTTATGTTTGTTCCACATCATAGTAATCATATATACCATTAACATAAGAAGCCAAGGTTTCATTATCATTAAATTCACATTGAAAGTGGAGGTGTGGAGCTTCCATCTTAGAGAAACAAGTACGATGATATCTTAAGCATAAATTCCAAGCATACCAAAGCAACATTTTAATTTGATCCCATAAGTTTTTCCCTTTTTTAGACAAGCGGTAATCACTAAAGTATTCCTGGTGATCTAAAGTATCTCCCATTATCAAGTTGAACGGAGATTTATCATGATTACCAAAGTAGTATTTATTATTTTCCACATAACCAACATCGAGGGTTTTAGGAGGTTCCCCATCTCCATGAGGAGCAAGTACAACTAATCTTTTGGTATTTCGTGTTCCATATCCATAATTAAAAATATAAAACAACTTAGAACAAAAAATAAAAACTACTTAGTGATAAAACAAACAAGGACACACGAGAATATTCACCCCACGCTATTGCTCACCAGCAACGGCGCCAGAAAAAGGTTGTGATAACACACATGTATAGGGGATAAATTGTAGCCTCTTTCGATAAGTAAGAGTGTCGAACCCAACGAGGAGCTAAAGATAGAATTTATATTCTCTTCAAGTTATGTTGACCACCGATACAACTCTACGCACACTTAACATTCACTTTTCCTAGAACAAGTACGAAACTATTTTGCGGGGATAAAACTAGAACTACTTTGCAAGAATAAAACTAGAAGTACTTTGCGAGATAATAAAAGTTAATGTGTTTTAGTAGAGAGCTATTTGTAACACAAAGAGAAATATTATCCATAGGCACTTGAATATAACACGATAGATACTTATCATATGCAATGAGGGAGAGGCATACGCTAACACACTTTCCGTACTTGGATCATATGCACCTATGATTGGAACTCTAGCAAGCATCTGCAACTACTGAAGATCATTAAGGTAAAACCCAACCATAGCATTAAGTAACAAGTCCTCTTTACTCCCTTACGCAACAACCCCCTTACTCGGGTATAAGCTTATGTCACTCTCGCCACCCACTATAAGAGAATCATGAGGGTATTGAGAAACCCTACAACGGTAATCCCACACGCTTGCGCGACATGGAGGGCACCATAGGACATCACCAGTTTAAGATACAACTTATATCAATCACACCATACCACGATTAACCTGCGTGACAAGAGAAATCTACTCAAACATCATAGGATTGCCACACATCATTGCATAATAATATATAGCGCTAAGCACCATGTTTAAGTAGAGATTACATCGGGGAGAAGAGGTGTTACACCGCTGCACAGGGGGAGTGAGTTGGTGTTGGCGGCGGTGAAGTTGTTGGTGTAGATCGTTGTCACGATAGTGCTCGGTGGTGTTCCGACGCCATCGGGAGAGAGGGGGAGAGAGCCCCCCTCCTCCTTCTTGATTGGCCTCCCCCCTAGATGGGAGGAGAGTTCCCCTCCGTCCATGGTCATGGCCATGGATCTCCTGATTGGGTAGGATCTCTCTCGAGATCTCTCTCTCTCTCTCTCTCTGTGTGTGTGTGTGTGTGTGTGTGTGTGTGTGTGTGTGTGTGTGTGTGTGTGTGTGTGTGTGTGTGTGTGTGTGTGTGTTCTTCTGTTTCGCTTTCAGGTTTTCTGGCCGAAAATCATTTTTTAAATTCCCAGAGATCCATAACTCCAATTGGGCTGAAATCTTGAGGGGATTTTTACCTGGAAATTATCTCTCTTGCGGCAAAAGAAGGGCCCCACCCGTCTTACGGGGTAGCCACAAGCATGTTTGGGCGCGACCAGGCGAGGGGGTCACGCCCTCTGAGCTTGTGGGCCCCTCAAGCATCGTATCATGTTGCTTCTTTTTCCTAAAAATCACATATATTCCAAAATAAATCTCCATAAATTTTTATCATGTTTGAACTTCTTTTGATACGGATTTTCCGCGAAACAAAAAACATGCACTGGCACTGGCTCAATATGTTAGTCCAAGAAAATCATATAAATTGTTCCCAAAAGTATGTAAAAGTTGTTAAATATTGGCATGAAACAATAAAAAATTATAGATACGACGGAGGCGTATCAAAAACTACCTATCAATTCATTATGTTCCTCATTGGGTTTGACAAACTTAGTTATCAAAAGGCATGGTGAAGGTGTTTGGACCAGAGTACTTGGGAGAACCAACTGTGGATGACATAGATTTTTTTCGCAATTGGAGCATCAAGAGGTTTCCCATGTGTGCTCGGTTTAGTTTATTGCATGCCTTGGCCATGGAAGAACTTCCCGAAATGTTTATGCGGGCAGTACCAAGGTCTCACCAAAGATGCCGCCATCATACTTGTAGCACCGTCATCGAAGGACTTGTGATTTGGCATGATTTCTTGGCATGCTTGGTTCTCACCATGTTATCCATGTGCTCCAGTGATCTCCTTTGTTCAATAAACTTTGTGATATGGATGCTCCAGCGTGCAACTACATCTTTAACAAGCACAACTACAAGTACTACGTTGTTGATAGTATCTATCCTAAGTGAGCAGTTTGCGAAGACTATATATGTTCCCCGAGTTAGAAAACAGTGTCTCTTTGCAAAAATGCAAGAAGGTGATAGAAAGCATGTGGAGAGGGCATTCAAAGTGTTCCAAGCTCTTTGTGGTATTACTCATGGAGTTGCACATATGTGGGTACCGAAGACACTTTGGCAGTCGCTGACATGTTCTGTAATCTTGCACAACATGATAGTGGAGGATGAGGGCGGATGGCCAGCCGCACGCATGATTGTGAGAAGTTCGGAGTTCATGTCTGCCTCCCGAAACAAAATGGGGAGCATGTTGTGAATTTTTTAGAGATGCATCGACAACTTCGAGACCAACAGGTGTACATGCAACTACTCAATGATTTTGTCGAGCATATGTGGATCCATGCTGGAAAAAAAACAATGAATTTTATGTTTAAATTATGCAGTCTGAATAAATTTTATGTTTGAATTATGTACTTTTATGCACAAATAATTTCTCTTTGTGTGTGGTATTCATTGTTTATGTGTAATGATCGACATGTATGTGTTGGAAAGGATTTAAGGTTTAAAAAGTGAGAGTTGTGGTAAAAGAAGATATTTGTGGGACGGTCGACGTTGTGTGGACGCCGTCGCGAACGTTTAGGGAGGCGGATTTCCACACTCCGGTTTTAGATGCTTTAAGAGCATCTACAACTGGACTTCCTAATTTGGTCCCTTGTATATCCATGGATGCGCCCAGACAAGCCCCGCGGATGCATCTGGACCGCCCCTCATATTTCATGCCCGGCAGCCACATACCTTAAATTTGAACTCTCAGATACATGCAAATCCATGCTCGTCCATCATACATGCCATTGTCGCATGTAATAAAAAATGTTAGTAGTGAAACTACATAGTTCTTACATAAAATTTATTTGAAGTGCACAACTCAAACATTAGCTCTCTGGTTTCCATTGTTGGTCAAAATATGCTCCACAAGATCACTGCGAGTGCACCTGGTGATCTCAAAGGTTCTGATGCATCTACATAAAGTTCGTAAGCTGATTTGCATCTTGATCTTCCAGGATTTGAACTTGTTCTATAGGGGATTCAAAATCGTTGGTTTGGGCTACGCCATCACCCTGATCCTCGACAATCGTATTGTACAAAATAACAGAACATGTCATCAGCTATCACAAAGTTTCTGATTCCCACATCATTGTAGCTCCACGAACAATTCCCTAATGAGTTTGAAGCACTCCGAATGTCCTTTGCACATCCTTCCTAGATGCTTCATGCATTGTTGCAAAGTGGCTTTGTTTGTTGCCTTGTGGCTCGAATATGGTCTTCACAGACGCTGCCCATTGAGGATAGATGTCATCAGTAAGATAATATGTCATGTTGTAGTTGCAACCGTTGACAGTGTAGTTGCATGGCAGCAATTCCCCATTACAAAGCCTCCTGAACACGGGAGATCATTGACGCACGTTGATGTCGTTGTGAGAACCCAGCATTCCAAAGAAAGCATGCCAAATCCACAAGTCATGTGATGCCACTGCTTCCAGTATGATGGTGGCCTCTTTGCTACGACCTTGATACATTTCCCACAAGCCTTTGGGGCAGTTCTTTCATTGTCAATGCATGCAATCAATCGATTAGAGCATTCCTGGAAATTCTCTGGACTCTCCAATAGCCAACAACTTTTATGTGTCCTGCACATTTGGTTTTCTCAGATACTCTGCTTCAAACACCTATACCACGGCACGGGCAAACCTGAAAGTAGTCTTCAGGCATGTGCTTTCCCCCATCTGGACCATCTCACCAACGGCATCTGCGGCAGTACGAAGTGCAAGCAGCTCCAGAGCAGTGCATTTCTGCTTAGCAGAGAAAGAAATTTGGCCGCAGCAATCCCTTCTGAGCTTGAAGTGTGCCTCCACTCCCTCCACAGTGTGCAAAAACAATGGTTTGCGCATACAAAAACGGCGACGAAACCATGGATCATCCGGGAAAGTTGGGTCCGGAGCAAAGTAGTCCTTGTGTAGTAGCCGTGCTCCGGAGACCTTATTCCGATTGATCACTCTTCTCCCTTTGGTTGAGCACTTGAAGTTGAGAATATGCTCCACCTGCCAATCCATTTCCTCTTGCATGCTCACGAGCATAATCATGCCCACTTCTTCGTCTGAATCCGACGAATCAAAGAACTCATCTTCAATCATTTTATCAAGCTCCATCGGTCCATACTCCTCGTCCGAAGAAGCATTTGAATTCATCGTTTTCTACAACCAAATCACAAAAAAGGGGTCGGATAATGTGTCGAACACATAGAGCGCAAGGGGCAGACTGATAGTTGTCGGACGTACCGTGGTGGCGTCCGGGCCGGCGACGATCTCCGTGTCAGCGAGCACGGGAGAGAGGGCTGTAGTGTCGGTTCTGGCGGTGCTGAGGTTCGGAACGACTACGAAGCAAGGGTGGTGGCGAAGCTGCTACATGTCCGGTGCGGAGGAGGGAGAAGTGAGGAGAGAGCAAATGGATCCATAGGTCGAGGGGTGAACTTGGTGCAATTTGTGGTGGGGCAGACCTGTCGGGTCCGATGTAGCGAACGCGCCCGGGCATCCCCATACACGCCCTATATTTTGGCTGGATATAAGGGGCGCCGGTCAGTCTGGGTGTTTGAGGCGTCCGTGTGAGTTGATTTTTTTTTTGACCGGAAAGTGATCGGGGCGTCGGTTCGGGAGTTTGTGGGAAGGGGTGTTTGAGACGTCCGGTTGTAGATGCTCTAAGACACCATGATTTTAGTTGTTTTTTTTTTGAGAAAAAAAAATAAGACCAACCCAAGGGCTAACCCTCGTTGGCATTTATTTATAGGAGAAACTCCGCGAGCACCACGCGTCCAAGCCGGGACATGAACTCGGGTGGGCTGGCAGCAACCTCAGCTGCCCAGCCAACGGGTCGACGCCCTGTCCTCTTTTTTTTTTTGAGAAAACACCACGGTTTAACTTAAATGAAATTGGAGAGGATGCTTTCTTTCTCATTTTCTCGAAAGAAAAAGAAGATGGGCCTGGTCCCAGTTAAGCAGGCAAGACCGTATGTGAAGCGAGTGATTGTATTTGGGGCATTTCGGCCACCCGGTGCGCATAGCACACCGAGTCCAGAGCCCCGACAGCTGCGGCTCCCACCCGACGACAGAGGTTGCGCACGAACTCCCGGTTTTCCATTTGACTCCGGTCTCCGGTGGTCGCCCGTGATGGCATCGGAGACCAGCAAAATTCCCGCGCGACACGGCCGTGGCCCACACTCCCGTCTCATCGAGATCTAAAAAGCTCGCACTCGGCGCACAAAGTGCACAAACACGCATGCGCGCAGCGGTCGGCATGGCGAGCTCACCCTGGTTTTTGCTCCTCCGCAACGAAAACGAACGGAACAAATGCAACATGAACACCCCAACAATCAACCAAGAGATCAACAAGAGATCAACAAGAGACTGAGAGCAAGTACATTTCGTTACAGCAGAGGCGTCTCGATCGATGGACAAGCCGCCATCACAACCGGAAGAGCTTCTTGCACGCCTTGAGGATGTTGTGGTTGCCTCTCTTCTTCTTCGTCTTGGCCTCCTCCTTCGCCTGACCTTCCTCTCGCTGCGCCTCCTTCTTCTCCTCGTGCTCCTTCTCCACGCCGCGCTCCTCCTCGGCCACCGCATTGTGGTCGTCGCCGTGGTCGCTGTCCCCTTCCATGTCGTGGATCCTCCAGTAGTGCCCGTCGCCCTTGCCGGGAGCCGCGGGGTGCCTCCGCATGGAGAAGGCCCTCCTCATAGCGCCCGGCAGGGCGCCCCTGGCCTTGTCGCCGGACCTGCTGCAGAGCCGCTGGGAGCCGGTGGAGAAGGTCCTCGCCAGGGTGACCGCCCCGATGGCCAGCCCTTCCCACGCGTTGGTCTCCTTGGTGTGGGTCAGCTCCAACGATCGCCTGGGCCGGGCGCTGGTCGCCACAGCCACCGCCACCGGCGGGGGCGAGGAGGCGAGGTTGGAGTAGCCATTCATCTCGAGCAAATGGATCTAGCTTCCTGTTTCCGCGAAATGGAGCTGGTAATCAAGGAGTCTTTGTGGGCAGGTGGTGCTGATCAGCACAAGGACAAGATCATGGACAAGTGAGAGTTGGTGAACCCCGTGAGAGCATCCAAGATTTGGCCGGGAATTTATATTCACCTCCTGTCTCCTGCACACCACTTATATACAGCCTTGGCGCTTTGTTTATGCAAACCACTAGCACGGTTAGTTTTTCAGCTCGATCGTTGGCCTGGTAAACAGGTCGGTGCAGGGGGGTTAATTACGGGTGGCGTCTACGAGGGTGTGTCAGGTGCGTGGGTTAGGGAGATGTCTGTTGGAAGACGAAACAGATCACTGATTTTAGCACGGTGCTCGACTGCTCGTCCTCGTCGTCGATTTTGTATGCCGTGGCCACGTGATTCCAACGGTTTTATAATGGTATCTGTTCCTAGTGTCTTTGACTTGAGGGGGGCTTAGGCGGTGTGCTTAAGTCGGGGGTCACGAGCGGATCGATGTGCTAATGTCTCGTTCGTTGAAAATTACTACAGTGCTCACGGCCCCTGGAAGACATCGGGTCAAATCGAATCGACTGCGGAGGGGAAGTCGGGGGCGCATATGGACCTTGTCGGGCAGATGTTCAGCTACGTACCAGCTTTACCACAGAGTTTGACAAGACCTCGTGTTGTCGATGTGGGTAAAGGAGTTGTGAAGGTGATGGAACGTTCAGAAAAGAAAAGAACGGCGTTGGTTAACCTTTTTTTCCGATAATTAAAGAGTAAAGGAGAACCGGTCAATCCATCACTTTTGTGCAGTTGAGAAAGGCGTGCAGCTTGTCGACGTTCAGGGCAGCCGCCAACGCAAAGAGGCTCTCGACTCGCCGGCAACATAAGCAGAGTGCGCCACCAAGAGATGAAGAAGCGCGACGAACTTACCATTTGACACTGCTGTATGAAAGGTTAGGTAAGCAGTTTACATAAATGCTGATGTGGGCTTCTGTCCATAGGTGAGAGGATGGGCGCACGCCGCACGCGCACCGCGGTGAAATTTGAGGTCGGGGCCAAAATAAGAGGTAATAGCCTCACAGGTCTCTGAACTTGTCATGGAGGTGATGGTTTGGTCCTTAAACTTGTAAAAGCTGATTATTTCATCCTTGAACTTGTCATGTAGGTGCAAGTTTGGTCCTGATCCAATCAAAACTCGCCAAGTGGAGCCAGCTCGGTAGACCTTGCACCTCCATGACAAGTTCAAGGATGAAATAATCAGTTTTTTCAAGTTTAAGGACCAAACCATCACCTCCATAACAAGTTTAGGGACCTGTGGTGCTATTACCTCCCAAAATAATTCGTTTGAAGGTTATGTCACAGTCCAGCAAAGATTACGTAGGTGTAGGATTATCGCACAGGTTAACATGCATTTCATTAACTAGCGCCTAAAAGCGTTTGGAAATGGGCCGAAGCTTCAGAAGCTTTTCAGCCGGGTTTCTTTTTTTTTGTTTATTTTTTTCCCGACCGGTTTGTTCAGGTTTTCAAGTTTTTTTCCATTTTCTGTTTCTTTCTTTTTATATATTTTTCAAATGCATGAAACTTTTGGAATTCGATCTTTTTTCCCAAATTCCTAAAAAAATCAAATTTGTTTACTTTTTAAAATTCAATTTCAAATTCGTGAGCTTCTCCCCAAAAATTTATGAACCTTTTCAAATTCATGAACATTTTTCACATAATCATGAACTTTTTCAAATTTGTGAACCTCTTTCAAATATTTGAATTTGTTTTCATTTTCTGTGAACTTTTTTTCCAAAATCGATGATTTTCCAAAATATGTTAGTTTTCCCAATTTGACGAACCTTTTTTTAAATGAACCTTTTCTATACTTTTTCCCATGAATTGTTTTGCAATCTATGAATTTTTTTGAATTTCATGATGTTTTTCAAAGTTTACAAACCTTTTCCAAATTATGATCTTTTCTTTGGTTCCTGAGCATTTTTTTGGTTTTGTAAAGAAATCGTATGAATTTTTCAAATTCACAAAAAAAATCATATTTTGTTCCAAATTCATGAATTTTCTTCAAACTAATGATTTTTTTAGAAAAAATCAATAAACTTTTTTTGTTCAGTTTTTTTCAATCTCATACGAATTCAATCGGTTTTTTCCTACTAGACCAATAGCTGAAAAAACAAAAAAGAAATACTATTGGGTGAAGCAAGCAGCTAGCGCAAAGTTGGGTCGCTGTCTGCTTGCATGCGTGCGAGCGCCAGCTTGCTACCTAGCACTTCAGGTTTGTCTCAAAAAAAAAACCTAGCACTTCAGGCATTGAAGAGGAGGATACGTCACCATGACAATCACAACAACTATGTACGCTGCAAAAAGAGCAAACGAGCCAAAATTCGGGTGTCAAACGATTTTGGACGTGCATACATACGACACGGAATCGATCGGTCGCGACGGCTCACCCGGGGATTTCCTGTTCGTCGCTCACGGCAGAGAATTGGTGGTGATATGCACTAGCAATAAGGCGAGCAACGAGAGATGGGTCGGCCCATTTCTAGTGTTTACACAGTGCGGCCAACTGGTTTTGGGAGGTGTTTGTTCTATCGCAAGTTTGGATTATCCTAGGGAAAAAGGAAAAAAAAATAAACAAATTTATCCTATTCTAACAATGAGAGATGTGTTTTGGAATACCAGAGGATTTGATGGTGAGATTAAGAAAAGATACCTTAGAGAGTTAGTCATGGATAAAAAAGTGGATTTCTCAGGATTACAAGAAACCATGAGTGAAGAATTTTCTAGATTTGACATGCAGAATATATGTGCAGACAGAGATTTTCGTTGGCACCACACACCCTCTAGTGGAAGTTTGGTGGCCTTCTTTCGAGAGTTTATTACACTTCTTGAGATGCAATTTCTCAAGACGATGGTCACTATTATATTAAGATGACAGTCTGGGATGTTAAAGACAAATTCATTTGGAATTTCATGCTAGTTAATGAAGAAATCCAACCAAACAAGAAAGAAAAATTCTTAGCTTAATTGACTATGTTTTTTTAAATAGCATTAACCCTATCCTGGTAATAGGGGGCTTTAACATTATTAGAAAATCCTCTGAAAAGAACAAACCTGACACTCCTGGGCACTAGAGCTTCATGTTCAATGCTATCATTGAGCAAGCTGGTCACACAGAACTTCATCTTAATGGAAGACAATACACTTACGATAATAATTTACAAAATCCTAATTTTAGGAGTTAGACATAGTACTATGTTCTCAGATAGGGAGAAAAATTATCCTCTAACTGAAGTTACTACCCTAGTTAGGGAAAATTCAGATCACACTCCTTTGTATTTAGACTCATGAGATGTGCAAAAAACTGACCCCATATTTGGATCTGAGAACTCTTGGTTCTTAAGGGAAGGAATTCAGAAATTGGTGATTGACACCTGGCTGGACCACTACCAGGGAAAATCTTATACATGAAGGCTTATCAATAGCGCGTGTTATAAAGAGACACTACTGATAATTAACAGGAGCGCGTGGTTACCAAGGGCGCCGCTGCTATCTACATAGCAATATCGTGGCTCCACGGAAAAGCGCTACGACAATCATGTTTACACGTTGTTGACAGGCTAGGTATAGTAGTAGCACCGTTCGAGATCACGCGCTACTACTAAGAGAATAGTAGTAGCGCGTTTTCAAGGGAACGTGGTACAACTAAGTTTGTACTGTGCCACATGGCAGGCCCCACTTAGCAGTAGCGCGGTTGGCCGAAACGCTCTACTGCTACTTTTTTAGCAGCAGTGTGTTTTCCCTGCCCTCGTTACAGCTAAGGCGCAACAACCACCTTTTTCTATCCCCCCATCCTCTCTTCCTTCACTTTCCCCTAGCTCCCACCTCCTCTCTCTTCCTCACTTTGCTTCTTCCTCACTACTCCCCCCGTTTCTCTCTCTATCTCTCTCTCTCTCTCATGTTCCTAGCTAACTACACCACCTTCATTAATGCAACTCCTTTCTTTTTTCGCTCACTTTTCCTTCCCCTCCACTACTTAGAGCCATCTCCTTCCCCAACTAGCTAGATAGATCTACCCATTTAATGAAATGACATATGTACCTTCCTAACTAAATCTAGCCATGTCAAGAAGTAACCTTTGTCCACTTTTAATCACTCCATAGGTGTGTGTGTGGCGACACCGATCGACCTTATCACCGTGCTTGATCTCTATCTCGAGATAGGTGATTAAAAAATTGTGTTTTGTAAGAATGGAAATGTGTGTGTGTGTGTGTGTGTGTGTGTGTGTGTGTGTGTGTGTGTGTGTGTGTGTGTGTGTGTGTGTGTGTGTGATATGACCTAATCGGGGGAAATCGTGCATGTGGCATGAGTTACCACTGAATTGTTCTTGAGTTGCCTAGGTTTTGCCGAAATGTCGATTTATTTCCATTTTGGCGAATTTCGGGCAAACTCTATATGTCCTATTTTTAGGGAAGGTCATGCCGAATTTTTGTATGACTTTGATGCATGCATGAATTTTTATAATAAATTTGGTTATTATTACCGCAGGCGTCATGATGGTCAGTGGAATGATGATGGAAAGGTGGTTGCGAGCGGCGGTGCAGGACATGAATGAAAATAACCGGACAGAGATTTTATGTCCATGTCGAAGATGCAAAGGAGAAGTTTGGCTCGACCCCTATGAGGATGGTCGTTTGAAGGCGCACCGGCACATGATGGTTTCATGGATGGTTATACCCGATGGATAATTGAAGATGATGATGAGGAGGACGCTGATGGGGAAGCCAATGATGGCACGAGGCCAGACGAAGGGATGACCGATAATGGCGGCGGAGAAGGGGTCGGACATGGCGGCGGAGAAGAGGTCGGACATGGTGGCGGAGAAGAGACCGGACATGGCGGCAAAGAAGATGTGGACACGCTACAGCCTTCGTCGCTACTAAGTTCAGTTGTGCGGGACCCTCATGTTTGAGACCTGCTTTGCAAGAAGACGAGTACCTATAGAGCTGCTTCTAGAGAGGAGGGCAAGCTGGAGCAACTGGTGGTAGACTCAAACACTCCATTATATCATGGTTGCGATCCCAAGATGATCCGCTTGAGTTTCAGGCTAGAACTTGTAAAGAAGAAGGCTAAAAACAAATGGACCGACGGTAGCCTCAATGAGATTCTCAAGTACCTAAAGAAGGTTCTTCCCCCGGGAATATATGTCCTACTAGTCTGGATGAGGCCAAGAAGATCGTGTTACCTCTTGCTCTGCCGCACATTAGATACCATGCATGCATCAACGATTGCATCATTTATCGGAAGGAGCATGCGGAAAAAACCAGTTGTTTGGTGTGCAATGCTTCTCGATACAAGAAAGCCAGAAAGAAATCTCCCCAGAAAGTTGTATGGTACTTACTGATCACTCCCGGTCTACAACGTTATTTCATAGATCCCAAGGAAGCAAAGCTCATGCGTTGGCACGCGGAGAGGAAAAAGCCCGACGATGGAGATGATCCGAAGCTGAGACACCTCGCGAATGCAATCCAGTGGAGGGCGTTCAACAACAAATATCGATGTTTCGCATGTGATGCAAGGAACATCGTGCTTGGCGCGAGTACCAATGGCATGAATCCATTTGGCAAGCAGAACACCAACCATAGCACATGTCCATGATGGTGCATCGAACAAAGGAATCTCTCCATCCGTTTATTAAAGCTCTCGTGGCTGCTAGTTGAGTTGTTTTGTTTTTGTACCCAGCGCCTAGACTAGTACCTCCTAACACTCCACCTTATTTTGATGTAAATTGGATAAAACACTCTGACAACCTCTTGTCCTTTTAATTAAAAGTTAGTAGGAGCCTCTCCTACTATCAGCAAGTTCTCAAAAAAAACATAGCACATGGCCCGTGTTTGTATGGATGTACGACCTCCCCATGGTTGTGCATGAAGTCAAAGTACATACACATGAGCATGCTAATTCAAGGGCCGAAACAACTAGGAGATAATATTAATCTGTATCTGGGGGTACTTCAAGAGGAATTAGACATGTTATGGAAAACACCGGCGAAGACATGGGACACCAGCAAAGGCGGGTATTTCTATATGAGAGTTGCATTGATAACAACGGTGCACGACTATCTCGGTTACGGATATGTTGTAGGCCCGGTGCGCCATGGATATTGCGGATGCACGCAGTGCATGGATGATACGACATATCAACAGCTAACAACAGATGGCGAGTTTGGAAGAATCGTGTACATGGGGCATCGAAGATGGCTCGCAAAGGACGACCCGTGGAGAAACCGTGAAGATCTATTCAATGGTGAGGCTGGGCATCGAGGACCTCCACATAAGTGGAATGGCGCCAAAATCCATGAGCTGTTGAAAAACTGGGAACAGTGGCCCGCACTGGGAAAGATGGTGAAAAAGGCGTCGGAGCCGCTGCTGAAGGTATGGAAGACGAGGTCTGTTTTCTAGGACTTGGAGTACTGGCCCAAACTCGACACGCCTTATTGCCTTGATCAAATGCATATCATGAAGAATGTCTTTGAGATTTTCTTGCAACACTAATGAACATGCCAGATAAGACCAAGGATGGGCCGAAGGCAGGAAGAGACTTGGAAGATTTGAACATCAGGGCAGATTTCCACATGCCGCCCCGTAAAAAGTCAGAGGAGATGGAGACGGAGACGGAGGCATGGGACAAGGGCAAAAAAGTGAACACGAAGGAAGAGAATTATTGCCCCCCTTCTTGCTTCACCTTATTTCTGAAGGATATCGATCAATTCTTCAAGTGCCTTACCGGAATCAAAGTTTGTTCCGGTTACTGTGGGAAGATAAGCAGATTTCTAGACACGAAGAAGATAAGGTTCAACGGGATGAAGTCTCATGATTGTCATCTGATGATGACACAGATACTAGCTGTTGCCCTTAGAGGGATAATGGACAAGCACGTCCATGACACGCTTATTTGTCTCTGCAACTTTTTCAACGTTATCTCCCGAAAGTCGATCAGTGTGAAGCAGCTCCGAATGATACAGGAAGAGATCATTGTGATACTCAATGAGCTTGAGATGTACTTCTCGCCCGCGTTCTTTGACATCATGGTGTATCTGTGTGTCTACATTGTGGACGACATAATAGACCTGGGGCCGACATTCCTGCACAACATGATGTCGTTCGAGAGGATGGATAGGGTCATCAAAGTATTCATTTGTAACATGTACCGTCCAGATGGAAGCATCGTCCATGGCTATCTGACACAAGAGTGCATCTCTTCCTGCAAGAATTGTCTATATGGCGAAGACCGGCCAATTGTTGGTTTGCTCGTTAAGAAGCACCTTGGGAGGCTCGAAGGAGAAGGTCACTCCAACAATCGCAGGGAACTGCATGTGGGTTACTCGGATCGACACAATGACTTTGACATAGCAAAATTAGTAGTGCTACATCACCTAGACATGGTAGATCCTTTCGTGAAACTGCACAAAGAAAACATCACAGGATAAGAGAATTGTGCTCAAAGTTTCCTCCGTGAGCCGGAGTTGTGATCTTGTGAATTCTGCAACCAAAAGGAACTCCTCGAGATCCTTGCCATCCTCGTAGTTGATGGGGACTCCCCATTTCCTCCAAACCTCAGCGGCAAAGTCTTGCCTGATGTCGAAGTTGAGATCCGCGAGTGCCATGAAAGAGAGATGATGGATCCCAAGACGTGGGAACAGAGAGATTGTCGGAGGGCAGCCGATGAGGTATGAGCAGTGTGTGCACGCCAGAGCTGGAGTGGCCATCGGCGGCTTGGTGGAGGAGCGGCTAGGAGGTGGAGGTGTGGCTCCTAGGAGAAGTGGAGGTTACTATGGACAATTGTGCTACACGTATCACCACTACTCCACGCTCGCTTCCTTTACTTCATTGCAACTTTGTATATTACATCTGAAGGAAATATGCCCTAGAGGCAATAATAAAGTTATTATTTATTTCCTTATTTCATGATAAATGTTTATCATTCATGCTAGAATTGTATTAACCGGAAACATGATACATGTGTGAATGCATAGACAAAACAAGATGTCACTAGTATGCCTCTACTAAGACTAGCTTGTTAATCAAAGATGGTTATGTTTCCTGACCATGAACAAAGGAGTTGTTATTTGATTAACGAGGTCACATCATTAGTAGAATGATCTGATTGACATGACCCATTCCCTTAGCTTAGCACACGATCGCTTAGTATGTTGCTACCGCTTTTATCCATGACTTATACATGTTCCCGTAACTATGAGATTATGCAACTCCTGTTTACGGAGGAACACTTTGGTGCTACCAAACGCCACAACGCCATCGGGTGATTATAAAGGAGTACTACAGGTGTCTCCAAAGGCGATGTTGGGTTGGCGATTTCGAGATTAGGTTTTGTCACTCCGATAGTCGGAGAGGTATCTCTGGGCCCTCTCGGTAATGCACATCATCGAAGCCTTGCAAGCACTACAACTAATGAGTTAGTTGTGAGATGATGTATTACGGAACGAGTAAAGAGACTTGCCGTAACGAGATTGAACTAGGTATTGATACCGACGATCGAATCTCGGGCAAGTAACATACCGATGACAAAGGGAACAACGATGTTGTTATGCGGTCCGACCGACAAAGATCTTCGAGAATATGTAGGAACCAATATGGGCATCCAGGTCCCGCTGTTGGTTATTGACCGTGAATAGTTCTAGGTCATGTCTACATTGTTCTCGAACCGTAGGGTCCGCACGCTAAGGTTTCGATGACAGTTATTATGAGTTTATGTATTTTGATGTACCGAAGGAGTTCGGAGTCCCGGATGTGATCACGGACATGACGAGGAGTCTCGGAATGGTCGAGACATAAAGATTGATATATTGGAAGCCTATGTTTGAAGTTCGGAATGGTTCCGGGCGAAAACGGGAATTTACCGGAGTACCGGGAGGTTACCGGAACCCCCCGGGAGGTGAATGGGCCTCGATGGGCCTTGGTGGAAAGGAGAAGGGGCAGCCCAAGGTGGGCAGGCCCCCCTTCCCTAGTCCTACTAGGACTAGGAGAAGGGCCGCCCCTCTCTCTCTTTCCCTCAGGAATCCTAGTCCAACTAGGATTGGGGGAATCCTACTCCAGAGGGAGTAGGACTCCTGTAGCGCCCCTTTGGCCGCCGCCCTCCCCTGGCTCCTTTATATACGGGGCAGGGGGCACCTTGAACACACAAGTTGATCGTGAGATCGCCTCAGCCGTGCGGTGCCCCTCCACCATATTCCACCTCGGTTATACTGTCGCAAGCTTAGGCAAAGCCCTGCGCCGGTGAAACATCAAGATCGTCACCACGCCGTCGGCCGACGGAACTCTCCTCGACACTCGGCTGGATCGAGTACGAGGGACGCCATCGAGCTGTACGTGTGTCAAGAACTCGGGCGTCGGAGTAACGGCGCCGGATCGGTCGGATCGCGAGGAGAACGACGACTACTTCCTCTACGCCAGATCGCTTCGCCGGGTCTACAAGGGTATGTGGACAACACTCTCCCTCTCGTTGCTATACATCACCATGATCTTGCGTGTGCGAGGAAAATTTTGAAATTACTACGTTCCCCAACAAAGGGCATCCGAGCCTAGGTTTTTCTATGGTTTGATGTTTTGCACGAGTAGAACACAAGTGAGTTGTGGGCGATACAAGTCATACTACCTACCAAAGATGTCATACTTTGGTTCAGCGGTATTGTGAGATGAAGCGGCCTGCACCGACATTACGCCAGACGCTTACGCGAGACTGGTTTCACCGCCACGAGCACTCGCTGCTTAAAGGTGACTGGTGGGTGTCTGTCTCTCTCACTTTAGTTGAACTGAAAGTGTGGCTACGCCCGGTCCTTGAGAAGGTTAAACGGAGTCTATTTGATGAAGTATCGTTGTGGTTTTGATGTGTAGGTGAGACTGGTTCTTGCTTAAGCCCGTAGCAGCCACGTAAAATTTGCAACAACAAAGTAGAGGACGCCTAACTTGTTTTTGCAGGCATGTTGTGATGTGATATGGTCAAGACGTGATGCTATATTTTATTGTATGAGATGATCATGTTTTGTAACCGGTTATCGGCAATCGGCAGGAGCCATATGGTTGTCGCTTATTGTATGCAATGCAATCGCCCTGTAATGCTTTACTTTATCACTAAGCGGTAGCGATAGTCGTAGTAGCATAAGTTTGGCGAGACGACAACGATGCTGCGATGGAGATCAAGGTGTCGCGCCGGTGACGATGGTGATCATGGTGGTGCAACAAGATGGAGATCATGAAGCACAAGATGATGATGACCATATCATATCACTTATATTGATTTGCATGTGATGTTTATCCTTTTATGCATCTTATCTTGCTTTGATCGACGGTAGCATTATAAGATGATCTCTCACTAAATTATCAAGAAGTGTTCTCCCGGGTATGCACCGCTGCCAAAGTTCGTCGTGCCCGCACACCACGTGATGATCGGTGTGATAAGCTCTACGTCCATCTACAACGGGTGCAAGCCAGTTTTGCACACGCAGAATACTCGGGTTATACTTGACGAGCCTAGCATATGCAGATATGGCCTCGGAACACGGAGACCGAAAGGTCGAGCGTGAATCATATAGTAGATATGATCAACATACGATGTTCACCATTGAAAACTACTCCATTTCACGTGATGATCGGTTATGGTTTAGTTGATTTGGATCACGTGATCACTTAGATGACTAGAGAGATGTTTTTCTAAGTGGGAGTTCTTAAGTAATATGATTAATTGAACTTAAATTTATCATGAACTTAGTACCTGATAGTATCTTGCTTGTTTATGTTTGATTGTAGATAGATGGCTCGTGCTGTTGTTCCGTTGAATTTTAATGCGTTCCTTGAGAAAGCAAAGTTGAAAGATGATGGTAGCAATTACACGGATCGGGTCCGAATTTGAGGATCATCCTCATTGTCGCACGTAAGAGCTACGCCCCTGGATGCACCGCTAGGTGACAGCTCTTTGGCGGAGCAACACCAGATGTTATGAACGTCTGGCAGAGCAAAGCGATGACTACTCTATAGTTCAATGTGCCATGCTTTACGGCTTAGAACCGGACTTCAACGACGTTTTGAACGTCATGGAGCATATGAGATGTTCCAGAGTTGAAGTTAATATTCCAAAGTAATGCCCGGATTGAGAGATATGAAGTCTCCAATAAGTTCTATAGCTGCAAGATGGAGGAGAACAGTTACATTAGTGAGCATATACTCGTAATGTCCGGGTACTACAATCACTTGACACAATTGGGAGTTAATCTTCCGGATGATTGTGTCATTGATGTAATTCTCCAATCACCGCCACCAAGCTACAAAGGCTTCGTGATGAACTATAATATGCAAGGGTTAGTAAAGACTATGCCTGAGCTCTTCGCAATGCTAAAGGCTGCGGAGGTAGAAATCAAGAAGACCACTAGTTTCAAGAAGAAAGGCAAAGGGAAGAAGAAGGGGAATCTCAAGAAGAACAGCAAGCAAGTTGTTGCTCAAGAGAAGAAACCCAAGTCGGCCCTAAACCTAAAAGTGAGTGTTTCTACCGCAAGCGACCGGTCTTTGAAGCGGAACTGCCCCAAGTATTTGGCGGATAAGAAGGATGGCAAGGTGAACAAAGGTATATGTGATATACATGTTATTGATGTGTACCTTACTAGAGCTCGTAGTAGCACTGGTATTTGATCTTGGTTACTGCTAATATTTGCAACTCAAACAGGACTACGATTGCTTAACTCGCAAAGGACGAGGTGACGATGCGCGTGGGAAATGGTTCCAAAGTCGATGTGATCGCGGTCGGCACGCTACCTCTACATCTACCTTCGGATTAGTTTTAGACCTAAATAATTGTTATTTGGTGCTGCGTTGAGCATGAACATTATATCTGGATCTTGTTTGATGCGAGACGGTTATTCATTTAAATCGAGAGAATAATGGTTGTTCTATTTATATGAGTAATATCTTTTATGGTCATGCACCCTTGAGGAGTGGTCTATTTCTTATGAATCTCGATAGTAGTGATACACATATCCATAATGTTGAAACCAAAAGATGCAGAGTTGATAATGATAGTGCAACTTATTTGTGGCACCGCCGCTTAGGTCATATCGGTGTAAAGCGCATGAAGAAACTCCATGCCGATGGACTTTTGGAGTCACTTGATTATGAATCACTTGGCACTTATGAACCGTGCCTCATGGGCAAGATGACTAGAACACCGTTCTCGGTACTATGGAGAGAGCAACAGATTTGTTGGAAATCATACATACAGTATGTATGTGGTCCGATGAATATTGAGGCTCGTGGCGGATATCGTTATTTTCTCACCTTCACAGATGACTTAAGCAGATATGGGTATATCTACTTAATGAAACATAAGTCCAAACGCTTGAAAAGTTCAAAGAATTTCAGAGTGAAGTTGAAAATCATCGTAACAAGAAGATTAAGTTTCTACGATCCGATCGTGGAGGTGAATATTTGAGTTACGAGTTTGGTCTACATTTGAAACAATGCGGAATAGTTTCAAGAACTTACGCCACCCGAACACCACAACAGTAATGGTGTGTCCGAATGTCGTGAATCGCACTTTACTAGATATGGTGCGATCTATGATGTCTCTTACTGATTTACCGCTATCGCTTTGGGGTTATGCTCTAGAGACACCAGATTCACACTGAATAGAACACCGTCGAAGTCCGCTGAGACGACACCTTATGAACTGTGGTTTAGCAAGAAACCAAAGTTGTCGTTTCTTAAAGTTTGGGGATGCGATGCTTATGTGAAAAGCTTCAACCCGATAAGCTCGAACCCAAATCGGAGAAATGTGTCTTCATAGGATACCCAAAGGAGATCGTTGGGTACACCTTCTATCACAGATCCAAGGCAAGACATTCGTTGTTAAGAATGGATCCTTTCTAGAGAAGGAGTTTCTCTCGAAAGAAGTGAGTGGGAGGAAAGTGGAACTTGATGAGGTAATAGTACCTTCTCCCTTACTTGAAAGTAGTTCGTCGCAGAAACCAGTTTCTGAGACACCTACGCCAAGTAGTGAGGAAGTTGATGATGTTGATCATGAAACTTCAGATCAAGTTATCGCAGAACCTCGTAGATCAACCAGAGTAAGATCCGCACTGAGTGGTACGGTAATCCTGTTCGAAGTCATGCTACTAGATCATGATGAACCCACGAACTATGAAGAAGCGATGGTGAGCCCAAATTCGCAAAATGGCTTGAGGCCATGAAATCTGAGATGGGATCCATGTATGAAAACAAAGTGTGGACTTTGGTTGACTTGCCCGAGGGTAGGCAAGCAATAGAAAACAAGTGGATCTTCAAGAAGAAGACCGACGACGACGGTAATGTTATCGTTTATAAAGCTCGACTTGTCGCAAAAGGTTTTCGACAAGTTCAAGGGATTGACTACGATGAGACCTTCTCACCCGTAGCGATGCTTAAGTCCGTCCGAATCATGTTAGCAATTGCCGCATTTTATGATTATGAAATTTGGCAAATGGATGTAAAGACCGCATTCTGAATGGATTTACGGAAGAAGAGTTGTATATGATGCAACCGAAGGTTTTATCGATCCAAAGGAGCTAACAAAGTGTGCAAGCTCCAACGATCCATATATGGACTGGTGCAAGCATCTCGGAGTTGGAATAAACGTTTTGATAGTGTGATCAAAGCATTTGGGTTTGTCTGCACTTTTGGAGAAGCTCGTATTTACAAGAAAGTGAGTGGGAGCTCAAGAGCATTTCGATCTTATATGTGGATGACATATTGCTGATCGGAAATGATATAGAATTCTGGATAGCATAAAGGATACTTGAATAAGAGTTTTTCAATGAAAGACCTCGGTGAAGCTGCTTACATATTGGGCATCAAGATCTATAGAGATAGATCAAGACGCTTAATTGGACTTTCACAAAGCACATACCTTGACAAAGTTTTGAAGAAGTTCAAAATGGATCAAGCAAAGAAAGGGTTCTTGCACGTGTTACAAGGTGTGAAGTTGAGTCGACTCAATGCCCACCACCGCAGAAGATAGAGAGAAAATGAAAGATGTTCCTATGCTTCAGCCATAGGCTCTATCATGTATGCAATGCTTGTGTACCGGACTGATGTGTGCCTTGCTATAAGCCTAGCAGGAGGTACCAAAGTAATCCAGAGTGGATCATCGACAGCGGTCAAGAACATCTGAAATACCGAAAAGGACTAAGGATATGTTTTCGATATGGAGGTGACAAAGAGCTCATAAAACGGTTACGTTGATGCAAGCTTTGACACCGATCCGGACGATTCTAAATCGCAGACCGGATACGATTTACACTAAACGGAGGAGCTGTCGGTTGGTGCAGTTCTAAACAAAGCGTCAGAAGGGATCTACATGTGAAGCGGAATACATAGCAGCTTCGAAGCAGCTAATGAAGGAGTCGGATGAAGGAGTTCATATCCGATCTAGGTGTCATACCTAGTGCATCGGGTCCAATGAAAATCTTTCGTGACAATATCGAGCAATAGCCTTAGCAAAGGAATCCAGATTTCACAAGAGGACCAAACACATCAAGAGACGCTTCAATTCCATCCGGACTTAGTCCAGATCGAGACATAGAGATTTGCAAGATACATACGGATCTGAATGTTGCGAACCGCTGACTAAGCCTCTTCCACGAGCAAAACATGATCAGCACCAAGACTCCATGGGTGTTAGAATCATTCTTGTGTAATCTAGATTATTGACTCTAGTGCAAGTGGGAGATCAAGGAAATATGCCCTAGAGGCAATAATAAAGTTATTATTTATTTCCTTATTTCATGATAAATGTTTATCATTCATGCTAGAATTGTATTAACGGAAACATGATACATGTGTGAATGCATAGACAAAACAAGATGTCACTAGTATGCCTCTACTAAGACTAGCTTGTTAATCAAAGATGGTTATGTTTCGACCATGAACAAAGGAGTTGTTATTTGATTAACGAGGTCACATCATTAGTAGAATGATCGATTGACATGACCCATTCCCTTAGCTTAGCACACGATCGCTTAGTATGTTGCTACCGCTTTTATCCATGACTTATACATGTTCCTGTAACTATGAGATTATGCAACTCCTGTTTACGGAGGAACACTTTGGGTGCTACCAAACGTCACAACGCCATCGGGTGATTATAAAGGAGTACTACAGTGTCTCCAAAGGCGATGTTGGGTTGGCGATTTCGAGATTAGGTTTTGTCACTCCGATAGTCGGAGAGGTATCTCTCGGCCCTCTCGGTAATGCACATCATCAAGCCTTGCAAGCACTACAACTAATGAGTTAGTTGTGAGATGATGTATTACGGAACGAGTAAAGAGACTTGCCGTAACGAGATTGAACTAGGTATTGGATACCGACGATCGAATCTCGGGCAAGTAACATACCGATGACAAAGGGAACAACGATGTTGTTATGCGGTCGACCGACAAAGATCTTCGAGAATATGTAGGAACCAATATGGGCATCCAGGTCCCGCTGTTGGTTATTGACCGTGAATAGTTCTAGGTCATGTCTACATTGTTCTCGAACCGTAGGGTCCGCACGCTTAAGGTTTCGATGATGCTTATTATGAGTTTATGTATTTTGATGTACCGAAGGAGTTCGAGTCCCTGATGTGATCACGGACATGACGAGGAGTCTCGGAATGGTCGAGACATAAAGATTGATATATTGGAAGCCTATGTTTGAAGTTCGGAATGGTTCCGGTAAAACGGAATTTCTCTGAGTACCGGAGGTTACGGAACCCCCGGAGGTGAATGGGCCTCGATGGGCCTTGGTAGAAAGGAGAAGGGCAGCCCAAGGTGGCGCGCCCCCCTTCCCTAGTCCTACTAGGACTAGGAGAAGGGCCGCCCCTCTCTCTCTTTCCTCCAGGAATCCTAGTCCAACTAGGATTGGGGGAATCCTACTCCCAGAGGAGTAGGACTCCTGTATGCGCCCCTTTGGCCGGCGCCCTCCCCCGGCTCCTTTATATACGGGGCAGGGGGCACCTTGAACACACAAGTTGATCGTGAGATCGTTCCTTAGCCGCAGCGGTGCCCCTCCACCATATTCCACCTCGGTTATACTGTCGCAAGCTTAGGCAAAGCCCCGCGCCGGTGAAACATCAAGATCGCCACCACGCCGTCGGTCGACGGAACTCTCCCTCGACACTCGGCTGGATCGGAGTACGAGGGACGCCATCGAGCTGTACGTGTGTCAAGAACTCGGGGCGCGGAGTAACGGCGCCGGATCGGTCGGATCGCGAGGAGAACGACGACTACTTCCTCTACGCCAGATCGCTTCGCTTGGTCTACAAGGGTATGTGGACAACACTCTCCCCTCTCGTTGCTATACATCACCATGATCTTGCGTGTGCGTAGGAAAATTTTGAAATTACTACGTTCCCCAACAACATCAACTAACTTTCTACTACTCCTTTCGATCTATATTAATTTTAGTACTAAATGAGCAACAATTAATATTGATCGGAGAGAGTTGTACTTTATAATCTTGCCCGTTACCTCTTTTATACACGAAAAGTATCTTTAATTAAAAAACCTAGGTAAATTAGATTGTGTGAAAGGTTGTATCAGTGGCAAATAGAGACTAACAGGCTTTCAAAAAAATAGAGACTAAGAGAGTGGGTACATACCTTTAGCTCCTTTGCTATATTGGCCCTCCATACTTACCACCTTGACATTCAATAGGGTCGGGCATCTAGTTGTCGCAAACATCGGTGATATCGACCCACGAGGCTCCAGATCCGCGCTGGTCATCTCCAACCTCCCCTCCTCCTCCAAGGAGGAGGTTTAGCTCGTTTTCAGCTTGTTGTTAGCACTAATTAGATCATTTTCATACATAAATAACGTTCTAGCTTGCTTAATGAAAGAACATGCGGTGCCCCCATGTTTGGTTTTGGCAATTGATGACAATCTCTATGGACTAATGGTTGCCTTGAGTTATATTTGAAGGATTTGTCCATAGGCTTTTCTTGAAATCCATGTGTTGGTTTCAAGGAGTTTATGAGTTGACCAAGGTGTTGTTAAGGAATTATCCAAAGATTGGTCATGTGAGTGTTGAGCTTATTGCAAGCATGTCTTGGAGAAGAAGATTGTGTGATCATTCATGTTTACCTTCAAGACATCATCCAAATGAAGAGAGTTGCAAAGATTCAAGGTTGATCAAGACTAAGTCAAGAGTGAATCAAGTTGATCAACTCACAAAGCGTAGAAGTTGTACCGAGAGGGATCAAGTGATCCCATGGTATGGTAAGCTTTGTCCATTGCACTTTGTGTACTAACCCATGGTCTACGTGAGAGTTCTATGTGGGGTTAGGTACGTGTCCATGGGCTTGCGTCAAGAGGAAGATATCATACAACCCATGGAAAGAATGACATCAAGTGGTGAGCGTCATCATGCTTGCCATGTGCAAGTTCAAGTGGAGCATCACGAAGAGATCAAGTGCGAATCTTTCCATCCTTTGTGGTGTCAATGGACTTGTGAAGATGTGCGGAAGAGAGGCTCACCCATAGTGGAGTATGGGGGAGCAATCAACTAGTCTTCATCGAGCCAACGCAATCAAGAAAGGTGGTCAAACTTGAGCTGATTCAAGATCGTCATCATCTAGCTCAAGTGGACCATGTGCAAGGCAAAGGTTTGCCCTTGATAGGTTTTCTATTTTACCGGTCTCATGGTAGTTGTGGGAGACCGGGTTATAGGATCGATTGCCGTACTATCAAGGGGGGTTCTTGATGAGTTGCTTGATCGTATCATTCGTAGAGAGCTCAAACCATTGCATCCTTGCATCATCTTTATTGGTTCTTGTTTGGTTCTCCTTGTAAGTTTTGGAGCTTATGGTCATCTTGATGACAAGCTCGAGTTCATCGAAAACGGAGTTCTCATGCATCTTCTATGATGTTTTCGATGTTGGAGGTTATGCCGGTTCTTCTCTGATGGAGTGTTCACACCTCTATATCTTAGGCATACCTCGTTGTTTTGATGCTTCTCGTCTTCCTCTATCCAACAAGCTTGAGTTTGCTCAATTCGGAGCTCATATGAAGAAGTTATGGCAGTTCTGTTTTTCTCCCTGCGGTAGTACCACGGTGGCAGCGGTAGTACCGCTTGTAGCGTCAAGCGGTAGTACCGCTCTAGTACCGCTCTACTACCGCCTCAATTTTGGGTCTTGCACTTTTCATGTCGGGTTTAGCAGTAGTTGCACGGCAGTAAGGCACGGCAGTTCCGCCTATAAGCGGTAGTACCGTTCCGTTTGGGCGGTAGTACCGCCTATAAGCGGTAGTGCCGCTCTGGTTGGGCGGTAGTACCGCTACTGCATTACTGCCGCCGTACTCTGCTTTGCCCTGCCTCATTTGGTCCCGTGTTCTGCTCCTCCAGCGCTAGTACCGCTGGGGTGAGCGCTAGTACCGCTTATAAGCGGTACTACCGCCCCAAGGTTCATGTTTTGTTGCTCGTTTTCCCTGCTTCTTCCGCCCGAGTGGTAGTACCGCTCGTGGAGCGGTAGTACCGCTCATGTGCGGGCTGAGCACATAACGGTTGGATTTTCCCCCTCCTATTAAAGGGGGTCTTCTTCCCCAATGAACCTTATCCTTTGAGCTCGTGTTCTTCCCCCATTGTTGACCTTCTTCGAGCTTGCTAACTCTCAATCCCTCCATGGATTCTTGCTAGTTTTTGAGGGAAAAGAGAGAGGAGATCTAGATCCACATTTCCACCAATCACTTTCTCCTCTATGTGAGGGGAACCCATTGGATCTAGATCTTGGAATTCTTGGTGTTCTTCTTCTTGTTCTTCCTCTCATCTTCCTCCCTAGCATTAGTTGATTCGGTGGGATTTGAGAGAGAAGGACTTGGGCACTCCGTGTGCCCTTGCCATTGCATTTGGTGCATCAGTTTGAGTTCTCCAAGGTGATACGTGAAAGTGAAGTTTGAGAAGCTTATTACTCTTGGGTGTTTGGGCACCCTAGAGCTTGTTCCTCTTGGGTGCCTTGGCGCCCTAGACGGTTGGTGGTGTTCGGAGCTCAATCATTATGGTGTAAAGCTCCGGGCAAGCGTCGGGGTCTCCAATTAGGTTGTGGAGATCGCCCCGAGCAATTTGATGTTTTCCGGTGACCGCCCCCAAGGGTTGCCAAAATGTACGGGTTCGGTGACCGCCCCCAAGGATTGCCATTTGTACGGGTTTGGTGACCGCCCTCAAGGGTTCCTTAGTGGAATCACGGCATCTTGCATTGTGCGAGGGCGTGAGGAGATTACGGTGGCCCTAGTGGCTTCTTGGGGAGCATTGTGCCTCCACACCGCTCCAAACGGAGATTAGCATCCGCAAGGGTGTGAACTTCGGGATACATCGTCGTCTCCGCGTGCCTCGGTTATCTCTTACCCGAGCCCTTTACTTATGCACTTTACTTTGTGATAGCCATATTGTTTCTTGCCATATATCTTGCTATCACTTAGTTGTTTATCTTGCTTAGCATAAGTTGTTGGTGCACATAGGTGAGCCTAGTTGTTGTAGTTTTTGTCCTTCTCAAATTAACCGTTAGGTTTATTCCGCATTTGTTCAAGCCCCAACCATAATTATTTTAAAGCGCCTATTCAACCCCCCCGCCGCCCTCTAGGCGACATCCTTGATCTTTCACTTAATTTTAATAGTATGATGTTTAATTATGAATTGTTATGTGTAATTACGCAACATGGCATCTAAGGAATTTCCAATTTCAGTTTGAAATGATTTGTTTTGCAAAATTTTGATTTTGGGGAGTTTTTTCGAAAAGGATAAATATCCTCGGCCTTGGCATATTTTTGGGAGTTTTTTTCTTTGAAAAGAAGGAATAACCCGGCCTCTGCATTTTTTGGGGAGTTAAGGCCATCTCCAAGGCAGAAACGCAAACCTCCTGCAACCGTCCGGACCGCGCTGTCCGGACCACGAAAGTCATCCAATGCCGACCTGTATCGGTCCGCGGGGTGGTCCGGACACGATTTCTCACGCAAATTGGAGACAAAGTGGGGGAGGTTTGTGGGAGTCGGGACACTCGACATGTAGGACTCTGACACCCCCGGCCCACACAATCCCCCCTCTCGGTCCCATTTCCTGCCACTCTGCCCCTTCTCTCCCTTGTTTTGCATCCGCACCCTCCACCTTCGCCACCGCTGTAGTTCGTCTTCGGCCGCCACAGAGGCATTGTCGGACGTCCGGAACCAGCACCGACGCGCCCGCTCGTCGTTCCAACGGAGCTTTCCACCCTGGAGCCGTTTGTACCCAGATACACTTCGCCCATTGTCGACAACCTCCATGGCGGACACCACACCCGACAGGTGTTTGGCCAAATGTCATTGAGCTTATTTTAAACGCTATGTCGTTTTAGAGTACGAAATATGGTGAGCTACTCGACCATGGAGGATGAGTTGTTATGCGATGCGTGATTGGTTGTATTCGCGGATTTCATAGGCAGAAGTAGAGGGGAGCCCTTCTGGGAGCAAGTGCATGAAAAGTTTCACGCACGAAAACACATTGCGCCCTACGATATGTATGTCATTCAACCACGCAACGTGAGGTTGTTGTCATACTGCTGGCACACTATCCAGATCAGTGTTATCAAGTTTTGCAACTTGGTTAGTCAGCTCAAGGCAAGGTGGTCATTGCACGTGGATATGGACGAGATCGTAAGTTTTACTTCCTCTTGCTCAACTTCTTGATTGATTCATTCACTTAATGTTGGTCTACACATTATATGTAGCCCGCACGCACCGCCGTGGTGTACCATAGGACAGAGCGACAAACCATTTACATGCACGCACCGTTGGATGAAGTTGAAGGGGGAGTATGTGTGGAACGTCATGATCTGTTCATGAAAAACTTGTTGGACATCTGTGATCTAGTCGAATTAGAGAAATTGTTGTACTACACTTAATTTGCTTACGATGTATGGATGATGTGTGATATTTTCCAAACTTTGATGAATATCGGCCGCTTTGCATGAATTATGTCATGTTAGTTAAAATGTGGTTTGAAATATATGCGGCTAGTGTTGGATAGCGTCTTCCTACATCCGTGTCCACGGACTAGTCTCCTCTTCCTACATCCGTGTCCACGGACTAGTCTCCTGTCCGCTCACGGATGCGGAAGGAAATTTACGGGCTGCCGTTGAAGATGCCCTAATTTTGAGGATTCAGTTAGCTCCACTTTTCTTTAATTCCTGATATTTGAGGAGGAACCTTTTGAGACACCGTTCATCAGATTGGAAGAACTCGCAAAAGAAAAAGAAAAAAAACAGCTTAGAAGAATGCCACTCGATCCACTCAGCCAGATGGAAGATCATAACATGAAGAACGGCATTCGACATAGAGGCGAGACTAACTAGACATGAATTGAATGCTGCTCATCTACTACCATCAGTCCAGCATTTTCCTTCGCGCACATACCAGCAACTCCGGCGTTTCTCACCATACACTCGCTCTAGCTCTATACAGATTACAGGCAAACATGACAGACACGCACGTACCCGCCTGAAGACAGTCATGGCGGCAGAAATGGACGGCGATGGTCATGGTGCGGCGGCCAACGCACGCCTTCTCTCGGGCAAGGGAACAGGAGGGGCGCCGGCTGCGCCAGGAACGTCGGGTACCGCTGCCCCGGCATCACCACCGTCAGGTCCGCCGCCGCCACCACCGCCTCCATCTGCAAACCCAGTGCAAAAGATAGACAATCATCAGGGATTGATTCAGGTTCAGGTGAGACAGCAACGCGCCCGTACGCACGTAGTCATGCAGCTACTGCAGACACGAGCGCGACACGACGCGTACGTCCTCTTGTCACCACTGACACGGCGCACGTGAACCGGACGCACGGCCACGCATGAGCAGAGCACAAGCAAAGCAGCTCGCGGAGGCCAGAATCTTTCTTCTTTAATTACCTTGGGCGGAGGCGCGAGTTTCTCCGGCGAGCCGTGGTCGCGCGGGTGCCGGCCGGGGTGGGACGGCTGGGCGCGGCGCCCGTGGACGTCGCCGTCGCCGTTGTCGCTGCCATCGCGGGAGCCCCGGGAGGCCGCCCAGCCGGGCTTGATGAGGTGCTCGAAGATGGCCATGAGGAGGAACATGGCGATGAGGATGGCGGTGGCGGCGAAGCCGAAGGAGATGGCGCTGGCGTTGGTGGAGGAGCCGAGGTCCTTCATGGAGGAGGCGCCGTCGTCCCGCGCGTCGCCCGACGGGGTGGCGGCGGCGGCATCCCCCATCCACGGCCTCGACTGCTGCCCCGCGAAGCTGCTCATGGCGATCGAGCTAGCCGACCGATCACTCGCTCGCCCAGCTCTTCCCGTCTTCCCGTGATCTTGGTTCGGTTCTTGAACTGTGCTCCACCGCCTAGGCAGGGGAAATGCAGGCACCAAATACGGCTGAGTTCATCAGGTCCTTATCTGAGTTATCTGCTCGCCATGCGCATGTGACGCCCCTGAAGACGCATCACGTTCTACATGTGAAGAGGCAGAAAATATAAGAAACTTGCGGCACGGCTGGTACCTTCCACTCTACAGCATTTGTTTTTTGCGTGAGCAAGATTTGGTTGGATAAGCACTCTGGTGTGGCAATCCGAACCGGGAGTCCAGAATTGGTAACTGCAACTCCATCACACCACGTATACGCGTACTAATCACACTACTATGGAAGAAACTAAAATGCAGATTATCTTGTTTCTGTCTCTCATCAAGTCAAGAATAAAGCTGAAAAGCATACAGAAAAAAGGAGAGGAGCAGGGAAGCAGAAGGACGGGCTGAAACCCAAGTATAGTTGCAAGTACTCATTCTTGAACCCCGGGGAGTCAGGAACACCAAATCGCAGGCAAAAGAAACTCACTTTTAGTAGTACCACCTCCCTGCAGCTGCCAAGAAGCAGCATCAACTGCCTGTTTGCATCCAGTCGTCGAGCCCAATGCCAAGAACCAACCCTACAAGACGGAGGAGCAATATAGCTTGGATATAGGACGTCTCTCTCTATCTACTTAAAGGGGGAGATCTCACTCGGGCAATGGTGGTGGTGGGGAGGGGAGGAGTGGTCAAGAGGGGGAGGAACAAAAGGAAAAGGTGGGAGAACAAAAAGAGCGTGCGCGGGCTTGGGGGCTGCCCACCTTCTTCTACAGAGATTCAACAGCCTGATGATGCATGAGACCGGTTAGAGGGCCGGCTGCTTCAAGTATGGTGCAGAAAAATAATCACAGAATCATGTTTGGGCTGGGCACCTCAAATCAAAGCAGCGGCTCCTCATCCCCATGCACATCAACCACATGACCCTACGACCATTGTAGCAGATTGATTTGCGGTAGAGCAGGGAGGGCGTGGAGAGAGAGCAGAGCAGAGGAGGAAATGATACAAAAGGGGGCCAAGGAAAAGGCAAAGCTAGAGAAAGGGAAAGAGGCGCATGAAAAGAATAGATGGAGGTCTGGCGGCCTTGCGCAGGATCCCCAATCAGATTTTGAAAGTCAGTGTCAATAATGGGCGCGTGTCAGGCGGCTCAGGTAAGATGGCAGAATTGCACTGCTCCCGCTGGAACGGACGCGCCCGTTTCTATCTACCCGGCACCGCATCTTGGCATGTGAACCGTGATGTGACACGACATGAGGAGGAGCAATTCACAAAGTGATTTCGTGCATGTTCAGAAATTGGCAAGGCATATGGAACGGGAGAGAACCAAGGAGATGAGATGAGGGGAATGGGGGGAAGCAAAGCACATCCCTTTGCTTGCAAGGTGAAAAAGAAAGAAAAAGCCAATGGTAGGGAGCATTTGTTTGTTGCTATGGGCAAGCAAGAGATGCGTCCCTCGTAGAAGTATTATTATTCTGCAAGTGAATGTATGTGTGGTGTGCGGACGACAGGGGGGCATGGCCTTTTGAGGCTCCAAGGCAGCAGGGGTCCTACTGCTCTACAGCGACCACATGACCATACACACACACTCTCTCTCTCTCTTTGCATTGAACCATTGTACACTCAATTGTACAGGCTGCTCTCCATCTGAATCTCTGATGTAGGAGTGCTCCAACATCAAATGGTGTACTGATTTCCCAGATAAGCACACTGCATGGTCTAATTATCATCATCAGTGTGTAATATAATTACAAATTGAGCGTTTTAAGCAGCTCTATGGTGCAATGCCACTGGCCTATTTCCTAGCATGATGCATCAGTGTGCATGGACGGGTACAACGCAAGATAGGCTGTCTGCTGCGCGCAAAGGGACATGGCATGAGCCCGGCCACCTGGGCTGCCACATGGGACGGAGTACCCGTCCCCAACATGCCATTTAACTATGTCTGAGGAAGTAATTGTCCCGTGCCCTACCACAGGCCCCCAACTCCTAACCAACATTCAACTAATTTTCGGAAAACATGTAGGGAATCCAGTATATAAGAAACCAAATCTAGCTCTAGCCAGTTTGATATGTTTCCTCCTGGGTAGCGTACGTACGTGCCGTCAAGCCTTCTTGGTCTTCGACTCCAAATTCTTCAGTTCCGAGGAAGAACTGTGCAGTAAGATATTGTATGTACTCCTTGGAGCCCATGCGTCTCAGGTGCGCCGAATCGCGCATAGGATCCTCTCCGCAGGCAGCGGATCCGCCAAAAAGCTGCGTCAATCACCGGCGGAGCGGCTGAATCTACCCGTCTTCCCCCGCTTTTCCGCATGGTAGTTTGCACTGCGACGATCGTATCGCGGTAATCATCAGTGTATCTGTACAACGGATGCGCTGTGTCTACCAGTAAAAGCGAGCACTACTACTATATGATTGGCACAGCGACCTGGGTGATGTTCAGCTGGTGACTGATGATTAGCATCCATGGAGTGAAATTACGTACCTTCCTGATCTGAACCGGGCATTACCCCTTTCCATTACTGCAACATAACGGAAATACAACAGTCCAAGAAAGGAGAAAAGGGGAAGCGAGTTCAACGCATCGTCGGGAAACCCACTGCGAGCACTCGCCATCGAGATTACTCGCTGTGGGCGAAAACCCGACGACACCATATATCTAAAGCTAGGAACCAGGGTCAACAGCCCCAAAAGTCACAGCACACAAGCTCACAACAGTCGAGCAGCATAAGTTCATGCCCACGCAGGGGGAGCAACTCAAACATCAAGCTAGACCACCAGGGAACATCTCCAGCAGGATCAACGGGTCGTCTCTTCGTGGTTTGCAGCACAGATCCTCATCATCATCGACGCATTCTCCTTCAGCATCTTCGCCCCGTCCCTCATGGCAGCTGCATCCTCTTGCTTCATCATTCCTGCCCAGTAGCAAATTAAAGCACAGGCAGAGAATATACATTCAAACGGGTTTGTAAGCGGTTTGAACTCAAACGTAACCCTGTTACGGCACGACCAGATCGCCCAGCACATAGCAGCAATCCCTGCCGTATAAAATTGTTCCCCTCCAGGGAAGAAGGTATAACACCATGAATAGGCTTGCCAGATATTATCAGGGCACAAAGCAGTGCCAAACATACACGCCACTGTTCTCCAGGTTACCCTGGCAACAGGGCAAGCAAAGAACAGATGTTGTGCGATCTCTCTCCCTCCAGAAAAAGAACATTTTGGGTTCCCTTTCCAACCTCGGTGTTTCATCACATCCCTAGTCAGGACAGCATCCTGAAAAAGTTGCCATAAGAATATTTGAATTTTGAGAGGGATTCTGGCACTCCATATCCATCTATAGTCGCACCCAGCAATATTTTTTTTCCAAGAACGAGTAAACAGATTTGGTAGTGAAAGAGGCTTTCCCACCCAAGCCCCATTTGATCAGATCAGCAGCGTCTGAGACACATGCTTCTCTAGCCATTTTACTCACAACAACCCACTGGTCATTAAGCTCGCTATTCAACCTTCTCCTAAAGAAGGAGGAGGGATCAGCATTTAAGCATTTATCAATAGTGCACTCGGGATAATTGCAAATAGAGAAAAGACGAGGAAACTGCTCGGCCAGAGGAATATTATTCCCAATGGGATCTACCCACAGTCTGGCAATGTTTCCAGATTGTACAATTACTCTCCTCCCTGCCATATAAAGGTATTTCACCCTCATAATGGCTTTCCAGCATGGTGAGTCATTGCACTTCATTTTGATATCATCCACAGTAGCCCTACTGAAGTACTTGGCTTTCACAATATCCTGCCAAAGTCCAGATTTAGTTTCTAACTTCCACCACCATTTAGTAAGCAGGCTGAGGTTCTGCTTATGTAAATCTTTCACACCCAGCCCCCTTTATTCTTAGATCTACAAATTCTAGCCCACTTAACCAGGTAATATCGTTTTTTGTTCTGGGTCACATGCCAGAAGAATCTCCTTCTACACTTGTCAATCCTGGCCAGTATAGTTTTGGATAAAAGGTACATGGACATATAATAGAAGGCAATGCTAGAAATATTAGCATTAAGGAATGTTAAACGTCCCCCAGACGAGGCATTGCCCCCAAGGCCGGAGTCACACCTTTTAATGAATCTGGACTCTAAAAAGTCCCAGTCAGCTACTCGCAACGAAGAAAAGGTCACTGGCACCCCAAGATACTTCATGGGAAAGTGCCCTATTTGACAATCAAAAATATCAGCATATGCTTTAAGAATAAGGGGAGGCTACGTACCTTCCTGATGACTGACAGCATTACTTTTCCCCGTGCAGACTTGCTTTGCCCTCTCCCTGAGCAACATCAAGCCTATCCCGGAAAGAATAAGGGGAGGCTATTGTTTAATCTCATAATCTTGCCTCTAGAGCGAGTAATCTTGCCTCCAGAGCGAGTAATTTTGAGTTCAGTTGATTTTCAACCTCAGCTTTGTAGACTTTGAATTTCTCCAAAGCTTCCGACACTAATACGTCTCCAACGTATCTACTTCGCCAAACACCTTTGCCTTTGTTTTGGACTCTAATTTGCATGATTTGAATAAAAGTAACCCGGACTGACGCTGTTTTGAGCACAACTGCCATGGTGTTGTTTATTGTGCAGAAAACAAAAGTTCTCGGAATGACCTGAAAATCCACTGAGATAACTTTTGGAAAATGTAAAAACTATTGGCGAAGAATCAAGGCCGGGGCCCACACTGCCCACGAGGGCGGGCGCCCTCCTCGGGCGCGCCTCTATCTCGTGGGCCCGCTGATGCTCCACCGACCTCAAGTCCAACTCTATATATTCCGCTTTATGGAGAAAAAATCGAGAGAAAGTTTCATCGCGTTTTACGACACGGAGCCGCCGCCAAGCCCTAATCTCTCTCGGGAGGGCTGATCTGGAGTCCGTTCGGGGCTCCGGAGAGGGGAATTCGTCGCCGTCGTCATCATCACCATCCTCCATCACCAATTTCATGATGCTCACCGCCGTGCGTGAGTAATTCCATCGTAGGTTTGCTGGATGGTGATAGGTTGGATGAGATTTACCATGTAATCAAGTTAGTTTTGTTAGGTTTTGATCCCTAGTATCCACTATGTTCTGAGATTGATGTTGCTATGACTTTGCTATGCTTAATGCTTGTCACTAGGGCCCGAGTGCCATGATTTCAGATCTGAACCTATTATGTTTTCATGAATATATGTGAGTTCTTGATCCTATCTTGCAGGTCTATAGTCACCTATTATGTGTTATGATCCGACACCCCCAAAGTGACAATAATCGGGATACTTCTCGGTGATGACCGTAGTTTGAGGAGTTCATGTATTCACTAAGTGTTAATGCTTTGTTCCAGTTGTCTATTAAAAGGAGGCCTTAATATCCCTTAGTTTCCGTTAGGACCCCGCTGCCACGGGAGGGTAGGACAAAAGATGTCATGCAAGTTCTTTTCCATAAGCACGTATGACTATATTCGGAATACATGCCTACATTACATTGATGAACTGGAGCTAGTTCTGTGTCACCCTATGTTATAGCTATTACATGAGGAATCACATCCGACATAGTTATCCATCACTGATCCAATGCCTACGAGCTTTTCACATATTGTGCTTTGCTTATTTACTTTTCCGTTGCTACTGTTATAATTTCTACAAAACTGCTATCGTTACTTTTGCCACTGTTACCATTACTATCATACTACTTTGCTACTAAATACTTTGCTGCAGATACTAAGTTATCCCGGTGTGTTGAATTGACAACTCAACTGCTAATACTTAAGAATATTCTTTGGCTCCCCTTGTGTCGAATCAATAAATTTGGGTTGAATACTTTACCCTCGAAAGCTGTTGCGATCCCCTACACTTGTGGGTTATCAAGACTAATTTCTGGCGCCGTCGCCAGGGAGCATAGCTCTATTCTTTGAGTCACTTGGGACTTATATCTGCTGATCACTATGAAGAACTTGAAAGACGCAAGAACTAATAATTTTTCCTCAACTACGAGAGGAGGTAAGGAACTGTCATCTAGCTCTGCACTAGATTCTCCTTCTGTTTTGAGTAAGCTTGCGACACCCAAACCTGCTACTGCTATGAATTTTGATATGTCGCATGTTATTGATGATGCCACTTCTGCTATGCATGATACTTATGATGAAACTACTTCTGTGCTTGATACTACTGTGCCATTAGATGAATATCTTGATGAACAACTTGCTATGGTTAGAGTAAATGAAATTATTGATGATAGTGATGATGAAGGTTCTCCCCCTAATTATGAATTGCCTGTTGTTCCTGGGGGTTATGTTATGGATGAAGAAGCTGCTAGAGCTATTTTTGCTTGCAATGATAGATATGATCTTAAGAAGTTATTAGCTAAATGGAAGCAGCAATCTCTTAATCCTAGAATGAAACATGACCCCGCTTTTGCTACTTCGCCTATCTGTGTTACTGATAAGGATTATGAATTCTCTGTTGATCCTGAGATAATTACTTTGGTTGAATCTGATCATTTTTATGGCTATGAATCTGAAACTGTTGTGGCACATCTTACAAAGTTAAATGATATAGCCACCCTGTTTACAAATGATGAGAAGTCTTGCTATTATTATATCCTTAAAATATTTCCGTTCTCATTAAAGGGTGATGCTAAAACTTGGTTTAATTCTCTTAATCCGGATTGTGTGCGTAGTCCCCAGGATATGATTTATTGCTTCTTTGCTAAATATTTCCCTGCTCATAAGAAACAAGCTGCCTTGCGGGAAAAATATAATTTTGTGCAAATCGAAGAAGAGAGTCTCCCACAAGCTTGGGGGAGGCTTCTCCGATTACTTAATGCTTTGCCTGATCATCCTCTTAAGAAAAATGAAATACTTGATATCTTTTATAATGGACTAACCGATGCTTCCAAGGACTACTTGGATAGTTGTGCTGGTTGTGTTTTTAGGGAAAGAACAATCGACCAAGCTGAATTACTATTGAATAATATGTTGACTAATGAAAATAATTGGACTCTTCCTGAGCCAATTCCTTAGGCAATTCCTGAGCCAATTGAGCCAACTCCTGAGCCTATTCCTAAACCAACTCCGAAGAAGAGGGGAGTTCTATTTATCAGTCCTGAAGATATGCAAGAGGCAAAGAAATCAATGAAAGAAAAAGGTATTAAAGCTGAATATGTTAAGAATTTACCTCCTATTGAAGAAATACATGGTCTTAATCTACCGCCTGTTTAAGAAACACATTGTCTTGATAACCCGACACAGGTAGTAAAGGTAAATTCTCTCTATAGATATGATAAAGTTGAAATCCCGTCCACTAAATTTCATAGCCCATGTTTTGATGAATTCGATGACTTTATAGCTAGACAAGAAAGTTTTAATGCTTATGTTGGTAGAGAATTAAAGAGTAATGCTTTCGAGATTGGATGCTTGAGTGATTATATGGCTAGAGTTAAAGGTGAACTTAAACTCATTAGCAAATATGCTTCTATGGTTACCGCTCAAGCAGAGCAAGTACTTAAAGCTCAAAGTGATTTGCTTGATAAATTAAATAATAAACATGATTTTGCTATTAGAGTGGCTACTAGAACTGGTAGAATGACTCAGGAACCTTTGTATCCTGAAGGCCACCCTAAGAGAATCGAGCAAGATTCTCAGAGAAATAATTTAGATGGACCTAGTCCTTCTAAAAAGAAGAAAAAGAAAAATGATAGGACTTTGCATGCTTCTAGTGAACCTGTTGTAGACACACCTGAGAATCCCAATGATATTTCTATTTCTGATGCTGAAACACAATCAGGTGATGAACATGAACCTAGCAATAATGTTAATGATAATATTCATGTTGATGCTCAACCTAGCAATAATAATGATGTAGAGATTGAACCTGTTGTTCATCTTGATAACCCACAATCAAAGAATCAACGTTACGATAAAAGAGATTTTATTGCTAGGAAACACGGTAGATAAAGAGAACCATGGGTTCAAAAACCCATGCCCTTTCCTCCTAAACCATCCAAGACAAAGGATGATGAAGATTTTGAGCGCTTTGCTGAAATGATTAGACCTATCTTCTTACGTATGCGCTTAACTGATATGCTTAAATTAAACCCTTATGCTAAATACATTAAGGATATCATTACAAATAAAAGAAAGATACCGGAAGCTGAAATTTCCACCATGCTTGCTAATTATACTTTTAAAGGTGGAATACCAAAGAAACTTAGAGATCCAGGAGTACCAACTATACTATGCTCGATTAAAAGAAACTATGTTAAAACTGCTTTATGTGATCTTGGAGCCGGTGTTAGTGTTATGCCTCTCTCTTTATATCGTAGACTTGAATTGAATAAGTCGACACCTACTGAAATATCTTTGCAAATGGCTGATAAATCAACTGCCATATCTGTCGGTATTTGTGAGGATGTGCCTGTTGTGCTTGCAAATGTCACTATCTTAACGGACTTTGTTATTCTTGATATTCCTGAGGACGATAGTATGTCGATTATCCTTGGTAGACCCTTTTTGAATATTGCAGGGGCTGTTATTGATTGCAACAAAGGCAATGTCACTTTTCTTGTTAATGGTAATGAGCATACGGTACACTTTCCAGGAAACAACCTCAAGTTCATAGCATCAATTCTATTGGAAAAGTTCCAACTATCATTATTGGAGGTTTTTAATTTCCTCTTCCTACTGTCAAGAAAAAATATGGTATTCTTATTGTTGGGGATGTGCATATCCCCATTGAGGTAACCTAGTGTTATTCGAAATTTCTCCGGTTCGATGTTATTCGGAATGAGCTTGTTAACAAGACTTGATCAACCTTGTTAGTGGATTCATTTTGATGATCATGAGATGGATGAAACTAGAAGACACAACCTTCTGTACCCTCTTTTTACTTTCTATTATTTAGAATAAATAAAGCAAAAATAGTATTATCTGTCTGTTTTTTGAATTATCCGTGCAATAAAGAATATCCCAAAAATAAAAGTGCTCCAAATGCCCTGCAAATTTAGTATGATTTTTTATGGAATATTTGAGGATTTTAGGCATTGAGAACACAGCAGGGGGGAAGCACCTGACCATGAGGGTGGAGGGCGTGCCCACACCCCCTGGGCGCGCCCCCTGTCTCGTGGGCCCACAGTGGCCCCCCCTCCACTTATTCCTGCACCCACACACTCCATCTTCCTCCCAAAAAAATCCCCATCCAGCTCAAGCACGAGTGCTAGCTAGCTCATTTTGCTGCAATTTTCGATCTCCTTGCTCAAAGCTCCATTCACAAAACTGCTTTGGGAGATTGTTGCTTGGTATGTGACTCCTCCAATGGTCCAATTTGTTTTTGTTCTAGTGCTTTATTCATTGCAAATTTTTGCTGCATAGGTGACCCTGTTCTTGAGCTTGCATGTCAAAATTATGAGGTCCCAAGTAATTCTAATGCATGATATAGGCTTTAGGCACTTGTGGGAGTAGTTGCTATCAATCTTGTTTAGTTTGATTCACTTTTATTTTGAAGTTACTAAAAATTTCAGAAATCTTTCAGAAAATGATAAGGAGAGTTTTGAGGGGCTCCTCTAGCCAAGGCTCAAACGATAAACAAGCTAAGGAGCAGAAAAAGGCCAAGTATAATCTTCCTCGCGTAGCGGAAGTATGGCCGTGTGAATGGCCTTGTGATAATTTCTTGAGAGAAGCCGGGATTTATGAAGACTTTTATTCTTTGGCTGAAAATGTGGGCCTCACCGACTTCCTCCACAACCGGATCGATCAGTATCTCTTACTCACCAATACTTTCGTGCAAAACTTTTACTATTATCCTAAGAATTCACCTCCTTCAGTATATTTTCATTTATATGATGAATTCAAGGAAATGTCATTACGTAATTTTTGCGTGGTATGTAGAATACCCTTTGAGGGCAGCTTAGATGAACCACATCGTAAAGATGTGGATGGTTTTGTTAACACTATTACTGTAGGGGATTCGAAGAAGGGTTCTGATGCGAGAATCACTAGCATACATTTTCCTGTCTTACGCTACTTTGTCATATTTGCTAGTCTATGCTTAATTGGTCGTGGAAACAGTGGAAACTTCAGTGTTCCTGATATTATTATTCTATTCCATGCCTTGTTTGGTGATAACAGTTTTAGTATGGGTGCCGTTATTGCTAAACGGCTAAGCCTGAACCGTACAAAGGGCCCCATCTTTGGAGGTATCTATGATGCACGCCTTGCTAAACATTTTGAGATACCTATTAGGCATTATGAGAAAGAGGAGACAATGCTGCCTTTTTCCTTTTTAGATTACAGGAGCATGGTAGCGCATGAGTTTATTGTTGACAACAAAGATAAGATGCTTCTGTATAACCTAAGATTTAATAAGAAACACAATGAGATTATTACCCTGCCTACACCTTTGTTGTTTGATTTAACTGTAGATAATTATCTTGTCTTGCCGGAAGCGGTGTACACTCGTCGAGGCCAGACATCCGCTCCAGAGCCTGAGCCGGAACCTCCACTGGACCCTTATCGTCCATCAACTTACCAGTGGGATACGGAGGAGATCGCTAGCCAGTGGTATCCAGATAATACTCCTCCGTACACCGGGCAGAGTAGCCAGGTTATCCATGGCCATAGACCAACTTAGGCCAAAAGCCTAAGCTTGGGGGAGTACGTATTTCTCACCGACTTTATATTCATGTTCACACACTTATTCTAGTCGTCAGTGCTCGTACTCTTTCATTGTATTATCCATGTTAGTTTAATTTATTCTCTAGTTTTCTTCTTGTGTGTTTGATAAACCTTGAGAAAACCAAAAAAATAGTTAGTTTAATTTCCATGCTTGTAGTAGTAATTAAAATGAAAACCCAAAAAGATTTCCCGTTCTTCTTTTACTTGTTGGGAGCTTTCCCGTGTAAATAGTTTTATTTCTTTTCTTTCTTTTGGGGGTCAAGAGTAGAAGACCATAATGAAAATGTTTAGTGGCTCTCATATGCATGATTATTTATTGAACTTAGAGCCCATATTACTTTGTCTTCTCTCTTGAGTTGAATGCTTGCAGATTCCAACTTAGTCCAATACACGTGCACTATTATTATTATACACACCGTTCGATCGTGCAAGTGAAAGGCAATAATGACGATATATGATGGACTAATTGAGATGAGAAAACCTGGTATGAACTCGACCTCTCTTGTTTTTGTAAATATGATGAGTTCATCGTTCCTGATTCAGCCTATTATGAATAAACATGTTTGCAATGACATTTAGAGATCATAGTTACTTATGCCATGCTTAATTAGCTATTAGTTTATAATGATTTACCTTGCGTGCCAACATGCTATTAAAATGGTTATGATGTGGTATGATGGGATGGTATTGATACGTCTCCAGCGTATCTATATTTTTTTTATTGTTCCATGCTATTATATTACCCCTTTTGGATGTTTATGGGCTTTATTTTACACATTTATATCATTTTTTGGGACTAACCTACTAACCGGAGGCCCAACCCATATTGCTGTTTTTTTGCCTATTTCAGTATTTCGAAGAAAAGGAATATCAAACGGAGTCCAAACGGAATGAAACCTTCGGGAGCATGATTTTTGGAACGAGCGTGATCCGGAGAGCTTGGAGTGCAAGTCAAGAAGCTTCCGAGGAAGCCACGAGATAGGAGGCCGCCCCCCCCTATAGGACGTGCCCTCCTGTCTCGTGGGCCCCTCAGGCGGCCATCGACGTACTTCTTCCTCCTATATATACCTACGTACCCCGAAAACATCAAGGAGCACCACGAAACACAATTTCCACCGCCGTAACCTTCTGTATTCGCGAGATCTCATCTTGGAGCCTTCACGGCACTTTCTTGGGGGAATCAACCACGGAGGGCTTCTACATCAACATCCTTGCCCTCCGATAAGTTGTGAGTAGTTTACCACAGACCCACGGGTCCATAGTTATTAGCTAGATGGCTTCTTCTCTCTTTTGGATCTCAATACAATGTTCTCCCCCTCTCTTGTGGGGATCTATTCGATGTAAACTCTTTTTGCGGTGTGTTTGTCGAGATCCGATGAATTGTGGGTTTATGATCAAGTTTATCTATGAATAATATTTGAATCTTCTCTGAATTCTTTTATGTATGATTGAGTTATCTTTGCAAGTCTCTTCAATTATCGTTTGGTTTGGCCTACTAGACCTGGTCTTTCTTGCCATGGGAGAAGTGCTTAGCTTTGGGTTCAATCTTGTGGTGTCCTTACCCAATGTGGAAAGGGTTGCAAAGCGCCAGATTGTATTGTTGCCATCGAGGATAACAAGATGGGGTTTATATCATATTGCATGAGTTTATCCTCTACATCATGTCATCTTGCTTAATGCATTACTCGTTCTTATGAACTTAATACTCTAGATGCAAAGTGAGTCGGTCGATGTGTGGAGTAATAGTAGTAGATGCAGGTGAGTCGGTCTACTTGTTATGGACGTGATGCCTATATACATGATCATGCCTAGATAATCTCATAACTATGCGCTTTTCTATTAATTGCTCGACAGTAATTTGTTCACCCACCGTAATACTTATACTATCTTGAGAGAAGCCTCTAGTGAAACCTATGGCCCTCGGGTCTATCTCTTATCATATTTGCTTTCAATCTACTTTTATTTGCATCTTTACGTTTTGCATCTATATTATAAAATACCAAAAATATATTTATCTTATCATACTATCTTTATTAGATCTCACTTTCGCAAGTGGCCGTGAAGGGATTGGCAACCCCTTTATTGCGTTGGTTGCAAGTTCTCAGTTTGTTTGTGTAGGTGCGTGGGACTTTTGAGGAGCCTCCTACTGGATTGATACCTTGGTTCTCAAAACTGAGGGAAATACTTACGCTACACTTGCTGCATCACCCTCTCCTCTTCGAGGAAAACCAACGCAAGCTCAAGACGTAGCAAGAAGGATTTCTGGCGCCGTTGCCGGGGAGGTCTTCGCTCAAGTCAAGACATACCAAGTACCCATCACAAACTCATCTCCCTCGCATTTACATTATTTGCCATTTGCCTCTCGTTTTCCTCTCCCCCACTTCAACCTTGCCGTTTTATTCGCCCTCTCTTTCCAAATCTCCTCCTATCTCTTTCGCTTGCCTTTTTCCGCTTTCTTATGGGCTTGTTTGTCCTTATGGCTTTGCCTAAGGGTCCTGACCACCTTCTCAGAAGGATGGATGAGATTGAATCAAATATTAGAAGCTTTATGAATTTGCAATTTGAGCATAATAATTTCTTTAGAAAGGAACTTAAGGAACAAAAAAGTTTTTTGGGGTTTATGAACAAAGAGCTTGATGATATGAATAAAGAATTTTATGGTGTTAACGCTCAATTTACCCGGCTTGAAAATGCTATACCAAAATTTCTGACAAGCAAGCCACCTTAGTCAATAAGATGGCCGCTAAACCAGAAAAATTACATGAAAACAATGATGTGGATCTTAAAGTTATTGACGCGTCTCCGATTAGATCTATGTATTGCAATATGAATTTTGATGATTATGGGACTGATGATGAATCAACTTTGCCTAGAAGGCGTCCCAAGAATTAAGAGTCTTTAGATCTTAATGCTAAATTTGGTAAAAGTGAGATTGGAGAATCCTTAACTTTTAATAATATTGAACCTTCTATCTCGGATTTCAAGGAATTTGATTATGATAATTGTTCTTTAAAAGGGTGTATTTCCTTGTTGCAATCCGTTGTTAATTGTCCTCATGCTTATAGCCAAAATAAAGCTTTTACCAAACATATTGTTGATGCCTTGATGCAATCTTATGATGAAAAACTTAATTTGGAAGTTTCTATACCTAGAAAACTTAATGATGAGTGGGAACCTACTATAAAGATTAGAATTAAAGATTATGAGTGTTTTGCTTTGTGTGATTTGGGTGCTAGTGTTTCCACGATTCCGAAAACTTTATGTGATATTCTAGGTTTCCATGATTTTGATGATTGCTCTTTAAATTTGCACCTTGCGGATTCCACCATTAAAAAGCCTATGGAAAGGATCAATGATGTTCTTACTGTTGCAAATAGAAATTTGGTGCCCGTAGATTTTATCATTCTTGATATAGATTGCAATCTTTCTTGCCCTATTATTCTTGGTAGACCTTTCCTTAGAACGATTGGTGCGATTATTGATATGAAGGAAGGGAACATTAGGTTCCAATTTCCATTAAAGAAAGGCATGGAGCACTTTCCAAGAAAGAAAGTCAAATTACCTTATGAATCTATCATGCGGGCTACTTATGAATTTAGTGCCAAAGATGGCACTTGTTAGATCTATCTTTGCTTTTAGCCTAGCTAGGGGCGTTAAACGATAGCGCTAGTTGGGAGGCAACCCAATTTTTCTTTATGTTTTTTGTTTTTTCTCCTGTTTAGTAATAAATCTTGCATCTACCCTCTGGTTAGATGTGTTTTTATCTTTTAGTTAGTGTTTGTGCCAAGTAGAACCTATAGGATAACCTACGATGATAGTTGATTTGATTCTGCTGAAAAACAGAAACTTTGCGCGCACGAATATAATTTTGTTAAATCTCAGGAACGTGATTTTGCGTTGATTCTTTTTGATTCTGTTCAATAAACAAATTGTCCAGGACTTCCTATTTTGGTAGGACCTTTAGAGTTCCATAAGTTTGCGTTAGTTACAGATTTCTACAGACTGTTCTGTTTTTGACAGATTCTGTTTTTCGTGTGTTGTTTGCTTGTTTCAATGCATCTGTGGCTAGTAAATTTGTTTATAAACCATAAGGAAGTTGGAATACAGTAGGTTTAACACCATAATAAATAAAGAATGAGTTCATTGCAGTATCTTATGTGGTTTTGTTTTCTTTCACTAATGGAGCTTATAAGATTTTCTGTTGAGATTTGTGTTGTGAAGTTTTCAAGTTTTGGGTAAAGCTTTTATGGACTATGGAATAAAGGGTGGCAAGAGCCTAAGCTTGGGGATGCCCATGGCACCCCAAGATATTCAAGGATAGCCAAAGTTTAAGCTTGGGGATGCCCCGGAAGGCATCCCCTCTTTCGTCTTCGTTCATTGGTAACTTTACTTGGAGCTATATTTTTATTCGCCACATGATATGTGTTTTGCTTGGAGCGTCGTGTATTATATTAGTCTTTGCTTTTTAGTTTACCACAATCGTCCTTGCTGTACACACCTTTTGGGAGAAGCCTATTTGATTAGAATTTGCTAGAATACTCTATGTGCTTCACTTATATCTTTTGAGCTTGATAGTTTTTGCTCTAGTGCTTCACCTATATCTTTTAGAGCACGGTGGTGTCTTAATTTGGAAGAAATTGCTAGTCTCTCATGCTTCACTTATATTATTTTGGGAGTCTTTTAGAACAGCATGGTATTTGCCATTATCATAAAGTTGGTCCTGGAATGGTAGGCATCCAAGTTGGGTATAATAAAAACACTCATAGGAAGTGAATTGGATGCTATGATCAATTTGATACTTGATAATTGTTTTGAGATATGGAGGTAGTGATATTAAAGTCATGCTAGTTGGGTAATTATGAATTTAAAGAATGCTTGTGTTGAAGTTAGCAAGTCCCGTAGCATGCACGTATGGTTAAAGTTGTGTAACAAATTTGAAACATGAAGTGTACTTGGCTTGTGCATCCTTATGAGTGGCGGTCGGGGACGAGCGATGGTATTTTCCTACCAATCTATCCCCCTAGGAGAATGCACGTAGTACTTGGTTTTTGATGACTTCTAAATTTTTGCAATAAGTATATGAGTTCTTTTGACTAATGTTGAGTCCATGGATTATACGCACTTTTACCTTTCCGCCTTTGCTAGCCTCTTCGGTACCGTGCATTGACCTTTCTCACCTTGAGAGTTGGTGCAAACTTTGGCAGTGCATCCAAACCCCGTGATACGATACGCTCTATCACACATAAACCACCCAATATCTTCCTCAAAACAGCCACCATACCTACCTATTATGGCATTTCCATAGCCATTCCGAGATATATTGCCATGCAACTTTCCACCGTTCCGTTCATCATCATGACATACTTTACTTTTGTCATATTGCCATTGCATGATCATGTAGTTGACATCGTATTTGTGGCAAAGTCACCAAGCATTATTTTTCATACATGTCACTCTTGATTCATTGCACCATCCCGGTACACCGCCGGAGGCATTCATATAGAGTCATATCTTGTTCTAGTTTCGAGTTGTAATTCTTATGTTGTAATATATAGAAGTGTGATGATCATCATTATTAGAGCATTGCCCAAAGAAAAAAAGAGAAAAAAAGAAGAAAGGCCAAAAAAGGCCCAAAGAAAAAAAAGAAAAAAAAGAAAGAAGAAGAAAATAAATAAAAAGGGCAATGATATTATCTCTTTTTCCACACTTGTGCTTCAAAGTACTTCCTCCGTTCGGAAAAAGTTGTCCGCACCTTAGTTCATTTATAATTTTGCGAAAAAACCCTTCCACCTTTTAACTGTTGCTAATCAACCCCCATTGCTTCTTCCTCCTTCCTCCATCACCCGCCCGCACCGTGGTCGCCCCAGCCACCGCCGGCACCAGCCATCGGGCCCAGAGCTCGACGACGGCCAACCTGCGCCGGCCACACCGGAGGCTGTTCAAGCTCCTGTTGCTCCGTGTTCATCGGGAAGAACTGGAGCAAGGCCTTGGCCCCGATCCGGTCCCCGCCAGCGAGGCCCTGGCCGCGCTCTCCCTCCATGCCGCTGACCTGCCCGCGGAGTTCGCCGCCGCCGGACACGAGATCGCTGCGGAGGACGAGGACGAGGGGTAAGTGACGGCCGCGTCCAGAGGCGGGAGCAGCACGGCCGCGTCACGGAGGAGGGAGGAGTTCCAGGGGCTCGAGGAGGAGGAGGACGGCTACGGCGACCCCGGTCCGCCCAGCCTCAGTAGCAGCAGCTACGCCGGCGAGCGGGGGGAACAGCGTCACCTCGGCCTGGTGCGCCATTACTGACATCGAGGAGCCCGACCTGCGCGCCCCCGCCCGGGCGCCGAGGATGGGCGCAGAAGAAGAAGCACGCCGACGAGGTCCTGCTCCTTGTGCTGCCGCCAGAGCCCATAGCTCGTGTTCCTCATGAAGAAGAAGGAGGTAAAATTCAGTTAAAATTTCAGGTTTTAGGTTTCAGTAAATTTCAGGTTTCAGGGTTCAGTTAATTTGCATGATTTGAATGAAACTAACCCGGACAAACGCTGTTTTCAGCAAAACTGCCATGGTGTTGTTTATTGTGTAGAAAACAAAAGTTCTCGGAATGACCTGAAAATCCACGGAGATAACTTTTGGAAAATATAAAAAATACTGGCGAAAGAATCAAGGCCAGGGGGCCCACACCTGTCCACAAATTTAAAAAAAAATTAATATTTTTTTTCGTTTTTTCTTAATCTCGGGTCAATATGCTTAATCTCGGGTCAAATCACACTCCGTGGTCAAACTTTCCGAAAGGTCACCCATCCTCACACTACTCCAGCCCAAGCATGCTTAACTTCAGAGTTCTATCCAACCCCAGCAATAGCTCACTTCATAGGCACTTGTCGATATATCTAGCATATCAATCCTATTATACCTTGTTGATGTCTAGGACTTTGTTCATGTTCATGACTATGATGAAATTTTAAAAAATATTTCAAACTTCCCGGTCATATTACGTATCCTTTTTAAAAAAAAAATCAAAACCAATTTTTTTTCTGTTACTAGTGGCGCACCACATCCACGGTGCGCCACTAGTAAGTTTGAATTTTTTTGCCTCCAGATCTTGAAAGCCCCGTAACTTTTTTTCTGTTAGGTTTTTGGGGATTTTGAAAATGTTTAACGAGGTAGATGATTTTTCATATAAAAAACTTTTTAATCCGAGTTCGTATGCAAAAGTTATGCCCATTTTACAAATTTCCAGAGAGATTTTGCAAATAAAGTCGAAATACATATTTGTAAATTTTGCAAACAACTAGACCACATATTACATGGGAAACTTATTTTATTTTATTTTTTTGACATTTCCATCATTTTCTTTTATTTTTTTAAATCTGAAAAGGCGGTCCACGGGGGGGGGGTGCATTCGGTGTTGGGCCAAGTTAGTAATGGCGCACCACACGGTGCGCCATTACTAGTTTTGAAAAAAAATAAAAAAAAATGAAATTTTTTTTTAATTTTTTTTGAAAAAAACTTAGTAATGGCGCACCAGTGGATAGTGCGCCATTACTAGTTGTAACTAGTAATGGCGCACTGTCCACTGGTGCGCCATTACTAACAATTTTTTTATTTTATTTTTGCTTTTTTATTCAAAACTACTAATGGCGCACCGTGGGTGTGGTGCGCCATTACTATGTCAACTAGTAATGGCGCACCACCTCCATGGTGCGCCATTAGTAGTTTTGAAAAAATTAAAAAAATTTACTAATGGCGCACCGTGGGATGTGGTGCGCCATTAGTATTTGCACACTAGTGGCGCACCAACACATGGTGTGCCATTAGTATTTAGTAATGGCGCACCACATGTACAGTGCGCCATTAGTGTCCATCCCATCTATAGCCCTTTTCCTAGTAGTGACCGACCTCAACTCCAACTCTATATATTCCGTTTCACGGAGAAAAAAATCAGAGAGAAAGTTTCATCGCGTTTGACGATACGGAGCCGCCGCCAAGCCCTAATCTCTCTCGGGAGGGCTGATCTGGAGTCCGTTTGGGGCTCCGGAGAGGGGGATTCTTTGCCGTCGTCATCATCAACCATCCTCCATCACCAATTTCATGATGCTCACCATCGTGCGTGAGTAATTCCATCATAGGATTACTGGATGATGATGGGTCGGATGAGATTTACCATGTAATCAAGTTAGTTTTGTTAGGGTTTGATCCCTAGTATCCACTATGTTCTGAGATTGATGTTGCTATGACTTTGCTATGCTAAATGCTTATCACTAGGGCCCGAGTGCCATGATTTCATATCTGAACCTATTATGTTTTCATGAATATATGTGAGTTCTTGATCTTATCTTGCAAGTCTATAGTCACTTATTATGTGTTATGATCAGACAACCCCGAAGTGACAATAATCGGGATACTTCTCGGTGATGACCGTAGTTTGAGGAGTTCATGTATTCACTAAGTGCTAATGCTTTGCTCCGGTTCTCTATTAAAAGGAGGCCTTAATATCCCTTAGTTTCCGTTAGGACCCCGCTGCCACGGGAGGGTAGGACAAAAGATGTCATGCAAGTTCTTTTCCATAAGCATGTATGACTATATTCGGAATACATGCCTACATTACATTGATGAACTGGAGCTAGTTCTGTGTCACCCTATGTTATAGCTATTACACGAGGAATCGCATCCGACATAATTATCCATCACTTATCCAATGCCTACGAGCTTTTCACATATTTTGCTTTGCTTATTTACTTTTTCGCTGCTACTGTTACAATTACTACAAAACTGTTATTGTTACTTTTGCCACTGTTACCATTACTATCATACTACTTTGCTACTAAATACTTTGCTGTAGATACTAAGTTATCCAGGTGTGGTTGAATTGACAACTCAACTGCTAATACTTAAAATATTCTTTGGCTCCCCTTGTGTCGAATCTATAAATTTGGGTTGAATACTTTACCCTCGAAAGTTGTTGCGATCCCCTACACTTGTGGGTTATCACACACTCATTTCAATTTCATATTAGCACTTTATCTACTGTAATCCAACTTCACCATGGTTCATACCCCCCGATACTACCCATAGATTCATCAAAATAAGCGAACAACACATAGAAAACAGAATATGTCAAAAACAGGACAGTCTGTAGTAATCTAGAAATTTAGTAAACTTTTGTAACTCAAAAAAATCTAAAAAAAATGAAATTTTTAAAAATTTCTACATAAGTAGTTTGCAAAAAGTTTCAGACCCATTTGACTTTCCAGTAAAAAATGTAAATTCACACACTACAGCCAAAGTTTGTGTTTTTATACTGCACATAGTAAACAAGCAATCTAATCATCCTAAAACCAAAGCTTGGCACATTATTTTTATAATACAATGGATATATACAAGGGGATAATTATTTTCAGAGAAACTTCCATGAAATATTTTACATTGTTTCCATGAGCATGAACACATGTGTTCAAGGTTGACCCTCACTTCTCCAATGCATAACTTTCCAATCACTTCTCTTTTTGAAAAAAAACTTTTTAAGTATATGAGGCAAGTGAATCTTTTTGTATTTTCATTTTTTTTCAATTTTTTTATATTTCACCCACAACTAATGAAAATAATAACAAAAGGTAAAACAAAAACTACTTAGTGAAGAAAGCAAACAAGCACACACGAGAATATTAACCCCACGCTATTGCTCCCCGGCAACGGTGCCAGAAAAGAGCTTGATAATCCCCAAGTGCTGGGAATTATCGTAGCAATTCCAAAAGGTGGAAGTGATAAGTATGGAGTGTCGAACCCACAAGGAGCTAAAGGTAAGATCAATATTCTCTCAAGTCCTATCTGCCATCGACACGACTCTCACGACAATCTAACGTGTGCTTCCAACTAGAAACGAGAAATAAAACTACGTTGTGGGTATGAAGAGGATAACTTTGCATGATATCAGAGGGCTAAAATATAAAAGTAGGTGCTATTATCTTAAAGTTAGAATATATTACTTAATATTATAAATAGCAAGTGTGGGATAATGATGGGTCGATGGTGCGGAATCATCTTAGGCAATTGTTAACAAGACCGGTAATCACTATTGCAATTTCATATGAGGGAGAGGCATAAGCTAACCTACTTTATCTTCTTGGATCATATGCACTTATGATTGGAACTCTAGCAAGCATCCACAACTACTAAAGATCATTAAGGTAAAACCCAACCATAGCATTAACATATCAAGTCCCCTTTATCCCATACGCAACAACCCCCTTACTCGGGTTTATGCTTCTGTCACTCAAGCAACCCACTATAAGCGAATCATGAACGTATTGCAACACCCTACAGCGGGAATCCCTCATGCTTGCGCGACACGGAGGGCACAATAGACAACACCAAAATAAAACATACAACTCATACCAGTCTAGATCATCAATCAACCCAAAGATAAAAGATATCTACTCAAAACATCATAGGATGGCAACACATCATTGGATCATAATATGTGGCATAAAGCACCATGTTCATGTAGCGATTACATCGGGGTGCAGGAGAGTTGACCGCGTAAAAGAGATGAGGATGGTGATGATGATGGTGATGTTGATGAAGACAATCACCCTGGCGATGATTCCCCTCCCGATGGCACTCCGGCGCCACCAAGAGAGAGGAGGAGAGGTTCTCCCCCTTGTGCTTCTTCCTCCATGGCCTCCCCCTGGATGGGGAGAGGTTCTCCCTCTGGTCCTTGGCCTTCATGGCGATGATGGCCCCTCCGAGATCCTCCTCCATGACCTCCGATGATGATGGCCCCCTCTGGTAGGGTGCCAGAAAGGGCCTAGATTGATTTCTTGTGGCTATAGAGGCTTGCGACGGCGGAACTTCCGATCTAGGTTATTTTCTGGAGGTTTGGGTATTTATAGGAGAGGTTGGCATCGAGAATAAGCCAGGGGGCCCCACGGAGAGTTCACGAGGCACAGGGGCACGCCCTAGGGGGGGCACCCTCCACCCTCGTGGGGCCCACGGGACTCCCCTTCAGTAACTCTTTGTTCCAGTATTTTTTATATTTTCCAGAAAAATTCTCCGTTGATTTTTAGCGCATTCCGAGAACTTTTATTTCTGCACAAAAACAACACCACTGTAGTTCTGCTGAAAACAACGTTAGCCCGGGTTAGTTCTAATCAAATCATACCAAAATCATATAAAACTATTGTAAAAATGGCATGAATACTTCATAAATTATAGATATGTTGGAGACATATCACTCGACACGGCGGCTCGTAGGGGTCCGAAATACTGTCACCATCGGAACAGCCCCCAAGCCCGCCATCATGAAGACGGTAAATCGATTTCGTCTCTCCAGTCGAGGGCTCATCATCTGTGTAGACGAGAGTCTCACTTCTAGACTCGGAATTCTTTGGTAGTTCCACACCTTGTGCAAAACCAATGAACACGTGTTGCGCGCGCCGAGCCGGCTCGATGAGATCAGTGCAGAAGTCCAGCTCGAGTTCAGATCTGCTGATCTTGTCGATGAAAACATGGATTTTGCCAAAGGGGACCTGGTACCCATCCTCGATAGAGTCGGCCTCGGGACCCCAGCCGGCGTCGTTGATGTAGAGCTTGCCATGATGACTCTTGGTCATCCGGCCCACGACGTATCCCCCTCGAGCCCTGAGAAAGCACCCTCCAAGAAATCAAAACCACCATGCGCTGGCCCCACGGTGGGCGCCAACTATCGTGGTTTTGTCACAGCAAATGTCCTAGTGTGAGGACTTAGATGTGAGGCCATCGCTACAGTGACTAGCTTGTCGAGGTTGAGCAGGACGAGAGACACGGTTTACCCAGGTTCGGCCTCTCATGATGGAGGTAAAAGCCTACTCCTGCTTTTCTGCTTATTGTTTGAATATCGATTACAAGGGAGCGGATTCGCTTGACCTATATACTAATTGATTGTCACCTGTCCTATCTGCCTCAAGGGCTCGCATTTATATACAGGTCGAGACCCAGGGCTTACAAAGAGTCCGGGTCGTATTTAGACTCATACCCAAACCTGCTTCTAATCCGCCCAAGTAAGGAAACTTGGGCGGCTTATACTCTGTGGTTCATGAGCTGCCGTCTCTGGCACTGGGCCTTTAAGCCGACCCATCTGGTGAACCGCCTTCAGGTCTTTAGCTTAAATCCTCATGGCCCATGTAGGCTCTGTCTCTTGACTCGCCACCTTGGTAACCCGACCTAGTATGGCGGGTCATAACCTGGGGTTATATCCTGTAAGTGCATCTAGTGCCCCTTAGTGATTTTGGTGTATTGAAGACCTATAGGTTAAGTGACTGATGCGTTTGTGAGTGTACACAGGTCTATAAGTCTATGAGGAGTTTGATATTTACAGAGAAAGTCGACCCTAAAATGAAGTTCTTCAATCAAGACTTTGATATTCAGAGACTTTTCAAGACTTTGAAAGTGAAGAAATTGGTGTGACCTTGAAGACTTGGTATTCATTCGAGGAATATGAAGCGTGAAGACTTTTGTTTTCGTAGTTTCATTTTCTCTTTCTTGAGTCATAGGAAACACCGCATCGTTAAGGGGGGTCGAGGAAATACTAAGGAAGAATTTCCATGTGATGCTCAACTCAAAATCCTACACCTACCAATCCCTTCGAGTGAAGCCACTGAAATCTCATACGATTCATCAATTTCTTCAAAGGTGAGACGCAGTTCTTCCAGTCCTTGAGGACTTTGCTCGATCGAGGAGTTAGGAATTCGCTAGTGCGAATTGCCTACACAAAGGAGGAACATGATAGCCCCGAGGAATTTGAGAGTCAAATTTCCGACCGTTCTTTGTCTTCTTGCCACCTGTCCCAAAATATCCTATCCACCTAACGGTCATATCATTGAAGGGCATTTATGTCTTATCATGTCGGGCTGCTCCCGGGCTATAAATAGCCGCCCCTACAACCACTAGTTGGTTGGCTGCTCCGAGAGAACTTGACACTTGTCATATGAGAGCAACCCATCCTCCGAGGACTTTGAGTGAAAATCATCGAGTGAGGAAAATCCCAAAATCAAACCCCACAAACCCAAAGTGATTGAGCATCATCAAGAAATTGATCTGCGTGGATCCGACGCTTGTTACCTTTGAAGACTGTGCTTCTTCCAGACGGTTAGGCATCAAGGTCTAGAGCATCCAAGAGGAATTGTGGATCGCCGAGTGACCAAGTCTGTGAAGGTTTGGAAGTCACCAAGACTTACCACGAGTGATTGGACGAGGCTGTGTGGTCTTAGTTCAAGGAAAATATGGTGAGGATGGGTGTCCTGAGTTGCGGCTCGAGGCTGGGTGTCCGGATCTGCGTGTCCTCGAGTTTAAATACTCACCGCTCCAACCAGACGTATAATTGAGACAACAGTTGGAACTGGTTTACCAAATCATTGTCTTCACCAACTAACTGGTTCTATTTCCTCAACTCTTTCATTTCCTCATTCTTGTGTTGTATGTTGTTCATATCGTGCTTGAAGACTTTGATCAAGACTTTCACAAATTCCTCGTTCAATTTCTTCACCATTTGTCTTCATCTTGTTATCCTGTGTTTACGCTTTTCAGACTCTGTGCTAGTCTTCATTTCATCATGATGACTATGTTTGTATCCTATTATGTTTACTTCGAGTACTTATTCCGTTGCAAGTAGTTCTTCGCTAAGGAATTTCCTCACCAACAAATTCCTCGATGAATAATTCATAAAATCGCCTATTCACCCCCTCTAGTCGATATAACGACTTTCAATTGGTATCGAGCAAGGTACTCCCTTGTTACGTGTGATTTTAGTTAACCTTTGGAGTTTTAGTTATGTCGACCGCATTATGAAGAAAGTGACATGCCCTATCTTTGACGGTCATGACTATCCCAAGCTGGAAGGCCATGATGAGGAAGCGCCTCATGGCAAGGAACAACGAGCTGTGGACCGTCATCGAGATTGGTCTTCTTGATCTATGCAAGATGGCGAATCTTGATGATATTCGCAAGTACACTTGACTTGACATCATAGCGAAGGATATTATCCGCTCCCCGCCTATCCAGAGATCAATTTGGGCGAATTATGCATCTTGGCAATTCAAGCTCATCACGGGACCGAATCTCGATGTCTATGAAGGTCATCGAACTCGTCATGATCCCTGGTTTGAGGACTTCAAGGAATCTCTCAAAACGATGACTTCGAGCCGAATCATCATCTTTCGCATCTTGTCTCATGGCAAACGGTCTTTGAGGTAATGAATGCTCCTCATCCGAGTCTTGTGATGATGAATCTGATAATGATGAATCTGACAATGATGAATCTGATGATGATATTGAATCCTGCTATACCAAACTTGTTTGCATTGCCACTAAACAACAAACGGCTTTAGAACAAACTCAAGATATGCTAGACAAAAGTGATAAAATGTTGCGCAGAGAAATGGATCAGTCAAAAGCATTGGGTGAATGTCTTCAGAGAATTCACTCCAAGTTTGACGCCCTTCAAGATCAACATAATACCCTCTTGACTAATCACGAGAAGCTTTCTCTTGAATCTCTTCAAAGAAAGGAAGATCTTGAAAAGCTAAGAGTGTGTTATGAAGATCTTCAGAAGGAGCGCGATTCATTACTAGATCAACAAATCAGCGCTTCTCAGGAAGAATTTGTTCCCCCATGCTTAAAGTGCATTGAACGTGAATCTGCTAATTCTTCACCTGAATGTTCAAATGCTTCAACTGTTACAAATTCTTTATCTGCCTCTGCTATCACTAATTCCTCATCCGAGGACATTGCTAGTATCCTTGACAATGCAGGTTGAAGGAACTACACATGACAGCATGTACAAAAGCCTCAAAGGACATCGACACTTTGTGATGTGCTCAAAAGCAGATCCTCAACGAAACCCTAGGAAAGAGGGTATTGCCTTTGAGAGGAAACTCAATGCCGATGGAACATATTGAAGCCCGAGCAAGACCCCAAAACCTCATGGGTTGCTGCAAAGGACCTCCATTGATCCATCTAACTTATCGGCTTTACATGTGAATCTCCTCATTCTTCCGATGAGTCATTTGACTCCAACTATAAACTGTTCAAAAATCGAATGGTGAAGTATTTGCTAGATATGTTGGCACTAATCTGCAGAACGGTTCCCCTATGAAGAAAATCTGGGTTCCCAAAAGTTGTGTTGAAAGTCTTGGTGAATGTCCTCATGACACCACCGTGAAGAACAGAACCCCAGATCAAATTCTTCACATGGACCAAATTCTTCATATGGATCCAAGTCCTCATATGGACCAAACTCTTCACATGGATCAAATTCCTCAACTGGATCAAAGTCCTCATATGATTATAATCGTGCTAACAACTCGTCTCGCAGGTAGAGCTAAGGGCTATGAATATGTGCATTATTCTTCAAACCATTATGTTCATAAGTCCTCAAGAATTACTCGCTTATTCATATGCTTACCCTAACCGCTCTTATGTGAAACGAAATGGTTTGGCATCTTTGCCACCTTTCTCATATGGTGCTCGCAGAATGATGAACTCTTTGCCACCCCTCCGATGTGGGTGGTGAAGAAAAGAACTAATCTCTTCTGCAGGGTCAGGTCTCGGACGTGCTCTAACGTCTCAAGAATTTCTTTGGGGACTGATTTAAACTGCTCGAAAGGACACAGCAAATCATGATGAAATGAACTTTCATTTCACACGTCCTCATCTCGCTATATCTTCTATCGCTTGATGAAATTCATCGATGAACTTGATATCATATTCTTCATCGATGAAGCATATGAGATTGTAAGTTACGCTAATTCATCTGCAGGATGATCAACCCAAAACCACCGAATGGGTCCTCGATAGTGGATGTACAAATCACATGATTGGTGACAAGAATCTATTGATGGATGCTCCCTTATCACCGTCACGTCTGAAGCATATCATCTTTGCTGACAAATGCAAAAGTCAGGTATTGGGTCTTGGTAAGGTTGCTATCTCTAAGGATAAGCACATGGATAAAGTCATGCTTGTTGAGTCCTTAGGATACAATCTCATGTCAGTCTCGATGCTTTGTGATCTTGATATGGTTGTTGTCTTCGGCAAATATCGCTGTGTTGTGATTATGGAAGCTGACAATTCCAAAGTCTTCGAAGGCTTTAGGAGAGGAGATCTGTATATTGTTGATTTCTCTACAGGACCACAACCAGCCGTATGTCTACTTGCAAAAGCTTCAGAAGGCTGGCTATGGCTCGACGACTTGGTCACGCAGGCATGAGGAATTTGAACACGCTTGCGAAGAAAAAGCATGTCATTGGCATTGAGAATGTCAAATTCCTCAAGGATCACTTATGCGGGGCATGTGAAGCTGGAAAAATGACCAAGGCCGAGCATCCAGCGAAGACTATCATGACCACTACCCGTCCATTCGAATTGCTTCACATGGACCTCTTCGGACCTAATCATTATTCAGCAGTCACTAATGATGCATCTCTATATGGTTTTGTCATTGTTGATGATTATTCTCGATATACATGGGTACACATTGTTACTTACAAACATGAAGTGCAGGAAGTCTTCAAACGATTTTCCTCGAGGGCTTCAACCAACTTTGGTGTGAAGATCAAGCACATCAGAAGTGACAATGGAACCGAGTTCAAGAATTCGGTCTTGATGCCTATCTTGATGAACTTGGTATTACTCATGAGTTATCCGCTCCCTATACTCCTCGGCGAGAATGGCGTCGTGGAGCGCAAGAATAGAACTCTTGTTGAGATGGCTCGCACTATGCTTGATGAATACAAAACGCCTCAAAGATTTTTGGATTGATGCAATTGATCTTGCTTGCCACATCATCACAGAGTATATCTTCACAAATTCTTCAAGAAGACGCCTATGAACTCCTCAACGACAAGAAACCCAATGTGAGTTATTTCAAAGTCTTGATTGCTAAATGTTGGATTAGAGATCCTCACCACAACTCTAAATTTGCAACGAAATCACATGAAGGTTTTATGCTTGGTTACGGAAAGGACTCGCACACCTATAGAGTCTTCAACATTGTTCTTCACAAGATTGTTGACATTGTAGATGTGCGGTTCGATGAAACTAATGGCTCGCAAAGAGAGCACCTACCTACGTGTTAGATGAACCAGCACCAAGATGCTATCAAACTCAAGGCAACCGAGGATGTCATTCCGATCAAGAATCTGCTGAAGAATTCATTCCTGCTCATGAAGAACGCCGAGTGATGCACCTGAAGAACATGATGAGGAAAATGGTGTCAAGAAAATGCTGATCAAAATCCTCAACGACAACCAACTCATCCACGCGTTGCAAAAGAAGTGCAAGTGGAGAAGATCATCGATGACATTAGCGCACTGAGGTCCTCTCACACGCTCAAAAGCATCACATTTATCTAACTTTTGTGGGCACTATGCTTTTGTCTCTATCACAGAGCCCACTAAGGTAGATGAAGCATTTCGAGCCGAGTGGATTCAGGCTATGCAAGAAGAATTACATGAGTTCGAGCTGAACAATGTAAGGAATTGGTCAATCGCCTGGATCCTCACAAGCATAATATCATTGGCACAAAGTGGATCTACCGCAACAAGCAAGATGAAAATGGCCTTGTGGTGAGGAATAAGGCACGACTAGTAGCTCACGGCTACACACAAAGTTGAAGGAATTGATTTCGATGAAACTTTTGCACTGTTGCTAGACTTGAGGCTATTCAGATATTACTTGCTTACGCTAACCATCATGATATCATCTTATATCAAATGGATGTGAGAAGTGCATTCCTCAATGGTAAGCTTGAGGAAGAAGTATATGTTGCTCAACCCCCAGGTTTTGAAGATCCCAAGAATCCTGACAAAGTCTTCAGACAAAATAAGGCTCTCTATGGCCTCAAGCAAGCCCCTCGGGCGTGGTATGATACATTGAAGGAATTCTTCGTGAAGAATGGCTTCACACCCGGTTCACTCGACCCTACTCTCTTTACTAAATCTTATGATGGTGAACTGTTTGTGTGCCAAATATATGTTGATGATATTATCTTTGGCTGTCTCGACCAACGTTATAGTGATGAATTTGCCTATATGATGAGTGAAGAATATCAAATGTCTATGATGGGAGAGTTGAAATTCTTCTTAGGTCTTCAAATTAAATCGGCAGCAAGAATGGCATATTCATATCTCAGAGAAATACCTCAAAGATGTCTTGAGGAAATTCGCATGCAAGATTGCAAAGGCGTCAAAATTCCTATGCCCACAAATGGCCATCTATGCATCGATGAAAATGGTATTGACTTGATCACAAGGTATACCGCTCCATGATTGGTTCCTTATTGTACTTATGTGCATCTAGGCCGGATATAATGCTTAGTGTTTGCATGTGTGCCCGATTTCAAGCTGCACCAAGGAATCACACCATAAGGTGTGAAGCATATTCTTGATATCTAGCTCACACACCAACACTAGGATTATGGTACCCCAAGGGCTCTGCTTTTGATCTCATTGGATATTTCGACTCGACTATCTTTGGTGATCGTGTGGATCGCAAGTCAACATCGGCACTTGTCATTTCCTCGGACGATCTTTGGTCTATTGGTCCTCGAAGAAAGCAGAATCTGCGTCACCGCTTCATGCTGAAGCTGAATACATTCTGCTGGCTCATTGTGCTCAACTGCTTTGGATGAAGCAAACCCTCAAGGACTATGGCGTCAATGTGAAGAATGTGCCTCTCCTCTGCGAAAATGAGAGTGCCATCAAGATTGCTCACAACCCAGTTCAGCACTCGAAGACAAAGCACATCCAGATTCGTCATCATTTTCTTCGTGATCATGTGTTGAAGGGCGACATCTCCATCGAGCATGTGAAGATTGACGAACAGCTAGCTGATTTCTTCACTAAGCCCTTGGATGAGAAGAGATTTAGCAAGTTCCGGTGTGAGCTAAATATCTTAGAATCTTCGAATGTTCTTTGAAAAGGACACACATCCTAACCCTTATGCAGAATTGATGACTTAGTTGTGCAACACATGAAGAAACGTTTTTCTTCAATTAATGAAGAATAACACTCTAAGTGTGAAGAAATTAATGAAGAATTTGATTCTCAGAACCCTATGACAATTGTACGCGGTGTCTGAAATCATCATTCTTATACGGTGGGTCACGCCACCACAAAAAGTTGAAAATCTTCAATTGAGTTTTTCCTCATTTTTTAATTCTTCAGTTTTTCATATTCTTCAACTTTGCAAAATCTTCACTGTTTCCGTCGTTTTTCTTCATTGGCTATATATATATATATATATATATATATATATATATATATATATATATATATATATATGAGTTTATGTCCTCTACAAGATTCACTTATTGCTATTTCTTCAAGTTGTGATTTCTGCTAAGTGAATGTGATCGGACCCTTCCCTCTATGCTATACTCAACCCAATCTATTCACAAATTCTTCATGTGTGTTCTATTTGAAACTCGTTCAAAGTCTTCTTTGTGTCCTTGTCACCAAGAAATTGAAGCTAAACTTTAAAACAAATCCTATCCAGATTTTTGGTTTTACTGCTCAAACCGTTCCGCATCCCATGATGCATTATTATAATCACCCACGATCTTACACGATCTCATCTGCACAGTACATGGGTGACACATGTCGCGTGAAGAAGAAAGGGCAGGGGCATGTTCGTCCCAAAATCTTCGGGCGAACAGTTTTTACCGTGGCTATAAATACCCCTCTCCCCTTCCTTACTTCATTTACTCCACTCGGTCGCTGTCTCTCGCTCGAGCTCCCCTCAAACCCTAGCGCTGCCGCTACTCCATCGCCACCGGTGAGGAAGAGCTTCACTGCCTCGACCTCGTCGCCGTCGTACTCGCGCCGGCTGCGGAAATCTTCACTCCGCCGCCGCCGTAGCCGTCTCCCTCTACCAAGTTAGGGCGTGGGAGATCTAACTTGACGAAGTTCATCGCTGTTCATCTCTGTTCGTCGTGTTCTTCAGTTCGGGTAATTAAAAGTCACTTTTATTACTCGCTTTGATTTTCAAACTTTTCTGAAAATCTTCAAAGGTGTTTTATTCTTCAAATCTTCACATATAAACACCTCACACACTGTATGCTCTTGATCCATCTCTCTAAGCACTCATTTCTTCAAGATTCCTCAATTGTGCGGATTTTTGATCTGTACAACTCTGGAACCTAAGACAAGAATGCTTAGTGAAATTCCTCAAGGCTCAATTGGTCAAATTCCTCAAAACTTGTCTTTTGAAAAATCTTCCGAGAACGATATGACCTCTCCAAATTCCTCGCACCTACACTGCTCACGGTACTCATGACCGCTGCTGAATCACTAGGTTCTCATCAACTTAACTCATTTGCAGCGTTCCTCGAAGAAAAACTGCATACTTCTTCAGAGTGTTCAATTGTTCAAATTCCTCATCTAAAGAAAATGGATGAAGGAAAGAGACCGCAGAAAGGAGGAAAGAAACCGGAGGTCATGACTGCTTTCGAAATCCCTGATGAAATATACAAGGATTATTGCACACCTGATGAAGCCAAGTTTGGCAAAGAGAACAAGAATCAGCGCAAAGTGCGCATTCAGAGGATTGAACGAAGATGGGCACGAGAATGGAGGGAATATCGATATGTTACTCCCAAGTACATGAAGAAATTCGCCTTAAATCCTCCATGCCCAAGAGCTCCACTGGCACCTGGCCAAGTCGTTGATCCCACTAGCATCAAAAGTGGTGAAGACTTTCCTGAAGAATGGGCTAGGCGCCAAGCAAAATTGGCAAGACAAGCCAAGGAGGCAGTGAGGAAATTCAATGAGGATTCATTGCTGCTTGCCGCTGGCCGAGACCTCGGTCAAGCCGAGGAAATCAATGCCAAGAAGCCTGCTCACAAGCCAAGTGCTTCACCATCAGCGCCTCACGGCCAAGTTCCTCGGCCGTGCCCTCACGGCAAATTCCTCGACCTCGCTGCTCCACCAAAGTCCTCAAGCAGCTCCTCCAAGTCCTCAACTCCTGTGCATCCGCTACATGTCAAAGGACTCGGGGTTTCTCAATTGCTTCGTGTCTCGTGAGTTCCTTAGCTGCACCAATGTCCTCATCAGCCCCACTCTGCTGAAGACAAAAGCAACAACTGGACGCGGTCCCCGCCAAGTCCAAGAAAGAAACAGTTGCTTTCAAGTGCCCTCGATGACGAGGCTTCGATGAAGAACTTGCGTAAATCATCGAGATGACAAGCAAAGGCCGCCAGAGCCAAAGGAACACTGTGTTCTCGCTTCAGATCCAAGAAGATCCTCGACTACATTGACTTGTGGCATAAGGATCCAAACACTCCAATGCCCGATCGCCTCGACTCTGGTCAAAGTCATATGTGACCCATTTCATCTCTCAAGAGAAATGGAAGTTTGAAAAGGCTCGTGAGATAAAGAGAGCACAAGCTAGAAAGGAGAAGCTTCAAGAAGAACGTTGTCGACCGACACCAAGAACTTCTCAAGGCTCAATCGAGATCCAAGCCCTTAGCAAGGACTTGATGCATACAATGCTGATTGGCAAGGAGCCAAAGTGAGATTCGTCAATTTGACGAAGAAAATGACAATATTGCAGCCCCATCGCAACAAGAAAATCCTCAAGCTACAGACTCGCTCAGCCGGTGAAGAACATGCCAAGATGCTGATGACTTTCACCTTCGCCGATGAGAATACAAGTACCGTGGCTGATGACTCCATCCCAGCCATCGAAGAAATTCCTGTGGCATCCACTAGTGGTGCGCTGAAGAAACTAAAGAGATCAGGCAATCGCACTGCGCCAAGAAAATGAACCACGATCCTCGGCTCCTCCTGCGCCAACACCAACTCCAATTCTTCCTTACGCTTATGAAGTGAAGAAGACCAAGGCTGCAGAGAGCAAGCTGCAAAGTGAAGAAAAGGAAGGCATCACCTGCGCCAAATTCTTGACGCCAAGAAAATGAAGCCAATGACCAGCTCGCTTGAAAATCCTATTGATGTCATTCCGATTTCCTCCATGTCATCCAAGGAAATTGTTCCTTATGGAGAAGACTACAAGATCCCAAGCGGATCCGATGAAGAAAATCATTACATTGCTACCTCGAGCAGTTTGATGAAGAAATTGAAGTGGAAACATTCCCTTCAATGCCAGTCGTTTCCTCACCTATGCCTCAGTTCACAGCTGAAGAGGCTGGTGTTGAGGAAATTGAAAAAGAAGATGAAGATGTGGATATTGGATGCACTACACCAGTAATGAACGATGGCTTTTGGGAAAGTCAGCATCCCAATACTCCTCTCTTCACTCCTATTCAACAAATTCCTTAGTCCCCGGCTACAACTGTTCAAATGGGCTCTGAAGAAACTCATCCCACATCGTCTGTTCATGAAGAAATTCCAGCCGCTAGTGTCAAGAACTTCTTCTTGCCGATCCCAAATCGCACAAGAAGAGGAACAGAAATTCCTCACCAAGCACTGAGATCGTCATTCACGAGGTTGTGCTGCAAATCATCGACACTCCTCTACCCAAACCAAGAATCCGCTCGCTAGCAAGCAAAAATTCAAGGTGAAGACTTCTTTTCTAAGCATGTGTTCTTCATCGACATAATCCATATGACTCGCCGCATAAGGAAGAGACGCTTCGACTGCTACACAAGCCAACTTCTATTCCTCGGTGCTCTTTGACAAGGACAAAATCTTCGATCATGAACATATTCCTCATGTGGATATGGAATCTCTGCCGTGCTTCGAGCCGGTCCTCCGAAAGTTATTCACGATGCGCAGACTATGAACTTCTGACCGATATCCGTGATTGGAATGAAGAACTCATTCTTCGATTCTATGCCACTTTGCATATCACCGAGATGTCAAGATGTCAATTCATGGGTGCTGGATTGATGACCGGAAACACTCACTATAAGGCACCAAAGAATCGAATTGTTTCGTGTCCTTCCTCTTCATCCTCCCTGCGATGCAGGCATCGTTGCATCTACAATGACCGCGAATCGACAGATCATTATATGCAAGTGCTTATGAAGGCTTTGAAGCCGTGGCAGGCCCCACTTAACCAAATTCCTCGTCAAGGAATTGCTATATGTGCCTCTGACCGTCTATCGCATCCGACGAAGACAATGAGTCCTATCAAAGGCCACGACTAAATGATGAAGATGTCGTTGGCATCATGAAGAACATGCTTTTCAACATCATTCATGGCGTTCCGTCAACTTCCATGATTTCTTCATGAGGACTCGCTAATGTTGATATGTCACCTTTTGAGTGAAGCCCTATGCGCCTTGGATTATGAGATTCATAAGGGCAAGATCTTCATGAATTACAAGGTCGACACTCAACCATGGTAGCTACTTGTCCGCCCATTGAAGTCCTCAAGTGACCGGTTTCATCATCGATGATAAGGGCAAGGCAGTTTGTGTGATCAATGAAGGCACTCGCCCATTGGATGGTCAATTCCGCCTAGCTACATCTTACTCCACCAATGACGATTCTCGCAACACATGACACCGCCACAAATACATCACCAAGCAAAAGCCTCAAGCAACAAAGACCTGTGGTGATGACCGACCGTGAGTTACTCCTCGCCTTCATTAGAAGGTTGATCGCAATCACAAATGGGTGAAGCGTCGGTTTGCTGCAATTCTTCACAACATGACCTCAACCCATAATGCCGTGAAGAAAATCAAGATCACCTTCATGAAACCCTCAACCGCACTGGCTGTTCTCACTCATGTATATTCAGCGGAAGAACTCAAGACTATGGGTCTCGTGAAGCATTTGATCGGTCTGCACCACCTCAAGAAATTCAAGAGAGTCAAAGTTCCCGATCGGTGGCAGCTCTTATTCTTCATCGCGGAAACTGATGAGCATGAAGATTTGGACGACATCTGCGGCAGCCCTACTTCAACGAACAACCCCAACAATGTTTGGCGCCTCCATCGACTTGAAATTCTTCAGGCGTTAGTCCTCGCCGATCCTTTTGGTCATTTGATGACAAAGGGGAGAAATCTGAGTTAGTCTTCAAGCGGGTTTATACTATGGGTGTTTTGTTAAGTTACAACTCGCTCTTCCAAACTTTTTATTGGATCGAGTTGTAATCTTAAACCGATGGTGCCTCGATACTTTTGGACGGTGCATGGTGCTCTGACTTTGATGCACTGTGCTCTGATACTTTTGGTGTGTTATTCTGCATGCTTATTCCTCGTTAATATTATTGCACGCATGCTGAATCTCATCAAGCACCATATTTCATCATGCATTTCAAATTCTTCATATTATATATCAAATGCGTGTATGAATTACAAGATATAGGGGGAGATCTCCATGATTCAATTCTTCAAATGTGCATTGCCTCAAAAGCAAATTCCTCACTATGCACATATTCAGGGGGAGTTCTTCAATATCTTGCAATCAAATTCCTCAATATCAGTATTTACACTTCATATGTTTATCCCCGTTGAAAACTTAACCTATGTTGTCATCAATCACCAAAAAGGGGGAGATTGTAAGTGCATCTAGTGCCCCTTAGTGATTTTGGTGTATTGAAGACCTATAGGTTAAGTGATTGATGCATTTGTGAGTGTACACAGGTCTATAATTCTATGAGGAGTTTGATATTTACAGAGAAAGTCGACCTGAAAGTGCGTTATATCGACTAGAGGGGGGTGAATAGGCGATTTTTATGAAATTCTTCAGTGAGGAATTTGCCGGTGAGGAAATTCCTTAGCGAAGAACTATTTGCAATGAATATGTACTCAGAGGTAAACATAACAGATACACACATAGTCAAGATGATGAAATGAAGACTAAGATCGAGTACGGAAAGCGTAAACACATGATAACAAGATGAAGACAAACAGATCAAGAAATTGAACTCGAGGAATTTGTGAAAGTCTTCACCAAAGTCTTCAAGCACAGATATGAACAACATTCAACACAAGAATGAGGAAATGAATGAGTTGAGGAAATAGAACCGGTCGGTTGGTGAAGACAATGATTTGTAGACCAGTTCCAACTGTTGTCTCGGTTATGACGTCTGGTTGGAGCAGGTGAGTATTTAAACTCGAGGACACACAGATCCGGACACCCGCCTCGAGCGCAACTCAGACACCAGTCCTCACCGTATTCTCCTTGAACTAAGACCACGCAGCCTCGCCCAATCACTTGTGGTAAGTCTTCAGTGACTTCCAAACCTTCACAGACTTGGTCACTCGGCGATCCACAATTCCTCTTGATGCTCTAGACCTTGACGCCTAACCGCCTAGAAGAAGCACATCTTCAAATGTAACAAGCGCCGGATCCACGCAGATCAATTTCTTGATGATGCTCAATCACTTTGGGTTTGTGGGGGTTTGGTTTTGGGATTTTCCTCACTTGATGATTTTCGCCAAAGTCCTCTGAGGATGGGTTGCTCTCGGATGACAAGTGTCAAGTTCTCTCGAGCAGCCAACCAACTAGTGGTTGTAGGGGCGGCTATTTATAGCCTAGGGAGCAGCCCGACATGATAAGACATAAATGCCCTTCAATGATATGACCGTTAGGTGGATAAGATATTTTGGTCCGCGGCAAAGACAAAGAACGGTCGGAAATTTGACTCTCAAAGTCCTCGGGGCTATCATGTTCCTCATGTGTAGGCAATTCAAGCATGGCGAATTCCTAACTCCTTAGTCGAGGCAAAGTCATCAATGATCGAAAAACTGCGTCTCTCACATCAAGAATTTGACTGCTCTGTATGAGATTTCGATGGCTTCACTCGAAGGGATTGGTAGGTGTAGGATTTGAGTTGAGCATCACATGGAAATTTTTCCTTAGTATTTCCTCGACCCCCTTTAACAGTACGGTGTTTCCTATGACTCAAGAAAGAGAAAATGAAACTACAAAAACAAAAGTCTTCACGCTTCATATTTCTCGAATGAATATCAAGTCTTCATGGTCACACCAATTTCTTCACTTTCAAAGTCTTGTAAAGTCTTCGAATATCAAAGTCTTCATCGAAGAACTTCATTTTAGGGTCGACTTTCTCTGTAAATATCAAACTCCTCATAGACTTATAGACCTGTGTACACTCACAACGATCGGATACTTAACCTATAAGTCTTCAATACACCAAAATCACTAAGGGCACTAGATGCACTTACAATCTCCCCTTTTGGTGATTGATGACAACATAGGTTAAGTTTTCAACGGGATAAACATATGAAGTGTAAATCGATATTGAGGAATTTGATTGCAAGATATAGAAGAACTCCCCTATATCTTGTAATTCATACACGATTTGATATATAATATGAAGAATTTGAAATGCATGATGAAATATGGTGCTCGATGAGATTCAAGATGCGTGCAATGATATTAACGAGGATAAGCATGCAGAATAACACATCAAAGTATCGAGCACAAGTGCAAAGTCAGCACAATGCACCGCTCAAAAGTGTCGTGGCACCATCGGATTTAAGATTACAACTCGATCCAATAAAAGTTTCGGAAGAACGAGAGTTGTAACTTAATAAAAACGCCCATAATATAAACCCGCTTGAAGACTAACTCAGATTTCTCCCCCTTTGTCATCAAATGACCAAAAGGATTGAAACTGAGGACTAACGCCCCTGATGATATTCAAGTTGATGGAGGAGCGCCAGCGTTGTCGGGGTTGGATGTTGAAGTAGGGCCTGCCGCAGTGTCGTCCAAATCTTCATACTCATCAGTTTCACGCGATGAAGAATAAGAGCTGGCCACCAGATCAGGAACTTTGACTCTCTTGAATTTCTTCGGAGGTGGTGCAAACCAGTCAAATGCTTCCTGAAGACCCATAGTCTTCAATTCTTCCGCGGAATATACATGATTAAGAACAGCCCAGGTGCGGTTGAGGGTTTCATGAAGGTAGTACTGATTTTTCTTCACTGCATTATGCGTTGAGGTCATGTTGTGAAGAATTGCAGCAAATTGGCGCTTCACCCATTTCGATTATGCTCAACCTTCCGATGAAAGGCGAGGAGTAACTCACGATCGTCATCACCCCGGTGCGATTGCTTGAGGCTGTTGCTTGACCGAGGTATTTCTTGGCGGTGTCATGCGTTGCGAATCGTCATTGGTGGAGTAAGATGCAGCCTTGCAAAATTGTCCATCCAATGGACGAGTGCCTTCATCAATTACAGCTGCTGCCTTGCCCTTGTCACCAGATGATGAAACTGGTCGCTTGAGGACTTCAATGGGCGGCAAGTAGCTGCCATGGTTCAGAGTGTCAGCCTTGTAGTTCAGTGAAGATCTTGCCCTTATGAATCTCATGATCCAAGGCGATATGGCTTCAAAGCTCAAAAGGTGACATTGCAACATTGGCCGAGTCCTCATGAAGAAATCATGGAAGTTGACAGGAACGCCATGAATGATATTGAAAAGCATGTTCTTCATGATGCCAGTGACATCTTCTTCATTTGAGTCGTGGCCTTTGATGGGACTCATTGTCTTCGTCAAGATTCTATATACAGTCCGAGGCACATACAGCAATTCCTTGATGAGGAATTTGGTTCGAGGGGCTTGTCCTGGCTTCAGCGGCTTCATAAGCACTTGCATAAAGTGATCAGATAACTCACGGTCATTGTAGATGCAGCGTGCAGTTTCATGGGGAAGATCAAGAGGAAGGACACGAAGCAATTCAGTTGCTGGTGCCTTGTAGTGAGTATTCTCGTCATCCAATCCAAGACCCATGAATTGATGTCTTCAAAGATCTCGGTGATGTGCGGTGGCATAGAACTCGAGAATGAGTTCGTCATTCCAGTCACAAATGTCAAGTCAGAAATTCAAGAGTCTCGCATCGTGAAGAACACGAGTAATCGCTCAAGCACAAGAAGTGATTCCATATCCACATGAGGAATATGCTCATGGTCGAAGATCTTGTCCTTGTCAAACAGCACTGAGGAATAGAAGTTTGCTTGTGTAGGAGTCCAGAAGCGTCTTTCCCTCATTCGAGCAGAGTCATATGGATAGTAGGCAGTGAAGAACACATGCTTAGAAAAGAAGTCTTCAGCCTTGAATTTTTGCTTGCTTGAGAAAGGATTTTTCGGTTTGGGCAGAGGAATATCAGTGATTTGAAGCACAACCTCAGGAATCGCGATCTCAGGTTCTTCGGGCTGAGGAATTTCTAGTTCCTCTACTTGTGCAGTTTGGGGATCAGCAGTGGGTTCTTCAGCGCTAGTGGCTGGAATTTCTTCATTGACTGACGATGTGGGATGAGTTTCTTCAGAGCCCATTTGAACAGTTGTAGCCGGGGACAGAGGAACTTGTTGAAGCGGAGTGAAGAGAGGAGTATTGGGATGCCGACTTTCCCAAAAGTCATCGCTCATCACCGTGTAGTGCACCCAATATCCACGTCTTCGTCTTCTTTTTCAATTTCCTCAACACCTGCCTCTTCAGCTGTGAACTGAGGCACGGGTGAGGAAACAACTGGGGTTGAAGGGAAAGCTTCCACTTCAATTTCTTCATCAAGCTGTTCTGAAGTAGCAACAGATTGATTTTCTTCATCAGATCCGCTTGGGATCGAGTAATCTTCTCCATAAGGAACAATTTCCTTGGACGACATGGAGGAGATGGGAATGGCATCAATAGGATTTTCAATCGAGCTGGTCATTGGCTTGATTTTCTTCGCAGCCGAAGAATTTGACGCAGCTGATGCCTTCCTCTTCTTCACTGCAGCTCATTCTGCTGCCTTTGTCTTCTTCACTTCATAAGCAGAAGGAAGAATTGGAGTTGGTGTTGGTGCAGGAGGAGCTAAGGATTGTGGTACAGTTTCTTCAGGCGCAACTGTTGTAGTTGCCCTGTTTCCTTCAGATTCATCAGCGCACCACTAGTGGATGCCCAGGAATTTCTTCACGGCTGGAATGGAGTCATCAGCCCTCGAGCTTGTGTTTTCATCAAGATGTTGAAAGTCATCAGCAGATCTTGGCATGTTCTTCAAGCAGCTGAGCGAGTCTTCACTGAGGATTTTCTTGTTGCGATGGGGCTGCAATAGTTGTCATTTTCTTCGTCGATTGACGAATCTCACCTTGGCTCCTTGCGGTCAAGATTGTAAGCATCAAATCCTTGCTGAGGGCTTGGATTTCAGATTGAGCTTTGAGAAGTTCTTCAGGAGTCAAGTTGACTAAGTTCTTCCTCAGAAGCTTCTCCTTTCTGGCTTGTGCTCTCTTCAATTCACGAGCCTTTTCAAATTTCCATTTCTCTTCAGCGATGAAATGATTAAGCATATGACTTTGACTAGGAGTCAGTGGCAGATCCGGTATAGGAGTGTTTGGATCCTGATGCCATAGGTCAATGAAGTCAAGGATCTTATTCGGATCCAAAAGCATAGGCACATTTGTTATTTTGGCTCTAGCGGCCTTGGTCAGACTGTCTCTGATGATTTCTGCAAGTTCTTCATCAGAGGCTTCATCATCAGAGGGAACGTTGAATGCAACCTGTTTCTTCTTTGGACTTGGCCGAGGACCCGCGCCCATTGTTGCTTTTGTCTTCAAAGCGTGGGGCCTGTTGAGGACATTGGTGCGGTGAGGAACTTGCCGAGACACGTAGCAATTGAGAATCCTCGAGTCCTTTGACATGTAGCCGATGCACAGGAGTTGAGGACTTGGACGAGCTGCCGAGGATTTTGAATGAGCAAAGCGAGCCCGAGGAATTTGCCGTGAGGGCGCTGATGGTGAAGCACTTGGCTTGAAAGCGTGCTTCTTTGGCATTGATTTCCTCGGCTTGATCGAGGGCTCAGCAAGCAGCAGCAGAGGAGATCCTCATTGAATTTCCTCACTACCTCCTTGGCCTGTCTTGCCAATTTGGCTTGGCGCTGGACCATTCTTCAGAAAGTCTTCACCACGCTTGATTTGGTGGGATCACGACTTGGCCGGTGCCAAAGGAGCTCTTGGGCATGGAGGGTTTAAAGCTTAATTTCCTCATGTACTTGGGAGTAACATAGCGGTATTCCTCCATTCTCGTGCCCATCTTCTTTCTATCCTTTGTATGCGACTTTATGCTGATTTTTGGTCTCCTTGCCAAACTTGGATTCATCGGTGTGAGAGTCTTTGTATATTTCCTCAGAATCTCAAAAGCAGTCATGACCTCCGGTTTCTTTCCTCCCTTCTGCGGTCTCTTGCCTTCCGCCATTTTCTTCGTGAGGAATTTGAACAATAGAGCACTCAAGAAGTATGCAGTTTTTCTTCGAGGAACGCGCAAATGAGTTAAGTTGATGAGAACCTAGTGATTCAAAGAATGACATGAGTACCTGTGAACAGAGTGTAGGTGCGAGGAATTTGGAGAGGTCATATGCGTTCTCAGATTATTTTTCAAAAAGAGCAAGTTTTGAGGAATTTGACCAGTTGAGCCTTGAGGAATTTCACTAAGCGTTTTGTCTCAGGTTCCAGAGTTGTACAGATTCAAAATCCGCACAATTGAGGAATCTTGAAGAAATGAATGCTTAGAGAGATAAATCAAGAACATACAGTGTGTGTGGTGTTCATATGTGAAGATTTGAAGAACAAAAACACCTTTGAAGATTTTCAGAAAGATTTGAGAATCAACGCGAGTAATAAAAGTGACTTTTAATTACCCGAATCAAGAACACGACGAACAGGAATGAACTGAGTGAAGTTCGTCACGTTAGATCTCCCACGCCCTAACTTGGCGAGGGAGACAGCTACAGGGCGGCGGAGTGAAGAATTCGCGGCCGCGCGAGTACGACGGCGATGAGGTCGAGGCAAGGAAGCTTTTCCTCACCGGCGGCGATGAAGTAGCGGGCGCTTAGGGTTTGAGGAGAGCTCGAGCGAGACAATGATCGAAAGCGGAGTAAATGAAGTAAGGAAGGGAGAGGGTATTTATAGCCACGGTGAAAAACTGTTCGCTCAAGATTTTGGACTAACATGCCCCCGCCTCTTTCTTCTTCACGCGACATGTGTCACCCACGCATTATGCGATGAGATCGTAAGATCGTGGGTGATTAAACTAATACATCATGGGATGCGGAACGGTTTGAGCGGTAAAACCAAAAACTTGGATAAGATTTGCTTAAAAGTTTCGTTCGCAATTTCTTCATTGTCAAGGACACAAGTGAAGACTTTGAACGAGTTTCAATCGTAACGCACATGAAGAATTTGTGAATAGATTGGATTGAGTATAGCATAGAGGGGGAAGGGTCCGATCACATTCACTTAGCAGAAATCACAACTTGAAGAAATAGCAATAAGTGAATGCTGTAGAGGACATAAACTCATATATATATATAGCCAATGAAGAAAGATGACGGAAGCATTGAAGATTTTGCAAAGTTGAAGAATTTGAAAAACTGAGGAATTTCAAAAATGAAGAAAAACTCAAATTGAAGATTTTCAACTTTTGTGGTGGCGTAGCCCACCGTATAAGAATGATGATTTCAGACACCGCATACAATTGTCGTAGGGTTCTGAGAATCAAATTCTTCATTAATTTCTTCACACTTAGAGTGTTATTCTTCATTGATTGAGGAACAACGTTTCTTCATGTGTTGCACATCTAAGTCATCAATTATGCATAAGGGTTAGGATATGTGTCCTTTTCAAAGAACATTCGAAGATTCTAAGATATTTAGCTCACACCGCAACTTGCTAAATCTCTTCTCATCCAAGGGCTTAGTGAAGATATCAGCTAGCTGTTCTTCGCCTTCACATGCTCGATGGAGATATCGCCTTCAAAGACATGATCACGAAGAAAATGATGATGAATCTGGATGTGCTTAGTCTTCGAGTGCTGAATCGGGTTGTGAGCAATCTTGATGGCACTCTCATTGTCGCAGAGGAGAGGCACATTCTTCACATTGACGCCATAGTCCTTGAGGGTTTGCTTCATCCAAAGCAGCTTGAGCACAACATGAGCCAAAGCAGCAATGTATTCAGCTTCAAAGATGAGACGGTGATACACAGTTCTGCTTTCTTCGAGGACCAATAGACCAAAGATCGTCCGAGGAAATGACAAGTGCCGATGTTGACTTGCGGTCCACACGATCACCATCATAGTCGAGTCGTAATATCCAATGAGATCAAAACAGAGCCCTTGGGGTACCATAATCCTAATGTTGGTGTGTGAGCTAGATATCGAAGAATATGCTTCACAGCCTTATGGTGTGATTCCTTCTGCAGCTTGAAATCGGGCACACATGCAAACACTAAGCATTATATCCGCCTAGATGCACATAAGTACAATAAAGAACCAATCATGGAGCGGTATACCTTGTGATCAAGTCAATACCATTTTATCGGTGCATAGATGGCCATTTGTGGGCATAGGAATTTTGACGCTTTGCAATCTTGCATGCCTAATTTCCTCAAGACATCTTTGAGGTATTTCTCCGAGATATGAATATGCCATTGCGCTGCCGATTTAATTTGAAGACCTAAGAAGAATTTCAACTCTCCCATCATAGACATTTGATATTCTTCACTCATCATATAGGCAAATTCATCATCATATCGTTGGTTAGTACAGCCAAAGATAATATCATCAACATATATTTGGCACACAAACAGTTCACCATCATATGATTTAGTAAATAGAGTAGGGTCGAGTGAACTGGTGTGAAGCCATTCTTCACGAAGAATTCCTTCATGTGTCATACCACGCCGAGGGGCTTGCTTGAGGCCATAGAGGGCCTTATTGAGTCTCAAGACTTTGTCGATTCTTGGGATCTTCAAAACACGGGGTTGAGCAACATATACTTCTTCCTCAAGCTTACCATTGAGGAATGCACTTTTCACATCCATTTGATATAAGATGATATCATGATGGTTAGCATAGGCAAGTAAAATGCTAATAGCTTCAAGTCTAGCAACAGTGCAAAAGTTTCATCGAAATCAATTCCTTCAACCTATGTGTAGCCTTGAGCTACTAGTCGTGCCTTATTCCTCACCACAAGGCCATTTTCATCTTGCTTGTTGCGGTAGATCCACTTTGTGCCAATGATATTATGCTTGCGAGGATCGGGTGATCGACCAATTCCCGGACATTGTTCAATTTCGAATCGATGTAATTCTTCTTGCATAGCCTGAATCCACTCCGGCCCGTAAATGCTTCATCTACCTTAGTGGGCTCGAGATAGAGACAAAAGCATAGTGCCCACAAAAGTTAGATAATTGTGAGGCTTTTGAGCGGGTGAGAGGACTGGTGTCTTGATGTCATTGATGATCTTCTCCACTTGCACTTCTTTTGCAACGCGTGGATGAGTTGGTTGTCACGAGGATTTTGATCAGCATTTTCTTCAAAGACCAATTTCCTCATCATGTTCTTCAGTACATCACTCGACGTTCTTCACGAACAGAACGTATTCTTCAAAGCAGATTCTTCAAGAGGAATGACATCCTCGTTGCTTTGAGCTTGATAGCATCCTTAGGTGCTGGTTCATCTAACACGAAGGTAGGTGCTCTCTTTGCGAGCCATTAGTTTCATCGAACCGCACATCTACAAAGGTCAACAATCTTGTGAAGAACAATGTTCAAGACTCAGAGGTGTGCGAGTCCTTTCCGTAACTAAGCATAAAACCTTCATGTGCTTTCGGTGCAAATTTAGAGTTGTGGTGAGGATCTCTAATCCAACATTTAGCAATCAAGACTTTGAAATAACTCACATTGGGTTTCTTGTCGTTGAGGAGTTCATAGGCGTCTTCTTGAAGAATTTGTGAAGATATACTCTGTTGATGATGTGGCAAGCAAGATCAATTACATCAATCCAAAAACGCCGAGGCGTTTTGTATTCATCAAGTATAGTGCGAGCCATCTCAACAAGAGTTCGTTCTTGCGCCCACGACGCCATTCTGCCGAGGAGTATAAGGAGCAGATAATTCATGAGTAATACCAAGTTCATCAAGATAGGCATCAAGACCAGAATTCTTGAACTCGGCCCATTGTCACTTCGATATGCTTGATCTTCACACCAAAGTTGGTTGAAGCCCTCGAGGAAAATCGCTTGAAGACTTCGCACTTCATGTTTGTAAGTAACAATGTGTACCCATGTATATCGAGAATAATCATCAACAATGACAAAACCATATAGAGATGCATCATTAGTGACCGCTGAATAATGGTTAGGTCGAAGAGGTCCATGTGAAGCAATTGAATGGACGGGTAGTGGTCATGATAGTCTTATTTGGATGCTTGGCCTTGGTCATTTTTCCGGCTTCACAAGCTCCGCGATAAGTGATCCTTGAGGAATTTGACATTTTCAATGCCAATGACATGCTTCTTCTTCGCAAGCATGTTCAAATTCCTCATGCTGCATGACCAAGTCGTCGATGCCATAGCCAGCCTTCGAAGCTTTTGCAAGTAGACACACGGCTGGTTGTGGTCCCAGAGAGAAATCAACAATATACAGATCTGCTCTCCTAAAGCCTTCAAGACTTTGGAATTGTCACTTCCATAATCACAACACAATGATATTTGCCAAAGACAACAACCATATCAAGATCACAAAGCATTGAGACTGACATGAGATTGTATCCTAAGGATTCAACAAGCATGACTTTGTCCATGTGCTTATCCTTAGAGATAGCAACCTTACCAAGACCCAATACCTGACTTCTGCCTTTGTTAGCAAATATGATATGCTTCAGAGGTGACGGTGATAAAGGAGCATCCATCAATAGATTCTTGTCACCAGTCATGTGATTTGTACATCCACTATCGAGGACCCATTTAGTGGTTTTGAGTTGATCATCCTGCAGATGAATTAGTATAACTTACAATCTCATATGCTTCATCAGTGAAGAATATGATATCAAGTTCATCGATGAATTTCATCAAGCGAAGAAATGATATAGCAAGATGAGGACGTGTGAAATGAAAGTTCATTTCATCATGATTCGCCAAGGCCCTTTCGAGCATTTTGTCGTCCTCAAGAAATTCTTCAGACGTTAGAGCACGCCCGAGACCTCGACCTCGCAGAAAAGATTAGTTCTTTTCTTCACCACCCACATCCGGAGGGGTGGCAAAGAGTTCATCATCCTGCGAGCACCATGTGAGAAAGGTGGCAAAGATGCCAAACCATTTCGCTTAGCATAGGAGGGGTTAGGGTAAGCATATGAATAAGCAGAGTAATTCTTCGAGGACTTATGAACATAATGGTTTGAAGAATAATGCATATATTCATAGCCCCTAGCTTTACCCTGCGAGACAGATTTGTTAGCACGATGATAATCATATGAGGACTTTGATCCAGTTGAGGAATTTGATCCTCGTGAAGAATTTGGTCCGTATGAGGACTTGGATCCATATGAAGAGTTTGGTCCATATGAAGAATTTGATCTGGGGTTCTTGTTCTTCACAGGTGGTGTCATGAGGACATTCACCTGAAGACTTTCAACACAGCTTTTGGGAACCCAGATTTTCTTCATAGGGGAACCGTTCTGTAGTTAGTGCCAACATATCTAGCAAATACTTCACCATTCTCGATTTTTAACAGTTTATAGTTGAGTCAAATGACTCATCGAAGAATGAGGATATTCACATGTAAAGCAGATAAGTTAGATGGATCAATCTGGAGGTCCCTTTGCAAGCAACCCATGAGGTTTTGGGATACCGCTCAAAGCTTCCAATATGTTCCATCGGCATTGAGTTTCCTCTCGAGGCAATACCCTCTTTCCTAGGGTTTCGTTGAGGATCTGCTTTTGAGCACATCACAAAGTGTCGATGTCCTTTGAGGCTTTTGTACATGCATGTCATGTACAATTCCTTCAACCCTGCATTGTCAAGGATACTAGCAAAGTCCTCGATGAGGAATTAGTGATAGCAGAGGCAGATGAAGAATTTGAAACATTTGAAGCATTTGAACATTCAGGTGAAGAATTAGCAGATTCACGTTCAATGCACTTTAAGCATGGAGGAACAAATTCTTCCTGAGAAGCGCTGATTTGTTGAGCTAGTAATGAATTGCGCTCCTTCTGAAGATCTTCATAACACACTCTTAGCTTTTCAAGATCTTCCTTTCTTTGAAGAGCTTCAAGAGAAAGCTTCTCATGATCAGTCAAGAGGGTGTTATGCTGATCTTGAAGGGCGTCAAACTTGGAGTGAATTCTCTGAAGACATTCACCCAATGCTTTTGACTGATCCATTTCTTTGCGCAACATATTATCACTTCTTTCTAACATATCTTGAGTTTGTTCTAAAACCGTTTGTTGTTTAGTGGCAACGCAAATGAGTTTAGTATAGCATGATTCAATGTCATCATCAGATTCATCATTGTCGATTCATCATTATCGATTCATCACAAGACTCGGATGAGGAGCATTCATTACCTCAAAGACCGCTTGCCATAAGACAAGATGCGACGATGATGATTCTCGCTCGAAAGTCATCGCTTTGAGAGATTCCTTAAAGTCCTCAAACCAGGATCACGACAAGTTCGATGACCTTCATAGACATCGAGATTCGGTCCCGGATGAGCTTTGAATTGCCAAGATGCATAATTCGCCCGAATTGGTCTCTCGGATAGGCAGGAGCAGATGATATCCTTAGCTATGATATCAAGTCGAGTGTACTTGCGAATATCATCAAGATTCGCCATCTTGCATAGATCAAGAAGACCAATCTCGTGACGGTCCACACTCACCGTCCTTTGCCATGAGGCGCTTCTTCATCATGGCCTTCCACTTGGGATAGTCATGACCGTCAAAGATAGGGCATGTCACTTTCTTCATACTGCGGTCGACATAACTAGAACTCCGGTGGTTAAACCAAAATCACACGTAACAAGGAGTACCTTGCTCTCATACCAATTGAAAGTCGTTATATCGACTAGAGGGGGTGAATAGGCGAATTTGCCGGTGAGGAAATTCCTTAGCGAAGAACTATTTGCAGCGGAATATGTACTCGAGAGGTAAACATAACGGGATACACACATAGTCGGCATGATGAAATGAAGACTAAGATCGAGTACGGAAGCGTAAACACGGGATAACAAGATGAAGACAAGCAGATGAAGAAATTGGGCGAGGAATTTGTGAAAGTCTTGATCAAAGTCTTCAAGCACAAATATGAACAACATTCAACACGATAATGAGGAAATGAATGAGTTGAGGAAATAGAACCAGTCGAGTTGGTGAAGACAATGATTTGGTAGACCAATTCAAGCTATTTTTGTCTCGGTTATACGTCTGGTTGGAGCGGTGAGTATTTAAACTCGAGGACACAAAGTCCGGACACCTAGTCTCTCGAACGCGCAACTCAGGACACCCAGTCCTCACCGTATTCTCCTTGAACTAAGACCACGCAGGCCTCGTCCAATCACTCGTGGTAAGTCTTGGTGACTTCAAACCTTCACAGACTTGGTCACTCGGCGATCCACAATTCCTCTTGGATGCTCTAGACCTTGGCGCCTAACCGTCTGGAAGAAGCCACAGTCTTCAAAGGTAACAAGCGTCGGATCCACAGGATCAATTTCTTGATGATGCTCAATCACTTTGGGTTTGTGGGGGTTTGGTTTTGGGATTTTCCTCACTTGATGATTTTCGCTCAAAGTCCTCGGAGGATGGGTTGCTCTCGGATGACAAGTGTCAAGTTCTCTCGGGCAGCCAACCAACTAGTGGTTGTAGAGGCGGCTATTTATAGCCTAGGAGCAGCCCGACATGATAAGACATAAATGCCCTTCAATGATATGACCGTTAGGTGGATAAGATATTTTGGTCCGCGGCGCATGACATAGCACATGATCGGAAATTTGACTCTCAAAGTCCTCGGGGCTATCATGTTCCTCCTTGTGTAGGCAATTCACCTTTGGCGAATTCCTAACTCCTGATCGAGCAAAGTCATCGATGATCGGAAGAACTGCGTCTCATCCTTTGAAGAATTTGACTGAACTGTATGAGATTTCCGATGGCTTCACTCGAAGGGATTGGTAGGTGTAGGATTTGAGTTGAGCATCACATGGAAATTTTTCCTTAGTATTTCCTCGACCCCCTTTAACAGTACGGTGTTTCCTATGACTCAAGAAAGAGAAAATGAAACTACAAAAACAAAAGTCTTCACACTTCATATTTCTCGAATGAATATCAAGTCTTCATGGTCACACCAATTTCTTCACTTTCAAAGTCTTCAGAAAGTCTTCAGAATATCAAAGTCTTCAGTCGAAGAACTTCATTTTGAGGGGTCGACTTTCTCTGTAAATATCAAACTCCTCATAGACTTATAGACTTGTGTACACTCACAAACGCATCAGATACTTAACCTATAAGTCTTCAATACACCAAAATCACTAAGGGGCACTAGATGCACTTACACGACCCCTAAAAATGAAGTTCTTCGACTGAAGACTTTGATATTCTGAAGACTTTCTGAAGACTTTGAAAGTGAAGAAATTGGTGTGACCTTGAAGACTTGGTATTCATTCGAGGAATATGAAGCGTGAAGACTTTTATTTTCGTAGTTTCATTTTCTCTTTCTTGAGTCATAGGAAACACCGTACTGTTAAAGGGGGTCAAGGAAATACTAAGGAAAAATTTTCATGTGATGCTCAACTCAAAATCCTACACCTACCAATCCCTTCGAGTGAAGCCATTGAAATCTCATACAGATTCAGTCAATTTCTTCAAGGATGAGACGCAGTTCTTCCGTCATCGAGGACTTTGCTCGACTAAGGAGTTAGGAATTCGCCAAAGGCGAATTGCCTACACAAAGGAGGAACATGATAGCCCCGAGGAATTTGAGAGTCAAATTTCCGGCCGTTCTTTGTCAAGGCCACCTGTCCCAAAATATCCTATCCACCTAACGGTCATATCATTGAAGGGCATTTATGTCTTATCATGTCGGGCTGCTCCCAAGGCTATAAATAGCCGCCTCTACAACCACTAGTTGGTTGGCTGCCCGAGAGAACTTGACACTTGTCATCCGAGAGCAACCCATCCTCCGAGGACTTTGAGTGAAAATCATCGAGTGAGGAAAATCCCAAAACCAAACCCCACATACCCAAAGTGATTGAGCATCATCAAGAAATTGATCCTGCGTGGATCCGACGCTTGTTACCTTTGAAGACTGTGCTTCTTCCAGACGGTTAGGCGCCAAGGTCTAGAGCATCCAAGAGGAATTGTGGATCGCCGAGTGACCAAGTCTGTGAAGGTTTGGAAGTCACCAAGACTTACCACGAGTGATTGGACGAGGCCTGTGGTCTTAGTTCAAGGAGAATATGGTGAGGATCGGGTGTCCCGAGTTGCGCTCGAGATCGGGTGTCCGGATGCGGTCCTCGAGTTTAAATACTCACCGCTCCAACCTGACGCATAACCGAGAGACAAAGCTTGGAACTGGTTTACCAAATCATTGTCTTCACCAACTAACTGGTTCTATTTCCTCAACTCTTTCATTTCCTCATTATCGTGTTGTATGTTGTTCATATCGTGTTTGAAGACTTTGATCAAGACTTTCACAAATTCCTCGCTCAATTTCTTCACTGCTTTGTCTTCATCTTGTTATCCCGTGTTTACGCTTTCGACTCTGTGCTAGTCTTCATTTCATCATGATGACTATGTTTGTATCCTGTTATGTTTACTTCTGAGTACTTATTCCGCTGCAAGTAGTTCTTCGCTAAGGAATTTCCTCACCAGCAAATTCCTCAGTGAAGAATTCATAAAAATCGCCTATTCACCCCCCCTCTAGTCGATATAACGCACTTTCATATCCCCAACAACATAACTATCCCAAACATTTGAAAAGTTCGTGTTTCTTGGAAGCAAGCAGACCGTAATGCAATTCTAGCTTTTGGATTGAAGGACATGAGTCTCGTCCTCCAAAGCATCAGCAAGAGAGAATTGCAACCATGCAGTAGGACAAAATCCTTCTTGGCACCTTTAGAGGACGATCCTCTCAAACATAAAGTTTCAACCAGATAAATAAACAGTCAATCAATTTCAACAACAAAGGTGGACCCGTGAGCCATAATTCTACAACTATAATGCAAGCTCCACATAGACATTGTTCATAATTAATTTGCACAAGTTATTAAACTTAATTAATACATAACTGTGCTCCCAGACAAATTAATATGTCTCATAATTGATAGTGACTGATTCAACATCCAAATCTAGTTCTCAGCCATTCATGTGGACATCACTGATGACGAGAATTTTGACCGATAGGCAAACTTTTGCCGATCATATCTCCATATGAATCTTGTTCATCTTTCGATGCTTTGTGCTTCGAGCTTAGAACAATTCTGCCAAAACTTCAAAACAATTGAGTGCTATCTGCATACATGGTCTGACCATCTCCGTCTTAGACCTCACGTCGCGTTTGTACTCATGTGGACATGACGCACTCCGGAATGCTACGTGTTATAGACGGTTGCAACCCTGGGAAGAGCACCTTTTAACTTGATATTTACTGTGAGAGATCACCATAATAATTGAGTACTGCGCAATCAAAGGGTACAAACAACAGAGGAATAAACATCTCACGCAATTCATAATAGCATGACACGGTATAGCCCTGGGCGCCGACAGTTCTCCATGATCATCTTCAGTCTCCAGTTTAAGCGACGTGATGGATAATATTTCGTTGCCGTGGCAACCGTTTCAAAAAAGTTGTCGTGGCGGCAAACTCAGAAAACGTTGTTGGGGCGACCATTTCAAAAAACGTTGCCATGGCACCAAAATCTGAAATTCTGCCATGGCACAAAATTATAGCTCCTCGTCCCGTGCCTTGGTACACCTTCTCCTCGTCGGGGTCCTCTGTGTACGTCTTGCCACTGTCACCTGTAACCTATCTCTACGATCTTTACATTAAGGTGGCAATCTCGTGGCTCCAGCCATCATGCCGTGACACGCAGGCCACTTAACATTACAACATATAACCATTTCATACATAAACTCATTATCATCAAGAAGGCTATGCCACATCATATACAACCCTGCAAAACCAAGTTAGACGTCCATTAATCAGCTTGCCAATTTTTAATTACGTCGCTTCTAGTGTTTCCGGATAAACATAGCTACCTACGTGCACATCATAAAGTGATAATTCTTGTTGCTAAATTAACTTTCGGGGTGTGTGAAAGAAGAGACTTAAATAAAAATCTTGTTCCCCCGCACTAAAATTCGCCTAATACGCGTGACCCCCTAGAAGATCATCCATCTTCATCGCCCTCATGTGTACGCGATGGTTCACTATCCTTGACCATGGACTATGGTGAAGCCCAAGGAACTGTTAGCATATCGTTGACAGCCAGAGCCAACCGATTGTCAGAACCTTGTAGAAAACGACACCACGCCGCCAATGAACTGAACAGAAGGAACACTCAAGGGAAGCATAGCAAGAACATCACCCTCACATCCACATGTGATCTAGATCACAACCTGCATCTACTCATCGAATCGCTCTTGATGCCACTATTGGGAAATATAGTAGAAAAGAAAAAAATCGTCCTACGATCACCCAGGAACAATATGAAGATGCATAACGGGTTGTCATCAATGATCGTTACCGACTCCGAGAGTGCGGCGGAAGTAGACAAGTCAGTGTAGATCGTACTTGGAGTCTCTTGAACGTTGATGACGATCCCGTGAACCGTCCTTGAACGATCCCTCGAACGGAAGACCGAAAGCACGACCTCTCTACTTGGTTGCAAGCGTACGGTCTTCACGATCCGGCAGCGCTTCACCGTCCAGAGCTAATCGTCGCCAAAGAATTAGAAGGAGGGGATTCCACACAGGGCCTCTAACTATTAGGATTAGAGATGGCTAGGACTAGCTCTAATTAGTCAACTAGGACCAACAAGAACTAGACCTAGATCAACTAGAGAAGGCTCCAAAACTTATGTTGTCATAGGGAGGAAATCCTCTAGTATATATTGGTTAGAGGGGAGGTAGAGGGAAGCCACCAAGGGGGAAGGAGTCCCCTTGGTACGCCAGCCTTGGGGGGTCCTACTCCCTTCCCAAGTAGGATTCCCACACCCCCCCCCCACCTAGGAAAGGGGGGCGCCACTTCCATATGGGCCTATGTGGCCCATATTTCCTTCCACCTCTTGGCCTTTTTAGGCCCATTGATATTTTATTTAAATATAAAATGTTAAATATTTTCAGACCATTATATATAATTTAACATCTCCGAAAAAAATTCCACCTATATATAATCAACAGGTAATAGCCGGTATTACCGATATTCACCAAACCCTTCCGGCGACCCCGAAACGCTTCGGGAACCTCTTGGAACTATTCTGGATATTAATGGGAAAATTCCAAAAATATATTCTCATCACTCCCATCCCACTAACACTCAGCAAATCATGATTACCTTAAGCTTGTGACCCCGTAGGTTCGGTAGACATGAACAAAACCCCTTCATTTAATGATCGATAGCGGAACCGTGGACATCCATATCGGTCCCTATGATTACACAAATGATATTCGAGTGAACCTTAGGTTAGTATGTGATGTTCCCTTTTCTCCACGATACTTTACAAAACCTGGTGTGCATCGGCATCCTCCTGAGTCATCACCATGCTCACTATATCGTTGCTCCCATTACCGGTTTTGTTCTTCTTTCTGGTTGACGTGTTCCAGCATCCCCCTGATGTAGTCACCTGTGTCTGGCCAGGCGATGATGGATGTTTTCACACCTAGAGGGCCCTAAGAATATCTCTACATCGTCGGAGGAGCAAATCTCACTCTTGAGCTATCCGGTCACTTGTCAAACTTTCCAGTGAACCTGAAAGTTGTCGATATGATCACCTTGTTACATATGACGTTGGAGCAACCCCGAAGCCCATTTCTTTCAGGAAGTGATCGAGATACTCTCATGGTCTGAGGAACTAAAACACATGCTAACACTCCGTGTTATAACAGATGATTTTAGACGATATAATCACAAAGTATAACAAACAATTATTGGGTCAATTCAATATGATCGTTCTTCTAACGTCATACCCTCAATGTTGTTTTAGGACTACCATTACACTTAACAATATCCTAAGAACCGGAAAACATGATCACCAACAACACTTGAACCATTAGAGGCGGGACCGAGAACCTATTCTTGTCGTTTACCATTCCACACGCGCATATGAGTTTTCCACTGAATCGCATATTCCAGGATCATAGCAGTTATAGCATGAAATATAAACTCTTAACTATAAATATGGAAATATAATAATACAGTATTATTGCCTCTAGAGCATATTTCCAGCAACAGGGGCCCGTCCATTCGAGCGGTGGCGGCGGCGGCGACTTAAGATCGTTCCACGCGTCGCTCCGGTGGGAGGCGACGACGTCGCGGCGTCTCCGCCCTCGAACCACAGTGGACGCAGTGCGGGGCCCATCGGAAGAGGCGATTATGCGACGCATAAGGTGGATATTCGCTTCATTCTTTGCCCAATTCGAGTGCATTTTTGCTTAATTGGGGAAAAACAATCCTAATTTCAGAATTAGGATTCTACCGAATTGGGGGAAAATCTAGGGTTCTTCAACATGGGGGTTTGCTACTGCTGACGTACGTGTATCCCTCTACCTTCTAATTTGCTAATCCAAACAAAATCAACACTTAAAAGATGATCAATTTTAATTAACAGGAACTTAATCATGAGCATTATTTCTTCAGAGGCTTAATTAAACTGATTAAGTGTAATTGGCAGTAGAGATCCGTAGCAATTTAGAATATAACATGATGATTTATAGAGGGCGTCAAAACAGTAGCATGCATATTGGGATAACCGGAGGATTGAAAAACCAATCTTGAACATGATTCCCTAAACATGAGATTGCTATTGATCATGAATTAGGGATCTAGTACAATCATGTAGACGACTGATACCATTGTTGGAACTAATGCATCAATAGGATGTCATACACATAATTTGATTGCATCTAGACCACCCAATTGACATGAATAGAGAAGGTTTCGGGATCATTACAGGTCACGGAGGTTGACATGATCGCCTGCTCATTGCAGGCGGGATTGATGGACGATGCAGAGGTCGTGGTCGATCTCGTGCACGTCCTAATGCCTTCAGGCTGCCAGCGTACTGTTCAGGGACGGCGGCAGCGGCTGACTTAGGTCTTCCCGTCGTTGTAGCGCTTCCCTGATCGGATGGGGTGAGAATATCAGAAGGAGAGTAAACCGTAAGTGAATCGTGATCTCGTAGGGCACCAACTCTCTCCTGTTATCCCTTTAATATAGCGCTCACAATAGGGACCCAAAACATGAGTTGGTTTTTGGGCTCCCCGATCAGGGCGCGTTAGTTCGATCGAGGCTCACGTACGTTGGTGCATGGGCCCCTTCACTTAATGTCCTTTTTTTATTAGAGTATTACTCCCTCCATTCCTAAATATTTGTCTTTCTAGATATTTCAACAAGTGACTACATACGGAGCAAAATGAATGTATTATTTTTGGATAGTCCATTTAAAATCTCTAAAAAAGAAATATTTATGAACGGGGAATAGATCTATTTGGCCTGTTTAGCCCTCAGATCAAACCAACAATGATTAGCATCCATGGTGTGAAATTACGTACCTTCCTCATGACTGACAGCATTATTTTTCCCCGTGCAGACTTGCTTTCTCCTGCCCCCTCTCCCTGAACAACATCAAGCCTATCCCGGATAAAATAAGGCGAGGCTGTTGTGTAATCTCATAATCCTGCCTCCAGAGCGAGTAATTGCAGGGACAATTAAAGTGCATTGCCCACTACTGAAAGCCTGCCTTCGCACCCCATGCTTTGGCTGGCCGCTGGCGATCCAGGAGGAGGACAAGAGCGTCGACGACGACGATTTGTATAGTGCCACTTATTACTCTCGATAACATTCGCGTCCGTGCGTCTGCAATCCCCTGACCAGTTTCGCTAGCTTCTTGGGAGTAGTACTACCAATTGTTAAAAACAAATCTTAATCCGGACTTCTTGCTCCAGCTTTATAAACGCTGCACCGGCGCTTAACGCAAGCAATCCTAATCACTCCTCCGCGGAAAATTAAAGGAAAACGAGAACACAAGCAAAATGAGATAATTTTGATGGAAGAACGGGGAAAAGGCAGAAGGTTCTCGACAGATAAGACGGGATTAACAATGATGGCTCAAAGACGATCGATCGAGGGCATGACAGACGGGACGTGCCAGGGAAAAGCCTAGACCGGATGGAGCCAGGGGAGATTAAACAACGAAACAATCGGCGATTGTCGCACGGAGGGGCAGAGAGAGTTGGCAGCAGACAGCAGGATTAGACTGGATCGGTTGGGCATTGAATCGGTTCTGAATTCCGCAGACCCGATCATGTCTCCAGTGTCAAACCGACGATTATTAGATCTATCAACTGCTAATGCTAGCTGCTGGTACAGTAGCTTATACTTTAGCTAGCTTCAGTAGCTAGGAAGTGAGATGTCAGAATATGGCAACGGGGAAAGAGAGGGGGTCCCGAGCCTGTCGCGCGTTGTTTTTGCCTTTTACGGGGAGCCGGAGATGAGGACCATGTGGCGGGGCTGGCTGTGGCCGTGTTCCCTTTCAATGCAGGATTGTGGAGAAAAGAGACGAAAACAAGAAGAACGTGAAAGCGAAATGGCGGCAACCTACATTTGCTCATGGAGGCGGTTGGCGGTGGTCTGGCCTTGGAAGGAGTAGAACGTGAGCTAATTTCTCAGCTTGCAAGACTTGGCGCGAATGAGATCTAGAAGATACAAGTAGCTTGTACTTACATTCCTGCTCAAGAAAGTCGATATGTCCGAGTGGTTAAGGAGACAGACTCGAAATCTGTTGGGCTTTGCCTGCGCAGGTTCGAATCCTGCTGTCGACGATTTTTGTTTTTGTTTTCTCTGAAATCCGAATAACCTCGCTGATTGGCTGATCCCTGAAATCCTGTGATTTCTCCTTCTACAGTTCAAACTTCTCCACCTTTTCAGTTTTCTGCTTCCCGTCTAAAAGCCTTTCCAAAATAGAACTCTTGGATGCAATCTTTGGACCGGGCTTCATGCACGACCATCTCCAGCGAGCTGCGAGAGATGTGACGCCACTGTCCATTGTCCGTTCGTCTCCGGCGAGCCGCGAGCGAGGTGATACCCATGGTACAACGACATCAAATCCAACACCAAGGCGAGGCCCTTCTCCTTTCATTTGTAAGCTCTATCTTCATTCTCTTCCAAATTTCTTCTATCACGACCAATATTAGGAATTAAGAACTTTTCTTCATTAACAATTTCATATGTCGTTTTCCTTAGCAATATCTTGTTTTGACGGATCTTCAGTTGATAAATAGATTATGGATAAATATCCCGGGTCTTCAGTAATACCAATTTTCCTCTAGTATATGTACTGGTGAAGCTAGCAGTGATTTTGCCGATTGCGACGGTGACAGTTGAGATAACATTCTCGTCATAATAAAATATATCAAAATGATTTGCGGAATAAATGGGCGAAGATTTATTGTATAATTGTCTTATCACACCTATGTTGAAACCAATGTAATTCAATCGGTTAGCACGATGCTATTATCCATACCTATCAAAATATGCACAGGCGGAAAGGACTGTTACCATAAAGATTGTTGTAATAACATATGCTCTTTTGTTGTTTAATTTTTTTGTTAGTAAATTTTCACATAACAAGGTTTGAATCCTGGCACGCCCACTGCGCATGTCTGGTGTGAGGAAAGCGATTGTGCTCCGCGCCAGGTCGTTGGAATCCCACATAGAGGGGAGTGCCCGACTAGGCCCGCACAGTAGCGGACCAGGGATGTAGCAAACAACTGGTCACTCTAGCGAAGCACTATCTGCAGCAACCAACTTTTTTTATATTTCCAATCTTTTTTTCAAATATGTAAACATTTTTTAACATGATACTATTTTTAAAAGTTTGAGTGCTTTTAAGAAAACCAAGAGCATTTTTAAAATTCACAAATATTTTATCAATTTTACAAACATTTTTTGAATACCAATTTTTGAACATTTTTTGTAAAATGCAAACATTTTTCCTAGACATGCAAACATTTTTTTTCAAAATTGTAAGGTTTCTAAAAAAGAAACAAAAATTAGTAAAACTAGTAAAAATAGAAAACCGGTTCACCCACCTTCTAAAGGTTCACAAAACTAGAATGAGAACCGCTTTGCGAACCGCCAAAATGAGCCGGCCCACTTCATCACTGGTGCACTTCTCCCTATGTGTTTTGTCGACTGTTTTGCCGCCGGGTTCATCGAATAGGATTTGGAATCTGGGCCATTCTTCTTCTTTGCATTTTTGCACACTCAGTGATTGCACTACAGCCTTATGTAGTTGTAGTTAGAAGCCGAAAACTTCAACCCAGATACGTCTTGATTCCACGTCGACATCTCATGTTGTCGGCCTTTCTTATAGGCCCATGTCGATGACAGAACCGCAAATCTTTTATTACACCATGTTTTTCTATGGCCTATATGATTGAATCCGCAGTCTATAATGAGATGCAGGGCAACATGAGCTATTCCTCGTCTGTTGCGAGACGTAAGGGTCATTGGCGCAGTACTACCGGGTCGGCATAGTAACGTAGCTGTCGGCTGTGTTTTTTCCTTTGGTTTTCTTTATCGGGTTTTTTACTCTTTTGCCTCAGTTTTCTTTGGTTTTCTCTCTTTTTCCCTTTTTTTCTTTTTCTGGTTTTCTCTGGGTTTTCAACACATATTCAATTTTTTTTCATACACATTGCATATTTTTCATATAGACCAGGAATATTTTTTATATACGTATAACATTTTTTGCAAATGTATTAAAAACATTTTTTGAGATATATTTTGTATGTTTACTTTTCTGCATACACATTGTACATTTTTGTGTACTTCCAGAAAAGTTGTATGTGTTTAATATGTCTGGAATACTTTATTGACATATTTTTAAATACATTCTTTCAAACATTTTTGTCAAATACGTGTTAGTAATATTTTTCAAATACAAGTTGGAACTTTTTTTGAGTGATATAAAATATTGATACAAGTGTGTGATATTGTCTTACAGTGTATAAAGATTTTTGTAAATGACACAAGCATATTATGAAACGCGTGAACATTTCTTCACATGTAACATACATTTTTATGAATAATATGAAACATTATTTGAATTATGCAAAAACATATTCATTAGTTTTTAGAAAATGCCACATATATTATTTCGAAACAGGTGAACATTTTTGAAATGCCACATACTTTTTATTTAATGAACAATCATTTCTAATATTGAGCGGACATTTTTTTACATTGCAGGAACTTTTTCAAATGCGCATTAAATACCATAATTAATTATGTAATTACTTTTTCGTAGTATGTGAATTTAATTTTTATAAAGTATAAAAAAGACAAGTGTTATATCACGTGATGAACCGAACCGCCTAATGTACCGGCCCAGTATCAAACCTTTGTAGGCGAAACGAGCAACTATCTCGCATAATGCGAGGCATAGTCATGACCATGCAGGGCAGGCCAGGAGCAGCTAATCAAGGGGGTATGCCTTGGGGGATCCCCGCAAAGGTCCATTTGGTGGCGCCACTTGGTGTGCTCTTAACAGCCGTCACGTGTTGGATGTTGGGCACTCCCTCAACATTTTTTTTTAGTTTTCTATGCACGTTTGTGTGTTCTATATGGTTCTTTTTTCTCAGGTTTTTTACCTTTTCGGTTTTTACACGCTTTTCTCTAGTATTTGAAATAAAAAAATCTTTTCATGAGAGACACATATTTGCTTCTAGTGGAGGCACAAATTTGCTTCCAGGAGCATCTCAGAAAAGGAACAAAACACACATTTTTTTGCTTCCACGGGAGGCACGGATTTGCTTCCATGAGAGGAACGGTTGTGCCTTTCGGAAAAGAAAAAGAATGAGTTTTTTTTTTGTTCTACAATAGGAACACATCTGCTTCTCGCGAAGGCACAGATTTGCTTCCACGAGTGCCTCTTGGAAAAGGAAAAAAAATGTGTTTTCGTTTCTTTTTTCTTCTAAGGGAGGCACATATTTGCTTCTCATGTAGGCACATATTTGCTTCAGCGGGAGGCGCAGTTGATAGGGAAAAAACATGGTTTTTTCTTCCTGAGAACCAGAGATTTGCTTCTCGTGAAGGTATAGATTTGCTTCCGCGGGAGGCTCAGAAAGAGGGGAAATGTGTAGAGAAAAAACCTCATGCTTGTGCTTCCAACACGGATTTTTTTCTTCTATTTTTCCTTTTCCATGAAAACAAATTATTCGAAACCTATTAACATGTGATATATTTTCAAAGATTCCGAGGCGAGAAATTCAACGATCAAGCGGGTCAGGATTTGGACGCGCGGCTTAAGAGATAAAACATTTGAATAAACGAATCAATGTAAAAAAGGGGGGAATCTTTTATGTTACGGCAAGTGGTGCAAATGCGGTGCCCCACTTGGACATCCCTTAAAAGGGACCTTTGCAAGAGGTACCGCGTAATTAATGATCTCGGGCAAATCCTAGTTTTTTTTTACAATCTCACAGAGCTTTATAACAATATTTCAATGTTTATAGGCATAAACACAAGGTCGCCAGGATCACCAAGCCAGACATGACGACCAAACCCTATGGACAAAGAATACTTTGCGAGATTATGAACCTCTACATTTGAGGTTGTAAATTCATGTATAAAGATACAAGATGAGCAATCTCAAGCCCTGACTACTGCTTCACGCAGTAGCGGAGCTAGGTTCAGCCTACGTCCAGGAAAGCAGTGCAACTACAGTAACCTACAGTCCCATTTTTGCTACAGTACGCTACAGTACCAAAGAACAAATCCACCACGCCCCAGGCCAAGGCCATGGCTGCCAGGGGCCTAGAACTGCCTCTTATAGCACCAAAAATCGCCTAGTTCAGGGATTCCCTGTTCGTGCAATTGTTTCCGCTCGATTTTTTATTTTCATGTTTTACCTTTTTATTGGTTTCTATTTTCTTTATGTTTTTATGTTGTTCTTTTTTTTTCTCCCTCAGGATTTGTTTAGTTTTTTTCCCATTTTCACTGTGTTTGTACTGTAAACATTTCTTAATATATGGTGAACATTTTCAAATACACATTGAATATTTATTTAATATACCATAACCCCAATCTGATATATTATAAGCTTTTAAACATACATTGGACTGTTTTCAAATATATTGTGAATACTTTTTTATTGCAGTCTAACTTATTTTAATACACGGTAAACTTAATTAATCAGCGTGATGAACCCATGCGCCTAATGGGCATGAAAATCCTACTCCTAGCATTCCTAAATATAAGTTTATTTGGAGATTCCAATAAGAAACTACATATGGAGCAAAATGAGTGAATCTACGCTCTAAAATATGTCTATATATATATCCGTATGTAGTTTGTGTTAAAATCTCTAAAACGACTTACATTTAGGTATGGAGGGAGTAGTTGACGTCATCGCTGACACGCGAGGGACAATGGGTCGGCCTAGTTTGGGGCTTCCCCACGTATGTTTATGTTTCCGCTAGATCTCTTCTTTTGTCGTTTTCTTCTTGGACTCTGATAAGTGCCACACGCATGGCAAGAAGCAATTCCGCCCCGACGTCTTTTGATATCAACTTTAGTTACCCGAGGATAGCAATTTTAGTTGTGAAGCATGGCAACTTTTGTTTGGATGACAAGTTTTAAATTTTTGGGGTCTTTTATGACAATTTTAGTTATAAAAACGTCAGGGCGGTGTTAATCCGTGCCACACGTGTGACACTTATCAATTGGGTTCTGGTTTTGATTTTTCTTTTCTTTATGTTTTCATGTACTACTTTTTCTTTTAGTTTTTCATTTATTTTTTTTGGATTTGGTCCGCCTTTTTTCCCTTTTCATTGTTTTGCACTCTAAAGTTTTTTATATATGATGAACATTTACACATTTACTATTTATTTAATATGGCTGAACCCAATTCGATATCTCATGCAAAAATTAATATACGGTTGACCATTTCTAATATATGGTCCAAATTATTTTAATACATGATGAACCTTGTTTAGTCACATTGAGGAACCCATGCTCCTAATGGTCCGGCCCACTACTCACTCCCTTTAGGCGAGCCGAGCTACTATCTCGCATGCTACGAGGCATAGCCGTGCGAATCCTAGTTGACGCATACGCTCACACGCAAGGAGCAATGGGTCAGGCCAATTCGGACTGTGCGTGCTTTTGTTTTTGCTCGATTTTTTCATTTGTGGTTTTCATGTTTTGGTTCTTTTCTTTATGGTTTTATGTGTTTCCTTTTCTTTTAGTCTAAATTTATTTTTTATTCTTTCGGGATTTGGTTTGTCGTTTTTTTTTTTGCCTTTTCACTGTTTTTCTACTATCAAGAATTTTTATATACAATGAACATTTTCATATACACACTGAATACTTATTAATATACGTTGAACCCAATTTCATATATCATGAACACTTTTAGGGTATGGTGGACTTCTTCTAATATATGGTGATATTTATGACTACAGTTTAAATTGTTGTAATACACAGTGAACTTTTGTCTAATCTATGGCGTAATTATTAACACATATTAAGTTCTTTTAAAACAATACTTAAATTTTTTTATAAAATACTTTACATTTTAAAAAGGGTTTTTACTTATTTAACTTTGTAAAAAAACAGTCGATTTTGTGAATAGAACCGACATGATAACCGACGAGAGAAAATAAGGAAACAGAGAAAACCAGCCATTCTAGTGAGTTTTGAAACTTGTGAACATTTTTTGAATTGATGAATTATATTTGAAATTTATGAACATTTATTTGTTTTGACGAATATTATTCAAAATGCATGAACACTTTTTAAGTCGTTGAAATTTTTAGAAATGTTAGAACAATTTTTCGAAATTTGTGAACTTTTTTCTTGAAATTACTGAATAGTTTTTGAATTTTTTGAACAATTTTTTATTGGTGAACATTTTCAGAATTCATGAACATATTCTGAGGAACATTTTAAAATTCATGAATAGTTTTGAAATTGAGATTTTTTTTGAAATGATGGTCATTTTTTCGAATTTTAGATTCATGAATAGTTCTCAAAGTAAAAAATACAAGAAACAAAAAAATGAAAGAAGAAAATGAAAAAAACAGGGCGCCTTGGGCCCACGCATGGGCCGCCCCAAATCATGCGTGGAGGAGGGAGGGGGTGCGTGTTCGTTGAGTATCCAACATGTAGGTCGCTGAATAGGTGTTCCCGTAGTTGACGTCAACTAGGAGCTCTCTGCAGGGCTGGATGAACTGACATGCCCAAGTCTGAAAACTGGGTTGATGGTACAACAAAATGGGGTGTCCCGACCAATGTGAAGTTGGCCCACCAAGGCGACTTTGGGGCCCAGCAGGCCACACTCTGGCCTAGGCCTCTCATTTTGTCGACCTCAACTTGATGAGCAAGGCCAGGACTTGATTCAGTCGTACTCTTAGGTCGGTCGGATCACAGTAGGCTCTTGTAAACTTAGACAAGAATCCATTTATAAGGCGAGGCATGCACTGATTTTAGATCAGTTGATCATCACCCCATAGTCTCTAGAGCCTACTATCTCCAGTTTTATTCTACTATCACAAGGTGACCCATACATCAATCTGATGTACTCCCTTTGTAAAGAAATCTAAGAGTGTTTAGATCACTAAAGTAGTGATCTAAACGCTCTTATATATTTTTACGGAGAGAGTAAGTAGGAGCGGCGTATTTTCTCCATCGCTAGGGTGTAAATCTGGGTAAAGGCTTGTGTTATCTTCTTCTAATGCTTCCGGCCTAGCGCACCATCTGGGACGGAGCTGCCTTGTAGGGGTCAACTGCCTCGACGTGAAGTTTTTGCATCCGAGCTCAAATGAGCTCGGGTGAAGAGTAAAATCAAAAAATATTTTAAAAATGTTAAAAAGATATGTATTTTTTATGGCAAACGTTGATAAATGTTCTAAGAGTTTGCAAAGTTTCATCATAAAATCACATTTGTGGAAGTCGTGAGAAAAAAAATCAATACTCTGCGAAAGTATTTTAGAGCACTGATTTTTTTTCCACGACTTCCACCAATGTGATGTCGTGATTAAAAATTGCAAGGTCATAGAACATTTGTTAAATTTTTTCATAAAAAAATCAGATTGTTTTTGAGCAAATGTTTTTCGAGTTACAGTTGATCCCGAGCTCATTTGAGCTCGGGGTGTAGAAAGGGACTTTCGGAAAAATGTTCACCAATTTGGTAGTAATCATTGTTTCATTTATAGAAGATGACCCGCTGTCAGAATCAATGACCCCATCAAACTATTTTTCCAGCATCGTCCCTGCGCACCATCCGATCAAAACCAGTGTCGGTTACATACACTGACACAGGTCTCTCTGAATCCTTGCATGGACTGCCCCGGCCCAGTGCATCCCATCATCGGAGTCAAGATTTTCCGGACATGCACGCCGAGAGATAAGAATAGCTGCCCACCGCTCATGATTAGCGAAACAGAAAGCGACGCCGTTTATCTAGTTGGATTATAGTTGGCTCCCATATATCCACGCCCTCCTTTCTGGTTCGCGCAACACGCGCGCGCATCCACCACACCCACTCACTCACCCGAGCTACCTAGCCAGCCTACGGGGACCTCCGGACCTGTGTGTATGTTCCCAGCACGGCAGAGATTTTTAGTTCCTTCATTCATCATCTGCTCTATCCAAACTTCCAAACTGATCGGTCAGGTTCGGTTGAGCTGAACATAGCCCGATTCTTCATCAGGAGTGGCTACAAAAAGAGTCAACAGGGAGAGATCTCGCCGTCTCGGTTAAGCTAAGCTGGGTCTGAATTCGCTCTGTGCATATATATGTGTGTGTGTGTGTGTATATATATAGGGAAAATGCATCCTACTACCGGGTGTAGTTACACCCATTTCTCATATACTACTATGTGGTAGTATATACTCTACTTTACTATTTTCACTATGTTCATATACTATATCTAAGATACTATAAAGCGAGCTATGTGAAAAAATTGCATGTGAGCCCATGTTTTTATAATATTTGTCAAATACGTACATATTTGTACATAAAAATGAGTATGCTCAAAATATACTACATACTACCTAAAAAATAGTACTCCCTCCATTCCATAATGTAGTGCCTATAGATTTTTGTAAAAGTCAAACTTTGCCAACTTTGACCAAGTGTATAGAGAAAATTGTCTACATCCACAATACCAAACATGTATATTCTGAAAATATAACTCACGATGTATCCAATGAGGTGCATTTGTTATTCTATATGTACCTACTTTTCTCTATATACATGGTCAAAGTTTGTAATGTTTGATTTTTTAAAAATCTATAGGCACTACATTATGGAACGGAGGGAGTATATATACTACCTAAACATTCTTACATACTACTCAGGATGGGAATGGGCCGGGTCGGCCCGCCGGGTCGCTGACCCGACCCAAAAATTCAAGGCCAATGGGTCACGTGGGTCGACCTCAAACAAGATTTGGGTCAACAGGGCCGGCATCGAGTGACCCGTTGGGTCGTGAGGCCGCCCGCATTTATAGTCTTATAGCTCACAACAACCGCAATCTTCATCCCGCCGACGTTGTCGAAGAGCCGATTTTACAACGCAGCCACCTGTATATTTTTCGCTGACGCCGCGTATATGAACAAAAAATTAAATTGATATGTTTCATCAAAATGCACATGTACAAAATCACAGGTAGACGGCTTAATTTTTCCTATTACCAAGTATTAAATACTTTATTAATTTTACACTAGTTAGATTCCATTAAAGCGTGTCTAATTTTAACATCTCATTCGTGCATAAGACAATGTAAATCAAGAATTTGGGTCGACCGAAATACCCATCGCCAACAAGGCCACTGACTATTTTTTTTATATGGGTGGGCAAGTGGCCTCTCAAATTGGCCTTGGGGCCATGAGGGCAGGGTCCAAGGCCAGGGCCGGGTCGGCCCATTCCCATCGTGACATACTACATACTACACGTACATACTCTCCGATATGATAGATACTCGTATGAAACAAAAGTATGCGTAGTATGTTTTAGGTAGTATCCTATTTTTATTTTGTATGTACATTCTATTTTTATTTTGTACGTTCTAGGTAGTATCTACCGTACCGCAGTGTATGTATGCGTAGTATGTAGTATGTAAGAATATTTAGGTGGTATATATACTATTTTTGGTAGTATGTAGTATATTTTTAGCATACTTCTTTTTACGTACAAATATGTACGTATTTTCACAAATATGATAAAAACATGGGCTCACATGCAATTTTTTCACATAACTCACTTTGGAGTATCTTAGATATAGTATATGAACATACTAAAAATGATAAAGTAGTATATATACTACCACATAGTAGTATATGAGAAATGAGAGAGTGTGTCCCGGCGATTTCCTGTCGTGGCGAACACGCCTCCAAGGAAATTCGTTTGTGCTGCCTACTGGGTTTGGAATTTGTCGAGTGATCTGGACGGGTTTGGAATTTGTCGTGTCGGTGGCGATGAGCACGAGTACTCCCGCCACGCCGGGCCAACGGGCTTATCCGGCCGCTGTCTCATTTAGCTGAAACTCACCTTTCCGGCCACTGTTGCCCCTTGATCTTGGTCATGTTTGATCATCTCCCCGCACTGCTCACTTGCTCAGGTGCTTAATTATCGGTCGGGCTCATTGGCTGGCAGTGGACCTGACTCGCCCAGCATGAAAATAACACGTACGGTGCGGTCATTCCATGACGTTACGCGGACTTGAGGCGGTAGGAAGCGTGCCGCCACCTCGTTGCCGGAGTTGAGTTTGGCGCGGTACGGTGTTGTTATTCAGCGACTATCTCTACTCCTATAAAATACCCAGTTGGTGGTGATGGTGTGCCTGCCATATTTCATTTTCGACCGTCAGATCTGCATCCAACGCATGGGAGCCAACCAGGATTTATGTTTGTAAAAAAAAAGGAAAACCCTTATTCTCTTCGTTCAGCTCCAGCAATCCCAACCTTATCCAAATCCTATGAGCGAAGCATTGGATCCTTCACGAAAACGAAAGAAAACAATGGAACAGAAGAGGGCAGCGCTGCTGCCGCTCCACACACCGTCGGCGCCGCCGACGCAGTCCGCTCCTAACGGCCTCTTTCGCCTCCTCACTGCAGCACCATTCCCACCGCTCACTACCACCTCCCCCTCCGGCCCTCCCCAATTTCTCCTCCCGCCTGCTCCGTCTCCTCCGACGCCGACGTCGGCAAACACGCAGCCGCCGGCGTCCGTCCCCGGAGTCCGCGACGCCTCCCCTCCCTGGCCCTCTGATGTAGCAGCCCCTGCGCCCACCAATTCCCCCTCCTCCCCGTTGTCTCCCCTACCCCATCTCCTCCGACGCCGATGTCGGCAAGTACGCCGCCGGCACCGTCCGCCTCCGATTCCGCGACCCCTCTCTTACCTTATTCTCTGAAGCAGCAGCCCAGCCCCCCCTCCTTCCCAGCGTATCCTCCTCCCCCCACCCCATCTCCTCCGACGCCGATGTCGGCAAGTACGCCGCCGGCGCCGTCCGCCTCCGATTCCGCGATCCCTCTCTTACCTTATTCTCTGACACAACAGCCCAGCTGCCCCCCCTCCTTCCCGGCGTCTCCTCCTCCCCCCACCCCATCTCCTACAACGCCGACGTTGGCAAGTACGCCGCCGGCACGTTCCGTCCCCCGAGCTCGCGACGCCACTCCTGCCTCCTCCTCTGATGCAGAAACTTGGCCGCCCACCACCTCATCCTCCTCCTGGCCGGCTCTTCAGCGACGCCAGCGCCAGCTTCCCTGCGACGCGCTCCAGGCCGTTCCCTTCGAGAACTTGCTGGTCCACACCCGCTTCCTCCTTCAGTAAACTCCGTTTCAGAGACGGCTGGTCTGGTGTGATGGTTGCCTCTGCTGTTGCCTCTCCTTCCCATCCGTCCCGCCTCCCAACTTCAAATTTTCTGTCACTCAAAGTTCAAATCCGCGCGCCCAGTTCGAACTGTCCAGAAACCACTCCTCCAGCCCAATATAAATAAGTGGGCAGGCATATGGTTCTGAAGTTTGTGTAGAGGACTTACAGAAAAACAACTAAGATGCTTGCATTAGCGTTCATGATATTTTTTGCAAAAAATATTATACATGTATTCAAATTGTTTTTGGTAGTTTTCTTTATTACTTCCACTGTTCAAATAATTTTGGATGACACCTACAGCAGGCCGCTTTTTCATCGACACCCCTCATTTGCTTGGTAGCTCCACATCAAAATTTTCAATTCAAACCTTGAATATTTATTTCCTTGTTGTCTGTTATCGGCATCTTTTTTGTGTATGTGTAGAAACCTGGGTGATGCAAGAAAGTGAAAAGAGGGCCAATACTGATGTTTTTCTATGTATAATATGTGCATGTGCATTCGCCCCTTCTATATATACACATGATTCAAAAGCATGTTTTACTGTACATTTTGTTCCTTTGCTTGGTACAAAATGTATTGCAAGTGTTGTTCATTGTTTTTTCCTTGACTAAATATACTACAAACCATCCACATGCTCAATATTTTTTCCTTTCCCTGAATATACCTGACTGTTACGTATGCTGTATTGATTGTCTAATATCCTTTATTCTTTTTGGGTGAGCAGATGGATGATGTGAGAGCCCCAAAACTAATATGGTTGGCATAAATGTTTTGAGCAAACAATTAAAGAGGAGTTCACAGGGCTTTCATTTGACGAAGCCACTGTTCGAAGGATGCTGCACATCATTTTGCCATAGTAATCTTGCTTACTGAGCCCGATTATTTTGGTTGTACTTGTATGTACTCATGTATGCAAGTTATGCACCAAGTGTTTTTTTATTATTTTCTCTTTTCTCATGTGAGTTCTCCTGGCTTGTTACTGAATGTGATATGTTTGTGAGGTGCTCACTGTGTTTACCATTTCTAGCTGATAATTGTGTGCGGGCTGGAGTTGTAGTCCATGTTAAGCAACCCAAAGCCAAAGACAGGCAAGTGGAGAGATTAAGCTGGTGAATGTTGTCACAGTTGCCACGTGTGTAGACGAATTTTATATTTGCCGCGTCCCCTTGGTATAATTTTATATTTGCCGCATGCTCTCCCCTTGATATAGGATAGAGCGAGAAATTAGAGAGTTGAGTAGGGAGAAGGGTCTTCCCACGATATGGAGATGGACAAGAAAGAGTTTGGCTTCATGACAAAGGGGTTCATCGATTAAAAACCATATGTTTGATTGTGCTCGATGTCTATTTATCAATAATAATATATCACTACTTTAATCGATGTATGAATTCCTGACTATACCTTAAATCCACCTTATCTTTTTTGATCCCGTGGCGTAGCACGGGCATCTTACTAGTTAAGAATAAAAAGTTCAGTTCTTGTCTCTCTCCCTCACCCTTGCGTGTCACTAATTAATCCATGTGATTAAATTACGCAGTACGTACGTCCTGCCACTACCCGTGAAGACCAGATTTGGCCAAATTTGGTTAGGCCTGAGATGGAAGAGGCAGAAACAAGCCGGAGAAGAGAACCGTACGTCTCGCCGTCAATGACGGCACCAGTTAGCCAGTGAGTGGCCGGCAGTGGCAGTAGAGTAATCGCCGGGGGAGAGATGCCAGAGTTTAGGCACGTCCACGGCCCACCGGTGCGTAAGCCTGAAATGCAAGAGAATGACCGACCACCCGCGGCCGCAATGTTCGTTCATGGAGAACACGGCGGCCCGCCGCGCGAGATCACGTCAGGTCAAACCCGAGGTGGTGGTGGCCGAGCCGTGCCGGCACGCACGCATGTGACACACTTGCACCAGGGGCCGTACGTAGCAGTGAAACACCCGCTAGATCCTCGTCTCATCTGGGTGATTACGGTGTGCGCAGATGAGCCAACGCATCCGTACATCGCTGGCCGGCGCGCCGTACGCGGACAGTTGGCACCGGGTGGTTGGCCTGGAGTGCCGCGCCGGCGGAGGGGCCGTGCTACACAGATAGATCGGCAGGATTTGTCCGGCCGATCAACTCAGCGATAAAAGTCATTTTGCCAGAAGATTCGTTGGTTGATGTATTAGATGTGGGGTTTTAGCATCTGCACAGCGTGTTACTGAGTACTACCCCTCCGTCCGAAAATACTTGTCATCAAAATAAATAAAAAAGGATGTATCTAGATGTATTTTAGTTTTAGATACATCCCTTTTTGTGTCCATTTTGATGACAAGTATTTTCGGACGGAGGGAGTACTACTGACGAGCGACAGCATATGGTGGTTGGATCAGATCGATCCGACAATATCATATTCTAACTTGCGGCATTCTAACTTACGGCATGCTCAAGGCCGACCCGCAAACTTCCCGCATAAATTCAGTCCGTGCTGTCCAGACAGCGGAAGCCATCCTACACGGGCTTGTGTAAGTCCGCGACGCGGTTCAGACGCGATTTCTTCCGCCTACAACAACCACCTTCTGCAGGAGCACGTGTAGGCGGAGGAGCAACTCGCCGCCAGCAGGGTTGTCGCGCCGAGCGCGGACCTATGAAGATGGAGGCGCTGCTCGAGTCATATCGCTCCGCCCACGAGATCCGCCTCGCCCATTGGCGGTACCGCCAGCAGGTGACGGAGGTGGCGACTGCCTACAAGGAGAGCGATGACGTCCCAATGGAGGACGCTGCTGACAACGAACCAAGGCCGCCCTCCTCCTCCATCTTCGCGCCGTCCTCGCAAGTACATTGCACCATGATCACCAGTGAGGCCCGTGCCCATTACATGGACATTACGCGGGAGAAGCAGTTTCAGGAGGCGCAGGATGACGCCGCCTACAACAACCACCTCCTGCAGGAGCACGTGCAGGCGGAGGAGCAGCTCGCCGTCGGCAGGGCTATCGCGCCGAACGCAGACCTGGCGGAACAGGAGGCGCTGCTCGAGTCCTACCGACCCGCCCACGAGATCCACCTCGCCCGCTGGCGGTACCGCGAGCGGGTGACGAAGGTGGTGGCCACCTACAAGTAGAGCGACGACGCGGGCGAGGCAGTGTTCGGCAAGACCGGCGACAAGGAGGAGGACGCCGCCGAGTTCGCACCCCGCCGCGACGGACCACCAAGCTGGCACGTCCGCGGGCACCTTTGGCAGCGAGGAAAAGTAGTGCACGATAGGTCACCACCGCTCGTGTCCCAGGAAGGCCACCGGTCGTCCCCTCCCGTCGACGGCAAGCTTGATGGGCTCAACATCGTCAGCCGATTAGTTGCTTGGCAGCGATGTGGAAGCGGATAACTTCACTTCTCGGGCCTCCGGAGGCGGAGCTGGAGAGAGTCGATGCTGAACTGGAGACGGTAAAGTTTTAGTTCTCGGGGCTCATAGAGGACGTGGGGAACGGGCGCCAACGATAATTTAGATTAGGTATCAATTATATCTTCAGAGCCGGACTAGCACCGCTTTGATGTAAATGTAATGAAATATGTTTATATGAAATCCGAACTTGTTTATATAAAATCCACCTGTTTTGATCGAATTTCGTCCGGCTGGTTCGAGTTGTAGTCAAAATATATGTGATTACGGTTGGATGGCGGTCTTCCGTATCCGTGTCCGAGGATTGGTCCTCCCGTCCACGAACGAATGCGGTAGAAAATTTAGCGGTTTGAGACGACTTTATGCCGATCGCGGTTAGTTATATTCTCGGGCAAGCAGCAGCGGAAGCAGCAGTATGATCGCTAGGACTATCCTTCTTTCAGAAAGAAGTCATTCTGTGTGCGTTCTTCGTTTAAATACTGAAACTCAGGACGAACAGTTCGCCCAGCTGAACTCTGCTCATCGGTCAAAGGCAACTGACGCACAGTTGGGCGAATTTAGTTCAGTGCAACTTGGACTCTGTCTTCGTCTTGTCCCTGCCAAAATTAGGCCCGTGGTGTCACAATAACGTTTTGATTGGGCATGCATACCGGAACTACACAATCATGGCCATATCAGAATTTCGACTGGTCAGCAGCACTTAATCCGCGTAGAATAACGACATCGCAACAAATCATACTAACTAATTCTGCCTCTCAATAAATTGACAAGAACTAGTCCTCAGTATAACTAAACACCAACTAGAAATAAATGCTTATGAAGAAACAGATGGCACATGAACTTGATATGAGCAAACCCGAGAGGGAATCAATGAACAAATGTTAGCTAGGTTGTCGCTGTACACAGACACATATTACAGGGACACGTGCACGTGTTTCCTTTCTTTTAGTTTTAGTACTTTTTCTTGATACCGTGCATGTGTTTCCTGTGCGCTTCTACGGGTGCCCACAGCTCCTGAGGCCATCTTCAACACGGATCCTCGAACAACCCGCATAGTTTGGACCACGCGATTCAGTCATCCAATACGGTTTTGTATCAGTCTGTTTGGCAGTTCAGACGCATTTTTCGTAAAACAGATACAAACCGGGGGGTGAGGGGGGAGGGGTTGAGGGCGTACGGGCGGATCGCTGCCACGTCCGCTCTAACTGCCATGGCCCACCAAATAACCCCGCCCGCCTCTCCAGCGCTTTTATTCTGATGCACGCACCGCTTCCGCTTCCCGCGCCACATCAATGACGGCCCAGAGCACACAGCGTCCGGCATTGATGCCGCCTGATATGACCGGACGGGAAGGTGGTTCTGACTAGCGCGGCCTCTCGGGAGCCGCCGCTTCAATACGGACGCAGTTTCCCGAGGAACCAACTCTGGCCGTTGCGCCGCATTGAAGCGGCTGATCGTTCGTTCGCATGGCCCGTCCACATCGCACTCACTGCATCGCTCCGCGCATCCTCCTTCTACCCTCCCTTCCTCTTCCTCCACAACTCCAGCGATGGGCACGTCATGGGCCTCGACGACAGCAGGCGGGCGAATCTGGAGGATCTTAGTGACGCCGCCCTCGAATTCGGGGTTGTCGTCCTCATCGGCGGGCGGCTCCTCGCGGAAGGCATAAATCATCATCTAGCCGCCGCAGCAGCAGTCGCGCCGATGTTCGCCGTCACGGACGAGGAGTACGAGCAGTAGATGGAGGTGATGCTCCATCACTCCGTCATCCACGTCAGCGGCCCAGTGGCGCCACCGGTGACACTCCTCCGCGTGAAGCTGAAGCCCCCTACCCTTTGCGCTCGCCCCCATGCAATCGCGACGTCCAAATCGTACGACGTGTCAAGGAGGAGCCCCTCTCGCCGCCCCGGCGCGTCAAAGAGAAGCAACTTTCTCCATCTCCCAGCCTCGTGAAGGAGGAGCGGCGTTCTCTGCCGCCACGCTGTGTCAACGAGGAGCACCGATCGCCGCCCCGGCGCGTCAAAGAGAAGCAACTTTCTCCATCTCCCATCCTCGTGAAGGAGGAGCGGCGTTCTCTGCCGCCACACTGCGTCAACGAGGAGCACCGATCGCCGCCGCCCCTGCCCCGTACGATCGTCACAAAGGCACGTGGTCGCATTCGCCACTACCTCGGGGGCGGCAGCAGCCGTCATCCTGGAGCGTCCTAAAGGTGCAGGAGTACGCCGACAGGGAGCGGCACCGGCGGGACAGGCGCAACATGGCACACCGCTCGGAGTTCGCAGACTCCGATGTTCCGCTGCCACACAATGCGGCGGACCCAGACCTGGTGTACGCGTGGGCCCTAGACCGCGTCGTGAAGATGTTGGAGACGAGCAAGCACCTTCTCCACCGCCTCGACGGTGAGATGGCCAAGTATGGCGAAGAGTGGTCTCTTAGCGAGATCACCATCGCCAATGCCGCCTCCTCCAAGGCCGCCGCCCTCTCCCCAAGCCTACGTCGTCGGTGGTCGCGGCCACATTGCGCACAACGTAGAAGGAAGTCGAGTGGATCATCCACGAGCATCAGGTGGCTGCCGAGAAGCCCTATAGCGGCGCCGCACCCTTCCACCGCCCAAAGCTAGGTGTCGACGACGACAACATCTCCGACAACGATGAGGGGGGAGCCACAGGCCAGCCCGGCATGGCCTACGAGGTTAGTATTAAGTGTAGGATAGTGTAGGATTAGGTTTTTTAAGGTTTTTATCAGTTCACTTGATGAAATATCGTCCGGTTTTATGTAAACCTTTTTAAGTTTAAATGAATATCATCCGGTTTGTTTGAGACTTTGAGTTTGAATCAACTTTTTTCTATTTTTATTAAAATTCGTTTGAAATGTAACCGGAGATATGCGGATAGTTTTGGCTGGCTCCTGCATCGATGTGTACGGATTGGTCCCCTGTCTTCGAACGGATGACGAATCAAATTTGCCGTCAGCGGACCAGGGGAGTGCCTTTGTCCTGCCGCCATTCATGTTAGCGCGTCTAACTAACTACAAACCAAATTCATTTGCCTGATCGCGTGTGCTGACGTAACTGTGCATCTCCCACTTTCAGACTAAGGGCACGTACAATGGTGGCATATGGATACATATGCCTCATGACAAAAAGTAATTTGAAGCATCTACATTCAATTTTTTCTCTCCAATGCAAGCTATCACTAGTGGGCCTTATTAAGAAATAAAAAATAAAGACTCTAGTACACATGCATCTCTACTTTTCACTCCAACATTTTCAGCTTTTGTCACCTGACCACGCTTTTCTCTTCAAACACCCGCCTCGAAGAGGATCCCGCTTCCCTATCCAACCTCTTTACGTCATATCGATCCTACATAAGACGCGGCGATCACCTCGGCGCTATCATTGTACATGCCCTAAATCAGCATAGCGCTAATCCTCTCTCTCTAGTAAACTAGTTTCTTTTTTCTCGCTTCAAACTCGTAGGCGGTACGTAGCCGTCACCTAGGGACCATGCGTATATCCAACCCTATCACGTTTATAATGAATCAGTTGAACGGCCTCGAGGGACCCAGTTCCGTAGATGTGTATATTCTGAGCTATACAAACTTTCATATTCATATAGAAATAAGATTTGTCTACTGGGGAGTATCCTCGCACCGCCAACGACGAATAATTTCACCGAACAAGTGTAGAGGTGGAGAGTGGACACGGCTGAACGGGCCGGAAGTGCACGCAGCACCGAACGGCCGGCACTCGCGTACGGAGGCACTATTTTAGCCGAAATGGTATCCGGTCAATGATACCCTGTCTGTCCGTCGGAATCACAGTATAGGCACCTTTTTTTTCTTCAGTATAGTCCCATCTGTGCACTTACGTACGCGTGGACGGCGAGGTGCACAGGCCACGGCCTCCATGGCGCATGCAGTGGCGGACCTAGAAATAAAATAGAGGATGTGCACACTTTAAAAAATTTAAAGTCTGTTTCAATTATCTTGCATGGGCTTTAAAAATAAGCAAATGTTTACATGATGAATTTTTTTTTCAAAAATCTGGGTGTGCCATGGCACACCTGGCACACCCCCGGGTACACCACTGGGCGCATGCATGGCCGGCTACGACCACCCCAACGAGGATAATGCTTAAAATTGGCTCTCCATGCCGCATGCATGGTCGTGCTATTTGTTGTAACCTTTGCTTTGGACACAAATGAACTAGTTGGGCCCCTGTACTTGTTCCATTCAACCTGCTGCATGCGGCCACAGCCCACAGAGTACCATACAATTAAGGATGGATGGTTGAGCACCATTCTAAGTAATTCAACGCCAAAAGCAGAGTTCAGCTCTGGAAAGATGGATTTCTTTGGACGGATAATAGCGCACGCATGTCACAAATGAATGATGAGAAGGAAGAAACCTATCAAAGGTCCGTTGTACGGCCGGCTTAAGCCGTGCCCCGTCTCTCGGTTGGTGGCACTAATTCAGGTTCGGTTGCCGTTAGCTTGTCGGTTATGCCCGCCCTACTGCCAGCCAATTGTCCATCCACTTATATGACTTATTATTAGTGGCTCACCCATTATATTTTCATTCCAGTTTCTCGAAGAAAAAGTCGACATCCCAGGAAATGAACCAATGTTGACACTGACGCGTCCAATGTTTAGTGGCTACGAGCTTTCGGAACACCGTGGCGCTGTGACGCGAGTGTCGTCGGCCGGAGCCTTGCGGAAGATTAGTGCAGCACGAGCTTCTTTTATGCTCGATCTGATCTCTTTGCCACTTATACACATCTATCTCCCTTTATTTTGTGGATTCCTTTCGTCACAAACACGAGGACTTCGGCTAGAAGCGGAGTTTCATGCACACGCATACGTGCACATTTGTGCCACGCCACGGTACGAAGTGGGAAATGTTCCTGAAATAACAAGAATTGTAGTGCAATTCAATGCATATCTGTTGCCTCTTTGATCTAGTATTTATCAACTCCATCCGTGTGACAACGGGGAACTCCTGTGGAAATGAGACGTGAGTGAAGTGGAGAGGTGAATGCGTCCTGAAATGTACCCACGAGATAGTGTCAGTGTCGGTGCGCTACGTACTATGTTTCTTTGCTTCACGAGCTCACCCTTCCAAAAGCCCTGGCGAATATTGCCATACGAGTATGAGACCCCCATTTCTGTGTTAAATCATTGCAGCTCCTGCAAAAACCGAAAGAAGGAAATAAAGATGCTCATGCCAGTGTGACTCCAGATGGCAACGGGGACGAAACCCATCGGGTTTTGCCTTCCCAAACCCATCCCCACGAGAAAATCGTAAACCCGTCCCCGTTCCCATCACCGTGCGCGGGGCTAGTTTTCCGCCCGTCCCCTAAACCCATCAGGTTTCGGGGAACCCACGGGGAACCACGAGAAAATCTAAATATTTAAACAAACATACTGGCGATAAAGAATATCATTTCAACAGCAAAACAAGCACATTTCAGCAGCATAACTTGAGCAAATTTCAACACTAGTGCATGTGAATCTGCAGCAGCCACACCATAATCATAAAACACAACCAATTCTTGGAGCACAAACGAGCTGACCTAAAATAGTACTTTGCACAAGTAAACTGACCTAAAACAGTAGCAATTCTTTGAGCCAACTAAGATCAGCAGCAGCCACACAATAACCCTAAAACAACACCACTATGAGCAGCAGCCGCCACACCTTAACACTATCCAACAACTAGTGAATAATACTAATAGCAGTAGCAACCACATCACACTCAGCCGCACCATAAGTAAGAGATAATATACTGTACAGTTCAAACCAAATCCTAGCTAGCCTAATCCCTAAATTCACACTAGCATAATCGATCTTAGATCGTGCAAGACCGGGCTGCTCACCTAGTCTTCAACTTCTTGCGGACGTTGAAGTTGGATGGAGGCTTCGAGGTCGGATTGGAAAGCCCTTGGCCCCCTTTTCCACCAAGGCCGCGACCAGCTCTGCCGCCACCACCTCCGCGTGGAGTTGTAGCAGAAAGAGGAGGTTGACGGGCGGCGGCGGCCGGCACTGGCGGTGGCGCCCTTTCTCCTGTTTTGTGACGTGCAGCAGCCACCATGGTCCTTGGGGATGAGAGGAGGCGTGGATCCTGGAGGGACACGGCTCGGTTGAACGCTGTCGTGGACGGAAACGAACACCTATGGGGCAGGGGCCCCTTCTCGATCCGGCAAGGGAGCGGAGGGCGCGCGCAGAGCAGATCGAGGCGAAAGCACGCGGGGGATTTTTACCCAGCTTCGGAGCTCTCCGGAGAGATAAAACTCCTACTGCTGCTTTGTGTTTGTATTTGTTCTTGCTTGAGAGCGTGGGTATGCTGTGGTGTCGAATGAGTCGAGCCGAACCGAACCGAACCCCTTCTACGTGCGCATGGGCCTCCCTTTTATAGTCTAAAGGGGTCACCGACATGTCGCAGCGTAGAGAGAGGGGTAAAAATGTAAAAACACAGGTTGGTACAACTGCTACCAACAGGGCCCCCTACCTAACTCGGCGGCGGGGACAAGGGCATTTAATGCCCGTCCGGCCGCTTCAAACAAGGAAGCGGCCGTTAGGGCGCCACCACCGCCACGATGGCCTTCTCGTCATCTCCTCTTGCCACCTCGCACCGCTTGGCTGCACAGCGCCTCGCCACGTGCTCCTGGGATAGTCCTGGGGTGACACGTCGTTGGATGCGCTGGAGCTCGGGTGCAGAGTGGCAGCCTTGCCGCGGCCGTTGTCTTGTCGCACCCGCAAGCTTGCCGCTCACCGGGCCTTGCCGGGACACGCGGGGCGTCGCGGCAAGTTTCTTGAAGTGCCTTGGTTGGCCTTCCGGCAAGCTCCTCTTGCCGGGGCCTTGTCTTCCGGCAAGCTCCTCTTGCCGGGTCTTTATCCTTCCGGCAAGCTCCTCTTGCGGGTCTTCTCCCTTCCCGCAAGCTCCTCTTGCCGGGCCTTGTCTTCTCGATTAACACTTTGTTCTTGAATGGCGATAATATAAATAGCGAAGGGTCTTGGACGACCTCGCAAGCCTTGCCGCTGACGCCGCGATCGCCCGTGCACAAGTTCGGGGTACTAAGGTACCCCTACTTTAGTACACCGACAGGAGCCCCCGGGCCTGGGCCATACACGGTGCCGAGCGCTGTTGGGCCAGGCCCAAAACAGGGCACGGGCACGCGCGGCCTGGGCCCAAACCAAATCCCCTCCGTATCCACCGCGCTCCCTTGTAACGGCACGCGTCAATCGCGGTGTCGTGGGAGAGATCGTGGGCAATACTTAAATCCAGGAAATGCGTAACGTCCGCCTCGGTTTTGCATCCCCGCCACGCGGCTCCCATGCACTCGGGGTCGCGGGCGGTGGAAGTGGGAAACTGGGCCGTTGCGAGCAGGGGTAGCGGGTCGGCCCTGACTCCCTGCTCCTCCTGTGCCCTGATTCGCTGAGCGGGGCGGCCGAGCCCCCACCTCGCTCCTTTAAGAAGAGCGGGAGGGGAGCGCAGAAGCCCGCACTCTCTCATCTTCTCCTTTCTTCGGCTTCTGCTCCCCTTTCTCTCATTCGCCATGGAGAAAGGGAACCCTGGCCCTTCATCGGTGGCGGCGAGGGTCGCCGCCAGACAGCGCACCCCTTCCTATCCCGCGCCCGTGGTGGCAGAGCCAGCCATAAGGGGAAGAGGGAGGGGGCGAGGTCGTGGACGGGGTCGAGGACGAGGTCGAGGCGCTCGGGGAAGAGGCGGACGGGGCGGCGCGTCATCTTCGCCTCCGCTGGCGGTTCCTCTCCCCGCGGCGGTCCATACAGAGGACGACCCTTGCGAGTTCTTCGTCAGGCTGCGCCGGGCGCCTCGTCGTCGCCTCCGGCTTCCAGCTCCGTTTGCGAGCGCGATGGGGTTGGACCCGCCCGAGACACTGAGATTGCACATGAGGGGCTGTGGGATCAGCGGCACGCGAGTCCGCGTTGTATTCCCAGCCCCTAATGAGATGTATCTCGATCGTGGGTGGAAGACGTTCGCCCGTATCCACAGCCTGATGGCGGGGTTTACCCTCCATTTTAAGTTAATGAAGGGCGACCTCCTCTCCATCAAGGTCTTCGGGGACTCTGGCACTCGGGCGAAATGCTGCATGGACAGCTCCTCCGATAGCGAAGGCTCCCCCTCGAGCGAGAGTGACGAGGAGGAGAGCGACAGCGACGACGAGGGTAGCGGGCGGCGGGATGGCGGGCCCGACTAGGTGTCGGCGCCGCTGCAAGGCGTCCGGTGACCCCATCATCCGTGTCGCCGGCTCCTTGAACTCCCGGGTCGTCTCCTTGGGCGGTGGCGAGGGAGGCTGCGGAAGGGAAGAGGGCTGGCGACAAGGCCGTCAAGTCGAGCACGAGGCGTAGTGCCTCGGCAGCAGGCCGACGCCCCGCCGCCCGTCTTGAGCCCCGCTTGAGCGCCGCCATCACCGTCCAGCCTCCGGACGGCCCCGGATGTTCTCTTGGTGTCTTCGCACTGTAGCTCGCCTAAGCGCCTTTTGCCCTTTTCGCCTCCTTGACCTACCTCACAAGAGAGGGACAGGAAAGGGATTACGAGCATCTTATCTTTTAATTTGTAAGCCTCCGGGCCTTAGCCGCATCTAAAACTTGTAATCCTCTTTTTCATGTTTTTCATCCTCTATGGGTTGTACCCGAGTGGGATGTTTTTTAATGAAAAGGGAATGCTTGTTATGTTATATCCTTTACTCAATTCCATCTCTTGTATGTTTTTACCCTACGCGTTTAGGGAACTTGCCGGCATAAAGCACGCTTGTCATTGCCGATCTTGAACATCAAGACTTTGCGGCGGTGTTGCTTCCGGCAAGAAACCTTGTCGGGGCTAGTTGCAGCACACTTTCATTGTTGAGCGGACTCGAAACAAATTAAGGGTGCAACTTAGCCACGAGTCGATTCCTCCGCGCACAGGTTTTCCATACAAGGCACGGTCGTTCAAGGAATATAACATAAAAAATTTAAAACTGACTGTGCTCAAACTTTGACAACTTAGCTTTTCTGTCGTCTGCGTCCCGGCAAGGCTGTATTTTTTTGAATGATGCCTGGTCCACACCTTTATCCTCTCCTCCTCGAAGCTTCTGGCGTTAACTTTGCAGCTATGGTAGCGGCGCAAAGCTTGCCGGTAGCGAGCAGCTCGCATCAAGAGTGAAGGCGATCTTCCTCGAGGAGCGTAGCGTCATCTTGCCGCTTGCTGCTCTTGCTCTAGCTCACCGTAGCGAGCACTCGAGGCGATCCGTATCTGAGGAAAAGGTCGAGAATGTCGAGCCCCCAGACTGAAAATGGCCAGGATAAAGGGATTGTCTGGAGAGCTTGAGCTGGTTGATGTATCCGCTTGGAGTGGAACTGCACGCTTCACACTTGGTTACTTGTGCGGTTGCATCACGGAGGCTGTCGGCGGAAGAAATCTTGCGGAAGGCCTTGCAACAAGTTCTCTTGCGCCAATGTGGTGACCACATATGCCTCCATGTATCTCCGCCAACAGGTCTTTGTCCAACTTCCCGGAAATGCACTTCAATTTCACTCCGTTGAATCTTCTTCATGCAATATGTCATCGACAGACCGGTACATACTTGATTGCGGGCTACTCTCTCCGCTTCTTCTTGCTCTTCGGAAGTTCTCTGTCGAAGGAAATGGACTATCTGCTGTGCCCATGTCGGAGCTTGTGGCTCGACAACAAGGACTAAAGGCGCAAATCTGCCTGGGAACATCCGCTTCTACGGCAACAATCGGGATCTTGCCGGGCGTGATGCTCCCGGCAAGCGTGTCGGGACACAGCTTGTCGGGAGCGTCGCTTCAACGAAACAAACCCGGGGCTTGTCGGGCAGATCGCTCCTCGGCAAGCGTGTCGGGACCTGACTTGTCGGGAGCGTCGCTTCAACGAAACAAACCCTAGGGCTTGTCGGAGCAGATCGCCTCGGCGCTCTTTGTGTTGATCCTGGGACCTTCTTGGCGGCGGCCGGGGAGCTCACGGAAAGTAGTTACCAAGAATAACTTCCTCCTCTTCTTGCTCTGTCCGATTGGCGGTGTGATGATGGTTGAGTCAGCTTGAGCACAAAAATTCCTGGTTCCACAGGTAACTTGAGTGCGGCACACTTTGACAGGCCATCTGCAATGTCATTCCGAGCTCTTGGAACATGTTCCATCTGCAGGCCGTCAAAATGTTCTTCTAGCTTTCTCACTTCATCAATGTATGCTTCCACCAACGGACTCTGATAATCTTTGTTAACTTGGCGGACGACAAGCTGTGAGTCACCCCTGACAATAAGCTTCTTGATCCCAAGTTCTGTTGCGATCCTGAGTCCGGCAAGCAAGCCTTCATACTCTGCAGTATTGTTTGTTGCTTTCTCCTTGGGAAAGTGCATCTGGACCATGTACTTGAGGTGCTCTCCGGTGGGTGCGACGAGTAGTACGCCCGCACCGGCGCCTTGCAGCGAGAAGGCACCATCAAAGTACATGATCCATTCTTTGCTTGCTTCCTTGACGGGGATGCTCCTTTCCGGAGTTTCTTCATCGGGTGTTGGCGTCCATTCTGCTATGAACTCTGCCAATGCTCGGCTCTGAATAGTTGAAGTACTTTCAAACTTGAGGCCAAAGCTTGACAATTCCGGTGCCCACTCGACAATCCCGCTGCTGCTACGGATTACGCAATATCCTCTTCAATAGAAAGCGGTGACAAGCTGTGATCTCATGTGCTTGAAAGTAATGGCGCAGCTTCCTCGAGGCCATGAGTAGGCCGAAGCAACTTCGACACCGTAGTACCTTGATCTAGCCCCCTGCAGAAGGGAACTGACAAAGTAAACTGGGCGCTGCACCATCTTCTTCTGTTTCTCTTCTTGTGGCTGCGCAGATCCATCCTTGCCGGGACCAGAACTTGTCGGGGAAGCCCCCTGCTTGTCGCTGGACTCGCTTGCCGCGGCTGCTGGCACATCATCCGCTTCCCTCTCTGCTACTAACGCAACACTAACCACTTGATTAGTTGCCGCCAGATATAGCAGCAACTTCTCTTGTGGCTTAGGTGCGACAAGTGTTGGAGTGGAGGATAGGTATCTCTTCAGGTCCTGCAGCGCAGCCTCCGCTTCGAGTCCATTTCATTGACCTGCCTTTTCCAAAATTTTGAAAAAGCGGTATGCGCGCGAGAGACTTAGAGATGAACCCATCGAGAGCAAACAACACAGCCGGTAAGTCTTCGACGTCCTTGACGCGCTTCGGTGCTTTGATCTGTTCAATGGCTTTGATCTTGTCGGGATTGGCTTTGATCCCCCTCTGAGATATAAAGAATCCGAGAAGCTTGCCGGAAGGAACTCCAAACACGCACTTCTCGAGATTCAACTTGAGATTGATCTTGCGCAGATTTGCAAAAGTCTCGTCCAAATCTTGGATCAAAGTTGCTCTATCTCTTCTCTTGACCACTATGTCATCCATGTAAGCTTCTACATTCCGGTGCAGCTGTGGCTCAAAAGCATGGCTGACTACTCTTGCAAATGTTGAACCAGCATTCTTTAGTCCGAAAGGCATCCGTACAAAGCAGTACGTGCCACATGGAGTAATGAATGCGGTTTTCTCTTCATCTTCTTCAGCCATGAAGATCTGATGATATCCTGAGTATGCATCAAGGAACGAAAGCAGATCACATCCTGCTGTGGAGTCGACAATCTGGTCGATGCGCGGCAAGGGAAATGGATCCTTGGGACAAGCTTTATTAACATCAGTGAAGTCAATACAAAGCCTCCACTTTCCGTTTGCCTTGCGCACGACTACTAGATTGGCTAACCACGTCGGATGGAGTACCCCTCGGACCAGGCCTGCTGCTTCCAATTTCTTGATCTCCTCTGCAATGAACTCTTGACGCTCCACCGCTTGCTTCCTAACTCTCTGCTTGACGGGCCGCGCGTGAGGGCAGACGGCAAGGTGGTGCTCAATTACTTTCCTGGGAACACCGGGGATGTCAGATGGTTGCCATGCAAACACATCGACATTCGCCCACAGGAAAGCAACGAGCGCGCTTTCCTATTTAGGGTCAAGCGTGGCACTGATGGTGAAGGTACCACCAGTGCCGTCCTCCTTGGCGGCCACTTTCTTGGTCTCTAGTGTCGCCGTCTTTGCCTTCTTGCACTTGCCGGTGGAGCTCGATGGTGCGTCCTCGACGGTAGCGCAGCACTCCGAAGAGGTGCGCTTGCCGGAGTGGGCATCAGAGCTACTTCAGCGGCAAGTGGTTTGCATTCTGCTGCGGCTGCTGCTTCCCGGTAGATCTTGTCGGTACAGATAAGCGCATCTTTCTTGTCGCCATGGACAGAAATAACACTTATCGGACCGGGCATCTTGAGCACATTGTAAGCGTAGTGAGAGGCTACCATGAACTTGGCAAGCGCTGGACGGCCGAGTATCCCATTGTAGGGCAATGGGAAATCAGCAACGTCAAATGTGACTCTCTCTGTCCTGAAATTCAGCTCGCTGCCAAAAGTTACTGGCAGTGTGATCTTCCCCTTCAGCTTGCTCCTTCCCGAGTTGATTCCTTGAAAGGTACCAGTCTCTTCGAGCTCACTCTCGGGGATCTGGAGCTTCTTGAGCACCGCTGAAGAGATCAGATTCAGGCCGGCCCCGTCGTCAACCAGCATCTTCGTGACCTTGAGGTTGCGGATTGTCGGTGAGACCAACATCGGCAAGCACCCGACCGCAGTGATGCGATCAGGGTAATCCTCAACGTCGAAGACGATGGGCGTGCTGGACCACTTCAGGGGCTTGCGCGATTCAACGGACGGTTCTGCTGCGCTCACTTCTCGCACCCATTGTTTGAGTTGGCGGTGCGAGGTGTGCAGAGAAGCACCGCCGTCGACGCACAAAACCTCCGTTGCCTTCTGAAACTCTTGCTCGTCGGTCTCATCTTCCTCCATCTCATCATCTTCATCTTCGTCTTCGTCCTTGTCGCGGCCACGGGGAGGCCTATCTCCTTGCCGCTGCTTGGCCTTGCCGCGGCGCCCTCCCCGGGCGGGACGCTTCTTGCCGGATCCTCCGCCACCTTCCTGGGCCTTCTCCTTGTCGCGGCGCTCGTATTCAGCTTTCTGTAACTCTGCCATCTGCTCAACCTTCTTGCAAGCTTGGAGGTCATGGACCTTGGTGCGGTGGATCTTGCAGTACTGCTTGCCGGAGCCATCTTGCTTGTCGGCGGCTACCACAGCCTCGCCGGAGTCACCAGCTTTAGCCTTCTCGGAACCGCCTCCGTTGCCGGACTGCTCGACAACTAGCACATCCTTAGCCTTTCTCTTTCTGTTGTTCCGCCTCCGGTTCTTCCTTGCCGGAGGGGCGTCCTCACCGCCGATCCTTCGCGCTCTGTGTTCTCTCCGGGAGTCTCTCCCTCTTCAGCCCGTGCACACTTGTCGGCGAGCATATAGCTCACGACATCTCGATTTTGCACATCGCCATCTCCTCCCTCATCCTGCGTTACGCGACGTTTCGATGGAACGCTACCGATAACCGCGCCCGTGGTGGACGTCTCGAATGTTGCGTTGCACCGATCGAACCTCTGTATGTACTTTGCGGGGTTCTCCTTCCTTCGGGCGAGCATATGAAGGTCGCTCTCTCGCCATGGGGTTTGTGGTCACCGTGAAGGCGCCGACAAACCGATGGCACAGTCCGCCCACGAAGAGATGGAGTTGTCCGGCAAGTGCATGAGCCAAGATCGGCGTTGGGCTTGAGCACCCGGAAGTAGTTGGCGAGGATCTTCTCGTCGTGCCCTCCGCAGCTGCACCGCGATGGTGTAGACGCCGAGGAACTCGACGGATGTATCCTGCCATCATACTTCTCGCACGCGTCGCTTGAAGTTCTTGGTATCACATCGACTTTGGACTGCCGCAGCTCACGGGTGAACGCAGGGCAACCTACCGCATACGGCAAGTCGCCTGGTTCCCTTGGCGCATGCATATCGACAGTGGGCCCAGCGCGCTGGTCTGATTGACGCCGCGCTTCTCTTTGACGTTCGATGCGAGTGCGAGCGTCTTCGTGTCGTCGTTCTTGGAGAACTTGGCGTTGATCGCGGCGAGCTCGCGGGTTCGACGATGCGGTGGAGTCGGTGTCGAGGTTGGCCCGGCGAGTCGGCGATCTTGGCCTTCGAGGCGGGGAGTGCACGGTGGTGGCACCCCCAGCGGTCTTGTCGGCGTCGGCTTGCGCCTGGGCGTCTTGCCGGGGTTTCGATGTGCTTTCGGTTGCGGGGCTTATCGCCGTTAAGCGGCCAATGAGGCTATAAATGGCGGCCCTCCGATCGTCGATCTTGTCCGTATTGGAGGGTAATCTAGAAGCACTGGGCTCGGGCGGCGCTTCCTCCGAGTCTTGGGTGGCGGTGGTGAGCGACGCGAGGTGCGGACATGCTCAAACTCCTAACGGTGTTAGAAGGAGCAACATCTCGCCCAGCGACCAGACTTTGTGCTCGTGCCAGCGTGTTGACGTGTATGTTGGCCTTGAGCGTCCCGCGACCCACCAGCTTGGCCTTGTTCCAACACGAGTACGGTGCTAGGAGCACCGTGGCGTTGTCGATCCTGCACCTCCTGGGAGGGGTGCGGTGGATGTGCAGACGCTGAACCTTGCAGGGCCTTGTCCTTGGACCGGGTGACGATGTGAGTCCCCCCACCGGCGCCCGCTCCTCCGCCGGCGTCCACCCCACCGCCCGTTTGCTCCGGTGGTGGTAGGATAGTCGCAGACGGAGCGGCCACCTCTGAAGTCTTCTTCTTCGGTGGCATGTCGATGAAGATGATGTCGTAGCGCGCGCAGACGCTGGATCAGATACGCACGACCTCGACGCCCCCCTACCTGGCGCGCCAGAGATGTCGTGGACGGAAACGAACACCTATGGGGCAGGAGCCCCTTCTCGGTCCGGCAAGGGAGCGGAGGGCGCGCGCAAAGCAGATCGAGGCGAAAGCACGCGGGAGATTTTTACCCAGCTTCGGAGCTCTCCGGAGAGATAAAACTCCTACTGCTGCTTTGTGTTTGTATTTGTTCTTTCTTGAGAGCGTGGGTATGCTGTGGTGTCGAATGAGTCGAGCCGAACCGAACCGAACCCCTTCTACGTGCACATGGGCCTCCCTTTTATAGTCTAAAGGGGTCACCGACAGGTGGCAGCGTAGAGAGAGGGGTAAAAATGTAAAAACGCAGGTTGGTACAACTGCTACCAACAAGGCCCCCTACCTAACTCTGACGGCAGGGGACAAGGGCATTTAATGCCCGTCCGGTCGCCCAAACAGTGCAAGGAAGCGACCGTTAGGAGAGCCACCTCCTGCCACGATGGCCTTCTCGTCATCTCCTCTTGCCACCTCGCACCGCTTGGCTGCACAGCGCCTCGCCACGTGCTCCTGGGATAGTCCTGGGGTGACACGTCGTTGGATGCGCTAGAGCTCGGGTGCAGAGTGGCAGCCTTGCCGCGGCAAGCGCCTTGCCGCGGCCGTTGTCTTGTCGCACCCGCAAGCTTGCCGCTCGCCGGGCCTTGCCGGGACGCGCGGGGCGTCGCGGCAAGTTTCTTGAAGTGCCTTGGTTGGCCTTCCCGGCAAGCTCCTCTTGCCGGGGCCTTGTGCTTCCCGGCAAGCTCCTCTTGCCGGGGTCTTTTTCCTTCCCGGCAAGCTCCTCTTGCCGGGGTCTTGCCCTTCCCGGCAAGCTCCTCTTGCCGGGGCCTTGTCTTCTCAGTTAACACTTTGTTCTTGAATGACAGTAATATAAATAGCGAAGGGTCTTGGCGGACGCCCGGCAAGCCTTCTTGCTGACGCCATGATCATTGCCCGTGCACAAGCTCGGGGTACTAAGGTACCCCTACTTTAGTACACCGACAAACGCGTGTGAAGAAAGTGGTGGGGCGGCGGCTATGAGATTGGATGGAACGAGCCAAGGTCGGGCGCCGGCGACGGGATCGCTAGGGTTAGGTTTTGGTGTGGTGTGCGAGATGGGATCGAGGGAGCGGTGCCCATGTGGTGGCGAGAACTAGCGAGGCTGGGGTGCATCGAGTGGATTTGAGGCTGGGGGTTCGGACGCTGCAGATGTTTGGGCCGATGTGAGTCCAGGCTGCGTGGCCCAATACGTGTGTAATGTATTTTCGCGGGTAGGCCGGGTTTCGGGTTCGGGTATTGATGAAACGGGTATGAACCCGCGAAACATGCCGGGTTTTACATTTTACCCAACAGCAGCCGCACGGGGCTAGAAAAACGCCCATCCCCATCCCCTAATGGGGTAAAAACCCGCGGGGATGCGGGTTTCGGGGCCCCGTTGCCATCTTGAAGTGTGACACATGCTATGCTGTACTTCAGCCTCTGTAAAATCATTTTGCCCGCAGAAAAGCTCTCGAATAATATATATTGACCAAATCACTAGTTGACACATCCATACAAAATAAAGAAATTGCACCCAAATCCCTAGGCTGGCCGTCTTCTTCCCTCTGTAACGGGCCGATGCCGCGCCATCACAAGCCTCCCTGCCGCAGGAATCAGGTTGTCATTGTCTTGTTGATCACATACATTAAGTTATTAAGGTCATGGTCCAATTGGACCAGCATCCTGAAGAAAAATCTGTCACCGGCAGAAGAGTCGCATAGTCAAGGGTCAAACCACCATGATTTCTTATGGCCCTCACACCGGCATAGAAGGCCGCACCAACATGACGAACACGAGGATCCAAGTGCAATGTTAAGCTACCATCACTGCGTCGATAGACCCTGCAGACGCTAACCTCAGCGTGCATACCGACTAGCAAGAATCTATGCCATCGAGTCAAGGATGCGCGGGCGCCAAGTCCTAACCCTAAGTTATTTACATGCTGACATTGAGGCACCAGACATCCCTCACATTGCCCGCAGAGAAGCTCTCGGAATATATTAACCAAATCATTAGTTGACACATCCATACAAAATAAAGAAATAGCACAAAAATACCTAGGCCGGTCGTCTTCTTCCTCCAGAACGGGCCGATGCCGTGCCAATAACAAGCCTCTCCGCCACTAGAGTCAGGTTCTCATTGTATTGTTGATCACATACATTGAGCTATTAAGGTCTCGGTCCAGTTGGACCAGCATCCTCAAGAAAAATCCGTCACCAACGAAAGAGCTGCATAGCCAAGGGTCACACCACCACGATTTCTTATGGCCCTCACACAGGCATCGAAGGCCGCACAAACATGACGAACACGAGGACCCACATGCAATGTTAAGCTACCATCACCACATTGATAGACCCTGCAAACGCTAACCTCAGCGTCCATAACGACTAGCAAGAATCCATGCCATCGAGTCAACGAAGCAAGGCTGCCAAGTCCTAAACCTAAGGGCATTTCTAACCGACCCCTTATAATCGGTTAGAGGAGTAAAATGTGGTTTTACTCCTCTAACCGGGACCTAACCGATCCCCAATAGAACTTGGTGGAGTAAAAAAATTACCGCGCCGCCGTAAATCTCCCTATTTTTACTCCCCCGCCCGGCCCCCGAGTAAAACTTTTCTCCCACTATTCATGTCCTCTGTCTCCTCTTCTCCCCTCGCCCTGTGATACGTCTCCAACGTATCTATAATTTTGTATTGTTCCATGCTATTATAGTATCAATCTTGGATGTTTTATATACATTTACAAGCAATTATATGTCATTTTTTGGACTAACATATTAACTTAGTGCCCAGTGCCAGTTGTTGTTTTCCGCTTGTTTTTTATTTTCCGTAATATCAGTACCAAACGAAGTCCAAATGCGACGAAATTTTTTAGAGATTTTTTTCTGAACATAAGAGACCCTGGAAGCCTTGGGATGGCACGAGAAGACGGAGCAGTGGCCCACGAGGCACTAGGGCACGCCCAAGGGGGGTAGGGCGCGCCCTGGTGGCTCATGGGCCCCACGTGGCTCCGTCTGACCTGACTCCGCCTCTATAAATTCTCTAAAATCGGGAAAACCAACAGAGGAGTCCACGAAATACTTTTTCCGCTGCCGCAAACCTCTATTCTTGAGAGATCCCATATGGAGACCTTTTCTGGTACTCCGTCGGAGGGTGGATCAATCACGGAAAGGCTTTACGTCAACCTTGCTGCCCTTCTGATGACGTGTGAGTAGTTTTCCACAGACCTACGGGTCCATAGTTAGTAGCTATATGGTTTCTTATCTCTATTTGAACTTCAATACAATGTTCTCCTTGATGTTCTTGGAGTTCTATCTGATGTAATCACTTTTTACGGTGTGTTTGTTGGGATCCGATGAATTATGAGTTGATGATCAGATTATCCATGAAAATTATTTGTGTTTTTTCTGAACTCTTTTATGATTTATTTTAATAGCTTCGTATTTCTCTTCAATCTATTAATTTGGTTTGTCCAACTAGGTTGATTTATTTTGCAATGAGAGAGGTGCTTTGTGATGGGTTCCATCTTGCAGTGCTCAATCCCAGTGACTGAAGGGAACATGACACGTATGTATCGTTGCTATTAAGGATAAAAAGATGGGGTTTATTCATGCGTGAGTTTACTTTGTCTACATCATGTCATCTTTCTTAAGGCGTTACTCCGTTTTTTATGAACTTAATACTCTAGATGCATGCTGGATAGTGGTCGATGTGTGGAGTAATAGTAGTAGATGCAGGCAGGAGTCGGTCTACTTATCTCGGACGTGATGTCCATATACATGATCATTGCCTTGAATATCGTCATGATTATTCACTTTTCTATCAATTGCCCAACAGTAATTTGTTTGCCCACCATATGCTATTTTTAAGAGAGAAAATACTCTAGTGAAAACTATGGCCCTCGGATCTACTTCTACCATATATTGAAAAATCCTAAAAATACCTTGCTGCAATTTTACTTTATTTATTTTATTTTGTATTATTGTTCGATCTACCTATCTATCACCATACAATCTAAACTTGCAATTAACCGCAACGGGATTAACAACCCTTGTTCGCGTTGAATGCAAGGATTTGATATTTTGTGTGCAGGTGCTGCTAACGAGTTATTGCATGATTCTCATACTGGATTGATAATCTTGGTTTCATAACTGAGGAACTACTTATCTCTACTATACTGCATCATCCCCTCCTCTTTAGGGAAAACTCAGCACAGCTCACAAGTAGCATCCCCGCCGCCAGCGAGTCCCCCGCCATTCCTCGTTGCCCCCTCTCCTCCCAATGGCTGGACGCGGTGGCCGGAGGTCCCCACCGCTATCCCGTAGTGTGGATCCGCGTTGCCACGCCCGCAGGTTGTCGGCCGCCGGCGCATCTCGAGCCGCCGCCACTCACCCGATCCGCCAGCCCCACCCGATTCACTGATTTCCCGGAGCTCCCTCCATTGCGGCTGCCAATGAGGACCTACCTCGGCATCCGACAGCGCTCGCGAGGGACGTAGGTGCCGGAGATCCCCGACCGGGAGACCACCAGATGAAATGGGTCGGCTCGTTCCACACGGCGGAGCTCGCGGCCATGGAGTACGACTGGTGCCATGTCCGGTACCATGGCGCATGTTTTGGGAAATGTTGCATGGAAAACAAAAAAGTTTCTACACACACACAAGATCTATCCATGGAGATGCATAGAAACGAGAGGGGAGATTGTGTGTACGTACCCTTGTACACTGTAAGCGGAAGCATTTAGTAACGCGGTTGATGTAGTCTAACTTCTTCGTGGTCCAACCGATCGAGTGCCGAATGTACGACACCTCCGGGTTCAGCACACGTTCAGCTCGGTGATGTCCTCGTCTTCTTGATCCAGCAAGATGTCGAGGTAGTGGATGAGTTCCGGATGTACGACGGCATGGTGACGGTGATGGTGATGCTATCTCCGTAGGGCTTCGCCTAAGCACTATGAAAATATGACCGAGGGTGTAAACGGTGGAGGGGGGCGCCGCACATGGCTAAGACAATGTTGTGTCCTTGTGTGGACCCCCTCCCACATATATATAGGTAGGGAGATGGGAGCAGGCATGGGGCGCCCCAAGTAGGTCCGAATCCTACTTAGGCTCCTGCCCTAGGCCGCCCCCCCTTTCCTAATTTTGGCGCCAAGGCGAAGGAAGGAGGAGGTGGCGCCTCCCCCCCTTTCCTTTCTCCCACAAGGGGAAGGCAGCAGGAGGTGGTGCCCCCTCCTTTCCTTCTTCTAGGGCCGGCAGCCAGGGAGAGGGAGCGCCAGCCCCCTTGTGGGCTGGTATGTGCCTCTCCTTGGCCCATTCGGCCCGTAGACCTCCCGGGGCCTCCCGGAATCCCTTCTGGTGATCCGATGACTATTCGGTACCCCCGAAACTCTTCCGGTGTCCAAATATCATCGTCCTATATATCAATCTTTACCTCCGGACCATGCCGGATCTCCTCATCATGTTCGTGATCTCATTGGGGACTCCGAACAACATTTGTCACCAAATTATATAACTCATATAACACTATATTGTCAATGAACGTTAAGCGTGCGGACCCTACAGGTTCGAGAACTATGTAGATATGACGGAGACACCTCTTTGGTCAATAACTAATAGCGGAACCTGGATGCCCATGTTGGCTCCTACATATTCTACGAATATCTTTATCAGTCGAACCTTATGACAACATACATAATTCCCTTTGTGCATCGGTATGTTACTTGCTTGAGATTCGATCGTCGGTATCTTCATACCTAGTTCAATCTCGTTGCCGGCAAGTCTCTTTACTCGTTCCATAATACATCATCTTGCAACTAAATCCTTAGTCACTTTGCTTGTAAGGCTTCTCATGATGTGTATTACCAAGAGGGCCCAGAGATACCTCTCCGATACTCGGAGTGACAAATCCTAATCTCGATCTATGCCAGTTCAACAAACACCTTCGAAGATACATGTAGAGAATCTTTATGATCACCCAGTTACGTTGTGACGTTTAATAGCACACAAGGTATTCCTCCAGAATTCAGGATTTGCATAATATCATAGTCGAAGGATTATGTATTTGTCATCAAGAAAGCAATAGCAATAAACTGAATGATCAATATGCTAAGCTAACGGATGGGTCTTGTCCATCACATCATTCTCCTAATGGTGTGATCCCATTATCAAATGACAACACATGTCTATGTCAGGAATCCGTAACCATCTTTGATCAACGAGCTAGTCTAGTATAGGATCACTAGGGACACGGTATTTGTTTATGTATTCACACATGTATTTCAGTTTTTGATCAATACAATTCTAGCATGAATAATAAACCTTTATCATGAATAAGGAAATATAAAATAACAACTTTATTATTATTTCCTCTAGGACATATTTGTTGGGAGACGTATCATGCAACTTCAAAAAAAATCCTACGCTCACGCAATATCTATCTACGAGATGCATAGCAAGGAGAGGGGGAGAGCATCTTCATACCCTTGAAGATCGCTAAGCGGAAGCATTTATCAACGCAGTTGATGTAGTCGTACACCATCACGATCCGTCTTGATCAAGTACCGAACGTACGGCACCTCCGAGTTCAGCACACGTTTAGCTCGATAACGTCCTCGCCTACTTGATCAAGCAAGATGGGCGAAGTAGTAGATGAGTTCCGGCAGCACGACGGCGTGGTGACGGTGTTGGTGAAGAACAATCTCGGCAAGGCCTCGCCTAAGCACTATGAAAACTATGACAGAGGATAAACTAGAGGGGACGGGGTTGCCGGCACATGCCTTAGTGAATCTTGATGTGTCTTTGGTGCTAGCCCTGCCCCTCTATAAATATGTTGAGCCCTGGGGTCAAAACTTGGAGCAAAAGCCTCCTCAAAGTCGGTTTTGCCCGAAAAGCAAGAGTCCCACTCGGACTCCAGGACCAAATGCCACAAACCTTGGTGTCTGGCCCAGATACCATGGGCCTCGACGTCAGGCCTTGGTCTCCGGTGTTTGGCCTCTGACCTCTGCAAAACTTTCTTTTGCACCGGCCTATAGACCCATGTGCCTAACCCCTTAGCCTAACCATATCATCCAATATATGAATATTTACCTCAGTACCATTCCGGAGCTCCTCGTAATGTCCGTGTTCTCATCCGAGACTCCGAACAACATTCGGTCACCAACATACATAACTCATATAATACTATATCGTCAATGAACATTAAGCGTGCGGACCCTATGGGTTCGAGAACTATGTAGACATGACCGGGACACCTCTCCGGTCAATAACCAATAGTGGGACCTACATACCCATATTGGTTCCTACATATTCTATGAAGATCTTTATCGGTCGAACCTTATGACAACATACGTTATTACCTTTGTCATTGGTATGTTACTTGCCCAAGATTTGATCGTCGGTATCTTCATAGCTAGTTCAATCTTGTTACTGGCAAGTCTCTTTACTCGTTCCGTAATGCAGCATCCCGCAACTAACTCATTAGTCACTTTACTTGCAAGGCTTCTTATGATGTGCATTACCGAGAGGGCCCAGAGATACCTCTCTGATACTCAGAGTGACAAATCCTAATCTTGATCTATGCCAACCCAACAAACACCTTTAGAGATACTTGCAACTAACTCATTAGTCACTTTGATGGCAAGGCTTCTTATGATGTGCATTATTGAGAGGTCCCAGAGATACCTCTCTGATACTCAGAGTGACAAATCCTAATCTTGATCTATGCCAACCAAACAAACACCTTCAGAGATACCTGTAGAGCATCTTTATAACCACCCAGTTACATTGTGACGTTTGATAGCACACAAGTTATTCCTCCGGTATCCGGGAGTTGCATAATTTCATAGTCGGAGAAATATGTATTTGACATGAAGAAAGCAATAGCAATAGAACTGAATGACCATTATGCTAAGCTAATGGATGGGTCTTGTCCATCACATAATTCTCTAATGACGTGACCCCGTTCATCAAATGACAACACATGTCTATGGTTAGGAAACTTAACCATCTTTGATTAACGAGCTAGTCTAGTAGAGGCTTACTAGGGACACGGTGCTTTGTCTATGTATCCGCACATGTATCAAGTTTCTGGTTGATACAATTCTAGCATGAATAATAAATTTATCATGAGTAAGGAAATATAAAATAACAACTTTAATATTGCCTCTAGGGCATATTTCCTTCAGTCTCCCACTTGCACTAGACTCAATAATCTAGATTACATTGTAATGATTCTAACACCCATGGAGTCTTGGTGCTGATCATGTTTTGCTCGTGGAAGAGGCTTAGTCAATGGGTCTGCTACATTTAGGTCCGTATATATTTTGCAAATCTCTATGTCTCCCTCCTTGACTAGATCATGGATGGAGTTGAAGCGTCCCTTGATGTGTTTGGTCTTTTTGTGAAATCTAGATTCCTTCGCTAAGGCAATTGCTCTAGTATTGTCACAAATGATTTTCGTTGGACCCGATGCACTAGCTATTACACCTAGATTAGATATGAACTCCTTCATCCAGACTCCTTCATTTGCTGCTTCTGAAGTAGCTATGTACCCCGCTTCACACGTAGATCCCGCCATGATGCTCTGCTCGGAATTGCACCAACCGACAACTCCACCATTCAATATAAAAACGTATCCGGTTTCTGACTTGGAGTCATCCCGATCAGTGTCAAAGCTAGCATCGACGTAACCATTTATGACGAGCTCTTTGTCACCTCCACAAACGATAAACATATCCTTAGTCCTTTTTAGGTACTTCGGGATGTTCTTGACCGCTGTCCAGTGATCCACTCCTGGATTACTTTTGTACCTCCCTGCTAAACTTATAGCAAGGCACACATCGGGTCTGGTATACAGCATAACATACGTGATAGAACCTATGGCTGAGGCATAGGGAATGACTTTCATTTTCTCTCTATCTTCTGCAGTGGTCGGGCATTGCGTCTGACTCAACTTCACACCTTGTAACACAGGCAAGAACCCTTTCTTTGTCAGATCCATTTTGAACTTCTTCAAATCTTTATCAAGGTATGTGCATTGTGAAAGTCCTATTAAGCGTCTTGATCTATCTCTATAAATCTTGATGCCTAATATATAAGCAGCTTCACCGAGGTCTTTAATTGAAAAACTTCTATTCAAGTATCCTTTTATGCTATCCAGAAATTCTATATCATTTCCAATCAACCATATATAATCCACATATAATATTAGAAATGCTACACAGCTCCCACTCACTTTCTTGTAAATACAGGCTTCTTCGAAAATCTGTATAAAACCATATGCTTTGATCACCTCATCAAAGCATATATTCCAACTCCGAGATGCTTGCACCAGTCCATAAATGGATTGCTGGAGCTTGCACACTTTGTTAGCACCTTTAGGATCGAAAAAACCTTATGGTCGCATCATATACAATTCTTCTTTAAGAAATCCATTAAGGTATGCAGTTTTGACATCCATTTGCCAGATTTCATAATCATAAAATGCGGCAATTGCTAACATGATCTGGAAAGACTTAAGCATCGCTACGGGTGAGAAAGTCTCATCGTAGTCAACTCCTTGAACTTGTCAAAAACCTTTTGAAACAAGTCGAGCTTTATACACAGTAACATTACCATCAACGTCAGTCTTTTTCTTGAAGATCCATTTATTCTCTATGGATCGCCGATCATCGGGCAAATCCACCAAAGTCCACACTTTGTTCTCATACATGGATCCTATCTTAGATTTCATGGCCTCAAGCCATTTATCAGAATCTGGGCTCATCATAGCTTCTTCATAGTTCGTAGGTTCGTCATGGTCAAGTAACATGACTTCCATAACAGGATTGTCGTACCACTCTGGTGCGGATCTGATACTTCTCCAACGTATCTGTAATTTTTGATTGTTTCATGCTATTATATTACCCCTTTTGGATGTTTATGGGCTTTATTTTACACATATATATCATTTTCGGGACTAACCTACTAACCGGAGGCCCAGCCCATATTGCTGTTTTTTTTGCCTATTTCAGTATTTCGAAGAAAAGGAATATCAAACGGAGTCCAAACGGAATGAAACCTTCGGGAGCGTGATTTTTGGAACAAACGCGATTCGGAGAGCTTGGAGTGCAAGTCGAAGCTCCCAAGGGCCCCACGAGATAGGGGGTCGCGCCCCCCTGTAGGGCGTGCCCCCTGTCTCGTGGGCCCCCATGCCACCGACGATTTCTTCCTCAGATATATACCTCACGCACTCAAAACATCCAGAGCACCACAAAACACAATTTCCACCGCCAGAACCTTCTCAGATCCGCGAGAACCCATCTTGGAGCCTTGGCGCACTCTGGGAGGGGAATCAACCAGGAGGGCCTCTACATCAACATCCTTGCCCTCCGATGAGTTGTGAGTAGTTTACTACAGACCTAAGGGTCCATAGTTATTAGCTAGATGGCTTCTTCTCTCTTTTGGATCTCAATACAATGTTCTTCCCCTCTTGTGGAGATCTATTCGATGTAAACTCTTTTTTATGTGTGTTTGTCGAGATCCGATGAATTGTGGGTTTATGATCAAGTTTATCTATGAATAATATTTGAATCTCCTCTGAATTCTTTTATGTATGATTGAGTTATCTTTGCAAGTCTCTTCGAATTATCAGTTTGATTTGGCCTACTAGATTGGTCTTTCTTGCCATGGGAGAAGTGCTTAGCTTTGGGTTCAATCTTGTGGTGTTCTTACCCAGTGACAGAAAGGGTTGCAAGACATGTATTGTATTGTTGCCATCGAGGATAACAAGATGGGGTTTATATCATATTGCATGTGTTTATCCCTCTACATCATGTCATCTTGCTTAATGCGTTACTCTGTTCTTATGAACTTAATACTCTAGATGCAAAGGGAGAGTCGGTCGATGTGTAGAGTAATAGTAGTAGATATAGGCAGGAGTCGGTCTACTTGTTATGGACGTGATGCCTATATACATGATCATGCCTAGATAATCTCATAACTATGCGCTTTTCTATCAATTGCTCGATAGTAATTTGTTCACCCACCGTAATACTTATGCTATCTTGAGAGAAGCCTCTAGTGAAACCTATGGCCCCCGGGTCTATCTCTTATCATATTTGCTTTCAATCTACCTTTATTTGCATCTTTACTTTTTGCATCTATATTATAAAATACCAAAAATATATTTATCTTATCATACTATCTTTATTAGATCTCACTTTCGCAAGTGGCCGTGAAGGGATTGACAACCCCTTTATTGCATTGGTTGCGAGTTCGCAGTTTGTTTGTGTAGGTGCGTGGGACTTTTGAGGAGCCTCCTACTGGATTGATACCTTGGTTCTCAAAACTGAGGGAAATACTTACGCTACACTTTGCTACATCACCCTCTCCTCTTCGAGGAAAACCAACGCAAGCTCAAGACATAGCAACAAGGATTTCTGGCGCCGTTTCGTGGGAGGTCTTCGCTCAAGTCAAGACATACCAAGTACCCATCACAAACCCATCTCCCTTGCATTTACATTATTTGCCATTTGCCTCTCGTTTTCCTCTCCTCCACTTCACCCTTGCCATTTCATTCGCCCTCTCTTTCCCAATCTCCTCCTCTCTTTCGCTTGCCATTTTTCTGTTTGCTCGTGTGTTAGTTCGTTTACCTTGTCGTTATGGCTAGTCCTCCTATATTTATTCTCACTCCCGAACAAGAAATTCACAATTTTAAACAAAGGGAGAGAGAAAGTTTAAAAGATGCTTGGCATAGAATTTGCAATGCCCAATATAAAGCTACTAGGAAGCTTGCTACTTCCGTTCTTCTCCGCAATTTTTATGTAGGCATTACTCCTTGGAATAGATGTGTTCTTGATATTGCTACCAGAGGTGATTTTATGAGTAGCCATACGTTTGATGCTTATAATGCTATGTTAGATTTGTTTGGCCCACCACCTCTTTTGATTAATGGAACGGTTTTAACTCTAGAACATGTGATGCAATGGCTTGATATTATTGAAAATAAAATTGCCACTGTTGAGTTGATTGAAAATTTGGATAAAGGATTCATAATCACATTACTCAATTTGGATCTAGGGTTGGAGTTACTTTGAAAAATCTTAAAGAAAAAGAACCCATAGTCAATGAAAAAATAGATCTAGACTCTGCTAGAATCGGTAAACTTGAGGATATCATTACAAACTTAGGTTCTGCGTTTTCCCCCATGAAAATAACTCCAAAACCCCCTACTAAAACTTCCAAGTTTATTTATGTTGCTAAAAATAAGGGTGAATCTTCTAAAGGAGACGCGGATCTCAAATCCATAAGTGTTCTCCCCAACTGTCTCTCTATCATTAAGGAACCTTTTGCTACCAATGAACTTCTTGAATTTTTGCCTAAAGGTTTAGCCATTGCTAAGGGGGAAATCCTAGAGATCACAAGCATGCTACTTATGAATTTAGTGCCAAAGATGGCACTCGTTAGATCTATCTTTGCTTTTATGCGTAGCTAGGGGCGTTAGACGATAGCGCTAGTTGGGAGGCAACCAATTTTTCTTTATGTTTTTTGTTTTTTCTCCTGTTTAGTAATAAATCTTGCATCTACCTTCTATTTAGATGTGTTTTTATCTTTTAATTAGTGTTTGTGCCAAGTAGAACCTATAGGATAACCTACGATGATAGTTGATTTGATTCTGCTGAAAAACAGAAACTTTGCACGCACAAATATAATTTTGTTAAATCACAGGAATGTGCTTTTGCGTTGATTCTTTTTTCTGATGTTCAATAAAAAAATTGTCCAGGACTTCCTATTTTGGCAGGATTTTTAGAGTTCCAGAAGTTTGTGTTAGTTACAGATTGCTACAGACTGTTCTGTTTTTGACAGATTCTGTTTTTCATGTGTTGTTTGCTTATTTCAATGCATCTATGGCTAGTAAATCAGTCTATGAACCATAAAGAAGTTGTAATACAGTAGGTTTAACACCAAATTAAATAAAGAATGAGTTCATTGCAGTACCTTATGTGGTGGTTTTGTTTTCCTTCACTAACGGAGCTTATAAGATTTCCTGTTGAGTTTTGTGTTGTGAAGTTTTCAAGTTTTGGGTAAAACTTTTATGGACTATGCAATAAGGAGTGGCAAGAGCCTAAGCTTGGTGATGCCCATGAAACCCCAAGATATTCAAGGATAGCCAAAAGCCTAAGCTTGGGGATGCCCCGGGAAGGCATCCCCTCTTTCGTCTTCGTTTATTGGTAAATTTACTTGGAGCTATATTTTTATTCGCCACATGATATGTGTTTTGCTTGGAGCATAGTGTATTATATTAGTCTTTGCTTTTTAGTTTACCACAATCATCACACCTTTTGTGAGAAGCCTATTTGATTATAATTTGCTAGAATACTCTATGTGCTTCACTTATATCTTTTGAGTTTAATAGTTTTGGCTCTAGTGCTTCACTTATATCTTTTAGAGCACGGTGGTGTCTTAATTTTGAAGAAATTGCTACTCTCTCATGCTTCACTTATATCATTTTGAGAGTCTTTTAGAACAGCATGGTATTTTCTATGATCATAAAGTTGGTCCTAGAATGATGAGCATCCAAGTTGGGTATAATAAAAACTATCATAGAAAGTGAATTGGATACTATGATCAATTTGATGCTTGATAATTGTTTTGAGATATGGAGGTAGTGATATTAAAGTCATGCTAGTTGGGTGATTATGAATTTAAAGAATGCTTGTGTTGAAATTTATGATTCCCGTAGCATGCACGTATGGTGAACCGCTTTGTGATGAAGTTGGAGCATAATTTTATTTATTGATTGTCTTCCTTATGAGTGGCGGTCGGGGACGAGCGATGGTCTTTTCCTACCAATCTATCCCCCTAGGAGCATGCGCGTAGTACTTTGGTTTTTGATGACTTCTAAATTTTTGCAACAAGTATATGAGTTCTTTTGATTAATGTTGAGTCCATGTGAAAGGATCGATATGGTTGACTAGAGGGGGGGTGAATAGGCAACTAACAATTTTTAACCTTTTCTTTACCAAATTAAAATTTGCAACAAAATAGGTTGTCTAGATGTGCAACTAGGTGAGCAACCTATATGATGCAATAACAACTAGTACACAAGCAAGCAAGGGATGTAACAACAAGTAAGCTTGCAAGAGTAAAGGCGCGAAATAACCAAGAGTGGAGCGGTGGAGACGAGGATGTGTTACGGAGTTCCTTCCTTTAAAGGGAAGTACGTCTCGTTAGAGCGGTGTGGAGGCACAATGCTCCCCAAGAAGCCACTAGGGCCATCAGATTCTCCTCACGCCTCACACAATGCGAGATGCCGTGATTCCACTATTGGTGCCTTTGAAGGTGGCGACCGAACCTTTATAAGCAAGGTTGGGGCTATCTCCACAACAATTGAGGCTCCCAACAACAACAACAACACCACAAAGCTTCACCACAATGGAGTATGGCTTCGAGGTGACCTCAACCATCTAGGGTGCTCAACACCCAAGAGTAACAAGATCCGCAAGGGATAAGTGGGGAAATCAAATTTCTCTTGGTGGAAGTGTAGATCTGGGCCTTTCAGCCAATCCCGAGCAAATCAACAAGTTTGATTGGCTAGGAGAGAGATCGGTGAAAATGGAGCTTTGAGCAACAATGGAGCTTTGGGGAAAGAGGTAGGTCAACTAGGAGGAAGAAGACCCTTTATATAGTGGGGAACACATCCAACCGCTACCCCATCGAGCAGCCCAGAGAGCGGTACATCTGTCTGGGGGCGGCATTATCACGAGAGCGGTACTACCGCTCCCTGCCCAGCGGTACTACCGCGTGGTAGGGGGAAGCCAGGCCACTGGCCCAAGAGCGGTACTACCGCAGGAGTAGGAGCGGTACTACCACTTGGAGCGGTACTACCGCTTCTACTGCCGCTTGTAGTGCCGCAAAACCCGACACGAGAAAACACCGTCTCGAGTCGAGGCGGTAGTAGGAGCGGTACTACTGCGGTACTACGGCCGAACCCTCGAGCGGTACTACCGCTCAACGGAGTGGCACTACCGCTGAGAGCGGTACTACCGCTCGGAGGAGCGGTACTACCGCTGTGGGTCTTCGGCGGTACTACATCAGAGATCGCGGGTACTATCACCGCATGTATGGCAGATAACGGAAGAGAAGTGCAGCTCCAATGATGCGAAGGGAAGACGACAGGTGTGATAGGGATGTGTACGTGTTGATTCCACCCTAGTCTTACCAAAGCGGATCCCCTCTTAATAGTACGGTGACTCCTACGAAACTAGTCCACCAACAACGAAGCGCAGGAGTTACACCGTCTTGAATAAAACACCGAGGGGAGGAAATCGTCTCGTGCCAATGGATGATTCTCTGTAAGAACTTAACGCACACGATTAGTCCGCAAAAGCATTGTCATCAATCACCAAAACCACTGGGGAATAAATATGCCCTTACAATCTCCCCCTTTTTGGTGGATTGATGATAACACGGGATTTGCATAAACACGATATATATAGTAAGCATACAAACCCCACGGTCCTAACATGTAGATGGGCTCCCCCTAGATGCGTGCTAGTTTAGATAAGTGCTTTGGACTTCACAGTACACATACTAGGATCAAAGCTCCCCCTACATTTTAGAGACCAATAATCTAAGCATGGTGTATGAGAGCAGCATAGATGATATAACCAGATAAGTACGCAACTCATAAGCTAGATAGACATAGATAATGATACTGGAAATGAAGGTAGCATATGTCTTACAACATATGACTCGAACTTAAGTCTCACTCGAGCTTAGGTCTCACAGACAAACCAACCAAAGCAAATGCGAGGAAAACACGAACAAGACACGAATAGGAGACGAAAGACACACTCGCAAATCCCTAAACTCTCTCCCCCTTTGGCATCGAGACACCAAAAAGGAGAGGGAGTGTTGCTACGGCTCCAGGTGAGAGCAAATGAGGAACACATGCATCAGAGCCCAGCGGAATCATCGGCACCACCGTCGTCAGTCTGGAAGTGCTCGGCCTCAGAATCAGTCCACGGGCAGTGCTGCTGAATCCACTCCTCCTCCTCAGTAAGCTGGTCCTCGATCCACTCGGACAAGAGCACCCAGTGGCGCGATGAGCTCCTTGTGACGACCTCGAGCCTTCTTCTCAGCCACATGAGTCATGTAATCGACCGTGAGCCTCCATGCAACAACTTCTTCATCTTAGACTTGAGCTTCGGCCCAAGAGGGCTCGCCTCGAAGGCATGTAGTCATCATCCTCATCATCATCAGCTGCAGGCTCCTCCTCTGTCTCCATGGCAGCAGCAGACGAAGGGACTCCAGTCTTAGGGGCCTGAGTGCCCCAGTTATCCTTCTTCCTCAGACGCTTGACATCATGGGAGATCAACTCTCCACACTCCAGTGGCACATTAGGATATATATGATCCCAGGCTCTCTCAATCAGTAGCATGATGAAGGGACCATAGATCGGGCACTTGCGCTCAGAGATAGCAGACAACAGCTCAGACCACATCACATGAGAAATATCCAAAGACTCTCGGTGGGATTTTCCTTCTCACGGCGTAAAAGGAGCATGTCCACAAGATAAGAGTGAACCTGGTCCAGATTCCCAATGCGAGGGAAAAGAGTCTCTCTGAAGATGCGGTGAAGGATATCCAGAAAGGCAGGCAGCTCATAGGTTTCCTTCTTTGTCTCTGGTTGACCTTGAGTGCAAGAGGGGCGAGAGCTTGCTTGTGGGTGCAATGGGCGCAGGCGTGAGGCTAAAGCCAACAGAGATCAAGTCCAAGATCTTGCACCCCAATCAACTGCATAAACGCTTTCCACTTGACGGAAAGCAACTTGCCATTGGTCATCCAGGTGAGAGTCCTGTCGTCATCAGTCCCAAGGTGAACCTGTTGGGGAACGTAGTAATTTCAAAAAATTTCCTACGCACACGCAAGATCATGGTGATGGCATAGCAACGAGAGGGGAGAGTGTTCGTCCACATACCCTCGTAGACCGTAAGCGGAAGCGTTAGCACAACACGGTTGATGTAGTCGTACGTCTTCACGATCCGACCGATCCAAGCACCGAACGTACGGAGCCTCCGAGTTCAGCACACGTTCAGCTCGATGACGATCTCCGGCCCTCCGATCCAGCAAAGGCTCCGGAGATGAGTTCCGTCAGCACGACAGCGTGGTGACGACGGTGATGTTCTACCGGCGCAGGGCTTCGCCTAAACTCCGCGACGATATGACCGAGGTGGAATATGGTGGAAGGGGGCACCGCACACGGCTAAGGAATGATCCGTAGATCAACTTGTGTGTCTATGGGGTGCCCCCTGCCCCCGTATATAAAGGAGGGAGGGGGGAGGCCGGCCGGCCCCTTTGGGCGCGCCACGGGAGGAGGAATCCTCCTCCTAGTAGGAGTAGGATTCCTCCTTTCCTACTCCTACTAGGAGGGGAAGGAAGGGGAGAGGGGAAGGAAAGGGGCGCCGCCTCCTAGTCCATTCGGACCAGAGGAGGAGAGGCGTGTGGCCCCCCCGCCGCCTCTCTCTTCCCACCTAGGACCATGTGGCCCATTAACTCTCCCGGGGTTCCGTAACCCCGGCACTCGGTTTTCTCCAAAACTCCTGAACCTTTCCGGTGTCCGAATATAGTCGTCCAATATATCAATCTTTATGTCTCGACCATTCCGAGACTCCTCGTCATGTCGTGATCACATCCGGACTCGAACAAACTTCGTACATCAAAACTTATAAACTCATAATAAAACTATCATCGAACGTTAAGCGTGCGGACCCTACGGGTTCGAGAACTATGTAGACATGACCTAAAACCATTCTCGGTTAATAACCAATAGCGGGACCGGATGCCCATATTGGTTCCTACATATTCTACGAAGATCTTTATCGGTCAAACCGCATAACAACATACTTTGTTCCCTTTGTCATCGGTATGTTACTTGCACGAGATTTGATCGTCGGTATCCAATACCTAGTTCAATCTCGTTACCGCAAGTCTCTTTACTCGTTCGTAATACGTCATCTCATAACTAACTCATTAGTTACATGCTTGCAAGGCTTAGGTGATGAGTATTACCGAGAGGGCCCAGAGATACCTCTCCGACAATCGGAGTGACAAATCCTAATCTCGAATTATGCCAACCCAACATGTACCTTCGGAAACAGCTGTAGAGCACCTTTATAATCACCCAGTTACGTTGTGACGTTTGGTAGAACACAAAGTGTTCTTCCGGTAAACGGGAGTTGCACAATCTCATAGTTGTAGGAAGTTTGTATAAGTCATGAAGAAAGCAATAGCAGTATACTAAATGATCAAGTGCTAGGCTAACGGAATGGGTCATGTCAATCACATCATTCTCCTAATGATGTGATCTCATTAATCCAATGACAACACATGTCTATGGTTAGGAAACATAACCATCTTTGATTAATGAGCTAGTCAAGTAGAGGCATACTAGTGACTATGTGTTTGTCTATGTATTCACACATGTATCATGTTTCAGGTTAATACAATTCTAGCATGAATAATAAACATTTATCATGATATGAGGAAATAAATAATAACTTTATTATTGCCTCTAGGGCATATTTCCTTCAGTCTCCCACTTGCACTAGAGTCAATAATCTAGATTACATAGTAATGATTCTAACACCCATGGAGTCTTGGTGCTGATCATGTTTTGCTCGTGAGAGAGGCTTAGTCAACGGGTCTGCAACATTCAGATCCGTATGTATCTTGCAAATCTCTATGTCTCCCACTTGGACTTGGCCCCGAATGGAATTGAAGCGTCTCTTGATGTGCTTGGTCCTCTTGTGAAATCTGGATTCCTTTGCCAAGGCAATTGCACCAGTATTGTCACAGAAGATCTTCATTGGTCCCGATGCACTAGGTATGACACCTAGATCGGAAATGAACTCCTTCATCCAGACTCCTTCATTTGCTGCTTCAGAAGCAGCTATGTAGTCCGCTTCACATGTAGATCCCGCCACGACGCTTTGTTTAGAACTGCACCAACTTACAGCTCCACCGCTTAATAAAAACACGATCCGGTTTGCGATTTAGAATCGTCTCAATCGGTGTCAAAGCTTGCATCGACGTAACCATTTACGACTAGCTCTTTGTCACCTCCATATACGAGAAACATATCCTTAGTCCTTTTCGTATTTCAGATGTTCTTGACCGCTGTCCGATGATCCACTCTGGATTACTTTGGTACCTTCCGCCAAACTTATTGCTAAGCATACGTCGGTGTGGTACACAAGATTGCATACATGATAGAGCCTATGGTGAAGCATAGGAACATTTTCATTTCTCTCTATCTTCTCCGTGGTCGGGCATTGAGTTTGACTCAACTTCACACCTTGTAGCACAGGCAAAAATCCTTTCTTTGCTCGATCCATTTTGAACTTTTTCAAAATTTTGTCAAGGTATGTGCTTTGTGAAAGTCCTATTAAGCGCCTTGATCTATCTCTATAGATCTTGATGCCCAATATGTAAGCATCTTCACCGAGGTCTTTCATTGAAAAACTTTTATTCAAGTATCCCTTTATGCTATCCAGAAATTCTATATCATTTCCAATTAATAATATGTCATCAACATATAAAACTAGAAATGTTCTGAGCTCCCACTCACTTTCTTGTAAATACAAAGCTTCTCCAAAAGTCTCAGATAAAACCATATGCTTTGATTACACTATCAAAGCGCTTATTCCAATTCGAGATGCTTGCACCAGTCCATAAATGGAACAATTGGAGCTTGCACACTTTGTTAGCACCTTTTGGATCAACAAAACCTTCCGCTGCATCATATAGAACTCTTCTTCTAGAAATCCATTCAAGAATGCGTCTTGACATCCATTTGCCAAATTTCATAATCATGAAATGCAGCAATAGCCAACATGATTCGGACAGACTTAAGCATCGCCACGGGTGAGAAAGTCTCATCGTAGTCAATCCCTTGAACTTGTCGAAAACATTTCGCAACAAGTCGAGCTTTATAGACGAGAATATTACCATCGGCGCCGGTCTTCTTCTTAAAGATCCATTTATTCTCAATGGCTTGCCGATCATCGGCAAGTCAACCAAAGTCCATACTTTGTTTTCATACATGGATCCCATCTCAGATTTCATGGCGTCTAGCCATTTTGCGGAATCTGGGCTCATCATCGCTTCCTCATAGTTCGTAGGTTCATCATGGTCAAGTAACATGACTTCCGAATAGGATTACCGTACCACTCAGTGCGGATCTTACTCGTAGACCCACGAGGTTCAGAGAAACTTGATCTCAAGTTTCATGATCAATATCATTAGCTTCCTCACTAATTGGTGTAGTCGTCACACAGAACCGGTTCTCGTGATGAACTACCTTCCAATAAGGGAGTAGATACAGTTATTTCATCAAGTTCTACTTTCCTCCCACTCACTTCTTTCGAGAGAAACTCCTTCTCTAGAAAGGATCCATTCTTGGCAACGAATGTCTTGCCTTCGGATCTGTGATAGAAGGTGTACCCAACAGTCTCTTTTGGGTATCCTATGAAGACACATTTCTCCGATTTGGGTTCGAGCTTATCTAGTTGAAGTTTCTTCACATAAGCATCGCAGCCCCAAACTTTAAGAAACGACAACTTTGGTTTCTTGCCAAACCACAGTTCATAAGGCGTCGTCTCAACGGATTTAGATGGTGCCCTATTTAACGTGAATGCGGCCGTCTCTAAAGCATAACCCCAAAACGATAGCGGTAAATCGGTAAGAGACATCATAGATCGCACCATATCAAGTAAAGTACGATTACGATGTTCGGACACACCATTTCGTTGTGGTGTTCCGGGTGGTGTGAGTTGTGAAACTATTCCGCATTGTTTCAAATGTAAACCAAACTCATAACTCAAATATTCTCCTCCACGATCAGATCGTAGAAACTTTATTTTCTTGTTACGATGATTTTCCACTTCACTCTGAAATTCTTTGAACTTTTCAAATGTTTCGGACTTGTGCTTCATTAAGTAGATATACCCATATCTTCTCAAATCATCTGTGAAGGTGAGAAAATAACGATATCTGCCACGAGCCTCAACATTCATCGGACCACATACATCTGTATGTATGATTTCCAACAAATCTGTTGCTCTCTCCATAGTTCCGGAGAACGGTGTTTTAGTCATCTTGCCCATGAGGCACGGTTCATAAGTACCAAGTGATTCATAATCAAGTGATTCCGTAAGTCCATCAAGATGGAGTTTCTTCATGCACTTTACACCGATATGACCTAAACGGCAGTGCCACAAATAAGTTGCACTATTATTATCAACTCTGCATCTTTTGGCTTCAACATTATGAATATGTGTATCACTACTATCGAGATTCAATAAAAATAGACCACTCTTCAAGGGTGCATGACCATAAAAGATATTACTCATATAAATAGAACAACCATTATTCTCTCGATTTAAATGAATAACCGTCTCGCATTAAACAAGATCCAGATATAATGTTCATGCTCAACGGCGCACCAAATAACAATTATTCAGGTCTAAAACTAATCCCGAAGGTAGATGTAGAGGTAGCGTGCCGACCGCGATCACATCGACTTTGGAACCGCTTTCCCACGCGCATCGTCACCTCGCCCTTGGCGATGCTCGCTTATTCCAGTACTCCTGCTTCGAGTTGCAAATATTAGCAATGTAACCAGTATCAAATACCAGTGCTACTACGAGCTCTAGTTAGGTACACATCAATAACATGTATATCACATATACCTTTGCTCACTTTGCCATCCTTCTTATCCGCCAAATACTTGGGGCAGTTCCGCTTCCAGTGTCCAGTCTGCTTGCAATAGAAGCACTCAGTTTTAGGTTTAGGTCCAGACTTGGGTTTCTTCTCTTGAGCAGCAACTTGCTTGCCGTTCTTCTTGAAGTTCCCCTTCTTCTTCCCTTTGCCTTCTTCTTGAAACTAGTGGTCTTGTTGACCATCAACACTTGATGCTCCTTCTTGATTTCTACCTCCGCTGCTTTCAAAGATCGCGAAGAGCTCGAATAGTCTTGTTCATCCCTTGCATATTATAGTTCATCACGAAGCTCTTGTAGCTTGGTGGCGTGATTGGAGAATTCATCAATGACACTATCATCGTGAAGATTAAATCCCAGTTGAATCAAGTGATTGTTATACCTGACATTACGAGTATGTGTTCACCGACGAACTATTCTCCTCCATCTTGCAGCTGTAGAACTTATTGGAGACTTCATATCTCTCAATCCGGGCATTTGCTTGAAATATTAACTTCAACTCTGGAACATCTCATATGCTCCATGATGTTCAAAACGTCGTTGAAGACCCGGTTCCAAGCCGTAAAGCATGGCACATCGAACTATAGAGTAGTCATCGCTTTGCTCGCCAGACGTTCTTAACGTCGTCGGTTGCCTCAAAGAAGAAGTTCGCACCCAGCGGTGCTTCCGGGGCGTAACTCTTTCAGGCAGCAATGAGGATAATCCTCGAGTTACTGAGACCCAATCCGTGTAATTGCTACCATCATCTTTCAACTTTGCTTTCTCAAGGAACACATTAAAATTCAATGGAACAACAAAGACGAGCCATCTATCTACAAACAAACATAGACAAGCAAGATACTATCAGGTACTAAGTTCATGATAAATTTAAGTTCAATTAATCATATTACTTAAGAACTCCCACTTAGACAGACATCTCTCTAGTCATCTAAGTGATCATGTGATCCATATCAACTAATCCATAACCGATCAACACGTGAGATGGAGTAGTTTTCAATGGTGAACATCACTATGTTGATCATATCTACTATATGATTCACGCTTGACCTTTCGGTCTCTGTGTTCCGAGGCCATATCTGCATATGCTAGGCTCGTCAAGTTTAACCTGAGTATTCTGCGTGTGCAAAACTGGCTTGCACCCGTTGTAGATGGACGTAGAGCTTATCACACCCGATCATCACGTGGTGTCTCGGCACGATGAACTTTGGCAACGGTGCATACTCAGGGAGAACACTTCTTGATAATTTTAGTGAGAGATCATCTTAAAATGCTACCGTCAATCAAAGCAAGATAAGATGCATAAAGGATAAACATCACATGCAATCAATATAAGTGATATGATATGGCCATCATCATCTTGTGCTTGTGATCTCCATCTTTGAAGCACCGTCATGATCACCATCGTCACCGGCGCGACACCTTGATCTCCATCATAGCATCGTTGTCGTTACGCCATCTATTGCTTCTACGACTATCGCTACCGCTTAGTGATAAAGTAAAGCAATTATAGGGCGTTTGCATTTCATACAATAAAGCGACAACCATATGGCTCCTGCTAGTTGCCGATAACTTCGGTTACAAAACATGATCATCTCATACAATAAAATATAGCATCACGTCTTGACCATATCACATCACAACATGCCCTGCAAAAACAAGTTAGACGTCCTCTACTTTGTTGTTGCAAAATTTACGTGGCTGCTACGGGCTTAGGAAGAACCGTTCTCACCTACGCATCAAAACCACAACGATAGTTTGTCAAATAGACTCCGTTTTAACCTTCGCAAGGACCGGGTGTAGCCACACTCGGTTCAACTAAAGTGAGAGAGACAGACACCCGCCAGCCACCTTTAAGCACGAGTGCTCGTAACGGTGAAACCAGTCTCACGTAAGCGTACGCGTAATGTCGGTCCGGGCCGCTTCATCTCACAATACCGCTGAACCAAAGTATGACATGCTGGTAGGCAGTATGACTTATATCGTCCACAACTCACTTGTGTTCTACTCGTGCATATAACATCAACGCATAAAACCTTGCTCTGATGCCACTGTTGGGGAACGTAGTAATTTTAAAAAATTTCCTACACACACGCAAGATCATGGTGATGGCATAGCAACGAGAGGGGAGAGTGTTCGTCCATGTACCCTCGTAGAACGTAAGCGGAAGCGTTATCACAACGCGGTTGATGTAGTCGTACGTCTTCACGATCCGACCGATCCAAGCACCGAACGTACGGAGCCTCCGAGTTCAGCACACATTCAGCTCGATGACGATCTCCGGCCCTCAAATCCAGCAAAGGCTCCGGAGATGAGTTCCATCAGCACGACGGCGTGGTGACGATGATGATGTTCTACCGGCGCAGGGCTTCGCCTAAACTCCACGACGATATGACCGAGGTGGAATATGGTGGAAGGGGGCACCGCACACGGCTAAGGAAAGATCCGTAGATCAACTTATGTGTCTATGGGGTGCCCCTGCCCCCGTATATAAAGGAGGGAGGGGGGAGGCCGGCCGGCCCCTTTGGGTGCGCCAAGGGAGGAGGAATCCTCCTCCTAGTAGGAGTAGGATTCCTCCTTTCCTACTCCTACTAGGAGGGGGAAGGAAGGGGGAGAGGGGGGAAGGAAAGGGGGGCGCCGCCCCCCTCCTAGTCCAATTCGGACCAGAGGGAGAGGGGGAGCGCGGCCCACCCTGTCCGCCCCTCTCTCTTCCCACCTAGGCCCATGTGGCCCATTAACTCTCCCGGGGGGTTCCGGTAACCCCCCGGCACTCCGGTTTTTCTCCGAAAACTCCCGGAACCTTTCCGGTGTCCGAATATAGTCGTCCAATATATCAATCTTTATGTCTCGACCATTCCGAGACTCCTTGTCATGTCCGTGATCACATCCGGGACTCCGAACAAACTTCGGTACATCAAAACTTATAAACTCATAATAAAACTGTCATCGAAACATTAAGCGTGCGGACCCTACGGGTTCGAGAACTATGTAGACATGACCTAAAACCATTCTCGGTCAATAACCAATAGCGGGACCTGGATGCCCATATTGGTTCCTACATATTCTACGAAGATCTTTATCGGTCAAACCGCATAACAACATACTTTGTTCCCTTTGTCATCGGTATGTTACTTGCCCGAGATTTGATCGTCGGTATCCAATACCTAGTTCAATCTCGTTATCGACAAGTCTCTTTACTCGTTCCGTAATACGTCATCTCATAACTAACTCATTAGTTACATGCTTGCAAGGCTTAGGTGATGAGTATTACCGAGAGGGCCCAGAGATACCTCTCCGACAATCGGAGTGACAAATCCTAATCTCGAATTATGCCAACCCAACATGTATCTTCGAAACACCAGAGAGCACCTTTATAATCACCCGATTCGTTGTGACGTTTGGTAGCACACAAAGTGTTATTCCGGTAAACGGGAGTTGCACAATCTCATAGTTGTAGGAACTTTGTATAAGTCATGAAGAAATCAATAGCAGTATACTAAACGATCAAGTGCTAGGCTAACGGAATGGGTCATGTCAATCACATCATTCTCCTAATGATGTGATCTCATTAATCAAATGACAACACATGTCTATGGTTAGGAAACATAACCATCTTTGATTAATGAGCTAGTCAAGTAGAGGCATACTAGTGACTATGTGTTTGTCTATGTATTCACACATGTATCATGTTTCCGGTTAATACAATTCTAGCATGAATAATAAACATTTATCATGATATGAGGAAATAAATAATAACTTTATTATTGCCTCTAGGGCATATTTCCTTCAGAACCGTGGCATAGAATTGGGCCACAATATCAGCATCAAAGTCCTTGTTGAATTTCATGACCCCAAGAATGTTCAGTTGAGTGCACATCTGAAGAGCTTCACCAAAGTAGTCAGGATCTTGCTCCATATGGTCAGTGTCGATGGAGTGCACATTGACAAAGAAATTCTTCTTGGTTTTGAGAACATCGAAGAAGATGGCAAACTGGAACTTGGACCAGAACGGACGGTTGACCAAAGTGGGTTCTTGGGCATGTTCATACAGATTGCGGCGGCGCCTTGCCCAGAAATCCTTTTGTGGCATCTCTGGCACAGTCTTGCTGGGCTTGGGCTTGACCCCTGACTTCTTCTGGAGTTGAGGTGGAGGTGCAGCACTTGAGGATCCTCCGGCAGGCTCGGTGGTACGGTAGCGCTTGGACGTGGCACGTCCGGGATTGACACGACGAGCCTGATGCTCAGGGACCTCATCACCTGGAACCACACACAAGAACACGCAAACAACCACAAAGCACAAGCATAAGCCAGAAAACATGAGCAAAAGATCAATGAAGGGTAGAAATGGAGTGGAATGTGATAGATGGCGGTAGTACCGCGACATGCTAGCGGTAGTACCGCCATGAGCGGTAGTACCGCTCCACAGGGAGCGGTAGTACCGCTCCAAGCGGTAGTACCGCCCTGGAGAGGGCGGTAGTACCGCTCGGGGCGGGGAAACAGCAGTTTCCTACTACCGTGGACAGATTCGGCACTACCGTCCTACCAAATTCAAAAATACTCCAACCAAACATCAATCCACACTGCCTAGAAGCATTCTCCATCCTACTCAAGCCTAGATTTGGCCAAAACTCTAAAGATGCAACTGCTACTGCCCCTAAGATGCTAGATTGGAAACCTAGACAAAAAGAACAAGAGAACGGGGCAATACCGCATCCATGGCAAGAGGACGAGGTGGGGATCGCTTCCACCGAAGGGATGGAGAGGGACGACCGGAGAGGGAGATCCGCGGACCTCTCCATGGCGCCGTTCTGTCAGAGAGAGAGAAAAAAAGTAGGGGCGGCGAATGGGTATGGGGAGAAGAAACCCCCCCCTCGATATAACCCCCGCCGTGCCTCTCGGTGTAGTATCATGTTGGGAATGATAGTACCGCTTAGAGCGGTAGTACTGCTTCAACAACAAGTGTAGTACCGCCAGCAACCAAACACTGCTACTAGAGCAAAAAAATGCATGAAAAAGACGGGAAAGCAAAGAAACTAAAAACAAAGATCAACAAGACACCAAAAACACGAGTAACGAACCAGAACCCACTCCTTCAAGGCAACCAAACAAAAGAGACACGGGCTCTGGCCTCTCTCAAGAGAGGGCGATGGCCGGAGCCACCTACGTTTGAGTCAATTGGTATGGCACCGCGAAGAATTATCCTTGGGCCCATGACCAAAACTCGTCTTTGAAGCACAAGTACCATCAAAAATGGCTAATGTGAAAGAGTTGATCGTTTTATGCATAATGGGGGGAGGGAGAGTTCATTGAGAGAACAACACTCCCCCTATGTCCATGCCTACATCTAAACGAGACACAAGTTGAGTGTGGTGGGGGGTGCACGGGTTCAAGTCACATTGCTCAAATCAATGATATTTAGCTCGTGCCTTAACTCGCGAAATCTTGCTTCATCCAAGGGGTTCGTGAAAATATCTGCAAGGTTATCATGAGTGTTGACATACTTAACCTCGATCTCCCCTCGCCTAATGTGATCCCGGATTAAGTGATACCGAATCTCAATGTGCTTCGTCTTAAAGTGTTGCACCGGGTTGAGAGAAATCTTGATGGCACTTTCATTATCACACCAAAGAGGCACTTTGTCACAAATGACACCGTACTCCTTTAAAGTTTGCCTCATCCATAGGAGTTGAGCACAACAACTGCCGGCCGCCACATACTCTACTTCGGTGGACGAGAGAGACACACAACTTTGCTTCTTGGAAGACCAACTTACCAAAGAGCAACCAAGAAATTGGCACCCTCCGGAAGTGTACTTCCTATCCACTTTGTCTCCCGCCCAATCGGAATCTGTGAAACCTTCAAGCTTGAAGTTTGCTCCTCTTGGGTACCATAAGCCAAAGTTTGTGGTATGAGCCAAATATCAAAAGATTCGCTTGACCGCCACAAAGTGACTTTCCTTTGGTGCGGCTTGAAAACGTGCACACATCCCCACACTCAACATGATATCCGGTCTAGATGCACAAAGGTAAAGCAAGGAGCCAATCATGGAGCGATATACCTTTTGATCCACCGCTTTACCATTGGGATCGATGTCAAGTTGGCACTTGGTAGGCATTGGTGTAGACGCCGGCTTGACATCACTTAGCTTGAATCTTTTAAGCATGTCTTGAGTGTATTTGGCTTGGTTGATGAAGGTTCCTTCTCTTCTTTGTTTGATGTCAAAACCAAGGAAGAACTTCAACTCTCCCATCGAAGACATCTTAAACTTGGAGGTCATGACAGCGGCAAATTCCTCATTGAAATCTTTGTTAGGAGAACCAAAGATAATATCATCAACATATAGTTGGCATACAAACAACTCCCCGTTAACCTTCTTAGTAAAAAGAGTGGGATCGATTAGCCCTACTTCAAATCCACGATCTTGTAGCAACTCTGTAAGGTGGTCATACCACGCACGTGGGGCTTGTTTAAGGCCATAGAGTGCCTTATCGAGTTGATACACATGATCCGGGAAGTAGGGGTCCTCAAACCCGGGGGGTTGCTTGACATAAACCAACTCATTAATAGGACCATTAAGAAAAGCACTTTTCACATCCATTTGTTGCAACTTAAAGTTTTGATGAGAAGCATAGGCAATCAACAAACGTATGGATTCAAGACGAGCAACGGGAGCAAAGGTTTCACCGTAGTCGATACCCTCGACTTGGGAGTAGCCTTGTGCTACCAATCTTGCCTTGTTGCGAATGATGTTCCCATGAGCATCTTGCTTGTTCTTAAAGATCCACTTGGTTCCAATGACATTGTGGTTCCCCGATGGCCTTGGCACCAATCTCCATACTTGTTGTACTCGAAGTTGTTGAGTTCTTCATGCATGGCATTGAGCCAACCCGAGTCTTCGAGCGCCTCATAGACCTTTTGGGGTTCAACACAAGAGACAAACGCGTGATGTTCACAATAGTTTGCTAATTGTCTACGAGTGCTTACCCCCTTTCTTAGGCTTCCAACTATGTTTTCCATGAGATGGCCTTGAGTGGTGAGCTTGGAAGCAATCTTCACGGCGCGACGCTCTAATTCCTCCTCGGATGTGGAGGAAGGAGGGTTGACTTGATCATCTTGAGCGCCGTCTTGAGCTTGTTCTTGATCTTGAGTTTGCTCTTGATCTAGAACTTGCTCGAGGGGGAGAACTTGACCTTGGGCATCACTTATAGGTTCTCCACCATCTTGAGGTTGATCTTGCCCTTGGTCTTGTTCACAAGGTTGAGGGCCTTCACTTTTTTCTTCGGAAGTGTGTGGGTCTTGATGAGGTGATGGCTCTACTTGAGTAGAGCATTGTCCTCCTCCTTCAGCCACAAGGGGTTCCTCAATGGGTAGAATTTGACCAATACCCATTCTTCTTATGGCTTGGGGAGGAATTTCATCACCTACATCACAAGTACCACTTTGCTCCACTTGGGAGCCGTTATTTTCATCAAACTCCACGTTACATGTCTCCTCAATGAGTCCGGTGGACTTGTTGAGGACACGGTAAGCGTGAGAGTTTCTAGCATAACCAACAAATATGCCCTCATGAGCTCTAGCCTCAAATTTAGACAAACGAACACCTTTCTTGAGAATGAAACACTTACAACCGAACACCCGGAAGTACTTGAGGTTGGGCTTGTTGCCGGTGAGTATCTCATAAGGAGTCTTGTTCAAGCCTTTGCGAAGATAGAGCCGATTGGATGCATGACATGCGGTGTTGATGGCTTCGGCCCAAAGTTGTACGGAGACTTGAACTCCGCCATCATGGTCCTTGCCGCATCCATCAAAGTCCAGTTCTTCCTCTGTTCAACACCATTTTGTTGAGGGGTATAAGGTGCCGCATATTGATGCTTGATCCCCTCATCACTAAGAAACTCATCCAAGGTGTAGTTCTTGAACTCGGTGCCGTTGTCACTTCTTATTGTCAAGATCTTTGCATCATGTTGGCGTTGAGCTTCATTTGCAAAGTCGATGACGGTTTGTTGAGTCTCACTCTTCCTCTTGAAGAAGTATACCCAAGTGTACCTTGAATAATCATCCACAATCACCAAGCAATACTTTCTTCCTCCAAGACTATCAAAAGATGGAGGCCCGAAGAGATCCATGTGAAGGAGCTCCAAGGGTCTCTTCGAGTAGATGATGGTTGAAGGAGGGTGAGCCTTTCATGAAGCTTTCCTTCGATACAAGCCTTTGCAAGCACGATCTTTGGCAAAACTAACATTTGTTAGTCCACGAACATGGTCCCCCTTGAGAAGACTTTGCAAAGATCTCATATTGACGTGGGCTAAACGGCGATGCCAAAGCCATCCCACGTCAACTTTAGCCATTAGGCATGTCGCGGTCTTTGTGGGTTGCTCCGAAAAGTTAACCACATAGAGACCGTTCTTGACATGCCCAACAAAGGCTACTTTAAGAGTCTTGCTCCACAAGAGGGCCACGGTATCAATATCAAAGAATGTAGCAAAGCCCATGAGTGCAAGTTGACAAACGGAAAGTAAATTGAATGCAAGGGACTCAACAAGCATGACTTTCTCGATCGTTAGATCATGAGAAATGACAACCTTGCCGAGGCCCAATACCTTAGAATGTGATGCATCACCCCACTCGACATTGGTGGGCATAGATGGAATCTCTTGCACGTCCACCACCAAGTCCTTGCTCCGGTCATATGATTTGTTGCTCCACTATCGAGCAACCATGATCCCCACCGAAGCAAACACCTACACGAGATCAATGCTTGGTTTTAGGTACCCATTTAGTAATGGGTCCTTTGATGTTAGTAACAAGGGTCTTGGGAACCCAAATAGACCATTCAATGTACTCATAAGAAGAACCAACAAATCTAGCATAAACATGTCCATCACTAGCACGGCACAACACATATGAAGGGTTAAAGTCGACGGCTTTGTTTGAGGAAATGCTTTTGCCCTTTTGGACATCAAATTCCTTCACTTTCTCCTTCTTCTTCTTAGAAGCACCCTCTCCCTCTTTCACGAACGTTTGTTTGAGAGGAGGAGGACGATTGGCCTTGTTGTTATTCTTCTTCTTGCTCTTGGACTTGGGTGCAAACCCAATTCCTTCTTTGGCCACAGCTTCCTTTTGATTGCTCAAAAGGTCGTTGAGGTTTTTCTCACCTTGAATGCAAGACACAAGGCCTTTCTCAAGTTGATCCTTCAACTTGGCATTTTCCTCCACAAGATGCACATGCTCACAACAAGGGTTAGTAGCACATGCATTATCAATTAATACCATATGAGGAAAGGTGGCCTTTTCCTTGATTAGCTTGACTTGGAGTTGAGCATGAGACTCTTTGAGACTAGCATGAGTACCCTTCAAGACCTTGTGGGCCTTGTCAAGTATCTCAAACTCCTCTTTGAGTCTAGCATGATCAACCCCAAGTTTAGCCTTCTCGGAGGTTAGCACACGAGACATAACAAGAGCATGATCAAGATCTTTCTTTAACTTAGCATGGTCATCGTTGTGTGACTCCTCAAGAGTCAAACGATGCACACGCTCTTCCTCAAGAGCATTAGAGAGATCTGATATCTCATCGGCATAATCACGACTATGACCTTCCATCTTGGAGATGGTTTCTTCGTGAGCCTCGATCATGTCATTGGCCTCACCAAGTTGTTCCAAGAGAGCAACAAAGTGCTTCTTGGACTTTCCCTTGAGCTTACTCATAAAAGACTCAAATTCATTCACTTCCTCATTAGACTCAACATGTCCATCAACGCAATCCTCCAAGGAGGGATTAGTAATGATGGTAGTTGTGATGTTGGGGGTTACCTTGTTTGAAGCTTTAGCAGGCATCTAGCGGTGATGTTTTCGTTGGGTGATTCGAAGAGAGACACCCGGGGAGTAGCAATGGCAATGGACGCCATGGCCGTTGCTTCTTCATTTTCATCATCATCGTCATCCTCTTGGTATTCTTCTTGAACCACCAACCCACGAGTGGGAGTCTTTTTGGCGAAGTTGCTCTTGTTGGGAAGGACTTGGCTTTGTCTTTCCGAATGAACTTGCCACCATTGTCTTCCCGCTTCTCGTAAGGACAATCCGCAACGATATGGCTCACATTGCCACAGTTGAAGCAAGTTCTAACTCATTGCTTGCCCTTGCCGCCACTTGAGTTGTTCTTGTTGAAGTTGGGTCTTGAGCTCTTCTTGCTCCAAAATTGTCTTGAAGCATGGGCCATGTGCTCATGGTGGTCAAACTTGGTGTCTTCGGGGTTGCTTTCCTCATCTTCCACTTCTTCCTCTTCTTCCATAGTAACCTTGGCCTTCAAAGCAAGGTTAGGCTTCTTTGCTCTTTGAGAACGGAGCATCACATTGTCGGCGGTCTTGTCCAAAATGCTCATTGCAACGAACTCATCCAACACTTCACTTGAGGTCATGGTGTGGAAGTCCGGTCGTTGACGAATGACGGAGGACATGGCCTCGTTGTAAGGCATCATGGCCTTGAGGAACTTCCGCTTGATCCAATTGTCATCCGTGTCCTTGCTTCCATGATCTCGAAGTGCCACCGCGAGTTTGGTCACTCTTCGAAAGAGCTCACGAGGTTCTTCATCTTCTTTCATTGCAAACTCATCGGCTTCATCTTGCACCACTTCATAGTTGGAGCGTTGAATGCTAGTACTTCCACGATAGAGACCCTCGACACTTTTCCATGCTTCTTTAGCCACGACGTGGGGTCGAAGGTGAGGTAGATCTTCGGGAAGGATTGCGTCTTGGATGATGAAGAGAGCACTCTCATTGAATTGATTGTCCACGGCTTCTCGAGGGGTGAAGTTGCTTGGGTCATGAGGATAAAAACCTTCTTCAATGACTCTCCAAAGGTTAGTGTTCACATGTTTCAAATGACGCTTAAAGCGATAGACCCAATTATCAAAATCTTCAAGTGGAGGGGATTGGCCCTCCATAAACCGGGGGTTCCACATGGGCAAAGATGTCGATGCCATTTCTACCACTAGTAGAAGGACTCTTTTCATTGTTAGCTTCCCCCTTGTCGGAGATAGCATCCGTCACCTTGTTAGTAGGATCACCCACTTTCATAGGCGCGGTAGATAGTTTAAGTCCCTCTAGAAAATCATTAAACATACTTTTAACCTCGGCTGTCATGGAGGTTTTCAATGTGTCTAAAGCCACATTGAATTCCTCACGAGAGACCGAGGTTCCCCCTTCGGCCGAAGACGAGATGGGATTCACACTGGAGTGTTCCTCCGCACCATCGTTGGAGTCAACCATACTCTTTGGACGGTAAAGTCCTTAATAAAGAGACGAGGCTTTGATACCAATTGAAAGGATCGATATGGTTGACTAGGGGGGGGGGGTGAATAGGCAACTAACAATTTTTAACCTTTTCTTTACCAAATTAAACTTTTCAACAAAACAGGTTGTCTAGATGTGCAACTAGGTGAGCAACTTATATGATGCAATAACAACTAGTACACAAGCAAGCAAGGGATGTAACAACAAGTAAGCTTGCAAGAGTAAAGGCGCGAAATAACCAAGAGTGGAGCCGGTGGAGACGAGGATGTGTTACCGGAGTTCCTTCCTTTTAAAGGGAAGTACGTCTCTGTTAGAGCGGTGTGGAGGCACAATGCTCCCCAAGAAGCCACTAGGGCCACCGTATTCTCCTCACGCCCTCACACAATGCGAGATGCCATGATTCCACTATTGGTGCCTTTGAAGGTGGCGACCGAACCTTTATAAGCAAGGTTGGGGCTATCTCCACAACAATTGGAGGCTCCCAACAACAACAACAACACCACAAAGCTTCACCACAATGGAGTATGGCTTCGAGGTGACCTCAACCGTCTAGGGTGCTCAACACCCAAGAGTAACAAGATCCGCAAGGGATAAGTGGGGGGAATCAAATTTCTCTTGGTGGAAGTGTAGATCTGGGCCTTCTCAACCAATCCCGAGCAAATCAACAAGTTTGATTGGCTAGGGAGAGAGATCGAGCGAAAATGGAGCTTTGAGCAACAATGGAGCTTTGGGGGAAAGAGGTAGGTCAACTAGGAGGAAGAAGACCCCTTTATATAGTGGGGGAACACATCCAACCGTTACCCCACTGAGCAGCCCCGCAGAGAGCGGTACTACCGCTGGGGCAGGGCGGTACTACCGCTGAGAGCGGTACTACCGCTCCCTGCCCAACGGTACTACCGCGCGGTAGGAGGAAGCCAGGCCACTGGCCCAAGAGCGGTACTACCGCGGGAGTAGGAGCGGTACTACCGCTTGGAGCGGTACTACCGCTTCTACTGCCGCTTGTAGTGCCGCAAAACCCGACACGAGAAAACACCGTCTCGAATCGAGGCGGTAGTAGGAGCGGTACTACTGCGGTACTACGGCCGAACCCTCGAGCGGTACTATCACTTCGGAGGAGCGGTACTACATTGTGGGGCTTCGCGGTACTATATCTGAGATCGTGGTACTACCACCGCACAGGTAAGCAGATAACGGAAGAGAAGTGCAGCTCCAATGATGCGAAGGGAAGACGACGGGTGTGATAGGGATGTGTACGTGTTGATTCCACCCTAGTCTTACCAAAGCGGATCCCCTCTTAATAGTACAGTGACTCCTACGAAACTAGTCCACCAACAACGGAGCGCATGAGTTCCACCGTCTTGAATAAAACACCGAGGGGAGGAAATCGTCTCGTGCCAATGGATGATTCTCTGAAAGAACTTAACGCACACGATTAGTCCGCAAAAGCATTGTCATCAATCACCAAAACCACTGGGGAATAAATATGCCCTTACACCATGGATTATACGCACTCTTTCACCCTTCCACCATTGCTAGCCTCTCTTGTATCGTGCAATTTTCGCAGGTACCATACACCCACCATTTACCTTCCGCAAAACAGCCACCATACCTACCTATCATGGCATTTCCATAGCCATTCCGAGATATATTGCCATGCAACTTTCCACCGTTCCGTTCATATGACACGCATTACTTTTGTCATATTGCTTTTTGCATGATCATGTAGTTGACATTGTATTTGTGGCAAGGCCACTTTCATAATTTTCATACATGTCGCTCTTGATTCATTGCATATCCCGGTACACCGCCGGAATCATTCATATAAAGTCATATCTTGTTCTAGCTTCGAGTTGTAAATCCATAAAAGTGTGATGATCTTCATTATTAGAGCATTGTCCTAGTGAGGAAAGGATGATGAAGACTATTATTCCCCCACAAGTCAGGATGAGACTTCGGACTTTACAAAAAAAGGAAAAAAGAGAAAGACCAAAAAAAAGATAGGCCAAAGAAAAAAAATAAAAAAAATAAAATGAGAGAAAAGAGAGAAGGGACAATGCTACTATCTCTTTTTCCACACTTGTGCTTCAAAATAGCACCACGATCTTCATAATAGAGAGTCTCATATGTTGTCACTTTCATATACTAGTGGGAATTTTTCATTATAGAACTTGGCTTGTATATTCCAATGATGGACTTCCTCAAAAGTGCCCTAGGTCTTCGTGAGAAAGCAAGTTGGATGCACCCCACTTAGTTTCTTTTGTTGAGCTTTCATATATTTATAGCTCTAGTGCATCTGTTGCATGGCAATCCCTACTCATTCTATTCCACATATAGTGCTATGTCCATGGCTCACGCTCATGTATTGCGTGAAAGTTGAAAAAGTTTGAGATTATTGAACTATGAAACAATTGCTTGGCCTATCATCGAGGTTGTGCATGATTAAATACTTTGTGTGATGAAGATAGAGCATAGCCATACTATATGATTTTGTAGGGATAACTTTCTTTAGCCATGTTATTTTGAGAAGACATGATTACTTTGATTAGTATGCTTGAAATATTACTATTTCTTATGTCAATATGAACTTTTATTTTGTATTCATTTGGATCTGAACGTTCATGCCACAATAAAGAAAATTACATTGAGAAGTATGCTAGGTAGCATTCCACATCAAAAATTTATTTTTTTATCATTTACCTACTGGAGGACGAGCAGGAATTAAGCTTGGGGATGCTTGATATGTCTCCAATGTATCTATAATTTTTGATTGTTCCATGCTATTATATTACCCCTTTTGGATGTTTATGGGCTTTATTTTACACATTTATATCATTTTGGGACTAGCCTACTAACCGGAGGCCCAGCCCATATTGCTGTTTTTTTGCCTATTTCAGTATTTCGAAGAAAAGAAATATCAAACGGAGTCCAAATGGAATGAAACTTCCGGGAGCGTGATTTTTGGAACAAACGTGATCCGGAGAGCTTGGAGTGCAAGTCAAGAAGCTCCCGAGGGCCCCACGAGATAGGGGCGCGCCCCCTGTAGGGCGCCCTGTCTCGTGGGCCCAGCGCCCACCGACGTACTTCTTCCTCCTATATATACCTACGAACCCCGAAAACATCCAGGAGCACCACGAAACACAATTTCCACCGCCGTAACCTTCTGTATCCGCGAGATCCCATCTTGGAGCCTTTGCCGACACTCTGCCGGAGGGGGAATCAACCACGAAGGGCCTCTACATCAACATCATTGCCCCTCAGATGAGTTGTGAGTAGTTTACCACAGACCTACGGGTCCATAGTTATTAGCTAGATGGCTTCTTCTCTCTTTTTCGATCTCAATACAATGTTGTCCCCCTCTCTTGTGGAGATCTATTCGATGTAAACTCTTTTTGCGGTGTGTTTGTCAAGATCCGATGAATTGTGGGTTTATGATCAAGTTTATCTATGAATAATATTTGAATCTACTCTGAATTCTTTTATGTATGATTGAGTTATCTTTGCAAGTCTCTTCGAATTATCAGTTTGGTTTGGCCTACTAGATTGGTCTTTCTTGCCATGGGAGAAGTGCTTAGCTTTGGGTTCAATCTTGCGGTGTTCTTACCAAGTGACAGAAAGGGTTGCAAGACACATATTGTATTGTTGCCATTGAGGATAACAAGATGGGGTTTATATCTTATTGCATGTGTTTATCCCTCTACATCATGTCATCTTGCTTAATGTGTTACTCTGTTCTTATGAACTTAATACTCTAGATGCAGGCAGTAGTCAGTCGATGTGTAGAGTAATAGCAGTAGATATAGGCAGGAGTCGGTCTACTTGTTATGGACGTGATGCCTATATACATGATCATGCCTAGATAATCTCATAACTATGCGCTTTTCTATCAATTGCTCGATAGTAATTTGTTCACCCACCGTAATACTTATGCTATCTTGAGAGAAGCCTCTAGTGAAACCTATGGCCCCCGGGTCTATCTCTTATCATATTTGCTTTCAATCTACCTTTATTTGCATCTTTACTTTTTGCATCTATATTATAAAATACCAAAAATATATTTATCTTATCATACTATCTTTATTAGATCTCACTTTCACAAGTGGCCATGAAGGGATTGACAACCCCTTTATTGCGTTGGTTGCGAGTTCTCAGTTTGTTTGTGTAGGTGCGTGGGCCTTTTGAGGAGCCTCCTACTAGATTGATACCTTGGTTCTCAAAACTGAGGGAAATACTTACGCTACACTTTGCTCATCACCCTCTCCTCTTTGAGGAAAACCAACGCAAGCTCAAGACGTAGCAGGATCGAGCTCTGGTTGACCTACGAGGTCTAGTAGTAACTTGATCTGAAGGTTCATGAACATCATCATTAGTTTCCTCTCTAGTTGATGTAGGCATCATCGGAATGGATTTCTTGGATGAGCTACTTTCCAAATTGAGTGAAGGTACAATTACCTCATCAATTTCTACTTTCCTCCCACTCACTTCTTTCGAGAGAAACTCCTTCTCTGGAAAGGTTCCATTCTTGGCAACAAAGATCTTGCCTTCGGATCTGTGGTAGAAGGTGTACCCAATTGTTTCCTTAGGGTATCCTATGAAGACGCACTTCTCCGATTTGAGTTCGAGCTTATGGGGCAGAAGCCTTTTGACATAAGCATCGCATCCCCAAACTTTAAGAAATGACAGCTTAGGTTTGTTGCCAAACCACGGTTCATGTGGTGTCGTCTCAACGGATTTTGACAGTGCCCTATTAACGTGAATGCAGCTGTCTCTAATGCATAACCCCAGAATGATAGTGGTAAATCGGTAAGAAACATCATAGACCGCACCATATCTAATAAAGTACGGTTATGACGTTCGGACACGCCATTACGCTGTGGTGTTCCAGGTGGCGTGAGTTGTGAAACTATTCCACATTGTTTTAAATGAAGGCCAAACTCGTAACTCAAATATTCACCTCCACGATCAGATTGTAGAAACTTTATTTTCTTGTTACGATGATTCTCCACTTCACTCTGAAATTCTTTCAACTTTTCAAATGTTTTAGACTTGTGTTTCATTAATTAGGTATACCCATATCTGCTCAAATCATCTGTGAAGGTCAGAAAATAACGATACTCACCGCAAGCCTCAACACTCATCAGATCGCATACATCGGTATGTATTATTACCAATAAGTCATTGGTTCGCTCCATTGTTCCGGAGAACGGTGTTTTAGTCATCTTGCCCATAAGGCATGGTTCGCAAGTATCAAATGATGCATAATCATGTGATTCCAAAAGTCCATCTGCATGGAGTTTCTTCAAGCGCTTTACACCAATATGACCTAAACGGCAGTGCCACAAATATGTTGCTCTATCATTATCAACTTTGCATCTTTTGGCATCCATATTATGAATATGCGTATCACCACAATCGAGATACAACAAAAATAGACCACTCTTGAAGGGTGCATGACCATAAAAGATATTACTCATATAAATAGAACAACCATTTTTATCTTATTTAAATGAATAACTGTCACGCACTAAACAAGATCCAGATATAATGTTCATGCTCAACGCTGGCACCAAATAACAATTATTTAGGTCTAAAACTAATCCCGAAAGTAGATGTAGAGGTAGCGTGCCGACGGCGATCACATCGACCTTGGAACCATTCTCGAGGCGCACCGTCATGTCGTCCTTAGCCAATCTTCGTTTAATCCGTAGTCCTAGTTTCGAGTTACAAATATGAGCAACTGAACCAGTATCAAATACCCAGGCGCTACTACGAGCATTAGTAAGGTACACATCAATAACATGTATATCAAATATACCTTTGATCACTTTGCCATCCTTCTTATCCGCCAAATACTTGGGGCAATTCCACTTCCAGTGACCAGTCCCTTTGCAGTAGAAGCAATCAGTTTCAAGCTTGGGTCCACTTTGGGCTTCTTCCCGGGAGTGGCAACTTGCTTGCCATTCTTCTTGAAGTTCCCCTTCTTTCTCTTGCCCTTTTTCTTGAAATTAGTGGTCTTGTTAACCATCAACACTTGATGTTCCTTCTTGATTTCTACCTCCACAGCTTTGAGCATTGCGAAGAGCTCAGGAATAGTCTTTTCCATCACTTGCATATTATAGTTCATCATGAAGCCTTTGTAGCTTGGTGGAAGTGATTGGAGAAATATGTCAATGACACAATCATCTAGAAGATTAAATCTTAGCTGAGTCAAATGATTATAATATCCAGACATTCTGAGTATGTGTTCACTGATAGAACTGTTCTCCTCCATCTTACAGCTATAGAACTTGTTGGAGACTTCATATCTCTCAATTCAGGCATTTGCTTGAAATATTAACTTCAACTCCTAGAACATCTCATATGGTCCATCACGTTCAAAAAGTCTTTGAAGTCCCGATTCTAAGCCGTAAAGCATGGCACACTAAACTATCGAGTAGTCATCAGATCGAGCTTGCCAGACATTCATAAACTCAACATCTGCTCCTGCAACAGGCCTTTCACCTAGCGGTGCGTCAAGGACATAATTCTACTGTGAAGCAATGAGGATAATCCTCAAGTTACGGACCCAGTGCATGTAGTTGCTACCATCGTCTTTCAACTTAGCTTTCTCTAGGAACACATTAAATTCAAAGGAACGGTAGCATGTGCCATTTATCTACAACATAGATATGCCAAAACTATCAGGACTAAGTTCATGATAAATTAAGTTCAATTAATCATATTACTTAAGAACTCCCACTTAGATAGACATCCCTCAAGTAATCTAAATGATACGTGATCCAAATCAACTAAATCATGTCCGATCATCACGTGACATGGAGTAGTCTTCAATGGTGAACATCTCTATGTTGATCATATCTACTATATGATTCATGTTCCACCTTTTGGTCTCCAATGTTCAGAGGCCATGTTTGTACATGCTAGGCTCGTCAAGTTTAACCTGAGTATTCCGCATGTCCAAAACTGTCTTGCACCTGTTGTATGTGAACATAGAGCTTATCACACCCAATTATCACGTGGTATCTCAACATGAAGAACTGTCACAAAGGTGCATACTCGGGGAGAACACTTATACCTTGAAATTTAGTTAAGTGATCATCTTATAATGCTACCGCCATGCTAAGCAAAATAAGATGCATAAAGATAACAATCATATGCAATCATAATATGTGACATGATATGGCCATCATCATCTTGTGCTTTTGATCTCCATCTCCAAAGCAACGTCATGGTCTCCATTGTCACCGTCTTGACACCTTGATCTCTATCGTAGCGTCATGGTCGTCTCGCCAATTATTTCTTCTACAACTATTGCTACCGCTTAGTGATAAAGTAAAGCAATTACATGGCGTTTGCATTTCATACAATAAAGCGACAACCATAAGGTCCTGCCAGTTGCCGATAACTATTACAAAACATGATCATCTCATACAACAACGTATATCACATCATATCTTGACCATATCACATCACAACACGCCATGCAAAAAACAAATTAGACGTCCTTTACTTTGTTGTTGCAAGTTTTACGTGGCTGCTACGGGCTTCTAGCAAGAACCGTTCTTACCTACGGCACAAAACCACAACGCTGATTTATGAAGTTTGTTGTTTTAACCTTCAACAAGGACCCGCCGCAGTCAAATTCGATTCAACTAAAGTAGGAGAAACAAACACCCGCCAGCCACCTTTATGCAAAACTAGTTGCATGTCTGTCGATGGAACTGGTCTCATGAACGTGGACATGTAAGGTTGGTCCGGGCCGCTTCATCCAATAATACCATTGAATAAAACTAAGACATTGGTGGTAAGCAGTATGACGATCACCGCCCACAACTCTTTGTGTTCTACACATGCATATCATCTACACATAGACCTGGCTCTGATACCACTATTGGGAAATGTAGCATGCAATTTTTAGAAAATCCTGCGCTCACGCAAGATCTATCTAGGAGATGCATAGCAACGAGAGGGGGAGAGCATCTTCATACCCTTGAAGATCGCTAAGCGGAAGCATTTATCAACGTGGTTAATGTTGTCGTTGATACGCCTCCATCGTATCTACTTTTCCTAACGCTTTTTCTCTTGTTTTGGATACTAATTTGCATGATTTGAATGAAACTAACCCTGGATTGACGTTGTTTTCAGCAGAACTACCATGGGGTTGTTTTTTTTGCAGAAATAAAAGTTCTTGAAATGGAACGAAACTTTGCGAGGATTTTTTATATCAATGAAGAGAATTTCTGGAGCCAAGAGATACCCGAGGGGGCACCTAGGTGGGCACAACCCACCAGGGGGCGCCTCGCCCCCCAGGCGCGCCCAGGTGGGTTGTCCCCACCTGGTGGCCCCGCTAACCCTAAAACCGACGCTATAAATCACATCATTTCAGAAAAAATAGGCAGAAAGAATTATCGTGTTTCACGAGACGGAGCCACCGCCCTCTCCTGTTCTTCATCGGGAGGCCAGATTTGGAGTCCGTTTGGGGGCTCCGGAGAGGGGGATCTTCGATCTTCATCATCACCAACACATCTCCATCGCCAATTCCATGATGCTCCCCACTGCGAGTGAGTAATTCCTTCGTAGGCTCGCTGGTCGGTCAGGAGTTGGATGAGATTCATCATGTAATCGATTTAGTTTTGTTAGGGCCTGATCCCTAGTATCCACTATGTTATGAGATTGATGTTGCTATGACTTTGCCATGCTTAATGCTTGTCACTTTGGGCCCGGGTGCCATGATTTCTGATCTGAACTGTTTATGTTATCACCATTATATCCATGTTCTAGATACGATCTTGCAAGTTATAGTCACCTACTATGTGTTATGATCCGGCAACCCCGGAGGGACAATAGTTGAGACCACTCCAGGTGATGACCGTAGTTTGAGGAGTTCATGTATTCACCGTGTGTTAATGCTTTGTTCCGATTCTCTATTACAAGGAGGCCTTAATGTCCCTAAGTTACCAATAGGACCCCGCTACCACAGAAGGGTAGGACAAAAGATGTCATGCAAATTCTTTCCATAAGCATGTATGACTATTTACAGAATACATGCCTACATTATATTTATGAACTGGATCTAGTGTTGTATCGCCCTAGGTTATAACTGTCTCATGATGAATATCATCCAACGAGTCACCGATCCAATGCCTACGAATTTACCTTATATTGTTCTTGCTAAGTTACTAATGTTGCTACTGCTATCGTTACTGCTACCAAATCACCGCTACAACTTTTACCGTTACTATTGCTGCTACTACTATTATCAAAACTATCATATTACCGTGCTACTAATCACCTTCCTGGACATAATTAATCTCCAAGGGTGGTTGAATTGACAACTCAGCTGCTAATACCTTCAAATATTCTTTGGCTCCCCTTGTGTCGAATCTATAAATTTGGGTTGAATACTCTACCCTCGAAAACCGTTGCGATCCCCTATTCTTGTGGGTTATCAAGACCTTTTTCTGGTGCCGTTGCCGGGGAGCATAGCTATATTTGTTGAGTCACTTGGGATTATTATCATATTGTCACTATGAAGAATCTGAAGGATGCTAAGACTAAGATTTTTCCCTCAAAGACGAGGGGAGGTAAGGAACTGCCATCCAGCTCCGCTTTAGATTCACCTTCTGTTATAAGTAAACTTGCAACACCACAACATGTTACTAATTCTTATATGTCACAAGTTATTGATGATGCTACTTGATACGTCACCAACGTATCTATAATTTTTTATTGTTCCATGCTATTATATTATCTGTTTTCAATGTTTAATAGGCATTTATATGCTATTTTATATTATTTTTGGAAATAACCTATTAACCGAGGGCCCAGTGCCAGATTCTGTTTTTTGTGCCTATTTTAGAGTTTCCCAGAAAAGGAATACCAAACGGAGTCCAAACGAAATGAAACCTTCGCGATGATATTTCTTGGACCGAAAGGAAACTAGAAGACTAGGATATGAAGTCGGAGACGCAACGAGGCGGTTGTCGGTGTCAAAACCGGCAGATCTTGGGTAGGGGGTCCCAATCTGTGCGTCAAGGCTGATAGTAACAAGAAGCAAGGGACACAGATGTTTACCCAGGTTCGGGCCCTCTCGATGGAGGTAAAACCCTACTTCCTGCTTGATTAATATTGATGATACGGGCAGTACAAGAGTAGATCTACCACGAGATCGTAGAGGCTAAACCCTAAGACCTAGCCTATGATGGTATGAATGTAATTGTGATCGGCCTTCTAAGGACCAACCTCTCCGGTTTATATAGACACCTAAGAGGGATAGGGTTTACATGGAGTCGGTTACAAGGAAGGAAATATAATATCCGGATCGCCAAGCTTGCCTTCCACGCCAAGGAAAGTCCCATCCGGACACGGGCCGAAGTCTTGACTCTTGTATCTTCAGGCTTCAATAGTCCAGACGTTGTACACAGTCCGGCTGTTCGGATACCCACTAATCCAGGACTCCCTCAGCGGCCACGAGGCAGGAGGACGTGACCAGGGGGTAGGGCACGCCCCCCTACCTCGTGGGCCTCTCATAGCTCCCCTTACCTAGTTAGTTTGCCTATATATACTCTTATACCCTGAAAACATCCAGGAGAGCCACGAAACAACTTTTCCACCACCGCAACCTTCTCTACCCGTGAGATCCCATCTAGGGACCTTTTTCAGCGTCCTGCCGAAGGGGGATTCGATCACGAAGGGCTTCTACATCAACAGCATTACCTCTCCGATGAAGCGTGGGTAGTTTACCACAGATCTACGAGTCCATAGTTATTTGCTAGATGGCTTCTTCTCTCTCTTTGATTGTCAATACCATGTTCTCCTTGATGTTCTTGGAGATCTATTCGATGTAATATTCTTTTGCGGTGTGTTTGCCGAGATCCGATGAATTGTGGATTTATGATTAGATTATTTATGAATATTATTTGGTTCTTCTCTGAATTCTTATATGCATGATTTGATATCTTTGCAAGTCTCTTTGAATTATCGGTTTAGTTTTGCCTACTAGATTGATCTTTCTTGTAATGGGAGAAGTGCTTAGCTTTGGGTTCGATCTTGCGGTGTCCTCTCCCAGTGACAGTAGGGGCAGCAAGGAACGTATTGTGTTGTTGCCATAGAGGATAAAAAGATGGGGTTTTCATCATATTGCTTGAGTTAATTCCTCTACATCATGTCATCTTACTTAATGCGCTACTCCATTCTTTACGAACTTAATACTCTGGATGCATGCTGGATAGCGGTCGATGTGTGGAGTAATAGTAGTAGATGCAGAATCATTTCGGTCTACTTGACACGGACGTGATGCCTATGTTCATGATCATTGCCTTAGATATCATCATAACTATGCGCTCTTCTATCAATTGCTCGGCAGTAATTTGTTCACCCACCGTAATATTTGCTATCTTGAGAGAAACCACAAGTAAAACCTATGGCCCCCGGGTCTCTTTTCCATAATATTGAATCTGTTTTACATCTTACTAGTTTCCGATCTACTATTTTGCAATCTTTTACTTTTCGATCTATAAACCAAAAATACCAAAAATATTTACCTTACAGTTTATCTATCACTATCAGATCTCACTTTTGCAAGTGACCGCGAAGGGATTGACAACCCCTTTATCGCATTGGGTGCAAGTTGTTGATTGTTTGTGCAGGTATTCGGTGACTTGTGCGTTGTCTCCTACTGGATTGATACCTTGGTTCTCAAGGAAAATGCTTACGCTACTTTGCTGCATCACCCTTCGCTCTTCAAGGGAAAACCAACACAAGCTCAAGAGGTAGCAAGAAGGTTTTCTGGCGCTGTTGCTGGGGAGATCTACGTCAAGTCGAGCCATACCAAGTACCCATCATAAATTCTTCTCCCTTGCATTACATTATTTGCCACTCGCCTCTCGTTTTCCTCTCCCCCACTTCTAAAACGATTTTCGAAAAGATTTGCCTTTTCTTCACCTTCTTCCCATATTTCTTTTTATTTGCGTTTCCATGTGCCTTCTATTTTCTTGCATCTTTGCTTGCTAAAAATGTTTTGATATGGATCCACTGAAAGTGTTCTACTTGGATCATCTTCGATCTATATGTGCTCGTGCTGAAACCCAAACTAGTTTAGTTGAGGGAAAATCTTTAGATGAGCATGCTCATTTTGTGCGTCACCGTTTGTCTGAAAAAGGGAGACTCTTATGGAATCAAATAAACAGTTTGCTGTGTTATGCTTGGAATGTTTGTGAAATTTATGATTTTACTTGTTGCTCTAAGAACCCTAAAAAACACCTTCCCTACCTATGTGAGTTTAATAATAATGAAATCTTATTTTTCTTATGCAAAAGGTGTTTATAGTTACTATGATATCGAACAAATTGAAGAATTTGTTGCTTTTAAGGGTGCTTATGAAGTTGCTTCTTTGATTGAAAAGTATGATATTACTCTCTACAAATCTGGAAATTTTGACATACTTCAATATTGAGTTGAAAAGAATTTACTGAGAGAATGATCGTTGCTTTGGAAGAATATAATGATATGCATGAATCTATAGATAATTATGATTCCGATGATTTGATTGAAATATCCCTTGATGAACATGACACTTGCTATTCTCTTGGCCATGATGCCAATATTTATGGAGATGAATTTGCTATAGTCCCTTATGATAAACATGAGATTGTTGTTATGCATCCATACTTAATAGTTCCTTCGATGAAAAGCATGATTGCAATGATGTTACTATAAATTCTATTAATGTCAATTGTGCTAGTAATATGCAAAACCCTAAGCTTGGGGATGCTAGTTTTGCTATATCTACTTTTTATTACAATGATCATGATTGGGGTGATTCTTCTTATAATCTTGAAATTTTATTTAAGCCCCATGATGATAATGAGATTGATAATAGTATTTGCACTATTATTGAAAGTGGGTTTGGAATACTATCAACTTTAGATCCCACATATTTGGAGAATGTTCAATCTTATGATTTTTTTTATAAAAGTGGGTTTGGAGAGGTCATGACTTTAGTTAATCTTAATCTCACTATTTTGGAAGAGTGTGAACTTGGCATGCATGTGGATCGTGTTAACAATATTTTATGTGATAGCTATTTTGTTGAATTTGCTTATGATCCCCCATGTAATTATTATGAGAGAGGAAAATATGGTTGTAGAAATTTTCATGTTACTAAATTACCTCTCGTTATGTTGAGATTGCTATTGTTTCTTTCCGCTTCCTTGCATATGCTAGTTTTTGCTTGCTATGATAATTTTTTTGCCTATAAGATGCCTATGCATAGGAAGTATGTTAGACTTAGATGTGTTTGTCACGTGTTTCATGATGCTCTCTTTGTGCTTCAATTCTTGTCTTTCATGTGAGCATCATCGAAATCTCAATGCCTAGCTAAGGGTGTTAAATGATAGCACTTGTTGGGAGGCAACCCAATTTTATTTTTGTTCTTTGCTTTTTGCTCCTGTTTAGTGCTCCCTCCGTTCCTAAATATAAGTCTTTTAAGAGATTCTAACATAGACAACATACGGATGTACATAGACATATTTTGGAGTGTAGATTCACACATTTTGCTCCGTATGTAGTCCATGTTGGAATCTCTAAAAAGACTTATATTTAGGAACGGAGGGAGTAATAAATAATTCATCTAGCCTATGGTTAGATGTGGTTTTATGTTTTAATTAGTGTTTGTGCCAAGTAGAACCTTTAGGATAGCTTACGGTGATAGTTGTGTTGATCCTGCTGAATATCAGAAACTTTTGCGCTTAGTAAATTAGTTTTGAAAATTCGCAGAAACATGATGTTAATCTGATTCTTCTTGATATGGATTTGTACACAAATTTCTCAGTTTTTCCTAATTTGGATGCATTTTTGGAGTTACATAAGTATTCTATAGTTACAGATTACTACAGACTGTTCTGTTTTTGACAGATTCTGTTTTTCGCGTGTTGTTTGCTTATTTTGATGAATCTATGGGTAGTATCAGGGGGTATGAACCATGGATAAGTTGGAATACAGTAGATATTACACCAATATAAATAAAAAATGAGTTTGCAACAGTATCTTAAAGTGGTGATTTATTTTCTTATACTAACAGAGCTCATGAGATTTTCTGTCGAGTTTTGTGTTGTGTAGTTTTCAAGTTTTGGGTAAGGATTTGATGGACTACGGAATAAGGAGTGGCAAGAGACAAAGCTTGGGTATTCCCAAGGCAACCCAAGGTAATATTCAAGGACAACCAAATGCCTAAGCTTGGGGATGCCCCGGAAGGCATCCCCTCTTTCGTCTTCGTCTATCGGTAACTTTATTTGAGGCTATATTTTTATTCACCACATGATATGTGTTTTGCTTGGAGCGTCTTGTATGATTTGAGTCTTTGATTTTTAGTTTACCACAATCATCCTTGCTGTACACACCTTTTGGGAGAGACACGCATAAATCATAATATATTAGAACTCTATGTGCTTCACTTATATTTTTTGAGCAAGGCAATATTGCTCTAGTGCTTCACTTATATTTTTTTAGAGCACGGCGGTGGCTTTATTTTATAGAAAATTTTGAACTCTCATGCTTCACTTATATAATTTTGAGAGTCTTTTATTAACAGCATGGTAATTTTCTTGGGCTATAAAGCTAGTCCTAATATGATGGGTATCCAAGATCGATATAATAAAAACTTTCATATGAAGTGCATTGAATACTATGAGAAGTTTGATTCTTTATGATTTTTTTGAGATATGAAGATGGTGATATTAGAGTCATGCTAGTGGAGTAATTGTGAATTTGAGAGATACTTGTGTTAAAGTTTGTGATTCCCGTAGCATGCACGTATGGTGAACCGTTATGTGATGAAGTCGGACCATGATTTATTTATTGATTGTCTTCCTTATGAGTGGAGGCCGAGATCGCGCGATGGTTAACTCCTACCAACCCTTCCCCTAGGATCATTCGTGTAGTACTTTGTTTTGATGACTTATAGATTTTTGCAATAAGTTTGTGAGTTTTTTATGACTAATGTTGAGTACATGGATTATACGCACTCTCAACCTACCACCATTGCTAGCCTCTCGTGCCCCGCAACTTTCACCGGTATCATACACCCACCATTACCTTCCTCAAAACAGCCACCATACCTACCTATTATGGCATTTCCATAGCCATTCCGAGATATATTGCCATGCAACTTTCCAGCGTTCCGTTTATTATGACACGCTCCATCATTGTCATATTGCTTTGCATGATCATGTAGTTGACATCGTATTTGTGGCAAAGCCACCGTTCATAGTTTTTTCATACATGTCACTCTTGAATCATTGCACATCCCGGTACACCGCCAGAGGCATTCACATAGAGTCATATTTTTTCTAAGCATTGAGTTGTAATTCTTGAGTTGTAAGTAAATAAAAGTGTGATGATCTTCATTATTAGAGCATTGTCCCATGTGAGGAAAGAATGATGGAGACTATGATTCCCCCACAAGTCGGGATGAGACTCCGGACGAAACAAAAAGAAAAGAAAAGAAAAAAAGATGCCATAAAAAATGAGAAGGCCCAAATAAAAAAAGAGAGAAAAGAGAGAATGGACAATGTTACTATCCTTTTTCCACACTTGTGCTTCAGAGTAGCACCATGATCTTCATTATAGAGAGTCTCCTATGTTGTTACTTTCATATACTAGTGGGAAATTTTCATTATAGAACTTGGCTTATATATTCCAATGATGGGCTTCCTCAAATGCCCTAGGTCTTCGTGAGAAAGTGAGTTGGATGCACACCCACTTAGTGTCTTTTTGAGTTTTCATACACTTATAGCTCTAGTGCATACATTGCATGGCAATCCCTACTCACTCACATTGATATCTATTGATGGGCATCTCCATAACCCGTTGATACGCCTAGTTGATGTGAGACTATCTTCTCCTTTTTGTTTTCTCCACAACCACCATTCTATTCCACCTCTAGTGCTATGTCCATGGCTCACGGTCATGTATTGCGTGAAAGTTGAAAAAGTTTAAAATACTAAAGTATGAGACAATTGCTTGGCTGAAACCGGGATTGTGCATAATTTAAATATTTTGTGTGATGAAGATAGAGCATAGCCAGACTATATGATTTTGTAGGGATAGCTTTCTTTGGCCATGTTATTTGAGAAGACATGATTGCTTTGTTAGTATGCTTGAAGTATTATTGTTTTTATGTCAATATTAAACTTTTGTTATGAATCTTTCAGATCTGATCATTCATGCCATAATAAGGAAAATTACATGGATAAATATGTTAGGTAGCATTCCACATCAAAAATTCTGTTTTTATCATTTACCTACTCGTGGACGAGCAGGAATTAAGCTTGGGGATGCTTGATACGTCTCCAACGTATCTATAATTTTTGATTGTCCCATGCTATTATATTATCTGTTTTGGATGTTTAGTAGGCATTTATATGCTATTTTATATTATTTTTGGGACTAACCTATTAGCCGAGGGCCCAGTGCCAGTTTTTGTTTTTTGTGTGCCTATATTAGAGTTTCGCAGAAAAGGAATACCAATCGGAATCCAAACGGAATGAAACCTTTGCGATGATCTTCCTTGGACCGAAAGGAAGCCAGAAGACTGGAAGATGAAGTCGGAGACGCAACAAGGCGGCCACAAGGCAGGAGAGCGTGCCCGGGGGTTTGTGCCCGCCCCCCTACCTCGTGGGCCCCTCGTAGCTCCCCTGACCTAGTTCCTTCGCCTATATATACTCTTATACCCTGAAAACATCCAGGAGAGCCACGAAACCACTTTTCCACCGCCGCAACCTTCTATACCCGTGAGATCCCATCTAGGGACCTTTTCCGGTGTCCTGCTGGAGGGAGATTTGATCACGGAGGGCTTCTACATCAACACCATTACCTATGCATCGGTTTCAAATTGTGTCTTCGGTCAATAGTTGGGTTGCCCGGCTCCTGTGCTTGCCTCCTACGTTCCGCTTTGTCTGGCTAGGTGTGCAAAGGGAGAACCACTGCGATTTTGCTTCCAGCTCGCATGGTTAAGCACCTCAGTGGAGAAAGCCGAAACTGACTGTCACAATAAGCGTAAACCGGTCAGCGGTCCGATGATTATGTTAAATGACAGGCCGTTCATAACATTGGCCGAAGTGTTTACGGCTTGACCTTGGCTGTCGCCGAACACTAACCGGGGGCTCGTAGCTAGCTTCCCCAGTTTAAAGCTCCTATGACTTAAGTGAAAGTTATGAAGCCCGCATATCTGATTGCCTCATTTCCGCTAACACAACTACCTTCGGGCACCGAGACGTCGGCTAAGGGTTGTGTTGTTACTGCGGAAACACCCTGTGTAGTATCTACAAAGGGGTAGAAGCTGACGATGGGGCACTTTCAACTGATAAACGGTCACAACAGAGTCAAAATAAACATATCATCGGCATTTGTATTTAATATACAAGGGCCGCCTTCTGTAATCATCGTTATAAAGCCATAAATATGCATCAATTTGACTTAAGATTTTTGCCAAGCTGGGTTACCTGGCTCCTATGCTTACCCCTACGTTTCTGATTGTTCGGCTAGGCGGTAAAGGGAGCACCTCTATGATTGTTACTACCGGGTCATCCGAGTTAGTACCTCAGACTGGGTGAAGCCGAAAGCTAGCAATCTTAAAGGATCACATTGGTCGGCAATGACGGAAGTGAAATTTTTAGTTCATTAATACCATAGAGTTCGGGAACTTTCCCCGAACTAAATCCTTAATATTTTTCTCCTGTATTGGTCGGAGGTGAGGTTTCATGATCATGGTTGGCATGACAACCTAAAGAAAGGAACCGATAGCGGGACTATTTCCTTTGGAAGATGTTTCTTACGTTCAAAAGTAATATAACATATCTCTCCGCGTACCTTTGTTTATAAAACCGTATGGCCGGATTGCCTTGTTTGTCGTAAATCTTTTCCCTCATAAAGGCTTTATAAAGTAGGACAAACACTCCTCGGCTACTGGCCAAGGAGGTGGAAGCTGATGGTCGGTCAACAAAGTTTTGTACAATGCGGATCTGAGCATTAATGATGTAAAGTACTTGGATACATAGAATCATTACACATAATTTGTGAGTTTTCTTTGGATATCGATCCTTAATTCGGCCACCCATGCCCACATTAAGGCTCGGGGCTACTGGGCTTCGTGCTCATTATTTATAAATATTAAAGGGGCACATCGATCCCCTGATCTGGTGTTGCCACCCGTCCAGTGTCTCGGGGGCTACTGCATCGCTTATTCAATGCAGAGAATTCAATGTGCTCAGTGTTCGGCATGACCGAACTATGGGCAAGCGCGTCTTTGAACGACAATAAGTACCATCTGGGACTTATTCGCCATCAAGCTAATATATCACGGTGACTTCTCACAACCCTCTCTCAGGGGCATTTCCGCCGATCATTATTTCTAATATATTACCCTGCGTTTCTATTCCTACGTATGCCGCTGAGCTAGGAGTTGATCCTCAGGCAGATTTTGCAAATCGACCCGAGTCTTGGGGGCTACTTGGATCAGCAGTTTTATGTTTTCCTTCAGGTGCATCTCGGGTTTTAGACCTACACACACCTTGAAGGCTGCAGGATATGCATATACCGGCTATATATCTCGGCAGAGAATAAGTTGCACCAATAAAAAATATTCACAAAAAATCAGCCCGCGGTCGGGGTGGTGCACCACCTCGGAAGCAGTCAGGCATAAAACTCAGGCGCCGGTGGCTAGCTCCATAGAGGCCATTTCTGGCATTAAGCACGGCTAAACTCCTTCACTTTTTAGAACCAAGGTGATCTATGAAACCTTGGATACAGTCCAGCGTTGGAGCTTGGATATAGTCCGGTGTTGGAGCTCGGATACTGTCCGGTGTTGGAGCTCGGATACATTCCGGCGTTGGAGCTCGGATACAGCCCGACATTGGTGCTCGATTGCAAAGGATACCTTGAATGCAGTCCGGCGATGGAGATCGGATGTAAGAGGACACCGCCGCACGGGAACAACTTCAAACCCGAGGTGTGGCATAAAAATAACAAGGGATTGATAAAGGACAAAGACTTGAAGGGCTCCTCGAATACCCGACGTGTGAAATCTTCAAATTTAGCTCGGCAATCCTCAAGATAGAAGATGGGAAGATCTGTTGAACCAGTTTTCAAGACCGACGACCGAAGATGAAGAATAGTTCGGAAGAACCGAGGAGCGTCCCCATGTTGAAGACCGGTTCAGGGAGCTACTGACGGTGTCCTGGACCAGGGGGTACTCACCACGTCGTCTCCTAGTCAGTTGGATTGGGCCGAGGACCCCCATGGCCGTTTACTCATGGGACAGTTCGGACAACCAAAGTATACACAAGGAAGATTCCACAAGACTTGGTGATCAAGACAAGGTCTCCTCCTCACCGGCGTATTCGGCTAGGACTCTTGTTAACCTGGGCTTCTGGTGCATTATATAAACCAGGGCCAGGCTAGTCGATAGATCATGATAACAATCATAACCTCATAGGCTAAACTTCTAGGGTTTAGCCATTACGATCTCGTGGTAGATCACCTCTTGTAATACTCATATTCATCAAGATCAATCAAGCAGGAAGTAGGGTATTACCTCTATAGAGAGGGCCCGAACCTAGGTAAACATTGTGTCCCCCGCCTCCTGTACCATTACCTTAGACGAACAGTTCAGGACCCCCTACCTGAGATCTGCCGGTTTTGATACCGACACTTGTCGATGTTCTTGGAGATCTATTCGATGTAATATTCTTTTGCGGTGTGTTTGCCGAGATCCAATGAATTGTGGATTTATAATCAGATTATCTATGAATATTATTTGGTTCTTCTCTGGATTCTTGTATGCATGATTTCATATCTTTGCAAGTCTCTTCGAATTATCGGTTTAGTTTGGTCTACTAGATTGGTTTTTCTTGCAATGGGAGAAGTGCTTAGCTTTGGGTTCAATCTTGCGGTGTCCTTTCCTAGTGACAGTAGGGGCAGAAAGGCACATATTGTATTGTTTCCATCGAGGATAAAAAGATGGGGTTTTCATCATATTGCTTGAGTTAATTCCTCTACATCATGTCATCTTACTTAATGCGTTACTCCGTTCTTTATGAACTTAATACTCTAGATGCATGCTGGATAGCGGTCGATGTGTGGAGTAATAGTACTAGATGCAGAATCGTTTCGGTCTACTTGACATGGACGTGATGCCTATGTTCATGATCACTGCCTTAGATATCATCATAACTATGCGCTCTTCTATCAATTGCTCGGTAGTAATTTGTTCACCCATTGTAATATTTGCTATCTTTCGAGAAGCCACTAGTGAAAACTATGGCTCCCGGGTCTTTTTTCCATAATACTGAATCTCTTTTACATCTTACTAGTTTCTGATCTACTATTTTGCAATCTTTTACTTTACAATCTATAAATCAAAAATACCAAAAATATTTACTTTACCATTTATCTATCTCTATCAGATCTCACTTTTGCAAGTGATCATGAATGGATTGACAATCCCTTTATCGCATTGGGTGCAAGTTTTTGATTGTTTGTGCAGGTATTCGGTGACTTGTTGCTACCTCTTGAGCATGCGTTGGTTTTCCCTTGAAGAGGAAAGGGTGATGCAGCAAAGTAGCGTAAGTATTTCCCTTAGTTTTTGAGAACCAAGGTATCAATCCAGTAGGAGGCTACACGCAAATCCCTCGTACCTACACAAACAAATAAGAACCTTGCAACCAACACGATAAAGTGTCAATCCCTTCACGGCCACTTGCAAAAGTGAGATCTGATAGAGATAATAATAAGATAAATATTTTTGGTATTTTTATGATATAGATTGGAAAGTAAAGATTGCAAAATAAAATAGATTGGAAACTTATATGATGGAAAATAGACCCGGGGGCCATAGGTTTCACTAGTGGCTCTCTCAAGATAGCATAAGTATTATGGCGGGTGAACAAATTACTGTCGAGCAATTGATAGAAAAGTGCATAATTATGAGAATATCTAGGCATGATCATGTATATAGGCATCACGTCCGCGACAAGTAGATTGAAACGATTCTACATCTACTACTATTACTCCACACATCGACCGCTATCCAGCATGCATCTAGAGTATTAAGTTCATAAGAACAGAGTAACGCATTAGGCAAGATGACATGATGTAGAGGGATAAACTCAAGCAATATGATATAAACCCCATCTTTTTATCCTCGATGGCAACAATACAATACGTGCCTTTGCTGCCCTCGCCACACCGGAAAGGACACCGCAAGATTGAACCCAAAGCTAAGCATTTCTCCCATTGCAAGAAAGATCAATCTAGTAGGCCAATCCAAACTGATAATTCGAAGAGACTTGCAAAGATAAACAATCATACATAAAAGAATTCAGAGGAGGCAAATATTGTTCATAGATAAACTTGATCATAAACCCACAATTCATCGGATCTTGACAAACACACCGCAAAAAGAATTACATCGAATAGATCTCCAAGAAGATCGAGGAGAACTTTATATTGAGATCCAAAGATAGAGAAGAAGTCATCTAGATAATAAATATGGACCCGAAGGTCTGTGGTAAACTACTCACACTTCATCGGAGAGGCTATGGTGTTGATGTAGAAGCCCTCCATGATCAATTTCCCCTCCGGCGGAGCACCGAAAAAGGCCCCAAGATGGGATCTCACGGGTACAGAAGGTTGCGACGGTGGAAATAGGGTTTCGTGGTGCTCCTGGATGTTTTCAGGGTATATGAGTATATATAGGCGAAGGAAGTCGACCAGGGGAGCCACGAGGGGCCCACGAGGGTGGGGGGCACGCCTACCTCCCTTCGGGCGCGCCTCCCTGCCTCGTGGCCGCCTCGTTTCTTTCTTGACGTCCACTCCAAGTCTCCTGGATTGCGTTTGTTCCAAAAATAACTCTCCCGAAGGTTTCATTTTTGGACTCCGTTTGATATTCCTTTTTTGCGAAGCACTGAAATAGGCAAAATAACAGCAATTTGGGCTGGGCCTCTGGTTAATAGGCTAGTCCCAAAAATAATATAAATGTGTATAGTAAATCCCAATAAACATCCAAAACGGGTAATATAATAGCATGGAACAATCCAAAATTATAGATACGTTGGAGATGTATCAAGCATCCCCAAGCTTAATTCCTGCTCGTCCTCGAGTAGGTAAATGATAAAAACAGATTTTTTGATGTGGACTGCTACCTAGCATATTTCTCAATGTAATTTTCTTATTGTGGCATGAATGTTCATATTCAAAAGATTCAATATAAAAGTTTAATATTGACATAAAAATAGTAATACTTAAAGCATACTAACAAAGTAATCATGTCTTATCAGAATAACATAGCCAAAGCAAGCTTATCATTACAAAATCGTATAGTTAGGCCATGCTTCATTTTCGTCACACAAAATGCTCCCATCATGCACAACCCCGGTTTCAGCCAAGCAATTGGTTCATACTTTTTAACGCGCTTCATCTTTTTCAACCCTCACGCAATACATGAGTGTAAGCCATGGATATAGCACTATGGGTGGAGTAGAGTATGATGATAGGGATTGTGTGAGAAGACAAAAAAAGGAGAAAGTCTCACATTGACGCGACCAATCAACATGCTATGGAGATGCCCATCAATTTATGTCAATGCGAGGAGTAGGGATTGCCATGCAACAGATGCACTAGATCTATAAATGCATGAAAGCTCGACAAAAGAAACTAAGTGGGTGTGCATCCAACTTGCTTGCTCACGAAGACCTAGGGAATTTTGAGGAAGCCCATCATTGGAATATACAAGCCAAGTTCTATAATGAAAAATTCCCACTAGTATATGAAAGTGACAACATAGGAGACTCTCTATAATGAAGATCATGGTGCTACTTTGAAGCACAAGTGTGGAAAAAGGATAGTAACATTGTCCCTTCTCTCTTTTTCTCTCATTTTTCCTTTTTTTATTTGGGCTTCTTTGGCCTCTTTTTTTATTTGGGCTTCTTTGGCCTCTTTTATTTTTCATAAAGTCCGGAGTCTCATCCCGACTTGTGGGGGAATCACGGTCTCCATCATCCTTTCCTCACTTGGGAAAATGCTCTAATAATGAAGATCATCACACTTTTATTTATTTACAACTCAATACTTAGGACAAAATATGACTCTATGTGAATGCCTCTGGCGGTGTACCGGGATATGCAACGAAACAAGAGCGACATGTATGAAAGAATTATAAAGGTGGCTTTGCCACAAATACGATGTCAACTACATGATCATGCAAAAGCAATATGACAATGATGGAGTGTGTCAAAATAAACGGAACTATGGAAAGTTGCATGGCAATATCTCGGAATGGCTATGGAAATGCCATAATAGGTAGGTATGGTGGCTATTTTGAGGAAGATATAAGGAGGTTTATGTGTGATAGAGCGTATCGTATCACGGGGCTCGGATTCCCAGGCGAAGTTTGCACCAACTCTCAAGGTGAGAAAGGGCAATGCACGGTACCGTAGAGGCTAGCAAATTGTGGAAGGGTAAGAGTGTGTATAATCCATAGACTCACATTAGTCATAAAGAACTCATATACTTATTGCAAAAGTTTATTAGCCCTCGAAGCAAAGTACTACTATGCATGCTCCTAGGGGAAGGGTTGGTAGAAGTTAACCATCGAGCGATCCCGACCTCCACTCGTATGGAAGGCAATCAAAGAACACCCCATGCTACAAATTTGTAACACAACGTTCACCATACGTGCATGCTACGGGACTTACCAACTTTAACACAAGTATTTCTCAATTTCATAATTACCCAACAAGCATGACTCTAACATTACCACCTTCTCAAAACAATTATCAAGTATCAAATTGATCATAGTGTTTAATGCACTCCATATGATAGTTTTTATTATTTACCCAACTTGGATGCCCATCATATTAGGACAAATTTTATAACCAAAGAAAACACCATGCTGTTCTAAAAGACTCTCAAAATAATATAAGTGAAGCATGAGAGATAAATAATTTCTGCAAAATAAAACCACCGCCGTGCTCTAAAAAAGATATAAGTGAAGCACTAGAGCAAAATTATCTAGCTCAAAAGATATAAGTGAAGCACATAGAGTATTCTAATAAATTCCAATTCATGTGTGTCTCTCCCAAAAGGTGTATACAGCAAGGATGATTGTGGTAAACTAAAAATCAAATACTCAAATAATACAAGACGCTCCAAGCAAAAACACATATCATGTGGTGAATAAAAATATAGCATCAAGTAAAGTTACCGATGGACGAAGACGAAAGAGGGGATGCCTTCCAGGGCATCCCCAAGCTTAGGCTTTTTGTTGTACTTGAATTTTACCTTGGGGTGCCTTGTGCATCCCAATCTTAGGCTCTTGCCACTCCTTATTTCATAATCCATCAAATCTTTACCCAAAACTTGAAAACTTCACAACACAAAACTCGACAGAAAATCTCGTGAGCTCCGTTAGTGCAAGAAATCAAACCACCACTTTAAGGTACTGTAATGAGCTCATTCTTTATTTATATTGGTTACAAACCTACTGTATTCCAACTTCTCTATGGTTCATACCCCCCGATACTAGCCATAGATTCATCAAAATAAGCAAACAACACACGAAAAACAGAATCTGTCAAAAACAGAACAGTCTGTAGCAATCTGTAACTATCGAATACTTCCGGAACACTAAAAATTCTACCAACATGGGAAGTCCTAGGCAATTTGTATATTAATCTACTTCAAAAAGAATCAACTGAAAATCTCGTTCTTGTGATTTTTTAAAATTATTCTCGTGCGTGCAAAAGTTTCTGTTTTTCAGCAAGATCAAATTAACTATCACCCAAGATGATCCTATAGGTTCTACTTGGCACAAACACTAATTAAAACATAAAACCACATTTAAACAAAAGCTAGATAAATTATTTATTGAATAACAACAAGGAAAAATATTGGGTTGTCTCCCAACAAGCGCTTTTCTTTAAAGCCTTTTAGCTAGGCATTGAAGCAAGAATAGATCTAAGTATTGCCATCTTTGGTATTTGTATTTTTAATGGAGTTATGCTCGGATTCGGGAGGTTCCTTGCGTTTTCCTTCATGCTCGGGGATCTTTAGATCTAGAGCATCCAACCACTTATTGCAAAGTGTAATCAAAGTATTCATACGGTTGAGATTCCCACCAACATTTTTAAGAGGTTCAATAAATTTTTGCAATTCACATAATTTCTCTAAGATTTGGGTTCCTTCTTGAGTAAGGGGTGGTCCCTTTTGTAGGGGAAGTACTCCTACTATCCCCTCTATAATTTCATTAGCGAAACTAGGATCAATTTCAATAAAATTCCCTTTGGAGGCAAAATCAAGGAGTTGTCTATGGGACATGGTTAGCCCAACATAAAACTTGCGAAGTAAAATCTTGAAATCTCCTTCTATAATGCAACTACGATAGGATTATAACATCCTATACCAAGCATATTTTAAGTTTTCTCCTTGTCTTTGTTTGAAGTGGAGGACTTCAAAATCGGGAGATGAAGGAAGGAGGAAAGAGCTAGCCATGACGACGAACGACGACACAAGAAGCAAGCAAAAAAGAGGCGAAGGGAAAAAGAGGGCGAATAAAACGGCAAGGGTGAAATGGGGGAGAAGAAAATGAGAGGCAAATGGCAAATAATGTAATGCGAGGCATAAGAGTTTGTGACGGGTACTTGGTATGTCTTGACTTGTGCGTAGACTCCCCGGCAACGGCGCCAGAAATCCTTCTTGCTACCTCTTGAGCATGCGTTGGTTTTCCCTTGAAGAGGAAAGGGTGATGCAGCAGAGTAGCGTAAGTATTTCCCTCAGTTTTTGAGAACCAAGGTATCTATCCAGTAGGAGGCTACATGCAAATCCCTTGTACCTACACAAACAAATAAGAACCTTGCAACCAACGCGATAAAGGGGTTGTCAATCCCTTCACGGCCACTTGCAAAAGTGAGATCTGATAGAGATAATAATAAGATCAATATTTTTGGTATTTTTATGATATAGATTGGAAACTAAAGATTGCAAAATAAAATAGATCGGAAACTTATATGATGGAAAATAGACCCGGGAGCCATAGGTTTCACTAGTGGCTTCTATCAAGACATCATAAGTATTATGGTGGGTGAACAAATTACTGTCGAGCAATTAATAGAGAAGTGCATAGTTATGAGAATATCTAGGCATGATCATCTATATAGGCATCACGTCCGCGATAAGTAGATCAAAACGATTCTACATCTACTACTATTCCTCCACACATCGACCGCTATCCAGCATGCATTTACAGTATTAAGTTCATAAGAATAGAGTAACGCATTAGCCAAGATGACATGATGTAGAGGGATAAACTCAAGCAATATGATATAAACCCAATCTTTTTATCCTCGATGGCAACAATACAATACGTGCCTTGTTGCCCCTGCTATCACTGGGAAAGGACACCACAAGATTGAACCCAAAGCTAAGCACTTCTCCCATTGCAAGAAAGATCAATCTTGTAGGACAAACCAAACTGATAATTCGAAGAGACTTGCAAAGATAACCAATCATACATAAAAGAATTCAGAGGAGATTCAAATATTGTTCATAGATAAACTTGATCATAAACCCACAATTCATCGGATCTCGACAAACACACCACAAAAATAATTACATCGAATAGATCTCCAAGAAGATCGAGGAGAACTTTGTATTGAGATCCATAGAGAGAGAAAAAGCCACCTAGCTAATAACTATGGACCTGAAGGTCTGTGGTAAACTACTCACACTTCATCGGAGAGGCTATGGTGTTGATGTAGAAGCCCTCCGTGATCGATTCCCCCTCCAGCGAAGCGCCGAAAAAGGCCCCAAGATGGGATCTCATGGGTACAGAAGGTTGCGGCGGTGGAAATAGGGTTTCGTGGTCCTCCTGGATGTTTTCAGGGTATATGAGTATATATAGGCGAAGGAAGTCGGTCAGGGGAGCCGCGAGGGGCCCACGAGGGTGGGGGCGCTCCTACCCCCTGGGCGCACCTCCCTGCCTCGTGGCCTCCTCATTTCTTTCTTGACATCCACTCCAAGTCTCCTGGATTGCGTTTGTTCCAAAAATAACTCTCCCGAAGGTTTCATTCCGTTTGGACTCTCTTTGATATTCCTTTTCTGCGAAACACTGAAATAGGCAAAAAATAGCAATTTTGGCCGGGCCTCCGGTTAATAGGCTAGTCCCAAAAATAATAGAAAATTGTATAGTAAAGTCCATTAAACATCCAAAACGGGTAATATAATAGCATGGAACAATCAAAAATTATAGATACATTGGAGACGTATCACTTGTGCATTGTCTCCTACTGGATTGATACCTTGGTTCTCAAAACTAAGGGAAATACTTATGCTACTTTGCTGCATCAGCCTTTCCTCTTCAAGGAAAAGCCAATGCAAGCTCAAGAGGTAGCACTTCTTCTGCTATGAACGCTACTCATGATGGTGCTAGTACTTTGCTTGATGATAATGTGCGATTAGGTGAATTTCTTGATGAACAAATTGCTAGAGTAAGACAACATGATATTTTTGAATTTGATGATGAACTTGAAACTGAAAATCTTGAAACACCTACTAGAACTACTCCTCCTAGATATGAATTGCCAAAGGTACCGGAAGGTTATACTATGAGTGATGAGGCAACTAGAGATATTGTTGCTTGTAAGGATAGAGATGATCTAGAGAAATTAGTATGCAAGTATAAAGAAATATCTTTGAATGCTAAAATGAAATGTGATCTTGAGTTTGCTACTTCACCTATTTTAGTTGATGATAAGGATTATGAATTCTCTGTCGACCCAGAGTTAATCACTTTGGTTGAATCTGGTCCTTTCCATGGCTATGAAACTGAAACTGTTGTGGCACATCTTACTAAGTTGAATGATATAGCCACCCTTTTTGCTCAAGTTGAGAAGATCCACTTTACTATATTCTCAAGTTATTTCCGTTCTCATTAAAATGGTGATGCTAAAGCTTGGTACAATACTCTTTCTCCTGGTTGTGTGCGTAGTCCCCAGGATATGATCTATTACTTCTCTGAAAAATATTTCCCTGCTCATAAGAAACAAGCTGCCTTGCAGGTAATATTTAACTTTGTGCAAATTGAAGAAGAGAGTCTCCCACAAGCTTGGGGGAGGCTCCTCCAATTGTTTAATGCGTTGCCTGATCATCCTTTTAAGAAAAATGAAATACTTGATATCTTCTATAATGGACTAACCAATGCTTCAAGGGATTTCCAAGATAGTTGTGCTGGTTGTGTTTTCAGGGAACGGACTATTGGGCAAGCTGAAGAATTATTGAATAACATATTGAAAAATTATGATGATTGGACTCCTCCTGAAAAACATATTAAACCCACTCCGAAGAAGAGCGGTATCTTATATCTCAGTCCTGAAGATATGCAAGAGGCAAAGAAATCTATGAAGGAAAAATGTATTGGAGTCGAGGATGTTAAAAATTTACCACCTATTGAAGAAATACATGGGATTGAAGCACCACCACCATCTAAGGTGGAAGAGGTAAAATCTTTAATGAAATTCAATGATAGTGATGACCCTCGTAATAAACATTCTAGTAAATGCCTTTATGAGTTTGATAATTACATTAGAAAGCAAGATCATTTCAATGCAAATGTTATGAAACAATTGAAATACAACTCTGATATGATTGCTCGCTTAAGTGACTTGTTATTTAGAATCTGAAATGATGTTAGAGGTGTAGGAAAGCATGCCTCTATGGTTCAAACTCAATTAGAACAAGTTGTTAAATCTCAAAGTGAGTTGCGTAATGAACTGAACAATAATATAAGTGACTTTGCTGTCAGAGTATCAACTAGAGGAGGTAAAATGACTCAGGAACCACTTTATCCTAAGGGACATCTAAAGAGAATTGAACAAGAGTCTCAAAGAATTAACACTGATGCACCTAGTCCTTCTAAAAAGAAAAAGAAAAAGAAAAATAATAGGACTTTGCATGCCTCTAGTGAACCTGAAATAGAAAAACCTCCTGATAATGATAATGAAGTTTCTATCTCTGATGCTGAAACTCAATCTGGTAATGAACACTCACCTTCTGATAATGAAAAATATAATGATGAGGTTCATGAAGATACTCAACCAAATGATAAAGAACCAGATAATGATGCTGAGATAGAACCAGCTGTTGATCTTGATAATCCACAACCTAAGAATATAAGATATGATAAAAGAGACTTTGTTGCTAGAAAGCATGGAAAGTAAAGAGAACCATGGGTTCAAAAGCCTATGCCCTTTCCACCTAACTCAACTAAAAAGAAAGATGATGAAGAATTTGAACGCTTTGCTGAAATGTTGAGGCCACTTTTTCTGCGAACTCGCTTAACTGATATCTTAAAAATGCCTCCTTATGCAAAGTATATGAAAGACTCATCACTAATAAGAGAAAAATAACGGGAGCTGAAATCTCCACTATGCTTGCTAATTATGCTTTTAAAGATGGAGTACCAAAAAAACTTGGAGATCTGGGAATACCAACTATACCTTGCTCCATTAAAAGAAAATATGTGAAAACTACTTTATGTGATTTGGGAGCTGGTGTTAGTGTCATGCCTTTCTCTTTATATAAAAGACATGATTTGAATAAACTCACACCTACTGAAATATCTTTTCAAATGGATGACAAATCAACTGCCATACCTATCGGTATTTGTGAGGATGTGCTTGTTGTTGTTGCTAATGTTACTATTCTGACTGACTTTGTTATACTTGAGATGCCCGAGGATGACAACATGTCGATTATCCTTGGTGACCCTTCTTGAATACTGCAGGGGCTGTTATTGATTGCAATAAAAGCAAGGTCACTTTTCATATCAATGGTAATGAGCATACGGTGCACTTTCCTAAGGAACAATTCCAAGTGAATGTTATTGAAAAATCTCCGATAATCACTATTGGAAGTCTCCAACTACCTCTACCTACTATTAAAAAGAAATATGAAATGCTTATTGTTGGGGACAATTATATCCCCGTTGAGGTAACTTAGTGATTTATGAAAGTACTTCGGTCTCATGCTAATCAAAAATGGTTGTTAATAAGACTTGATCAACCTTATTAATGGGTCATTTTTTAGAGGTATGAAGTTGATGAATTTAGTAAGCACTACCTTCTGTCTCTACCTTTTGTTTTCTGTTTTATTTTGTTAAATAAAATGAAATGCCATGCTTTATCTATTTTCTGAGTTTTCCCTGCAATAAAAAAATGACCCAAAAATAAAAGTTCTCAGAATACCGTGAAAATTTAACATGATTTGTTTCTAAATATTTCTGAATTTTTGGTGCAAATAATATCAGAGGGAGGTGCACCAAGTGGGCACGACCCACCTGGGCGCGCGTTGGTGGGTTGTGGTCCCCACGTGGGCCCCCTCACTTACTTCTTCTTCCCACATCACTCCATTCACCCAGAAAAAAATCACGATCTCTCTCTCTCTCTCTCTCTCTCTCTTGTGTTCTTGCTCCTGAAACCGTGCATTTCGATCTCTTTGCTTGAAGCTCCGTTTCCGAAATTGTTTTGGGGATTTGTTGCTTGGTATGTGACTCCTCCATGTGTCCAATTAGTTTTTGTTTTAGTGGTTTACTAGCACAAATGCCCGTGCGTTGCAATGGGAGAACTAAATCCTCGCATGAAAATGCACGGTCATACGAAGTATCCTGATTGATGTGGCCAGCAGCTGGGAATCCTCTATAGTTTTAAATAGCGCGCTAAGCCTCTTAGCGACGGACCACTTCTAAACGCTATAGCATGCTATAGCGCCCTATTTAAAATGCGTGTTCATGTGTTTGGACTGAAGTTTCTTAGCGCAGGGCATCTTCTAAACGCTATACCGTGCAGGCACATGATGTGTAGCAGGCGCACCGCCGTGACGGTCGATGCTAGACGATTGAGCGCGGACTGCTAGCTTTGTTGTATCATGATGTGTCAAACAATTTATTTTTTCTTAGCGTGATCTTGCCGATCGACATGGACATGCTTGAGCTGACAGCATGGTCTTCGGCCCAGCAGTAGGTAAGGGTTACAGCAACTCCAGCGACACTATTTCATCTCTAGCCACCTCCACTCCTTGAGTCATGTCCTCCGCTTACCTTCTTTGCATTGTGCTCTTTTTTCTGTGACGCAAGCTGAAGAGCTGCTCGGGAGGTTGGCACCAGGGACGCATTGCAGCTGAACCGGTTGCTGCAAGGGAGCTCATTGTCCATGCACAGGCGTTGCCGCGTCCGGAAGGTAGGGTGGCGGCGAGATTTACATTACGTCGATCTAGGGTTTTGGGCTCGATGCATGTACGGGTTGTTCGAGTTAAAGTGCATCAATGCATGTATATATACATGTGTAGGCGGCTCGGCTCAAACCAGATGTACATAAGGACTTGTATCCGGACTGAATTATGCAACGTATGGTTTTCTGGCTCGATGCATGCATATGTGGATCTTTTTTAGGGGAATCATGTATATGTGTATGTGGGCTCCCAAACCACCAACCGGGCCGGATCTTCTAAGCCCATGTAGGCGGCTCGGCTCAAACCAGATGTACATAAGGACTTGTATCCAGACTGAATTATGCAACGTATGGTTTTCTGGCTCGATGCATGCATATGTGGATGTGCGGGCTCCTCAAACCACCAACCAGGCCGAATCTTCTAAGCCCGCTAAAATTACAACCCGAAGACCACGTACACGCTGTGTTCTCACGTACTTAGGCTTCCGCTGTGTTCTCACGTTCTTGGCTTCCGTACGCTTTGACATACCAAAAAAGCCTATAATTTTTTTTTTATGGACCAAACCAAACCAAGAATACCTATTCCCTTTAATAGTAGGTATAGATATTTAGAATAATTAGCTACTCTTGGTGCTGCTGTAGATGAGCTTGCATGTTGAATTCTTAGAGTTCTAAGTAGTTTGAATGCTTGTTATGGCCTCTATACATCACTATGAGTAGTTGCTATCATTTTTGTGAAGTTTTGTTGAGAAAAATTTTGTGGACTAAAAATTTCAGAATTTTGTTCATAGGAAAAGGATGAGTTTCTTTAGGAAGTTTGCTTCCAAGAACAACTCCAAGGGGGTTATTGCGGAGTCATCTGACAATGATCTCCATACCCCAAGGTTGGCGGAGCTACGGCGTGCGAGTGGCCGCATAATGCGTTCATGGCAGGGGCTAGAATCCTTCAAGAGTTCACCCAATATGCTGCTAATGCCGGCCTCACCGACTTGATCGCAGCTGAATGCGAACAGTATCATCTCCTCACAAACTCCTTTGTGCAAAACTTTCATTTTCATTCTAGGAATAATCCCCCTGAGGTGCACTTTAATTTATATTCTGAAACCCGCCAGATACCACTTACTGAATTTTGTGACATATGCATGATTCCTTCTGCTGGGGATTTGGTAGAGCCTAAGCCCTTAGAGATTGAAGGTTTTTACTGTACTCTGACAGTGTGTAGCGACCAGACCTCAACCAGTATGATCTTTGTGCTCAGTGTCATCCCTGGATCAGTAATGATGACACCACACAGTACTTGGAGGATTTATAACAGAGTAGCAATCACACGCTTATTACATCGAATGTCTCAAAAGAGAACTTATTGAAATAAATATGGCATAAGGCCATCTAAAATCGATAACAGTGGAAGGCTTGGAAGCTAAGCGAGTCCATCAACTCCAACGGCATCATTGAGTATAGAACCACGACCTAAAAGCACCTTACTCGTCGTCTGAAAAGTCTGCAACATGAAACTTTGCAGCCCGAAAACGGGTCAGCACGTGGAATATGCTCGCAATGTAACACATAGAGAATAACAATGGAAATAGGCTATACTACATGCATATTTGGCTGGTGGTAAAGCTCTATGGTTACAGTTTTTGCATAAAGCCAATTTTTCCCTACTGCAAAGGAATAAATTTATTTAACTATCATGGTGATTGTTAAACATTGAGAAATGGTTGACAGCATTCTCAATCCCAATTAAAAAGTACTCATTAAAACCCAACAATATTGATTTAAAAGTAACATGATGAGATTCACATGATAATCAAGTACTAGATACTCAAGATGTCCGTAACCGGGGACACGGCTAACCATGATTAGTTTATACACTCTGCAGAGGTTTGCGCACTTTTACCACAAGACTCGATCGCCTCCTTTTGATTCCTCGCACTACATGATGTTTGAGAAACGGATGACCGAGACATAGTCTTTCAGAAGCACTAGCACCTTACATGTGGGTAGACCGGTACACCTACTTTCCCCTACATCTGCTAGTCTACCCGTAAGAGTTCGCACAACTTAGTCAACTATGCCTGAGCCGATAATGGCTTGTGGCTGCACACTTAAGTTTCTAGTTTGAATAATCTCATGATCCCTTTGAGCCTGGGTGGCGGTCCGAAGAAATCTGAGCAAGTCTGCTAGAAAAGCAGTGCCTCAATCCACCCGGATGTGTGTTTAAGTTGCCACCTTAAATAAACCATTAAATTAACAATCTCACATCTGTCATGGATACACTCACCCAATCCACGTCTACTAGCATAGCATGGCATAATAAGCAACGTAGAAGTAACTCCCAAAGGTTTGATAATAAAACAGGTAATAGGTACTACCTCAACTACATTCCCATCCCACAATTTAATTAGATCCTAATCATGCAATTGTTTGAGGATTGATCTAATGCATAAAAACTGGGTAGTAGAAAGGTATGATCAAGTGTTACTTGCCTTGCTGATGATCCGCGAAACCTATAGACTCGAAGTAACAGGCGACGCACTCCGGGTATTCTATCGCAGACAAACAAACAAGCATACAATAAGTATTCATCTAATGCACAGGTAAAACTCGAATAAAAGATGTAACCAGATTGTTCAACTTAAGAACTCCGGTTTTGCAAAAGAAAAAAATCGAACAAAGCAACGAAAGTCAAACTGCGAAAGAAACAGCTTCGTTTTACTAATCTGGATCTAAGTCAAATTTTAAAGAAGCAAAAACTTGTTTAAATAGATTATTCGTAAAGAGGGTTTGAGACGAAACTCCAGCGCTTGAATAAATCGATTCCGATAAGCGAGCGAAAAGTTATACTAAAAGCGAAAATCGGATCGATGTCGCGATCAGAAAAATCGCGGATTAAATCTGAGAAAAAGAAAAACGACGAACGGGTTAACGAACGAACGTTCATTAACTAAATGAATCTGACGAAAGCGTTCGTTAAATCGAACTAACGGACGAACCTCCGCTAATTAACCTAAACCGGAAAAAAACCGAAAACTAAATAAAAACGAATCTAAATAAAACCAAAAAAACCGTAATAAAACCGCCTGGCTATTTTTTAAAAAAATGGCGGCACGCGGATCGGGGCGGCGGCGAACCTCGGCGGCGGTGGCGGCGAAGTCTGGCGGGGCTCGGGTCCGCAATGGGTGCAATGGCAGCAAGCAAGGCATGGCGGATCGAGGATGTGTGAGCTAGGGTTAGGGTTGGTGTGGGGCGGTGGCTGGCGGGTCGGGCGGGCGGGCTGGGCACCGGGCAGCGCTATTTATAGTGCCCCCCCGAGCGGAGTCCCGCTCGGACACGGCCCGTAGGTCGGTTGTGCGTTTTTTTTAATAATTCCGCGCAGCTGAAAAATAAAAAGAAATACTAAATGGACTCCAAAAATCAAAAGAAATACTAAATATTCCTCGGCTTCTAAAATCAAGCCGGATAAGATGAACATTTATTTGGGGCCTAAATGCAATCTTGAAAAACGCACATTTTTTTTCCTAAATTCAAATAAAAAGCGAAAAACTCCAAAATAAAACTTATTTGATTTTTTTATTAAATCTTCATTATTTCTTTATTTTGGGAAAGTCATTTTATTCCCTCTCTGAAACTTGGGTAGTGGAAATAATTGAAGATAAAATAAATAAAATCCAATGATCCTATTTTCAAAATTTGAGATAACCCCAAATATGAAAATAACGAAATCCCCAACTCTCTCCATGGGTCCTTGAGTTGCGTAGAATTTCCAGGATCGAGCCAACAATGCAACAAAATATGATATGCAATGATGATCTATGTATAACATTCCAAATTGAAAATTTGGGATGTTACAAACCTACCCCCCTTAAGATGAATCTCGCCCTCGAGATTCGGGTTGGCTAGCAAATAGGTGAGGGTGGTCTTTGAGAAGATCTTCCTCTCGCTCCCAGGTGGCTTCCTCCTCAGTGTGGTGGCTCCACTGAACTTTGCAAAACTTGATATCCTTACTGCGGGTAACTCTGCTGGTATAATCCAAAATCTTAACAGGTTTCTCTTCATAGGTCAAATCTTCTTTCAACTGAATCGTTTCCAATGGCACCATATCTCTCAGTGGTATATCAGCCATCTCTGCGTGACACTTCTTCAACTGTGAAACATGGAACACATCGTGAACTTCTGACAATCCCTCAGGTAATTCCAACTTGTATGCTACTTCTCCCATGCGTTCCAAAACCTTGTATGGCCCCACAAAATGTGGCGCTAATTTTCCTTTAACTCCAAATCGCTTAACTCCTCAAAGTGGAGATACTCGAAGATAAACTCTGTCTCCGACTTCGTATTCTGTCTCCTTGCGTTTCGAATCTGCATAGCTCTTCTGCCTTGACTGGGCTACCGAGCCTGTCGTGAATCAACTTTACTTTCTGTTCAGACTCCTTAATCAAATCCGGTCCAAACAACTGGCAGTCTCCAACCTCATCCCACAACAACGGGGTTCTGCACCTCCTTCCGTACAAGGCTTCGAAAGGGGCCATCTTCAAACTGGATTGGTAACTATCGTTGTAAGAAAACTCCGCGTATGGCAAGTTGTCATCCCAACTTGATCCATAATCCAAAACACAAGCTCTAAGCATATCCTCCAAAATCTGATTGGCTCTCTCGGTGCATCCATACATGCGTGGGTGGAAAGGCATGCTAAACTCCAGCCTGGTTCCCAACGTTTCGTGCAACTGCTTCCAGAACTTCAAGGTGAATTGGGTCCCTCTATCTGATACGATACTCCTCAGAACTCCATGCAAACGTACAATCCTCGTCATGTGTATCTTAGCCAATTCGGCACTGCTGTAGGTAGTCTTTACTGGTATGAAATGAGCTACCTTCGTCAAACGATCAACTACAACCCAAATCGAGTCATAGCCTGAACGAGTCCTGGGCAATCCCGTGATGAAATCCATGCCTAGTTTATCCCACTTCCATTCGGGTATAGGCAATGGCTGCAACAATCGAGCTGGCTTCTGATGTTCTACCTTCACCCTCTGACATACATCACAAACTGCTACATACTCTGCAATATCCTTCTTCATTCCGGTCCACCAGAAAGTTTCCTTCAAATCCAAGTACATCTTGGTATTCCCGGGGTGAATCGAATATGGTGAATTATGTGCCTCTTGCAGAATCAACTTCCTGATCTCCGGGTCATTGGGCACATAAACACGATCATCAAACCATAAGGTATCGTGCTCAACCTCACGAAATCCTTTAGCCTTTCCCTTGCTCATCTGTTCCTTAATAGTGGCAACTTCCGTATCTGCCTTTTGAGCTTCTCTGATTTTATCCATCAACGTAGACTGAATCTCCAATGCTGCTACATAGCCTCTCGGAACTATTTCTAAACATAGCTCTCGAAGGTCCTCGACTAACTCCTTGGGTATTTCTCCCGTCATTAGAGTATTGACGTGGCTCTTGCGGCTCAACGCGTCTGCTACAACGTTAGCCTTCCCGTGGTGATGATGCAACCTCATATCATAATCCTTAATAAGCTCCAACCATCTCCTTTGCCTGAGATTTAACTCCTTCTGCATGAAGATGTACTTCAAACTCTTGTGATCCGTGTACACCTCACAATGATTTCCAATGAGAAAATGTCTCCACGTTTTCAGTGCATGCACTACGGCTGCTAACTCCAACTCATGAGTAGCATAGTTCAACTCATGAGGCTTAAGCTGTCGTGAAGCATAAGAAACGACTCTTCCCTCCTGCATAAGCACTGCTCCAAGTCCTCGTCGTGAAGCGTCGCAATACACTTCATAATCCTTAGTCTGATCTGGCAGAATCAACATTGGTGAGGTAACCAAACGTTTCTTCAATTCTTGGAAACTAGCCTCACACTCCTCAGTCCAAATGAACTTAGTATCCTTCTTCAACAACTCTGTCATAGGCTTTGCAATCTTCGAGAAATTTTCAATGAATCTTCGGTAGTATCCTGCGAGTCCAAGGAAACTCATGATCTCTCAAACTATGGTTGGTGCTTCCCAGTTAGTCACAGTGACAACTTTAGTGGGGTCTACTGCGATACCTTCTCCGGATATAACATGTCCAAGAAATCCAACTTCCTTCAACCAAAACTCACACTTGCTGAACTTGGCGTATAGCTGATGTTCTTTGAGCTTCTCGAGTACCAAACACAAGTGCTCCTTATGTTCCTCTTCATTCTTCGAGTAAACCAAAATATCATCAATGAACACCATGACGAACTTATCCAAAAACTCCATAAACACCTTGTTCATCATGTTCATAAAATAGGCTGGGGCGTTAGTCAGACCAAATGACATAACGGTATACTCATATAGCCCGTACCTGGTGGTAAAAGCCGTCTTCGGTATATCCTGCTCCCGAATCTTCAACTGATGGTACCATGATCGCAAATCGATCTTGGAAAACACCTTAGCTCCTTGCAACCGATCAAACAGATCATTGATCATTGGTAGTGGGTACTTGTTCTTGATTGTTACTTAATTCAATCTGCGATAATCAACAACCATTCTTAATGATCCATCCTTCTTCTCCACCAGAAGTACTAGCGAACTCCAAGGCGAAGAACTTGGGCGAATAAAACATTTGTCCAACAACTCCTTAATCTGCTTCTTAATTTCCTCCAAATCTTGGGCTGGCATCCTGTACTGTCTCTTGGATATAGGCCCGGTGCCTGGCAGTAGCTCAATTAAGAACTCAATGTCTCTATCCGGTGGCATGCCTGGCAACTCTTCTGGAAATACATTGGGGAAATCCCTTACCACTGGTACTTCCTCCTGCTCAACTCCTGATAAGGAATTTACATGTGCTCTTCTCGGCTCATGCCGTGATACATACTTGATCCTTATCCCTTCTGGTGTCGTTAGCAAAATTGTCTTACTGGCGCAATCAATGTTTCCTCCATACATCGACAGCCAATCCATACCAAGAATTACATCCAATCCTTGGGATTCCAATATAATCAAATCCATGGGGAAAACATGCCTTCCTATACTCAACGGCACCTGCAAGCATCCTTGACTGACCATAAACTCAGCTCCCGGTGAACTTACTAGCATGGGTGTCTTAAGAGTCTTAGTGGGCAGGCTAAACTTATTCACAAATCCCTTGATATGTATGAATGCGATGCACGATGTCGAAAAGAACAACTGCGATAAATGTCTTAACCAAAAACTTACCTATTCTCTGCGTCGGTGAGCTTCAACCTCCTCCACGGTAATGTGGTTCACTTGCCCCCTGTTGAAAGGGTTCGGCTTCTTTCCTGAGCTTCCATTGCCATTTCCATTTTGGGCTTCAGGACAATCATTTGCATAATGCCCCGTCATGCGACACTTATAACAAGTGATATGACTCAGGTCGACCTTGGATGGTGTTGACGGGTTGGTGCGGCTTTGTCCATTGCTTCCTCCATTCCCATTCCCATTCTTTGCATCGTTATGATTGTGCGAGCTGCCTCCTCCGTGAGTATGCTGAAAATTTCCTCCTGACTTTGGGGTAAAGCATGGCTTCTGCTGGGCTCCAGAATTATACTTCCCCTGTGCATACTTCCTCTTACGATTATCAATCTGCTGCTGCTTCCCTTCAATCATAAGATCACGATCTACTAACTCCTGGTAGTTATTGAAAGTGTCTACCATCAACTGCATGCTCAGCTCATCATTCAAGCCTTCTAGAAACTTCTCCTGCTTAACTGCATCCGTAACAACGTCATCTGGGGCATAACGTGCTAGCTTACTAAAATCATCCACATACTGGCCAACTGTCCGTCCTCCTTGGCGTAAGTTGCGAAAATCACGCTTCTTCATGGCCATAGCTCCTGCTTTGAAACATGGGCGTCTGAAATGCTTCTGAAACCGATTCCATGTGGCGGTGTCTCTGAGGTAAGTGGCTGTAAAATTCTCCCACCATCTTTGCTGCGGGTCCGTCAAGTGATGTGCGGCAAACTTCACCTTTTCTCCATCATGCATCTTGCGTGGTCAACTCCTCCCTATCTTACGGAGCCAATCATACGCTACTATCGGCTCGGTGCTCTTGGAAAACACCGGTGGATTCAACCTTAAGAAACGTGCGGATGGTTGACGGTGGTGGTGGTGGTGGGTTGTTGTTGTTGTTGCCTTGGTTCTGTACCAATGTTTGAATCAAGGTATTCTGCTGCTGAATCAACTGGGTGATCTCTGGCGGAAAAACAAACTCGGGGTCGCGTCTCGGAGGCATCTGAGGGTTTTAAAGGAAGAGTTAAGAATAGAATAAGGTCTAGTGAGATAACACTACCCATATGCACATGAGACAAAATCACACAATATCATTCCAATCAATTCAAACAAGGGCATACAACGGTCTAACTATCGTTACAAAAGTGCTTGGACTAAAACTAATTAAATGGTGGAAAATTCTACTACTGTTATGGTGGTCAACTAGAAAAACTGCTCCGATGCAGATTCCATGATATCTGCTCCAGCTTCATCAACATAGTCATCATCGCTGTCGTCGGGATCTGAGTCGGTGTCGTCGATGATGATGTAATTGTATGGACATGAAGGTTCATCCTCTTCTCCTCTGGGTGATGAACCTCCCATGAATACTCCAAACTTCTCCTTAAGGTCACCGTTCTGTCTTACTAGAGCGACGATTTCTTCCATATAGTCTTTATGCGTAGCCTTGAGTTCTGCTTCTAGCTCCTTGATCCTGGTCATAGCCTTCTGTAGCTCCTCCATATCTGCGCCCATCTGGTTCTCCTGGCGTCGGATGTGTTGGTTTAACTCCTGAATATAAGCTGCGATTGATCTGTCCTTCCTGGTGGTGATCATCTCCCAATGCTCATCTCGGCGCCCACAAATCTGGTAGATAGTATTCTTGAGTCGTTGTGGTAAACTTCTCCAATTCGTCCCATGGTGATGTGAGATGCCATGCTCTTTCCTAGGCTCCATGTTGGTACATCAAAGGTAAACTCTATTGGCTCCCTGACCGGTGCAAACGTCCTTCCTGGATTATAGACTTGAATCCTCCAGCGCTCCTCTTCGGGTAAAGTGGCGTTGGAGGTCCCGGTGAAGGTGGGTACTCCTATGTTCAGGTATCTAGTGGCTTCCTTCAAATGACATCCAAAAGGTGAATTCTCATCTGGTTGCGCGAACTTGATCCTTGCATCCGCCATCCTAAGGAATAGAAAAGATGAGAAGTCAGAACTGAGAAGAAAGACTAGTGATCTAGGGCTTAAGCTTAGTGGCCGTGTCCTACAGTCAGCGTGTGCTCTGATACCACCTTGTAGTGACCAGACCTCAACGGTCGATCTCGTGCTTAGTGTCATCCTGGATCGATGTCTTGACATCACACGATGCTTGGAGGATTTATAACAGAGTAGCAATCACACACTTATTACATCGAATGTCTCAAAGAGAACTTATTGAAATAAATATGGCTTAAGGCCATCTAAAATCGATAACAATGGAAGGCTTGGAAGATAAGTGAGTCCATCAACTCCAACGGCATCACTTGAGTATAGAACCACGACCTAAAAGCACCTTACTCGTCGTGCGAAAAGTGCGCAACATGAAGCGTTGCAGCCAAAACGGTCAAGACGTGGAATATGCTGCAATGTAACACATAGAGAATAACAATGGAAATAGGCTATACTACATGCATATTTGGCTGGTGGTAAAGCTCTATGGTTACAGTTTTTGCATAAAGCCAATTTTTCCCTACTGCAAAGGAATAAATTTATTTAACTATCATGATGGTTGTTAAACATTGATAAATGGTTGACAGCATTCTCAATCCCAATTAAAAAGTACTCATTAAAACCCAACAATATTGATTTAAAAGTAACATGATGAGATTCACATGATAATCAAGTACTAGATACTCAAGATGTCCGTAACCGGGGACACGGCTAACCATGATTAGTTTATACACTCTGCAGAGGTTTGCGCACTTTTCCCACAAGACTCGATCGCCTCCGTTTGATTCCTCGCACTACATGATGTTTGAGAAGCGGATGGCCGAGACATAGTCTTCGAAGCACTAGCACCTTACATGTGGGTAGACCGTACACCTACTTTCCCCTACATCGCTAGTCTACCCGTAAGAGTTCGCACAACTTAGTCAACTATGCTAGAGCCCATAATGGCTTGTGGCTGCACACGTAAGTTTCTAGTTTGAATAATCTCATGATCCCTTTGAGCACTGGGTGGCGCTCAGAAGAAATCTGAGCAAGTCTGCTAGAAAACAGGTGCCTCAATCCACCCAGATGTGTGTTTAAGTTGCCACCTTAAATAAACCATTAAATTAACAATCTCACATCTGTCATGGATACACTCACCCAATCCACGTCTACTAGCATAGCATGGCATAATAAGCAACGTAGAAGTAACCCCCAAAGGTTTGATAATAACACAGGTAATAGGTACTACCTCAACTACATTCCCATCCCACAATTTAATTAGATCCTAATCATGCAATTGTTTGAGGATTGATCTAATGCATAAAAACTGGGTAGTAGAAAGGTATGATCAAGTGTTACTTGCCTTGCTAATGATCCGCGAAACCTAGAGACTCGAAGTAACAGGCGGCGCACTCCGGGTATTCTATCGCAGACAAACAAACAAGCATACAATAAGTATTCATCTAATGCACAGGTAAAACTCGAATAAAAGATCTAACCAGATTGTTCAACTTAAGAACTCCGGTTTTGCAAAAGAAACAAATCGAACAAAGCAACGAAAGTCAAACTGCAAAAGAAACAGCTTCGTTTTACTAATCTGGATCTAAGTCAAATTTTACAGAAGCAAAAACTTGTTTAAGTAGATTATTCGGAAAGAGGGTTTCGAGACGAAACTCCGCGTTGAATCGCTGATTCCGATAAACGAGCGAAAAGTTATACTAAAAGCGAAAATCGGATCGAGAATCGCGATCGGAAAAATCGCGGATTAAATCCGAGAAAAGAAAAACGACGAACTGGTTAACGAACGAACGTTCGTTAACTAAACGAATCTGACGAAAGCGTTCGTTAAAACGAACTAACGGACGAACGTCCGCTAATTAACCTAAACCGGAAAAAACCGAAAACTAAATAAAAACGAATATAAATAAAACCGAAAAGAAACCATAATAAAACCGCCCGGCTTTTTAAAAAAAACGGCGGCACGCGGATCGGGGCGGCGGCGAAGTCCGCGGGTTCGACGGGTCCGCGCGACGGCGGCGGCGGCAATGGCGGCGGCGGCGCCGGCGGCGGCGGCGGCGGCAATGCATGGGTGACGGCGATGGCGCGGGCTAGGGTTAGGGTTTGGTGTGTGTGGGGCGGCGTGGCGTGGGCGAGGTCGGGCGGCTGGGCCGGGGAGCCGGGGCGGCACTATTTATACTGCCCCCGAGCGGAGTCCGGTCGGGCACGACCCGTAAATCGGTTGCGCGTTTCTTTTAATAATTCCGCGCAGAACAAAAATTAAAAGAAATACTAAACGGACTCCAAAAATCCTGAAATAAATTTTCGCCAGCTTCTAAAATCAAGCCGGACAAGATGAACATTTATTTGGGGCCTAAGTGCAATCTTGAAAAACGCACATTTTTTCCTAAATTCAAATAAAAAGCGAAAAACTCCAAAATAAAACTTATTTGATTTTTTATTAAATCTTCATTATTTCTTTATTTTGGGAAAGTCATTTTATTCCCTCTCTGAAACTTGGGTAGTAGAAATAATTGAAGATAAAATAAATAAAATCCAATGATCCTATTTTCAAAATTTGAGATAACCCCAAATATGAAAATAACGAAATCCCCAACTCTCTCTCCGTGGGTCCTTGAGTTGCGTAGAATTTCTAGGATCGAGCCAACAATGAAACAAAATATGATATGCAATGATGATCTATGTATAACATTCCAGATTGAAAATTTGGGATGTTACACAGTGGGGGATGAGAGAGGAGTATCGGGAACCGCTGCCATTAGCTTGCAGTTTCCTGTTGTGCATTATTTTGCCTTATTTATTGCTAAGTGCTTGCTAGCGATAGAGAAGGTGGGTTCACTTAGCGCCCCAGACTTTCTGTTTTGCATCGCGCACTTTATGGCGACAACAATTATAGCTTGGGAGCTATTGTGGCACGTCGCCTTCACCTTAACAAATTCAAGGGTAAAATACATGGGGGCATTTACGCTACTCGCCTAGCAACTCACTTCAATGTGTAGATACACCAGCATGATCATCCTTTTTCCAAAGTGTACCTAGATATAGCAGCTATGAAGGACCACCAGTTTATTGCTGCTGATTACCCTAATATTGATATGCCTTACAACTTAGTTCTTAGTGAGAAAACTCGTGATATTATTCCCTTGCTTGCACCTGTTTGTTTGATCATGTTGCTAGGGGAGGGTACAGGATTATGCCTGAGGACATTGTTGCTTACCAGAACAACCAGGCTACAACATAGGAGGAGCCTCAGCAGTGGGATTCTATGGTGCCTGCTCCCCATCACTTCAACATTGGACCTCATGGCTTCTACGACTGGTGATTACCAAGTTAGGCCAAAATCCTAAGATTGGGGAGTACGTATTCCCACCGACATTACATTCATGTTCACACATTTCATTCCAGTTGTCGGTGTCCACACTTTTTCATTGTATCATCCATGGTTAATTTATTTTCTCGCTCTCTTCTTGTGTGTTTGAAAAACTTTGAGAAAATCCAAAAATATGCTTCTTGCTTGTTTTTGATATTTCTTCCTAGTTTAAATTGTTGTAGTAACAAAAAGAAAACCCCAAAATATTTCTTGTTCTTCTTTTACTTATTGGGAACTTTCCCGTGTAAATAGTTTTTCTCGGTTTTGCTTTTCCCTTTTCATTTGCTTGTTTATAAAAAAACAAAAACTCCAAAAATATTTCAATGTGTTTCTCTGAATTTCTCTTCCTTTTTATTGAGTCCTACCAAGGAGAAGACCACGATGAAAATGTTGAGTGGCTCTCATTTGCATTATTGATCTAATAAAGAGTCCATATTACCTTGTCTTCTCCTCTTGAATAAAATGTTTGCAGATTCCAACTTAGTCCACGACACTCTTGCACTATTATTATTTTCAAATCATTCGGTCGTGTAAGTGAAAGGCAATAATGACGATATTAGATGAATTGGCCGTGGCAGAGAGAAACGGGTATGAACTCGACTTGTTCCGTTTTTGTAAATATGTTTAGCATAGTATCCATGATTTAGCCTATTATGATCAAACATGTTTGCAATTACAATTAGAGATTATAGTTTCTCATGCCATGCATAAGTAGCTAGGAGTGAACAGTGATTTATCTTAGATATCAACATTGCGTTAAAATGATTGTGATATACTATGATGATATGGTATCCTCCTCTGAATGTTCGAGTGGCTTGACTTGGCACATATTCATGCATGTACGTGAATCAAAACCAACATAGCCTCTATGATATTTATGTTCATGGTGTTCATATCCTACTCATGCTAGTATCAAATGTTACTTATGCATAATGCATGTTCATGACCGTTGTTGCCCTCTAGCTGGCCGCTTCTTAACTTATTTGCTAGCCTTCATCTGTACTAAGTGGGAACTCTGCTTGTACATCAATAACCTGAAATCCAAGTTATTTCAGATGAGTCCACCATACCTACCTATATGCGGTATTACCCTTCCGTCCTAAGTAAATTTGCATGTGCCATCTCTAAAAACTTCAAATAAATATCCTTTTTGTGTGCCTAGATCATTCATGGAACGACAGGAGGTAGTAGGTATCTTCTAATCTAAGCAGGTTATTCTCAGGTCGACTGTTTATTCACTCGCCTTCGCATGAGAAAAAGGCGGTAATAGGGATGCCCAGTCCCAAACTGCAAAAAGAAAAGAGCTTACAAACAAAATCTCCCAATGGAGTCATAACCTTTACATTTTCGCTTGGGAACCGCCACTAGATTTGTGTTTAGCATGGAAGATATTGATAATTGATGGCCGTGAAGTAAATGAGAAGGGTGCATGTCTCAAAATTTCATTTACCTCTGTTTTAAAGACTCGGGCTCTGGCACGTCTGCAAGTCACTGCTTCCCTCTACGATGTGACTATCTATTTACTTTTATGTTGTGTCATCACCTTCTCAAATAAACGCCAGAACCTGAGAGCACTGATGTCCTGCTGATGCATTGTGTGTAGCTAATGTTGGGTGCATCAAGACTGCATTTGTACTACCATGAATTACAATGTTTAGTCGTTGCTTGAACATTGGGGGTGCTCTGCATTTATGTTTTGCGGTCTCAGAAAGGACTAGCGAGATACCATTATTGTCACATTATATCATGGTTGTTTTGACAACATGTTGCCGTTTGAGATGTTTTATTATTGCTCTCTAGTTGATTATGTCATTGATATGAGTTAATACAATTTTTAGGACTTATTGTCGACATGGTTAGTTATAATCTTTGCTGAAAACCTGGGTGCTGTTTAAGCTTATTTATGAAACAAGAGCAAAAGAGTTCTGTCACAGCCCTAGAGTTTGTTTGCAAGTAGTTGCATAATCATCCATGCATCATGTCTAAATTTATTGGAGACTTGAAATGGGGATGCTTAAACCCTAGCACCAAATGAATTCAACTAGGGTCAAAATAAAATCTTTTTCATTGAACTCAAAATGCCCTCTAAAAATGTTCAACATTTCTGGTTTGAGGTGGAAGCATCTACCAAAAATGGTTTATATTTTTGCAGGACATATTGGGCTCTGAATTAAATCTTATAGTATTTGCATTTGAGCATTTAAATGCTATTAAATATTTTAAATGCTCAAATAATAATAAACTAAAATGTTTACTGTTGGATATATTCCAAACAGTAGTCATGATTAGTTTCATGATTTTTGGTAATGCCCTGACATTTGTAACAAAGCCCTGAAGTTACAGAATAATAGAAAAACAAAAACAATAAAAGAGAGAGAGAGACTCACCCGGGCCACTTACCTGGCGCCACCCACGAGCCCACTGCTGCCCAGCCCAGACCACCGCTCAGTGAGCAGCTTGGCTTGGCGAGCAGCAGCCAGTCTGTGGACAGCGAGCATGGCATGCGTGCCATGCAGCTGCCGCCGCCTCGCCGCTCCCCTCGTCGAGCTGGCGACGTGGGAACGAACCCCCTCACTCTCCCCGACTTCGCCGACACCCGCACCTTCCCCTGCTTCCTCTCCCTCACTCTCCCTCCACCATGGCCGACGCTGCTGCGCCCGCGCCACCGTAAAACCGCGTCCAACGCCGTCCCCGAGCCCCTTCACTGTGTCCGGACGGTTCGCCGTCGTCGACTACGCCGACTAGCCAAGCCACACGACGCCGAAGCCCCTGCATCATCCCCGCCGCCGTCGTCTTCAACCTCGGGCCGCCCAGATCACCGTCGTCGTCCCAACCGCACCGAGCCTTCCCCGAGCACGCCGACCTCCCCTGCGGCTTCCCAGTGAGCTGCTGAACCTCCCCATCTTCTCCGTTCTCCTTCTATTGCAACACAGTGAGCACACGAAGCTCACCGCACGCACCGCCGCCTGACCACGTCGCCGGCGTTGCTCCGGTGACCATTTGGTCACGGGCTTGTGCCCGTCACACCCCTCGCACCGCGTAGAGGCCGTAGGTGCTAGCGCCACGCCGCCTAGGCCACCGCAGCCCAGCAAGACGAGCTGGCTGAGCTTGACCTCCGCGACCTCGTCGCCGTGGCTCGGCCACTCCGGCCAAGCCACCACCATGGTGGGTGCGGCGATCACCGGTTGCCGTAGCTGCTCTCCGCGCGACAAATGGGGCCACAATGGCGAATCCATGACAAGCCGCGCGTCTGGCCCGCCGGCGGCTAAACGCCGGCGAGCTTTGACTGTTGACGGCGGGTTTGACCCTCGACGTGGTGGGTGGGCCGGTTGACTTCGAGTCAATGACAAGTGGGCCCCCTCGCTAACTACATCTAATTAGTTTTAACCAAAATTAGTTAGTTTAATTAGCTGGCGACATGTGGGACCCTTTGGTCGGTTTGACTGGACCTCCCGTTGACCTCGGCGTCATCTGACGTAATCTTGTATGATAATTTAATTCTTGGAATTATTCTTCTCTGAAATTCGAGAAATTAGTATAAACTTCTAAAAATCATAGAAATGAATCTGTAACTCCAAATGAAACAAATTATATATGAAAAATGATCAGAAAAATCCAATATTTCCATCTGTACTAGTTTCATGCATGTCAGAACACTTCAACCTTGTTGTTTAGGTGAAAGAAGCTAATGCACTTATATCACTTATTATTTTGGGTGATCATTTGAATCCTTGGTTCAAATGGACTCAAACCTTTATGTCCCAAGTTGCATTATACCTATCACACATCATATTGCCATGTCATAATCATGCATCATATTGTGCATTGCATTGATTGTGTTCTTCCTTGTTTGTCGGTGTTTGTCCCCTCTCAGTAGACGACGTATCGACGATGAGTTCGATGACACCGATGAAGAACTATACTATCTTCAGAAGTGTCAGGCAAGCAAAACCCCCTTGTTCATTCCGATACAATCCTACTCTCTTGCTCCTGCTCTCTTTTATTGCATTAGGACAACAACGATTCATCTGTTATTTGCTGCGGTAGCTGAACCGCTTTATCCTCTGCATGACCTGTCATTGCCACAGTAAATAGATGAAACCCACTAGCATGAGTAGGAGTTGTTTGAGCCCTGTTGTGCCTACTCATTCATGTTTGTTTGTCATGTCTGCTATTGCTTAGAGTTGAGTCGGGTCTGATTCATCGGGGATGAATCAGAGGTGTGTGAACATGTCCTACTGTGTGTGAGCTAAGTGTGTGAACACGATTTGGTAAAGGTATCGATGAGAGGCCATGTAGGAGTACATGGTGGGTTGTCTCATTGAAGCCGTCCTCGAGAACTGAGTTACGTGTTTGTGATCCATGATTCAGCTACTACCATGCATTGGGCCTGAAATATGACCCGCTCGACTTCTTAATCACCCTTGTCCTCTGTCCGGGAGTTGCAAGTAGTTTCGTGTTTGTAGTATCTTTGGAGGCCGTCTTGTGTGCTGAGAAGGGGTGGGCTGTGATGCGGTAGGTGCGTGGCACGGTGTGCAGGCGCCCGTTTGGTGTCTCGGGAACCCTGCACACATCGTTTGGGGCTGTGGCGAAACTTGGCGGATCTCCTCATGGATGGAACTGAATAGGCGATAAACTGGACTAGAGACTTGAGTGTTTAGGTAGGTCGTGGTCTACACCCACGTCGGCTTTTGCTTGAAGTCTGCCGAGCACATGTCGTGTGTGCGACGCTAAGTGGTGGAAACATGTATGAAGAAGTACACCCTGCGGGGTTAATATGATCTATTGAATAGCCGTGTCATGTAAAGGACTTCGGGTTGCCTATAACAGTTCATAGACAAGTGAAAGTGGATACTCTAAAATACGCAAGATAAGCGTGAGTGCTATGGACGACGTTCTCGTAGGGAGACGGGAGCGAATCCATAGTGGTGTATTGATATGGTGAATATGTGGACTCGTAGCGCCACCTCAAAAGAGTTACTTGCGATCGTAGTTCAGGATAGCCACCGAGTCAAAGCTGGCTTGCTGCAGTTAAACCCCACAATCCCTTTGTTGATAATGATGCATATGTAGTTAGTTACGATGTAAGTCTTCTTTGGGTACATTTGTACTCACGTTTTCCTATTTTATGTTTTTGCGAGAGACTTGGTCTCGCTAGTAGTTCAGCGTGGACTTGACGTTTAGCTTGTTACCTCAGCTACGATCTTGTGCCCTCGGCAGATCAGTAGATAGTCGGGCTTCTCGGCCTTTTTCATTTGTAGATGTCGTACTCGGACATGTTAAGCTCCGCTTGTGCTTGACTTGTATGCTCTCAATGTTGGGTCGTGAGACCCATGTTTATAATATGTCGCTCCTCGGAGCCTATTGAATAAAATACTTGAGTCGTAGAGTCATGTTGTGATGCCATGTTGTATTTGCACATATCGAGCATATTGTGTGTATGTTATTGAAATGCTTGGTATGTGTGGGATCGACTATCTAGTTGTTTATCCTTAGTAGCCTCTCTTCTGGAAATGTCTCCTAGTGTTTCCACCGAGCCATGGTAGCTTGCTCTTGCTCGGAACACTTAGGCTGGCCGGCATGTGTCCTTCTTCGTTCTTGTGTACGTCCTTCGGGAAATGTCACGCGATGAATACCGGAGTCCTATTAGCCCCTTCTGACCGGTTCACGAGTCCTGCTAGCCCGATGCTACTGACCTAGATTCACTTTCGATGACCAACACGTTCGATCTTTGGGTCATGGATGCATGTCCTGTAAGTTGGTGCCACTTTGGGTTTACGACTAGCCATGTCAGCCGGGCTCCTTATCATATGGATGGTAGCGACACTATCATATCGTGTGCCAAAAGGCATAAGCGGTCCGGCAAAGGTAAGGCGACACCCGTGGGAATACCGTGCGTGAGGCCGCAAAGTGATATAAGGTGTTACATGCTAGATCGATGTGGCATTGAGTCAGGGTCCTGACAAGTTCGTAAAAGTTTTTCTTTTTCACTTTCAGTTTATCTACTGAATTGTTTGAGGACAAGCAAGGGTTTAAGCTTGGGGGAGTTGATACGTCTCCAACATATCTACTCTTCCTAACGCTTTTCCTCTTGTTTTGGACTCTAATTTGCATGATTTGAATGAAACTAACCCTGAACTGACGTTGTTTTCAGCAGAACTACCATGGTGTTGTTTTTGTGCAGAAATAAAAGTTCTCAGAATGGAATAAAACTTTGCGAGGATTTTTTATATCAATAAATAGAATTTCTGGAGCCAAGAGATACCTGAGGGGGGCACCTGGGTGGGTACAAACCACCAAGGCGCGCCTACCCCCCAGGCGTGCCCAGGTGGGTTGTCCCCATCTGGTGGCCCCACTGACCTTGAAACCGACGCTATAAAATCACATTATTCCAGAAAAAATTCAGGGAGAAAGAATTATCACGTTTCACGAGATGGAGCCGCCGCCGTCTCCTGTTCTTCATCGGGAGGCCAAATCTGGAGTCTGTTTGGGGCTCCGGAGAGGGGGATCTTCGATCTTCGTCATCACCAACACATCTTCATCGCCAATTCCATGATTCTCCCCACCGGGAGTTAGTAATTCCTTCGTAGGCTTGCTGGTCGGTGAGGAGTTGGATGAGATTCATCATGTAATCGAGTTAGTTTTGTTAGGGCCTAATCCCTAGTATCCACTATGTTCTGAGATTGATGTTGCTATGACTTTGCCATGCTTAATGCTTGTCACTTTGGGCCCGGGTGCCATGATTTCAGATCTGAACCGTTTATGTTATCACCATTATATCCATGTTCTAGATCCGATCTTGCAAGTTATAGTCACCTACTACGTGTTATCATCCGGCAACCTCGGAGTGACAATAGTCGGGACCACTCCAGGTGATGTCCGTAGTTTGAGGAGTTCATGTATTCACCGTGTGTTAATGCTTTGTTCCGATTCTCTATCAAAAGGAGGCCTTAATATCCCTTAGTTTCCAATAGGACCCCGCTACCACGGGAGGGTAGGACAAAATATGTCATGCAAGTTCTTTCCATAAGCACGTATGACTATTTACTGAATACATACCTACATTATATTTATGAACTGGAGGTAGTGCCGTATCGCCCTAGGTTATAACTGTCTCATGATGAATATCATCCAACGAGTCACTAATCCAATGCCTACGAATTTACCTTATATTATTCTTACTAAGTTACTACTGTTGCTACTGCTATCGTTACTGCTACAAAATCACTGCTATCACTGTTACCGTTACCATTGCTGCTGCTACTATTATCAAAACTATCATATTACTGTGCTACTAATCACCTTGCTGCAGATAATTAATCTTCAGGTGTGGTTGAATTCACAACTCAGCTGCTAATACCTTCAAATATTCTTTGGCTCCCTTTGTGTCAAATCTATAAATTTGGGTTGAATACTCTACCCTCGAAAACTGTTGCGATCCCCTATACTTGTGGGTTATCAGTCATACACCTTCACGATCCGTCCCGATCAAGTACCGAACATACAACACCTCCATGTTCAGCACACATTCAACTCGATGACGTCCTCGCCTTCTTCATCCAGCAAGACGGGCGAAGTAGTACATCAGTTCTGGCAGAACGATGGTGTGGTGACGGTGTTGGTGAAGAACAATCTCCGCAGGGCTTCGCCTAAGCACTACGAAAACTATGAAGGAGGATAAACTAGAGGGGATGGGGTTGATGCCACATAGCTTGATGAATCTTGATGTGTCTTTGGTGCTAGCCCTACCCCTCTACTTATATGTTGAGCCCTGGGGTCGAAACTTGGAGCAAAATCCTCCTCAAAGTCAGTTTTGCCTGAAAGGCAAGAGTCCCGGACTCGAGGACCAAACGCCACAATCCTAGGCGTCAGGCCCAGACGCCATCGGCCTCGGCTTCTGGCCCAGGCCCAGACACCAGGTTCTTCGGTGTTTGGCCTCTGACCTCCGCAAAACTTTCTTTCGCACCGACCTATAGCCCCGTGGGCCTGACCCCTTGGCCTAACCATATCATCCAATATATGAATCTTTACGACCAGACCATTCCATGATCTCATCCGGGACTCCGAAAAACATTCGGCCACCAACATACATAACTCATATAATACTATATCATCAACAAACGTTCAGTGTGCGGACCCTACAGGTTCGAGAACTAAGTAGACATGACCGAGACACCTCTCCGGTCAATAACCAATAGCGGGACCTGGATGCCCATTTTGGCTCCTAAATATTCTTCGAAGATCTTCATCGGTCGAAACTTATAACATCATATGTTATTTCCTTTGTGATCGGTATGTTACTTGCCCGAGATTCGATCGTCGTTATCTTCATACCTAGTTCAATCTTGTTACCAACAAGTCTCTTTACTCGTTCCATAATGCATCATCCTGCAACTAACTCATTAGTCACTTTTCTTGCAAGGCTTCTTATGATGTGCATTACCGAGAGGGCCGAGAGATACCTCTCTGATACTCCAAGGGACAAATCCTAATCTTGATCTATTCCAACCCAACAAACACCTTCGGAGATACCTGTAGAGCATCTTTATAATCACCCAGTTACGTTGTGATTTTTGATAGCACACAAGGCATTCATCCGGCATCTGGGAGTTGCATAATCTCATAGTCAGAGGAATATGCATTTGACATGAAGAAAGCAATAGCAATAAAACTGAACGATCATTATGCTACGCTAACGGATGGGTCTTGTCCATCCCATCATTCTCTAATGATGTGATCCCATTCATCAAATGACAACACATCTTTATGGTTAGGAAACTTAACCATCTTTGATTAACGAGTTGGTCTAGTAGAGGCTTACTCGGGACACGGTGTTTTGTCTGTATCCATACATGTATCAAGTTTCCGGTTAATACAATTCTAGCATGAATAATAAACATTTATCATGAATAAGGAAATATAAAATAACAACTTTATTATTGCCCCTAGGGCATATTAACTTCAGTCTCCCACTTGCACTAGAGTCAATAATCAAGATTACATTGTAACAAATCTAACACCCATGGAGTCTTGGTGTTGATCAAGTTTTTGTCGCGGAAGAGGCTTAGTCAACATGTTTGCTATATTCAGATCCGTATGTATTTTGCAAATCTATGTGTCTCCATCCTTGACCTTTTCACGAATGCACTTGAAGCGTTTGTTGTTGTGTTTGGTTCTCTTGTGAAACCTGGATTCCTTCGCCGAGGCAATTGCTCCAGTGTTGTCACAAAAGATTTTCATTGGACCCGATTGTTGAGAAATGTAGCATGCAATTTCCAAAAAATGCCTACGCTCACGCAAGATATTTTTCTGATGTCCGTATTTTATTTTATCGACACCTCTATCTCTAAACATGTGGTCATATTTTTCGATATCGGCTTTTGCTTGAGGACAAGTGAGGTGTAAGCTTGGGGGAGTTGATACGTCCATTTTGCATCTTGCTTTTATATCAATATTTATTGCATTATGGGCTGTTACACATTAAATCACAATACTTATGCCTTTTCTCTCTTATTTTATAAGGTTTACATGAAGAGGGAGAATGCCAGCAACTAGAATTCTGGACTAGAAAAGGAGCAAAAATTGGAGTCCTATTCTGCACAACTCCAAAAGTCCTGAAACTTCATGGAGATAAGTTTTGGAATATATTAAATATATTGGGCGAAGAAAGCACCAGAGGGGGCCCACCAGCCATCCACGAGGGTGGAGGGCGCACCCTACCCCTCTGGGCGCGCACCCTGCCTCGTGGGCCACCTGGCAAGCCCCCGGCGTCCATCTTCTGCTATATGGTATCTTTTGCTTTGGGAAAAAATCATAGAGAAGCTTTCGGGATGAAGCGCCGCCGTCTCGAGGCGGAACCTGGCAGGACCAATCTAGGGCTCTGGCGGAGTTGTTCTGCCGGGGAAACATCCCTCCGGGAGGGGAAAATCATCGCCATTGTCATCACCATCGATCCTCTCATCGAGAGGGGGTCAATCTCCATCAACATCTTCACCAGCAACATCTCCTCTCAAACCCTAGTTCATCTCTTGCATCCGATCTTTGTCTCAAAACCTCAGATTGGTACCTGTGGGTTGCTACTAGTGTTGATTTGTAGTTGATGCTAGTTGGTTTATTCGACGGAAGATCGTATGTTTAGATCCTTAATGCTTATTAATACCCCTCTAATCATGAACATGAATATGCTTTGTGAGTAGTTACGTTTGTTCCTGAGGACATGGGAGAAGTCTTGTTATAAGAAATCATGTGAATTTGGTATTCGATCGAAATTTTGATGAGATGTATGTTGTCTCTCCTCTAGTGGTGTTATGTGAACATCGACTACATGACACTTCACTATGGTTTGGGCCTAGGGAAAGGCATTGGGAAGTAATAAGTTGATGATGGGTTGCTAGAATGACAGAAGCTTAAACCCTAGTTTATGCGTTGCTTCGTAAGGGGCTGATTTGGATCCATATGTTTCATGCTATGGTTAGGTTTACCTTAATTCTTCTTTCGTAGTTGTGGATGCTTGCGAGAGGGGTTAATCATAAGTGGGAGGCTTGTCCAAGTAAGGACAACACCCAAGCACTGGTCCACCCACATATCAAATTATCAAAGTAACGAACGTGAATCATATGAGCATGATGAAAACTAGCTTGATGATAATTCCCATGTGTCCTCGGGAGCACTTTGCTTTATATAAGAGTTTGTCCAGGCTTTTCCTTTGCTATAAAAAGGATTGGGCCACCTTGCTGCACCTTAGTTTTTTTTACTTGTTACCCGTTACGAACTACCTTATCACAAAACTATCTGTCACCGATAACTTCAGTGCTTGCAGAGAATACCTTTCTGAAAACTGCTTGTCATTTCCTTTTGCTCCTCGTTGGGTTCGACACTCTTACTTATCAAAAGGACTACAATAGATCCCCTATACTTGTGGCTCATCAAGACTTTTTTCTGGCACCGTTGCCGGGGAGTGAAGCGCCTTTGGTAAGGAAACATTTATATAGTGTGCTGAAATTAGTATCACTTGTTACTCTGGAAAATAATCCTTTGAGGGGCTTGTTAGGGGTATCTTCAGCCCGACCAGAAGTGCAAAGAGTTACTCCTCAACCTACTGAACCTATTAAAAATGTTTACTTTGAAATTCCTTCGGGTATGATAGAGAAACTGCTGGCTAATCCTTATACAGGAGATGGAACATTACATCCTGATATGCACCTAATCTATGTGGATGAAGTTTGTGGATTATTTAAGCTTGCAGGTATGCCCGAGGATGTTGTCAAGAAGAAGGTCTTTCATTTATCTTTGAAGGGAAAGGCATTGGCATGGTATAGGCTATGTGATGATATTGGATCATGGAACTACAACCGATTGAAATTGGAATTTCATCAGAAGTTTTATCCTATGCATTTCGTTCATCGTGATCAGAATTATATATATAATTTTTGGCCTAGTTAAGGAGAAAGTATCTCTCAAGCTTGGGGGAGGCTTAAGTCAATGTTATATTCATGCCCCAATCATGAGCTCTCAAGAGAAATTATTATTCAAAAAAATTATGCTCAGCTTTCTCATAATGATCGCTCCATGCTTGATAATTATTGTACTGGTTCTTTTAGGATGAAGACTATTGAATTCAAATGGGATTTATTGGAAATAATTAAATGCAACTCTGAAGATTGGGAACTCGACGAAGGTAAGGAGTCAGGTATAACCCCTAAGTTTGATTGTGTTAAATCATTTATGGATACTGATGCTTTTTGTGAATTTAACACTAAATATGGACTTGACTCTGAGATAGTAGCTTCTTTCTATGAATCATTTGCTACTCATGTTGATCTCCCTAAGGAGAAGTGGTTTAAATATCACCTCCCATTGAAGTGAAAGTAGTAGAACCTATTAAAGTTGAAGAAAAAACTATTACTTATAATGTTGATTTGTTTGTTCCTGCCGCTTATATTGAGAAACCACCTTTTCCTGTTAGAATAAAGGATCATGCTAAAGCTTCAATTGTGGTTCGTAAGAGTAATGCTAGAACACCTACACCCCCTGAGAAAATTAAAGTTGAACCTAGTATTGCTATGGTCAAAGATCTTTTGGTCGATAATATTGATGGGCATGTTATTTATTTCTGTGATTAAGCTGCTAGAGTTGCTAAACCCGATACTACAAATAAACATAGGCATGTTGTTGGCATGACTATTGTTTCTGTTAAAATAGGAGATCATTGTTATCATGGCTTATGTGGTATGGGTGCTAGTGTGAGTACAATACCTCATTCCTTATACAAAGAAATTATGCATGATATCGCACATGCTGAGAGAGAAGATATTGATGTTACTATTAAGCTTGCCAATAGAGACACTATTTCACCAATTAGGATTGTTAGAGATGTTGAAGTCTTGTGTGGGAAAATTAAATATCCTACTGATTTTCTTGTTCTTGGTTCCCCACAAGATGACTATTGTCCCATTATATTTGGCAGACCCTTCTTGAATACTGTTAATGCTAAGATAGACTGCGAAAAAGATATTGTTACTGTTGGTTTAGGAGATATGTATCATGATTTCAATTTTGCTAAAAAAACCATGATAAAGAATTGCCTAGTAAGGATGACATTATTGGTCTTGCTTCTATTGTCGTGCCTACTAATGATCCTTTAGAACAATATTTGTTAGACCATGAAAATGATATGTTTATGAATGAAAGAAGGGGAATAGATGAAGTATTATTTAAGCAAGGACCTATTTTGAAATACAACTTGCCTGTAGAAATTCTCAGAGATCCTCCTCCACCCAAGGGGAGATCCCATGTTTGAGCACAAACAATTACCTGATACTCTTAAATATGCCTATCTCGATGAAAAGAAGATATATCCTGTTATTATTAGTGCTAACCTTTCAGAGCAAGAAGAAGAAAAATTATTGAAAATTCTGAAGAAGCATCGTGCTGCTATTGGATATACACTTGATGATCTTAAGGGCATTAGTCCCACTCTATGCCAGCACAAAATAAAACTGGAGAAAGATGCTAAACCAGTTATTGATCATCAACGACGGTTAAATCCTAAGATGAAAGAAGTGGTGAGAAATGAAATACTAAAGCTTCTGGAGGCAGGTATAATTTATCCTATTGCTAATAGTCAGGGGGTAAGTCCCGTTCATTGTGTCCCTAAGAAGGGAGGTATTACTGTTGTTTCTAATGATAAGGATGAATTGATCCCACAAAGAATTGTTACAGGTAATAGAATGGTAATTGAATTCTGCAAATTAAATAAAGCTACTAGAAAAGATCATTACCCTCTACCTTTTATTGATGAAATGCTAGAAAGACTATCCAAACATACACATTTTTGCGTTCTAGATGGTTATTCTGGTTTCTCTCAAATACATGTGTCAAAAGAGGATCAAGAAAAGACCACTTTTACTTGCCCTTTCGGTACTTTTGCTTATAGGCGTATGCCTTTTGGTTTATGCAATACACCTGCTACCTTTCAAAGATGTATAACTGCTATATTCTGACTTTTGTGAAAAGATTGTTGAGGTTTTCATGGATGATTTCTCCATTTACGGAACTTCTTTTGATGATTGCTTAAGCAACCTTGATCGAGTTTTGCAGAGATGTGAAGAAACTAATCTTGTCTTGAATTGGGAGAAGTGCCACTTTATGGTTAATGAAGGTACTGTCTTGGGGCATCAAATTTCTAAAACAGGTATTGAAGTTAATAAAGCTAAAGTAGATGCTATTGAAAAGATGTCGTGTCCTAAAGATATCAAAGGAACAGATCCTACGCAAGTGTCATTCCGAGGCTTACGGAGGACACCATGATGGAGATAGAACTGCACATAAGGTATTGCAATGCGGTTTTTATTGGCCTACTCTCTTCAAAGATGCTCGTAAGTTTGTCTTGTCTTGTCATGAATGTCAAAGAATTGGTAATATTAGTAGACGTCAGGAAATGCCTATGAATTATTCACTTGATATTGAACCATTTGATGTTTGCTTTGACTATATGGGACATTTTCCTTCCTCTAATGGGTATACACATATTTTAGTTGTTATTGATTATGTTACTAAGTGGGTAGAAGCTATTCCAGCTAATAGTGCTGATCATAACACTTCTATTAAGATGCTTAAAGAAGTTCTTTTTCCGAGGTTTGGAGTCCCTAGATATTTAACTGATGGTGGTTCACATTTTATTCATGGTGCTTTTCATAAAATGCATTTAAGTATGATGTTAATCATAGAATTGCATCTCCATACCATCCTTAGTCTAGTGGTCAAGTAGAATTGAGTCATAGAGAGATTAAATTGATTTTGCAAAAGACTGTTAATAGATCTAGAAAGAATTGGTCCAAGAAACTTGATGATGCATTATGGGCTTATAGAAATGCATATAAAAACTCTATGGGTATGTCTCCGTATAAAATGGTTTATGGAAAAGCATTTCACTTACCTCTCGAACTAGAACATAAGGCATATTGGGCCGTTAAAGAGATCAATTATGATTTCAAACTTGCCGGTGATAAGAGGTTATTTGACATTAGCTCACTTGATGGAGCCCATGAGAATGCCAAGTTGTTTCAAGAAAAAGTTAAAAGATGGCACGACAAAAGGATACAAAAGCGTGAGTTTAATGTAGGTGATTATGTTTTGCTATACAACTCTCGTTTAAGATTTTTTGCAAGAAAACGTCTCTCTAAATGGGAAGGTCCTTACATTATCGAGGAGGTCTATCGTTCTGGCGCCATCAAAATGAACAACACCGAAGGCACAAATCCGAAGGTGGTAAACGGTCAAAGAATCAAACATTATATCTCAGGTAATCCCGTAAATGTTGAAACCAATATTATTAACACTATAAGAGGAGTACATAAGGGACACTTTCAAGAACGTTTTAGACTCCGAAAAGGAATAGGTATGTGGTAAGGTAAGTAAACCGACTCCAAAACTATTCAAATAGCAATTTTTTCCCGTTTTGGAATATTTAAATAATTAGGAAAATTAAAAGTAGTCCGAAAGAGACACGAGGCGTCCACGAGGGTGGAGGGCGCGCCCCCTGCCTCGTGGCCACCTCGTTTGCCCTCCAGACTCCATTTTCTTTCACAATACTTCTTTTGGTCAGTAAAAATTCACTATATAATCTCCCGAAGGTTTTGATGACCGTACCACGACAAAATCCTCTGTTTTTGTTTCGAGCTGTTTTTCTGACGGATCTAGATCACCATGACGTCTCCAAGCGCCCCGAAAGACAAGTTTTTCGAGTAGGTCATCAACCCTTACCTCGTGCAGGTGCTGCAACATCCTCAAACCATTGAGATGCGCAAGGGGGTGCTGCACATCCGCGATGTTGAGGGACCGAAGAGGACCAGAAGCATGGAGAAAAGACTCGAAGCAATGGAGCAACAAGTTTTCAAGCGCCTAGGGATGGTGGAACATGGACTCAAGGCCAATCACATAATGATCGCGGAGTTCACCAACAACCACAAGTTGGATGCCAAGAACATCGGGGAGGCCATCTTCAAGATTCACGAGAAAATCGAGCACCTCCAGGCCCAGATCTATGACCTGCAAAATGAAAACTATGAGTATGAATATAGATTCAAGAGGATGAGTTTGGCTGCAGATTTGAGGATTCCGGAGACTCGTTCATCCTTCTATGATGGTGAGCCTATGCCTTGGAAGATGGACGACAAGCCTACATCATCAACAACTCCATCATCACCACCTCCGAAGAAAGAGACATAAATACATTGGTATGGGCACTCCCCTTGGCAACTTCCAAGCTTGGGGGAGGTGCCCCGGTATCGTATCACCATCACACTTCTATCTTTTTCGTTTTTCTTAGTTCGATCCTTTTGGTTATATCTTGATCTAGTAGAATAAAATTTTAGTATGATCTAGCTTTGAGTTTTGTTTTGATCTTTATCTATGTAATCGAGTCCATGAGCTATATATAATAAAGAGTAGTTTTGAGTTGAGGGATTTTTCTATCTTGCTATGATCTTGAGGGAATTAAAGAAAGAATAAAAAGATCATATTGATCTTATGGAAAGTAATGACTTCACATATAAAGAGTATGATGAATAAAAGTTGTTGAGAGTTGACAAACATAGTTTTGGTCATTGTTGCAATTAATAGGAAGTAATAAAGAAAGAGAGGTTTTCACATATAAATATACTATATTGGACATCTTTTATGATTGTGAGCACTCATTAAAATATGACATGCTAAAAGGTTGATGTTGGACAAGGAAGACAACATAATGGGTTATGTTTTCTTATATCCGAATAAGTTATATTGTCATGGATCATCCAACGTGTTGAGCTTGCCTTTCCCCCTCACACTAACCAAATTGTTTACACCAAGTAGAGATACTACTTGTGCTTCCAAACATCCCTAAACCCAGTTTTGCCATGAGAGTCCACCATACCTACCTATGGATTGAGTAAGATCCTTCAAGTAAGTTGTCATCGGTGCAAGCAATAAAAATTGCTCTCTAAATATGTATGATCTATTAGTGTGGAGAAAATAAGCTTTATATGAGCTTGAGACATGGAAGAAATAAAAGCGACGAACTGCATAATAAAGGTCCCTATCACAAGTGGCAATATAAAGTGACGTTCTTTTGCATTAAGATTTTGTGCATCCAACCATAAAAGTGCATGACAACCTCTGCTTCCCTCTGCGAAGGGCATATCTTTTACTTTTACCTTCTACCCTCATTCAAGAGTCATGGTGATCTTCACCTTTGCCTTTTACACTTTTATCCTTTGGCAAGCACTATGTGTTGGAAAGATCCCAATATATATATCCACTTGGATGTAGGTTTTCATAAAATATTATTGTTGACATTACCCTTGAGGTAAAAAGTTGGGAGGCCAAACTATAAGCCCCTATCTGTCTTTGTGTCCGATTGAAACTTTTTACCCATAAGTATCGCATGAGTGTTAGTAATTGTGAAAGACTAAATGATAGTTGAGTATGTGGACTTGCTGAAAAGCTCTTATATTGACTCTTTCCGATGTTATGATAAATTGCAATTGCTTCAATGACTGAGATCTTAGTTTGTTAGTTTTCAACGAAGTTTCTGATTCATAGTTTACCATGTGAATAGATTGTTACTTTAGCATAAGAAATCATATGACAATATATGTTGATGTTCTAAAGATGATCATGATGCCCTCATGTCCGTATTTTATTTTATCGACACCTCTATCTCTAAACATGTGGACATATATTTCGATATCGGCTTTCACTTGAGTACAAGCGAGGTCTAAGCTTGGGGGAGTTCATACGTCCATTTTGCATCATGCTTTTATATCAATATTTATTGCATTATGGGCTGTTACTACAAATTATATCACAATACTTATGCATTTTCTCTCTTATTTTATAAGGTTTACATGAAGAGGGAGAATGCCAGCAGCTTGAATTCTGGACTTGAAAATTAGAGACCCATTCTGCACAACTCCAAAAGTCCTGAAACTTCACAGAGATCAGTTCTGGAATATATTAAAAATATTGGGCGAAGAAAGCACCAGAGGGGGGCCACCAGTAACCCACGAGGGTGGAGGGCGCCCCCCTGCCTTGTGGGCCACTTGGCAGGCCCCCGACATCCATCTTCTGCTATATGGTGTCTTTTGCCCTGGAAAAATCATAGAGAAGCTTTCGGGATGAAGCGCCGATGTCTCGAGGCGGAACCTGGGCAGGACCAATCTAGGGCTCCGATGGAGCTATTCTGCTGGGGAAACATCCCTCCGGGAGGGGGAAATCATCGCCATCGTCATCACCATTGATCCTCTCATTGAGGGGGGTCAATCTCCATCAAAATCTTCACCAACACCATCTCCTCCCAAACCCTAGTTCATTTCTTATATCCGATCTTTGTCTCAAAACCTCAGATTTGTACCTGTGGGTTGCTAGTAGTGTTGATTACTCCTTCTAGTTGATGCTCGTTGGTTTACTCAATGGAAGATCATATGTTCAGATCTTTAATGCTTATTAATACACCTCAAATTGTGAACATGAATATGCTTTGTGAGTAGTTATGTTTGTTCCTGAGGACATGGGAGAAGTCTTGTTATACGTAATCATGTGAATTTGGTATTCGTTCGATATTTTTATGAGATGTATGTTGTCTCTCCTCTATTGGTGTTATGTGAAGATCGACTACATGACACTTCACCATGATTTGGGCCTAGGGGAAGGCATTGGGAAGTAATAAGTAGATGATGGGTTGCTAGAGTGACAGAAGCTTAAACCCTAGTTTATGCGTTGCTTCGTAAGGGGCTGATTTGGATCCATATGTTTCATGCTATGGTTAGGTTTACCTTAATTCTTCTTTCATAGTTGCGGATGCTTGCGAGAGGGGTTAATCATAAGTGGGAGGCTTGTCCAAGTAAGGACAGCACCCAGGAACCGGTCCACCCACATATCAAATTATCAAAGTAACGAACGTGAATCATATGAGCATGATGAAAACTAGCTTCATGATAATTCCCATGTGTCCTCGGGAGCGCTTTGCTTTATATAAGAGTTTGTCAAAGCTTGTCCTTTGCTATAAAAAGGATTGGGCACCTCGCTGCACCTTAGTTACTTTTTTTACTTGTTACCCGTTACGAATTACCTTATCATGAAACTATCTGTTATCGATAATTTCAGTGCTTGCAGAGAATACCTTACTGAAAACCGCTTGTCATTTCCTTCTGCTCCTCGTTGGGTTCGACACTCTTACTTATCAAAAGGACTATGATAGACCCCCTATACTTGTGGCTCATCACATAGCAATGAGAGGGGGAGAGTGTGTCAACGTACCCTCATAGACCGAAAGTGGAAGCGTTTGCTTAACGCGGTTGATGTAGTTGAACGTCTTCTCATTCCGACCGATCGAGTACCGAACGTACGACACTTCCGAGTTCTGCACACGTTCAGTGCGATGACGTCTCTCAAGCTCTTGATCCAACAGAGGGTCAAAGGAGTAGATGAGTTCCGTTAGCACGACGGCGTGGTGATGATGATGGTGATGTGATCCGTGCAGGGCTTCGCCTAAGCACCGCGAGAATATGACCGGAGGCGTAAACTGTGGAGGGGGACGCCCCACACGACTTGGAGCAACTGGTGTGTCTTCTAGGGGCGCCCCCTACCTGTATATATAGGAGGGAGGGAGAGGAGGCCGGCCCTAGGCGCGCTGCCAAGTAGGAGGAGTCCTACTTGGGGTCCTAGTTGGATCCACCCCCCTTCCTTTTACTGGAGGAGGAAAGGGGAAGGAGAGGGAGACGAAGAAGGAAAGGGGGGCGCTGCCCCCTCCCCTTGTCTAATTTGGACTCCTCCCTGGTGGGTGGCACGCCACCCCTTTGTGGGCTGGTGTGCCTCCCTCCTATGGCCCATATGGCCCGTATCTTTCCCCGGGGGGTTCCGGTAACCCCTCCGATACTCCGATATGTACCCGATACATTCTGGAACCCTTTCGGTGTCCGAATACTACCTTCCAATATATCAATCTTTACATCTCGACCATTTAGAGACTCCTCGTCATGTCCGCCATCTCATTCGGGACTCCAAACAACCTGCGGTCACCAAAACACATAACTCAAATAATACATATCGTCATCGAACGTTAAGCGTGCAGACCCTACGGGTTCAAGAACTATGTAGACATGACCGAGACACCTCTCCGGTCAATAACCAATAACAGAACATGGATTCTCATATTGGTTCCCACATATTCTACGAAGATGTTTATCGGTCGAATCGCTATGTCAACATACGTTATTCCCTTTGTCATCGGTATGTTACTTGCCCGAGATTCGATCGTCAATATCTTCATACCTAGTTCAACCTTGTTACCGACGAGTCTCTTTACTAGTACCATAATGCATCATCCCGCAACTAACTCATTAGTCACATTGCTTTCAAGGCTTCATATGATATGCATTACCGAGAGGGCTGAGAGATACCTCTTTGCTACTCGGAGTGACAAATCCTAATCTCGATCTATGCCAACCCCACAAACACCTTCGGTGATAACTGTAGAGCATCTTTATAATCACCCAGTTACGTTGTGACGTTTGATAGCACATAAGGCATTCCTCCGGTGTCCGGGAGTTGCATAATCCCATAGTCGGAGGAATATGTATTTGACATGAAGAAAGCAGTAGCAATAAAACTGAACAATCATTATGATAAGCTAACGGATGGGTCTTGTCCATCACATCATTCTCCTAATGATGTGATCCCGTCCATCAAATGACAACACATGTCCCTGGCTAGGAAACTTAACCATCTTTGATCAACGAGAGAGTCAAGTAGAGGCATACTAGGGACACGGTGTTTTGTCTATGTATTCACACATGTTTCAAGTTTCCAGTTGATACAATTCAAGCATGAATAATAAACATTTATCATGAATAAGGAAATATAAAATAACAACTTTATTATTGCCTCTAGGGCATATTTCCTTCAGTCTCCCACTAGCACTAGAGTCAATAATCTAGATTACATTGTAATGAATCTAACAACCATGGAGTCTTGGTGCTAATCATGTTTTGCTCGTGGAAGAGGCTTAGTCAACGGGTCTGCCTCATTCAGATTCATATGTATTTTGCAAATCTCTATGTCTCCCTCCTTGACCAAATCTTGGATGGAGTTGAAGCGTCTCTTGATGTGTTTGGTCTTTTTGTGAAATCTGGATTCCTTTGCCAAGGCAATTGCTCCAATTTTGTCACGAGAGATTTTTATTGGACCCGATGCACTAGGAATTACACCTAGATCGGATATGAACTCCTTCATCCAGACTCCTTCATTTGATGCTTCCGAAGCAGCTATGTACTCCGCTTCACACATAGATCCCTGCATGAACTGACGTGCTCTGCTTGGAACTGCACAAACTGATAGCTCCACCATTCAATAAAAATATGTATCCGGTTTGTGACTTAGAGTCATCCGGATGAGTGTCAAAGCTAGCGTCGACGACCACTTACGACAAGCTCTTTGTCACCTCCATAAACGAGAAACATATCCCTAGTCCTTTTCAGATACTTTAGGATGTTCTTGACCGTTGTCCAGTGATCCACTCCTGGATTACATTGGTACCTCCCTGCTAACCTTATACCAAGGCACACATCAGGTCTGGTACACAACATTGAATACATGATAGAACCTATGGCTGAGGCATAGGGAATGACTTTCATTTTCTCTCTATCTTCTATAGTGGTCGGGCATTGAGTCTGACTCAACTTCACACCTTGTAACACATGCAAGAACCCTTTCTTTGAGTGATCCATTTTGAACTTCTTCAAAATTATATCAAGGTATGTACTTTGTGAAAGTCCTATCAAGCGTCTTGATCTATCTCTATAGATCATGATGCCCAATATATAAGCAGCTTCACCAAGGTCTTTCATTGAAAAACTTTTATTTAAGTATCCTTTTATGCTATCCAGAAATTCTACCTCATTTCCAATCAACAATATGTCATCCACATATAATATTAGAAATGCTATAGAGCTCGCTCTCACTTTCTTGTAAATATAGGCTTCTCGAAAAGTCTGTATAAAACCATATGCTTTGATCACCTCATCAAAGCGTATATTCCAACTCCGAGATGCTTGCACCAGTCCATAAAAGGATCGTTGGAGCTTGCACACTTTGTTTGCACCTTTTGGATCGACAAAACCTTCTGGTTGCATCATATACAACTCTTCTTTAATAAAACCATTAAGGAATGCAGTTTTGACATCCATTTTGCCGGATTTCATAATCATAAAATGCGGCAATTGCTAACATGTTTCGGACAGACTTAAGCATCGCTACGAGTGCGAAAGTCTCATCGTAGTCAACTCCTTGAACTTGTCGAAAACCTTTTGTGACAATTCGAGCTTTATAGACAATAACATTAGCATCAGCGTCAGTCTTCTTCTTGAAGATCCATTTATTCTCTATGGGTTGCCGATCATCGGGCAAATCCATCAAAGTCCACACTTTGTTCTCATACATGGATACAATCTCAGATTTCATGGCCTCAAGCCATTTATTGGAGTCTAGGCTCATCATAGCTTCGTCGTGGTCAAGTAACATGACTTCCAGAACAGGATTACCGTACCACTCTGGTGCGGACCGTGCTTTGGTTGACCTACGAGGTTCTGTAGCAACTTGATTTGAAGTTTCATGATCATTATCATTAGCTTCCTCTCCAGTTGGTGTAGGCATCACGGGAACAGATTTCTCGGATGAGCTACTTTCCAAACTGAGAGAAGGTACAATTACCTCATCAAGTTCTACTTTCCTCCCACTCACTTCTTTCGAGAGAAACTCCTTCTCTAGAAAGGTTCCATTCTTCGCAACAAAGATCCTGCCTTCGGATCTATGGTAGAAGGTGTACCCAATTGTTTCCTTAGGGTATCCTATGAAGACACACTTCTCCGATTTAGGTTCGAGCTTCTCAAGCTGAAGCCTTTTAACATAAGCATCACATCCCCAAACTTAAAAAAAACGACAGCATAGGTTTATTGCCAAACCACAGTTCATACGGTGTCGTCTCAACGGATTTTGATGGTGCCCTATTTAACATGAATGCAGTTGTCTCTAATGCATAACCCCAAAATGATAGTGTTAAATCGGTAAGAGACATCATAGAACACACCATATCTAATAAAGTGCAGTTACAATGTTCAGACACACCATTACGTTGTGGTGTTCCAGGTGGCGTGAGTTGTGAAACTATTCCACATTGTTTTAAATGAAGGCCAAACTCGTAACTCAAATATTCTTTGATCGTAGAAACTTTATTTTCTTGTTACGATGATTCTCCACTTCACTGTGAAATTCTTTGAACTATTCAAATTTTTCAGACTTGTGTTTCATTAAGTAGATATACCCATATCTGCTCAAATCATCTGTGAAGGTCAGAAAATAAAAATACCCACCGCGAGCCTCAACACTCATCGGACCACACACATTAGTATGTATTATTTCCAATAAGTCATTGGCTCGCTCCTATTGTTCCGAAGAACGGAGTTCTAGTCATCTTGCCGATGAGGCATGGTTGGCAAGTATCAAATGATTCATAATCAAGTGATTCAAAAAGCCCGTCACCATGGAGTTTCTTCATGCGCTTTACACCAATATAACCTAAATGGAAATTCCACAAGTATGTTGCACTATCCTTATCAACTTTGCATCTTTTGGCATCAATATTATGAATATGTGTATCACTATGATCGAGATTCAGTAAACCATTAATATTGCGTGTATGACTATAGAAGTTTTATTCATGTAAATAGAATAACAATTATTCTGTCTTAAATGAATAACCATATTGCAAAAAACATGATCTAATCATATTCATGCTCAACGGAAACACCAAATAACATTTATTTAGGTTCAACACTAATCCCGAAAGTATAGGGAGTGTGCGATGATGATCATATCAATCTTGGAACCACTTCCAACACACATCATCACTTCACTCGCAACTAGTCTCTATTTATTCTGCAACTCCTATTTTGAGTTACTAATCTTAGCAACGGAACAGGTATCAAATACCCAGGGGTACTACGAGCACTAGTAAGGTACACATCAATAACATGTATATCAAATATACCTTTGTTCACTTTGCCATCCTTCTTATCCGCCAAATATTTTGGGAAGTTCTCCTCCGAGTGACCATTTTCTTTGCAGTAGAAGCACTCAGTTTCAGGCTTAGGTCCAACTTTTGGATTCTTCACGGGAGTGACAACTTGCTTGCCATTCGTTTTGAAGTTCCCCTTCTTACCATTGCCCTTCTTCTTGAAACTAGTGGTCTTGTTAACCATCAACACTTGATGCTCGTTCTTGATTTCTACCTCCGTAGCCTTTAGCATTGCGAAGAGCTCTGGAATAGTGTTTTCCTTCCCTTTCATATTGTAGTTCATCACGAAGCCTTTGTAGCTTGGTGGCGGTGATTGAAGAACTCTGTCAATGACAAAATCATCTCGAAGATTAACTCCCAGCTGATTCAAGTGATTATGGTACCCAGACATTCTAAGTATGTGCTCGATTACAGAATTATTCTCCTCCATGTTGCAGCTATAGAACTTGTTGGAGACTTCATCTCTCTCAACTCGGGCATTTTCTTAAAATATTAACTTCAACTCCTGGAACATCTCATATGGTCCATGACGTTCAAAACGTCTTTGAAGTCCCGATTCTAAGCCGTACAGCATGGCACACTGAACTAACGAGTAGTCATCACATCGAGCTTGCCAGAAGTTCATAACATCAGCTTCTCCTCCTGCAGCGAGCCTTTCACCTAGCGGTGCATCAAGGAAATAATTCTCCCAGTCCGTGTAGTTCCTACCATCATCTTTCAACTTAGCTTTCTCTAGGAACGCATTAAAATTCAAGGGAACGGTAGCACGGGTCATTGATCTACAACATATATGTGCAAAAACTATCAGGACTAAGTTCATGATAAATTAAGTTCAATTAATCATATTACTTAAGAACTCCCACTTAGATAGACATCCCTCAAGTCATCTAAATGATACGTGATCCAAATCAACTAAACCATGTCCGATCATCACATGGGATGGAGTAGTCATTAATGGTGAACATCTCTATGTTGATCATATCTACTATATGATTCACGTTCGACCATTCAGTCTCCAGTATTCCGAGGCCATGTCTGTACATGCTAGGCTCGTCAAGATTAACCAGAGTATTCTGCATGTGCACAACTGGCTTGCACCCGTTGTATTTGAACGTAGAGCTTATCACACACGATCATCACGTGGTGTCTCGGCACGACAAACTGTAGCAACGATGCATACTTAGGGAGACCACTTATACCTTGGAATTCAGTGAGGGATCATCTTATAATGCTACCATCGTACTAAGCAAAATAAGATGCATAAAAGATAAACATCACATGCAATCAAAATATGTGACATGATATGGCCATCATCATCTTGTGCCTTTGATCTCCATCTCCAAGGCACTGTCATGATCTCCATTGTCACCGGCTTGACACCTTGATCTCCATCGTAGCATCGTTGTCGTCTCGCCAACTATTGCTACTACGACTATCGCTACCGCATAGTGATAAAGTAAAGCAATTACATGGCGATTTCATATCATACAATAAAACGACAACCATATGGCTCCTACCAGTTGCCGATAACTTTGATACAAAACATGATCATCTCATACAACAATTTATATCACATCATGTCTTGACCATATCACATCACATCAAGCCCTACAAAAACAAGTTAGACGTCCTCTACTTTGTTATTGCAAGTTTTGCGTGGCTGCTACAGTCTTCTAGCAAGAACCATTCTTACCTATGCATCAAAACACAACAATTTTTCATTAAGTGTGATGTTTTAACCTTCAACAAGGACAGGCCGTAGTCAAACTCGATTCAACTAAAGTTGGAGAAACAGACACCCGCCAACCACCTGTGTGCAAAGCACATCGGTAGAACCAGTCTCCTGAACGCGGTCATATAATGTCGGTCTAGGCCGCTTCATCCAACAATAGCGTCGAATCAAAGTAAGACGTTGGTGGTAAGCAGTATGACTACTATCGCCCACAACTCTTTGTGTTCTACTCGTGCATATCATCTACGCATAGACCTGGCTCGGATGCCACTATTGGGGAACATAGCATGCAATTTAAAAAAAATCCTATGATCACGCTAGATCTATCTAGGAGATGCATAGTAACGAGAGGGGGAGTGTGTTTCAATGTACCCTCATAGACCGAAAGTGGAAGCATTGTGTTAACGCGGTTGATGTAGTCGAACGTCTTCACGATCCAACCGATCTAGCACCGAACGTACGGAACCTCCGAGTTCAGCACACATTCAGCTCGATGACGTCCCTCGAACTCTTGATCTAGCAGAGAGTCGAGGGAGAGTTTCGTTAGGATGACGGCGTGATGATGGTGTTGATGATGTGATCCGCGCAGGGCTTTGCCTAAGCACTATGATGATACTATCGGAGGAGTAAACGGTGGAGGGGGCACCACACACGGCTAAGAGAACAACAGTTGTGCTTTGGGTTGCCCCCTGCCCCCGTATATAAAGGAGGAGGGGAGGAGGCAGACGGCCTAGGAGGCACGCCAAGTATGGGGAGTCCTACTAGGACTCCTACTCCTAGTAGGATTCCCCTTTCCTTTCCGGAGAAGGGGAGAAGGGGGAAGAGGTGGAGGAGAAGAAGGAAAGGGGGCCGCATCCCCCACCCCTAGTCCAATTTGGTTTGGGCTTGGGGGGCGCGCGCCTCCACCTAGCCGCCGGCCTCCTCTCTCCACTAGGGCCCATGATGGCCCAATAGTCCTCCGAGGGGTTCCGGTAACCTCCCGGTACTCTAAAACTTATTTGATACTTCCCGAAACCATTCCGGTGTCCGAATGTAACCTTCCAATATATCAATATTTACCTATCAACCATTTCGAGACTCCTCGTCATGTCCGTGATCTCATTCGGGACTTCGAACAAACTTCGGTCATCAAAACACATAACTCATAATACAAATCGTTATCGAACGTTAAGCGTGCGGACCCTACAAGTTCGAGAACTATGTAGACATGATTGATACACATCTCTGATCAATAACCAATAGCGTAACCTGGATGCTCATATTGCCTCCTACATATTCGATGAAGATCTTTATCAGTCAAACCGCACAACAACATACGTTGGTCCCTTTGTCATCGGTATGTTACTTGCCCGAGATTAGATCATCGGTATCTTCATACCTAGATCAATCTCATTACTAGCAAGTCTCTTTACTCATTCCGTAGTGCATCATCCCGTAACTAACTTATTAGTCATATTGCTTGCAAGGCTTATAGTGATGAGCATTGCTGAGAGGGCCCAGAGATACCTCTCTGATACACAGAGTGACAAATCCTAATCTCGATCTATGCCAACTCAACAAACACCTTCAGAGACATGTGTAGAGCATCTTTATAATCACCCATTTACGTTGTGACGTTTGATAGCACACAAGGTATTCCTCCGGTATTCGGGAGTTCCATAATCTCATAGTCAAAGGAACATGTATAAGTCATGAAGAAAGTAATAGCAATAAAACTTAACAATCATTATGCTAAGCTAACGGATGGGTCTTGCCCATCACATCATTCTCTAATGGTGTGATCATGTTCATCAAATGAAAAGACATGTCTATGGTCAGGAAACATAACCATCTTTGATTAACGAGCTAGTCAAGTAGAGGCATACTAGGGACACTATGTTTTGTCTATGTATTCACACATGTACTAAGTTTCCGATTAATACAATTCTAGAATGAATAATAAACATTTATCATTATATAAGGAAATATAAATAGCAACTGTTTTATTGCCTCTAGGGCATATTTCCTTCAATAATTGCAAGTTTTACGTGGCTGCGATGGGCTTCTAGCAAGAACCGTTCTTACCTATGGCACAAAACCACAACGGTGATTTATCAAGTTTGTTGTTTTAACCATCACAAGGACCGGCCGCAGTCATATTCGATTCAACTGAAGTTGGAGAAGCAGACACCCGTCAGCCACCTTTATGCAAAACTAGTTGCATGTCTATCGGTGGAACATGTCTCATAAACGTGGTCATGTAAGGTTGGTCCGGGCCGCTTCATCCAACAATACCGCCGAATCAGAATAAGACATTGGTGGTAAGTAGTATGACGATCACCGCCCATAACTCTTTGTGTTCTACTCGTGCATATCGTCTACGCATAGAACTGGCTCTAATACCACTGTTGGGAAACGTAGCATGCAATTTCAACAAAAATTCCTATGCTCACGCAAAATCTATTTAGGAGTGCATAGCAACGAGAGGGGGAGGGTGTGTCCATGTTCCCTCATAGACCGAAAGCAGAAGTGTTTGCTTAACGCGGTTGATGTAGTCGAACGTCTTCTCGTTCCGACCGATCGAGTACCAAACGTACGACACCTCTGAGTTCTGCACATGTTCAGCGTGATGACGTCCCTCGAGTTCTTGATCCAGCAGAGGGTTGAAGGAGTAGATGAGTGCTGTCAGCACAACAGCGTGGTGACGGTGATGGTGATGTGATCCGTGCAGGGCTTCACCTAAGCACCACGAGAATATGACCGGAGGCGTAAACTATGGAGGTGGGTGCCGCACACGGCATGGAACAATTGGTGTGTCTTCTAGGGGCGCCCCTCCCATATATAAAGGAGGGAGGGTGAGGAGGCCGGCCCTAGGCGCGCCCCCAAGTAGGAGGAGTCCTAATTGGGGTCCTGGTAGAATTCAGCCCCCCCCCTTCCTTTTACCAGAGGGGGAAAGGGGGAAGGAGAGGGAGAGGAAGAAGGAAAGGGGGAGCGCCGCCCCCTCCCCTTGTCCAATTCGGACTCCTCCCTGGTGGGGGGCGCGCCACCCCTTTGTGGGCAGGCGTGCCTCCCTCCTATGGCCCATATGGCCCATATCTTTCCCACAGGGGTTTCGGTAACCCCTCCGGTACTCCGATATGTAGCCGATACATTCTGAAACCCTTCCGGTGTCCGAATACTACCTTCCAATATATCAATCTTTACCCATCGACAATTTCGAGACTCCTCATCATGTCTGTGATCTCATCCGTGACTCCAAACAACCTTCATTCACCAAAACACATAACTCATATAATACATATCATCATCGAATGTTAAGCGTGCGGACCCTACGGGTTTGAGAATTATGTAGACATGACCGAGACATGATACGTCCATTTTGCATCATGCTTTCATCTCAATATTTATTGCATTATGTGCTATTATTACACATTATATATCAATACTTATGGCTATTCTCTGTTATTTTACAAGGTTTACCATGAAGAGGGGAATGCTTGCAATTTGGAATTCGGTGGAAAAGGAGCAAACGTTGAAACCTATTACGCACAGCTCCAAAAGTCCTGAAACTCCACGAAACAACTTTTTGGATTTAATAAGAATTTCTGAGCAAAAGAAATAGGCCAGGGGGCCCACACCCTGTCTAGGAGAAAGGGGGCGCGCCCCCTATCTCCTGGGCCCCCTAGTGGGCCTCCGGCATCCATCTTCTGCTATATCATCACTTTTACCCTAGAAAAAATAGTGGGCAAGCTTACGAGACAAAACTTCGCCGCCACGAGGCGGAACCTTGGCGGAACCAATCTAGGGCTTCTGCGGAGCTGTTCTGCTGGGGATACTTCCTACCGGGAGGGGGAAATCATCACCAACGTCATCACCAACGATCCTCTCATCGGGAGGGGGTCAATCTCCATCAACATCTTCACCAGCGCCATCTCCTCTCTAAACCCTAGTTCATCTCTTGTATCCAATCTTGTATCAAAACCACAAATTGGTACCTGTGGGTTGCTAGTAGTGTTGATTACTCCATGTAGTTGATGCTAATTGGTTTACTTGGTGGAAGATCATATGTTCAGATCCTTTATGCATATTATTACTCCTCTGATTATGAACATGAATATGCTTTGTGAGTTGTTACGTTTGTTCCTGAGGACATGGGTGAAGTCTTGCTATTAGTAGTCATGTGAATTTGGAATTCGTTTGATATTTTGATGAGATGTATGTTGTCTTTTCCTCTAGTGGTGTTATGTGAACGTCGACTACATGACACTTCACCATTATTTGGGCCTAGAGGAAGGCATGGGGAAGTAATAAGTAGATGATGGGTTTCTAGAGTGACAGAAGCTTAAACCCTAGTTTATGCGTTGCTTCGTTAGGGGTTGTTATGGATCCATATGTTTAATGTTGTGGTTAGGTTTACCTTAATACTTCTTATTGTAGTTGCGGATGCTTGAAATAGGGGTTAATCATAAGTGGGATGCTTGTCCAAATTAGGGCAGTACCCAAGTACCGGTCCACCCACATATCAAATTATCAAAGTACCGAACGCGAATCTTATAAACGTGATGAAAACTAGCTTGACGATAATTCCCAATGTGTCCTCGGGAGCTCCTTCCTCATTATTTGTAATTGTCCAGGCTTATCCTTTGCTACATAAAGGATTGGGCCACCTTGCTGCACTTTATTTACTTTATTTACTTGTTGCTCCTTACTATTTATCTTATCACAAAACTATCAATTACCTACAATTTCAGTGCATGCAGAGAAAACCTTACTGAAAACCGCTTATCATTTCCTTCTGCTCCTCGTTGGGTTTGACACTCTTACTTATCGAAAGGACTACGATAGATCCCCTACACTTGTGGGTCATCAAGACACCTCTCCGGTCAATAACCAATAGCGGAACCTATATGCTCATATTGGTTCCCGCATATTCTACGAAGATCTTTACCGGTCGAACTGCTATGTCAACATATGTTAATCCCTTTGTCATCGGTATGTTACTTGCCTGAGATTCGATCGATATCTTCATACCTAGTTCAATCTCGTTACCGGCAAGTCTCTTTACTCGTTCTATAATGCATCACCCCGCAACTAACTCATTAGTCACATTCCTTGCAAGGCTTCATATGATATGCATTTCCGAGAGGGCCGAGAGATACCTCTCCGATACTCAGAGTGACAAATCTTAATCACGATCTATGCCAACCCAGCAAACACCTTCGGAGATACATGTAGAGCATCTTTATAATCACCCATTTACGCTGTGACGTTTGATAGCACACAAGGCATTCCTCCGGTGTCTGGGAGTTGCATAATCTCATAGTCGGAGGAATATGTATTTGACATGAAGAAATCAGTAGCAATAGAACTGAACGATCATTATGCTAAGCTAACGGATGGGTCTTGTCCATCGCATCATTCTCCTAATGATGTGATCCCGTTCATCAAATGACAACACATGTCCATGGCTAGGAAACTTAACCATCTTTGATCAACGGCTAGTCAAGTAGAGGCATACTAGGGACATAGTGTTTTGTCTATGGATTCACACATGAATCAAGTTGCCAGTTAATACAATTCTAGTATGAATAATAAACATTTAGCATGAATAAGTAAATATAAAATAACAACTTTATTATTACCTCTAGGGCATATTTCCTTCAGTCTCCCACTTGCACTAGAGTTAATAATCTAGATATGTGCTTTGTGAATGTCCTATCAAGTGTCTCGATCTATCTCTATAGATCTTATTGCCCAATATATAAGACGCTTCACCGAGGTCTTTCATTGAAAAATTCTTATTCAAGTATCCTTTTATGCTATCTAGAAATTCTATATCATTTCCAATCAACAATATGTCATCCACATATAAAACCAGAAATGCTATAGAGCTCCCACTCACTTTCTTGTAAATACAGGCTTCACCTAAGTCTATATAAAACTATAGGCTTTGATCACCTCATCAAAGCATATATTCCAACTCCGAGATGCTTGCACCAGTCCATAGATGGATCGCTGGAGCTTGCACACTTTCTCAGCACCTTTAGGATCGACAAAACCTTCTGGTTGCATCATATACAACTCTTTTTTAAGAAATCCATTAAGGAATGCAGTTTTGACGTCAATTTGCCAGATTTCATAATCATAAAATACGGCAATTGCTAAAATGATACGGACAGACTTAAGCATCGCTACAGGTGAGAAAGTCTCATCATAGTCAACTCCTAGAACTTGTCAAAAACCTTTTGCAACAAGTTGAGCTTTGTAGACAGTAAATTACCATTTATTTTCAATCTTCTTCTTGAAGATCCATTTATTTTCTATGGATTACTAATCATCAGGAAAGTATGTCAAAGTCCATACTTTGGTCTCATACATGGATCCTATCTCAGATTCATGGCCTCAAGTCATGTGTCGGAATCCGGTCTCATCATAGCTTCTTCATAGTTCGTAGGTTTGCCTTGGTCCTATAACATGTCTTCCAGAACAGGATTACCGTACCACTCTGGTGTGGATCATGCTCTAGTTGACTTACAAAGTTCAGTAGTAACTTGATCTGAAGTTTCATGATCATCATCATTGGCTTCCTCTCTAGTTGGTGTAGGTATCACGGGAAAGGTTTTCTTTGATGTGCTACTTTCCAGTTCGACAGAAGGTACAATTACCTCATCAAGTTCTACTTTCCTCCCACTCACTTCTTTCGAGAGAAACTCCTTCTCTAGAAAGGACCCATTCTTAGCAACAAAGATCTTGCCTTCGGATCTGTGGTAGAAGGTGTACCCAATAGTTTCTTTAGGGTATCCTATGAAGACGCACTTGTTCGATTTAGGTTCGAGCTTATCAGGCCGAAGCCTTTTGACATAAGCGTCACATCCCCAAGTTTTAAGAAATGACAAGTTAGGTTTTTTGCCAAACCACAGTTCATACGGTGTCATTGAGGGAGTCCTGGATTAGGGGGTATCCGGACAGCCGAACTGTATACTTTGGCCGGACTGTTGGACCGTGAAGATACAAGACTCAAGACTTCGTCCCGTGTCCGGATGGGACTCTCCTTTGCGTGGAAGACAAGCTTGGCGATTCGGATGTTAGATCTCCTTCTTTGTAACCGACTCTGTGTAACCCTAGCCTCCTCCGGTGTCTATATAAACCGGAGGGTTTAGTCCGTAGGACAACAACAATCATAACCATCATAGGCTAGCTTCTAGGGTTTAGCCTCTGTGATCTCGTGGTAGATCTACTCTTGTAATACTCATATCATCAAGATCAATCAAGCAGGAAGTAGGGTATTACATCCATCGAGAGGGCCCAAACGTGGGTAAAACATCGTGTCCCCTGCCTCCTGTTACCATTAGCCTTAGACGCACAGTTCGGGACCCCCTACCTGAGATCCGCCGGTTTTGACATCGACATTGGTTCTTTCATTGAGAGTTCCTCTGTGTCGTTGCTACAAGGCTCGATGGCTCCTTCAATCATCAACAACGCGGTCCAGGGTGAGACTTTTCTCCCCGGACAGATCTTCGTGTTCGGCGGCCGCCTTTGCGGGCAATAATTCGCAGCCATCTGGAGCAGATCGGCAGCTCGCCCAGCCATCGAGTCAGTTTGGAAACTTGAACTACACGGCCGATATCCGCGGAGACTTGATCTTCGACAGATTTGGGCTACTCCAGTAGCGCCGAACAATCACGACGAGCACGGCTTAGACCTGCTGTTAGACAATATTCGGGATATTGCACCTATAATACCTCCAGACCTAAATCCGGGGCAGATCGCGTTGTCCGAGGACGGGTGGATGGATCCCGCCCCGGAGGCCGCATACTCATCGGTGGTAGAGCCGAACACAGACTCCACCCCCAAGGAAGTCTGTGTCACCGGACCCCCAGACTTGTGTCCGGCTGTAGGTTCCAGACCGTGTGCCCCCGAGCCCGCCGAATCTGGTTGGGCTCCGGTTCGAGTTAACCGCTGCGGACATCTTCCAGCACTCGCCCTTTGGCGACATGCTGAATTCATTAAAGTCTCTCTCTTTGTCAGGAGACTTTTTGCTGAACTATGTCCGGCTCGAGTGGGAAACAGGTGACGAGGAAATTTGTTGCCCACCCACCACCCACTTCATTGCCACTGTCGACGATTTGACTGACGTGCTTGACTTCGACTCTGAAGACATCGACGGTGTGGACGACGATGCAGGAGAATAATAGGAACCACCGCCCACGGGGCGCTGGACAGCCACCTCCTCATATGATATATATATATATATATATATATATATATATATATAGGGTCGCGCTATTCGTCACCCTGGGTGAGGAATAGTTATTCTTCACCTCTCCCCTCTATTTTAACATCAATTCACCGTAATTTTACGTTCCGTAAATTTGTCTTATTTCAGACGTAAAAAGAGAATGTAAGAAAATACATAATCACCGTAAAATATATTTTATGATACGTGAATTACAAAAGTAAAAACATAGTGTAAAATGACAAAATGTAATTTTTCTGGTCTTCTGACCTTTTTTATGCCAAATTTTACGCAGTGAATCAATATGACTGTAACTATTTGTATTTAAAACATAATTTATTTATAAAATGAACGTAAGATTACCTCGGGTGAAGAATTATATATATATATATATATATATGGTGGACACTCCCAAAGAAACCAATGGCGATAAGGTAATGGAGGATAACCCCTCAAGGGAAAAATCAAAGCATGGGCGTCATCGGCGCCGCTCTAAGCCCCGCCACAGCCGTACTGGCACAGGAGACGAAAACAATCCAGATGGTGCCGAAGACGAATACAATCCCGATCAGCCTGCCTTCGAGCAGGCCGGACAGGAAGACAGGCAGATTGGCCAGATGAATAGGTGACGAACGGATACTCGAAGAAGGACAACCACATGCCTCCCTTCGAAGACGAGGTGAGCCTCGGCGACTATGAATTCGGCGTGCCTGAGGATCCCGTAGAGTAGGTTCGCTTCCAGCAACGGCTTATGGCCACTGCAAGCAGCCTGAAAAAGAAGTAGCAGCAGCTCCAAGCTGACCAAGATCTGCTCACCGACAGATGGACTAAGGTCCTGGCAGCCGAGGAATACAGACTCGACCGCCCTACCAAAGGATACCCAAAGCACAATTTGCTACCTCAACTTGAGAAGTAGAACTTAAAGCCCACACCCCGACGCCAATACATCATGGTTAGGGGCAATACACAGGAAACGCGAGGCAGCATCCATAAACCATGACGCAACAAATATAAGCGTCACAAAAATAATGGTGACACCCAAGACACGACAGTCGGTGCCGGATTCCGCGGCTCCCAGTCCGGTCAGCGGAAAGAGAACAATACAGGCCCGTCCGGCCCGGGCAGCATACTCGACCAATCATGTCAAATTCATGGTACCCCTGGAATGGCAGCCAATCATACCAATAGATAAGGCTGGATCTTCAAAACAAAACGGACGGTCGCGCGCCGGAAACAATAAAAAGGGGTCTCAAAGCTATGAAGACAATGAGGAGCCCAGACCATTAAACATTATGAGGTAAAAGAAAAATCCTCCGCAAACCAACAGGGGAATGAATGCGAACTCCTCAGGACGTCGACTCAACAACACAAGTCACCCCGCGGTACAAAAATACGGCCAATCATCTCCAATCACACAGACCGTCCAGCCAATCTCAACCATGGCAATTCAATTGAATTACCATCGACCCAACAGTTGGTGGGTCCCAGGAGCTCCTATGGGCATAAACAACAGCTCAAACTTGTTGCGCCAAGACATAGTTCATCAGACAGCTATTGATTGCTTGAGGATCAAACCCACTAAAAACATCTTCTTAAAGATGTCGTTCCAGGTGTAAAGGCCAAGTCTTACAGGCCCACCACCCTGGAGGTTGTCTTCGGATCACGAAACAAACACCATACCGAAGAGTAAGTCTTCGGCATTGTCCCCTTATACAGTAACTACTATATACTATCGGGACAAACTGCGTTGGCTCGACTAAACGTGGTACCATATCATGCCAAACCCATGTGACATGGTCACAATTATGGGCAAGGCCGAACTCCACCCCGAGATTGGAAAGTATACCGCCGCTGAGGTAGCGAGTTGTGCCCTTCTATCGAACTTCGATTCGACAGCCAACCCCCCGACACCAACAGAGGAGTCCGAGCTACTTTACGGCATGATAGCCCGGCTCGACCAGGCCCCGATCAAGCACCCGCGGTTCAACCACCCTATGACACACAACTGCCTCTAAGCATTTTTCTTTACAGGCTCACTTTTTCGCCGAACGGGACTGGCAACATGGAATCAGCTCGAACACACAACGAGGGAATGCACAAGTATTCCCCAAGAAGATAGTCTGGATGCACTTCGGATCCGCACACAGCTTCCTCCCATCCGGTCGCAACAGGTTCCGCCAGTATACCTCCTTTCATAGCATAAACCACACTTATACGCATAGGCGTGTCACTCCACTACAACATGTAGAACTATATGACACTTACCGGCCATCATTCCTCATGGATGCCTTTTTCGTCATAACGGCACTTGCACATAGTGTCATGCCCCACTATGCCAGGGGCTTCATTGTCCCCATAATATGGCAACAAAGTCCGGCCACCCTCTCGGTCGCTCGGCACCCCGAATAGCACTATATGCATCAGCTTCGAATCATGTCTTGGGTCATTAGTTGGGTTTGCCAGGCTCCCATGTTTTGGTACCTTACGTTCCGCTCCATCGGCTAAGGTAGCGCTGGGAGAACTACTACGATTGTGTCCCGGTTCTTCCGGACGAGCACCTCAGTAGAGAAAGCCGAAAACTGACTGTCATGATACGGCGAGAGCTAGTCAGCTGTTCGAGAGGTTGTAAAATCTTTAAGGATTTATTCCGCATAATGCCATAACAAATGCATAGTGCAACGGATCGGTCTTCTGATCAAGCGCTGTTAGAGCCCCTCGTACGATCTTCCGAACACCAGGGGTTGCGCCTACCATACTCGAATTCCTATGGCTAAGTGAGAGTGATAAAGCCCTATAGTCTGATTGCCTGGTTCCCTATGATGAACACCTCCTTCATGGACCCAAAGATGGGATAAAGAGTGTTCAGATATGTCCCGAATACCCCCGTACTTTCTACGTGGGGGCAGAAGCAGATGACTGACCAACTCTCAGGATTCATACATATTAAAACGGCCGCACATGAAGAAAAAACTTTCATATAACAGGCAATAAATAATACTTGATGCAAGTATCACGCATTACAAAGGACAAACATGAGCGCCTTCAGGAAATATAGTGTCTTTGGTACACTGCTCCGCCACAAGGCGGGCTCCTTTCAGGACACCATCATAATATAATTCGGGCTTGCGGTGCTCCTTACCCTCCGGTGGTCCCTCAGTTGTCAGTTTTTCAGCATCAAGCTTCCCCCAGTGCACCTTCACACGGGCAAATGCCATGCATGCACCTTCTATATAGACCGACCGCTTAATGACTTCGAGCCGAGGGCAAGCACCAACAACCCGCTTCACGAGTCTGAAGTAACTGCTTGGAATTGGCTCAGCAGGCCATAGTAGGACAACTAAGTCCTTCATGGCTAGTTCGGCCACCTGGTGCAGTTCGATCAGCTGCTTCAGCTGATCGACAAAGGGCACCGGATAATTCGGCGCCAAATACTGCGACCAGAAATGCTTCTCCGCAGACTTCTTCTCTTCAGCCCGGTAGAATTGGGCAGCATCAGATATGTTGCGTGGCAGGTCCGCAAACGCTCCTGGAGAAACAAGAATTCAGTTTGTCACTTAGAGTTTCTCCTATAACTATATAAAAATCGCTTTGAGTAAAAAGCCTTACCAGCCGCAATCCTCCTTGCCTCCTGAATGTCCTTCAGAGCACCTCGGGCTTCCTCCCGAGCATCATTTGCAGCTTGGAGAGCTTGGGCAAGTTCGGATCCTTTCCCTGCTAGACTCTGCTCCAAGGTCTCGCTTTTATTCACGGCCTCCCGGAGCTCTCGTTCAGCTTCAATGACCCTGGCCTCGTGCTTCTCGCGAAGAGCCTGCTCCGCGGCGGCCTTCTTGTCGGCTTCGGCCATAGCCTTCTTTAGTGCCTCAATTTCGGCATTTGCTCTTAGAGCACATAATACAAATATTTTCACCACGCACAACTACTCATTTGTGCTTAACTTATCAAAAGGTTTCGACATACCTTGCTTGTCCTCCAACTGCTTCTTCACTCGGCCAAGTTCTTCTTTGGCCCGTTCCAGACTCTACTTTAGTCCGGACACCTCCGTAGTATGAGAGGCGGTCGTCGCTACAGATGCCTGTTTTCAAACAAAGAGATATATGTAATCAACCGAGTCTCCTGCAAAGCGGAAATTTGATCCCCTGTCTGGTTCTCTCTCTTTCACCGGACAGTGCATCAGGGGCTACCGTTCATACTATGACAATCTTCAAAGGTTTCTAAAAACATACCTCAAAGCCTTTTATAAGGCTAAGGCAGGATTCATCGATCCGCTCTCGTGATGAATCTTTTCAATCACCGCACCTATGAGGGCGTGATGTTCATCGATGATGGACGCATTCTTTAGCGTTGTCGATAGGCCGCCCTGCAGCTCTGCTTGGACAGAGGTTGCTGGCGGAGCGGGCTTGCCTCCCTCCGTCAAGGGGGGCTACCCGCCTGATCCTGGAGCTTCAAAGGTCTCCAGGATCGTGTCCGGCTACGGGCTGAATCTAAAATCGCCCCCACCATCGACGTTCATGGGAACCGTTGCCCCCGTGTATCCGGCCCCAGAGGTGTGCCCTCCCTAGTCTGGGTCCTGCTGAGACGACACCTTGGTGTCATGCCCAGGCTTCGGGGAAGGGGCCTTCGGAGGCGTCTCGCTCTCCAGGGCATCTGAGCTCAGCAAATCCTCCGAGGACGACTGTTCGGCGCGAGGCCTCGCCGGGTTGCACAAAGTAGGGCACAAGTTAAAATATTGCACCTTAGTAATCCTGGGCGCTTAGGCGTATTCAGATTTCGTGTACTCATGATTTTACCAGGGGCTGGGCCCTGGGATCCCACTCTGGGCTACTATTGGTAGCCGTGGTGGATGCCTCTGGAAGGGGATTTTTTTTCCCCTTCGGTGATTCGGCCTCCAAGGATGAGGAGGTCGTCCTTTTCTTCCCTCCCCCCATGGAGGACTCGTCTTCTTCCTCCTCCTCTTTGTCTTCGGAGGAAGGATGGGCGCTGGAGTCTTCGGATTTTGTGTCTGAAGCACCGCGGCGACGGAGGCTGCTCCGGGTCTCCTTGGCCTTCTTGGAGGCCTCTTTCTTCGGCGCCTTGTAAGGCGCCGGGACCAGCATCTTCGTCAGAAGAGGTCCTGCTAGTTCCTCCGACAGTGGGGCCGGACAATGTATCCGCCCCACCTTCTTCGTCCATTCCCGGGATAATTGCGAAAGCATGATAAAGAGTCTCCCTCGGGATATGCCAGCTAAACATGGATAGAAAAAACATAGCGATAACTTACCGGGCTTGCGGGGTGGGACAGTTGATACCCGCGGTCCTCGGCGGAGTCCGGCCATGGTTTGTCGGACTTGAAGAGCACCTTCCAGATGTCCTTGTGTAAGGAGCCGTAGAGCTCCCGTAGGGTCTGGTGCTTGGCCGGGTCGTATTCCCACAAATTACAGGCTCGGTGCTGGCAAGGGAGAACCAGGCGAACTAACATCACCTGGACTACATTGACGAGTTTGACATCCTTGTCTACCACACCCTTGATGCGTGTTTGGAGCACCAATAGCTCATCGGATGAGGAACAATTCAGGCCCTTCTTGGGCCAGGACGTGAGCCGCATGGGGGCTCCGGATCTGAATTCAGGAGCAACGGCCCACTTTTTACCGCGCGGCTCGGTGATATAGAACCACTGCTGCTGCCACTCCTTGACGGAATTATTGAAGGTGCCTGTCAGCCATGTGACCTTGGGCATCTTGCTCACCATGGCGCCGCCGCACTTAGCGTGCTCGCCGTTCACCACCTTGGGCTTCACATTGAAGATCTTCAGCCATAAGCCGAAGTGGGGCGAAATACGGAGAAAGGCCTCACACACGACGATAAACGTCGAGATGTTAAGGAAAGAATTAGGGGACATATCATGAAAATCAATCCCGTAATAATACATGATGCCGCAAACAAATGGGTGAAGGGGAAACCCGAGCCCGCGGACAAAATGAGGAAGTAACACGACCCTCTCGTGGGGCTCCGGATTGGGGACGATCTGTCCCGCCGTCGGAAGACGGTGGCCGATTTTCTTGGCCAAATACCCAGCCTCTCGAAGCTTTTTGATATCCTTCTCCCGGACGGTAGAGGCCATCCATTTGCCTCCTGCTCCGAATCCGGACATCTTCGGAGAACCTCTTTTCGGTGGAGGAGACGAGTGCTTGGGTGCTAGGGCTCGAGCGAAGGGGAATGGACGAGCGGAAGGGAGAGACGTGGGTAAAGAAGAAGAGGCCTTATTTCTTTATAGAGGCAATAAAAACTTTTGCACCTCCCTACTTGCCTGGTGGAACCTGCTCGTTCCCCACTCACCGCGATTGGCGGTACGATTGGGCTACCCGCGCCCATATTGATGAAAGCCCCGTGATAAGGGGAACACGATCTCTGCTTCAACAAGACATGCCCGGGAAACCGCCTCGCAATATGTGCGGTGGCTGGCTGTGGGAGGACAGTTCGATGATGACTCGACCATGGTGTGATGTCACGTTATTTAAATATGTTAGCAGATTATATTTGTGGAATATCATTCTCTCTACGATGGCATGTGAAAATCATCTTGCAGAGCCGGACACGATTTAAGTGTTCGAGACTTACTTTGGAGTATTCGGAGATGGAACCCACCTTGCAATGTCAAAGACAAACTGCGCGCCGGACTCATCGTCATTGAAGCCTGGTTCAGGGGCTACTGAGGGAGTCCTAGATTAGGGGGTATCCGGACAGCCGGACTATATACTTTGGCTGGACTGTTGGACCGTGCAGATACAAGACTCAAGACTTCATCCCATGTCCGGATGTGACTCTCCTTTGCATGGAAGACAAGCTTGGCGATTCGGATGTTAGATCTCCTTCTTTGTAACCGACTCTGTGTAACCCTAGCCTCCTCCCGTGTCTATATAAACCGGAGGGTTTAGTCCATAGGACAACAACAATCATAATCATCATAGGCTAGCTTCTAGGGTTTAGCCTCTATGATCTCGTGGTAGATCTACTCTTGTAATACTCATATCATCAAGATCAATCAAGCAGGAAGTAGGGTATTACCTCCATCGAGAGGGCCCGAACCTAGGTAAAACATCGTGTCCCCTGCCTCCTATTACCATTAGCCTTAGACGCACAGTTCAGGACCCCCTACCCGAGATCCGCCGGTTTTGACACCGACAGTCGTCTCAATGGAATTAGATGGTGCCCTATTTAACGGGAATGCGGCTGTCTCTAATGCATAACCCCAAAATGATAGTGGTTAATCGGTAAGAGACATCATAGAACGCACCATATCTAATATAGTACGGTTACGACGTTCGGACACACCATTACGCTGTGGTGTTCCAGGTGTCGTGAGTTGTGAAACAATTCCACATTTTTTAAATGAAGGCCAAGCTCGTAACTCAAATATTCGCCTCCATGATCAGATCGTAGAAACTTTATTTTCTTGTTACGATGATTCTCCACTTTACTCTGAAATTCTTTGAACTTTTCAAATGTTTCATACTTGTGTTTCACCAAGTAGATATACCCATACCAACCCAAATCATCTATGAAGGTCAGAAAATAACGATACCCGTCGCGTGCTTCAACACTCATCGGACTGCATACATTGGTGTGTATTATTTCCAATAAGTCAATAGCTCGCTCCATTATTCTGGAGAATAGAGTTTTAGTCATCTTGCCCATGAGGCATGGTTCGCAAGTATCAGATGATTCATAATCAAGTGATGCCAAAAGTCCATCTGCATGGACTTTCTTCATGCGCTTTACACCAATATGACCTAAATGGCAGTGCCACAAGTATGTTGCACTATCATTAGCAACTTTGCATCTTTTGGCATCAATATTATGAATATGTGTATCGGTACGATCGGGATTCAACAAGAATAGACGATTCATCAAGGGTGCATGACCATAAAAGATATTACTCATATAAATAGAACAACCATTATTCTCTGATTTAAATGATTAACCGTCTTGCAATAAACACGATCCAGATATAATGTTCATGCTCAACGCGGGCACCAAATAACAATAATTGAGGTCTAAAACTAATCCTGAAGGTAGAGGTAGAGGTAGCGTGCCGATGGCGATCACATCGACCTTGGAACCATTCCCGACGTGCATCGTCACCTCGTCCTTAGCCAATCTTTGTTTATTCCATAGCTCCTGTTTTGAGTTACAAATATGAGTAACCGAACCAGTATCAAATACCCAGGCGCTACTACGAGCATTAGTAAGGTACACAGCAATAATATGTATATCAAATATACCTTTGTTCACTTTGCCATCCTTCTTATCCACCAAGTATTTGGGGCAGTTCCGCTTCCAGTGACCATCAATTTAAAGTAGAAGCACTCAGTTTCAGGCTTGGGTCCAGCTTTGGGCTTCTTCCCGGGAGTGGCAACTTGCTTGCCATTCTTCTTGAAGTTCCCTTTCTTTCCCTTGCCCTTTTTCTTGAAACTAGTGGTCTTATTAACCAAAAACACCTGATCCTCCTTCTTGATTTCTACCGCCGTGGCCTTAAGCATTGGGAAGAGCTCCGGAATTGTTTTGTTCATCCCTTGCACATTATAGTTCATAACGAAGCCTTTCTAGCTTGGTGGCAGTGATTGAAGAACTTTGTCAATAACACTATCAACTGGAAGATCAACTCCTAGCTGAGTCAAGTGATTACGATACCCAGACATTTTGAGTATGTGTTCACTGACAGAACTGTTCTCCTCCATCTAATAGCTACACAACTTGTTGGAGACTTCATATCTCTCAACCCGGGCATTTGCTTGAAATATTAACTTCAACTCATGGAACATCTCATATGCTCCATGACGTTCAAAACATCTTCGAAGTCCCGGTTCTAAGACGTAAGGCATGGCACACTGAACTATTGATTAGTCATGAGATTGAGCTTGCCATACGTTCATAACATCTACATCAGCTCCTGCAGCAGGTCTGTCACTTAGCGATGCATCAAGGACATAATTCTTCTATGCGGCAATGAGGATAATCCTCAAGTTACGGACCCAGTCCATGTAGTTGCTACCATCATCTTTCAACTTAGCTTTCTCTAGAAACGCATTAAAATTTAAGGGAACGGTAGCTCGGGCCATTGATCTATAACATAGATATGCAAAACTATCAGACTAAGTTCATGACAAATTAAGTTCAATTAATCAAATTACTAATGAACTCCACTTAAATAAACATCTCGCAAGTTATCTAAGTGATACATGATCCAAATCAACTAACCCATGTCCGATCATCACGTGAGATGGGGTAGTCATCAATGGTGAACATCTCTATGTTGATCTTATCTACTATGTGACTCACGTTTGACCTTTCGGTCTCTAGTGTTCTGAGACCATGTCTGTACATGCTAGGATTGTCAAGTTTAACCCAAGTATTTTGCATGTATAAAACAGTCTTACACTCGTTGTATGTGAACGTAGAGTCTATCACACCTAATCATCACGAGGTGCTTCGAAACGATGAACTTTGGCAACTGTGCATACCCGGGGAGAATACTTTTATCTTGAAATTGAATGAAGGGATCATCTTATAATGCTACCGCCGTTCTATGCAAAATAAGATGCATAAAGGATAAACATCACAAGCAATCAAAATATGTGACATGGTATGCCCATCATCATCTTGTGCCTTTGATCTCCATCTCCAAAGCATCATCATGATCTCCATTGTCACCGGCTCGACACCTTGATCTCCATCATTGCGTCGGGGTCGTCTCGCCAACTATGGCTTCTACAACTATTGCTAATGCATAGCGATAAAGTAAAGCAATTACATGGCGTATGCACTTCATACAATAAAGAGACAACCCTAAGGCTCCTGCCGGTTGTCGATATTACAAAAAATGATCATCTCATACATCAACATATATCACATCATATCTTGACCATATCACATCACAACATGCCCTGCAAAAACAAGTTAGACATCCTCTACTTTGTTGTTGCAAGGTTTACGCTGCTACGAGCTTCTAGCAAGAACCGTTCTTACCTACGCAAAAATGACAACGGTGATTCATCAAGTTTACTATTTTAACCTTCTTCAAGGATCGGCCGTAGTCAAATTCGATTCAACTAGAGTAGGAGAAACAGACACCCGTCAGCCACCTTTATGCAAAACTAGTTGCATGTCAGTCGGTGGAACCAGTCTCATGTGTGTGGACATGTAAGGTTGGTTCGGGCTGCTTCATCTCACAATACCGCCGAATCAAAATAAGACGTTGGTGGTAAGCAGTATGACTATCACCGCCCACAACTTTTTGTGTTCTACTCGTGCATATAATCTATGCATAGACCTTGCTTGGATGCCACTGTTGGGAAACATTGCATGGAAAACAAAAAAAAATCTATGCACACACAAGATCTATCCATGGATATGCATAGCAACTAGAGGGGAGTGTGTGTCTACGTACCCTTGTAGACCGTAAGCGGAAGCGTTTAGTAATGCGATTGATGTAGTCGAACTTCTTCGCGATCCAACCGATCGAGTACCGAACGTACGGCACCTCCGCGTTTAGCACACGTTCAGCTCGGTGACGTCCTCGCCTTCCAGACCCAGCAAGACGTCGAGGTAGTGGATGAGTTCCGGCAGCACGATGGCGTGGTGACGGTGATGGTGATGCTATCTCCGCAGGGCTTCGCCTAAGCACTATGAAGATATGTCCGAGGGTGTAAACAGTGGAGGGGGGCGCCGCACACGGCTAAGACGATGTTGTGTCCTTGTGTGGCGCACCCCCTCCCACATATATATATAGGTGGGGCAGAGGGGAGCATCTAGGGGTCGCCCCAAGTAGGTCTGAATCCTAATTCGGCTCCTGCCCTAGGCCGGCCCCCCTTTCCTTCTTTTGGCGCCAAGGGGGAGGAAGGAGGAGGTGGCGCCCCCCTTCCTTTCTCCCACAAGGAGGGGAAGGCAGCAGGAGGTGGCGCCCTGATGTCTACTACACAACCTTCTTCTTGTAGATGTTGTTGGGCCTGCAAGTGCACAGGTTTGTAGGACAGTAGCAAATTTCACTCAAGTGGATGACTAAGGTTTATCAATCCGTGGGAGGCGTAGGATGAAGATGGTCTCTCTCAAACAACCATGCAACCAAATAACAAAGAGTCTCTTGTGTCCCCAACACACCCAATACAATGGTAAATTGTATAGGTGCACTAGTTCGGCGAAGAGATGGTGATACAAGTGCAAAATAGATAGTAGATAAAGGTATTTGTAATCTGAAATTATAAAAACAGCAAGGTAACTAATGATAAAAGTGAGCACAAACGGTATTGCAATGGTACGAAACAAGGCATGGGGTTCATACTTTCACTAGTGCAAGTTCTCTCAACAATAATAACATAGATAGATCATATAACAATCCCTCAACATGCAACAAAGAGTCACTGAAAGTGCAACTAATCCCCGGGTGGTTTTGGTAATTAATAACAACATATATATCATTGAACTAATAGTTTCTTGAGAATCATTTCAGAAAGTTCAGTGATATGGGTATGGCAAGGACTGAAGAAGTGGACCCCTCAAAATGCTAAGGCAAGCATTGGCAAAAGCTCAAGACTCCATTTTTGGTTTAGTGATCCAAGATCACATTGAGTCTATAGGAAAGCCAATACTATTAAAAGGGGATGAGGTTATGATAATGATCTGGTTGCTCAAAGTGCTTAGTGATACATCTCCTAAACTATCAGCAACTTTCACTGCCATATACACTCATAAGTAATCTCGGTCCCACTGATATTCCAAACCCAGTCACACCGAGATGAACCACCTCAGCCATATAGCCAAACCCTAGAAATCTCGGATTTTTCGATTCTGAACTCGGTCTCACCGAAACTTGAGTTGCCAAGCTTCTGTAACCTTCTGTCATCAAATCGGTGTCACCGAGATGATGAAGTCGGTCCCACCGAGATTGGCAAGCTCTTGTCTTTACACGAATCGGACTCACCGAGATTGTAAACTTTCGGTCTCACCGAGTTGTCAACTTCGGTCTGACCGAGATTGGTCAAATGTGTGTAACGGTTAGATTTTGTGTGGAGGCTATAAATACCCCTCCACCCCCTCTTCATTCGAGGAGAGAGCCATCAGAAAGAACTACCACTCCTACCTTACATTTCTAAGAAGAGAACTACCTACCCTTGTGTTGAGATCAAGTTGCTCCACTCCCACCATATGAAGCTTGATCTCTAGCCTTCCCAAGTTGCTTTCCACTCAATCCTTTCTTCCACCACAGCCAAATCAGTGAGGAGAGTTGAGTGTTGGGGAGATTATCATTTGAAGCACAAGAGCAAGGAGTTCATCATCATCAACACCATCTATTACCTTTTGGAGAGTGGTGCCTCCTAGATTGGTTAGGTGTCGCTTGGGAGCCTCCGTCGAGATGTGGAGTTGAACCAAGAAGTTTGTAAGGGCAAGGAGATCGCCTACTTCGTGAAGATCTACCCAGTAAGGCTAGCCCTCCGTGGGCGTGAGCCATGATGGCATAGACAAGGTTGCTTCTTCGTGGACCCTTCGTGGGTGGAGCCCTCCGTGGACTCTCGCAGCCGTTACCCTCCGTGGGTTGAAGTCTCCATCAACGTGGATTGACGATAGCACCACCTATCGGAACCACGAGAAAAATCTCCGTGTCTCCAAATTGCGTTTGATCTTCTCCACCTCTCTTTACTACATGTGCAATTTACTTTCCGCTGCCTATACTCTAGAATTGCATGTGTAGGGTGATACTTGACTTGATCATCATTGTGAATCTGCCAAAAACTTGTCTTTATCAAAAGGCTGAATTTTTATATTGTCAAGTAGTCTAATCACCCCCCCTCTAGACATACTTTCGATCCTACAAGTGGTATCAGAGCCTTGGTCTCCATTGTATTGGTTTCCATTGCATTGGACTCCATAAGCTTGGTTTCACAACCTAGGAGAGTATGGCGTCTAGAGAGGGTAATTTTCGTAGAGGTCCTTACTTTGATGGTACAAATTTTGCTAGTTGGAAGCATAAAATGAAAATGCATATTCTTGGCCATAACCCAGCCGCATGGGGCATTATTTGTGTTGGTTTGTAAGGTGAATTCTTGAGGAAGGAAAAGTTCGGATCGCGGCTTCAGCGGATGAATTGCGGATGTTGCAAAACAATGCTCAAGCTTGTGACATTCTCTTCAATGCTTTGTGTCCCGAGGAGTTCAACAAAATCAGCCGTCTTGAGAATGCAAAAGAGATTTGGGATACTTTGGTTGAAATGCACGAAGGTACCGAGTCCGTGAAGGAATCAAAGCTAGATGTTCTTCAAGGTCAACTTGACAAGTTCAAGATGAAGGAAGGTGAAGGAGTCGCTGAAATGTACTCTAGGCTTGCTCTCATCACCAATGAGATTGCCGGCTTAGGAAGCGAAGAAATGACCGACCGATTCATCATCAAGAAGATTCTCAGAGCTTTGGATGGAAAGTATGACACCGTGTGCACTTTGATCCAAATGATGCCAAACTACAAGAATCTCAAGCCAACCGAAGTCATTGGAAGAATTGTTGCTCATGAGATGACACTTAAAGATAAGGAAGAGCTTCACAACAAGTCAAGTGGTGCTTACAAAGCTACAAGTGATGCTCCCACAACCTCAAGTGACAAGCTAGTTTCCAATGAAGAGATAAGCCTAATGGTGAAGAACTTCAACAAATTCTACAAGAGTAGAAGCAAGGAAAGAAGCTCAAAGTCTAGATCATATGATGAAAAGAGATCTTCTAGTCGTGATCGAAACTGCTACAATTGTGGAAGACCGGACACTACTCAAATGAGTGTTCGCTCCCCACAAGAGAAGAGAAGAATCTCCAAGAAGAAGAAGCTCAAGAGATGAGTCACCTCGGAAAGAGAGAAGGAGTAGAGATGATCGTTATGAGCGAAGACCCTCTCGGAGAAGCAAGGATTAGGAGAGGAAAGACAAGTCATCAAGGAGCTACACAAGAAGAAAACATCAAGCTCATGTAGGTGAATGGGTCTCCGGCTCCGACTCCGACAATCAATCTGAAAGAAGCTATCACTCCAACTCCGACTACTGATCAAGATGAAGGTGTTGCGGTCTTGCTCTCGTATCCTCCAACTCCAACTCCTCGACTTATTTGATTCACCAAATGAGGGAATTGGAAGATGCTTCATGGCAAAAGGCCCTAAGGTATCACACCTGAATTCATTGACTTTGATAGTGATGAGGATGACTTGCTTGGTGAAGATGAGCTCTTACATGATAAATCTAGTGAGCCTAGTAATGATGAACATGCTAGTAGTCTTTATAGTCGAGAAGAGTCGAATGACAATGCTATGAAGGAGATTGAGCGTCTAACTAAAGAACTAAACACTCTTAAGTTAGCTCATGAAACAACTCAAGAAGATCATAGAGAGCTCCTAAGATCTCATGAGAAGCTACGCTTCGAGAAGCTTAATCTAGAGCAAGAACATGATTTTCTAAAAGCTATCAATGATGATCTTCGAAAGAAGAGTTCTTCATATCTTGCCAAACGACTTCTCTTGTCTAATTTCTTGCCACCTATTAAAACTAAGCATGACAAGCATAAGAAAGATTCTTCATCTAGTAGTAACAATAACCATGCATAAGAAAGATTCTTCATCTAGTAGTTCTCTTGATTCCACTAACAATGTTTCAAGCCAAGTTACACTTGAGCAAGAAAATAGTTTATTGAAAGGGATTATAGAGAAAGGTGTCTACAAGAGCCTTGCCGGAAGCAAGAACTTCGAGGAAATTGTTCGCAAGCAAGGAAGGCACCGGAAGAATCAAGGAACTGGTTTTGAGCGAAAGTTCAACGCCGAGGGTGTTGAATGGGAAGAAGGTCAATATCCTACTCCACAGTTTATTCCTCAAAAGGAGAAGTACAATCCTACTTCTTCCAATGTGGAACAAGCTCAAGATGATCTTCCACCACAAGACCACAAGCTAAAAGGCAAGGACAAGCTTCAAGAGGAGATTGATGCATTTATTGAAGCACCTAAAGCCATGGTCAAGTGGGTTCCCAAGGAAACGTCAAGTTCTACTTTGTCAAGCTCAACTACAACCCCAAGGATTCCCATCAAGATGATGTGGATCCCGAAGAAGAAGAACTAGAGAGTTCTTGAGGGTGACTCCGCCAACATACTTCACTCACATTCATTTTGGCAAAAACTTGTGCAATCAACTTCCACATCTTGCACTAGTTCATGGAGTCACAAACCCTCTTGTTGGTAAGTCAAGGGACAAGGTAATCATTGCTTTCATGGACATCATCTATTGTGTATTTCAATCTATGTCCATGGATATTCTTGTCTGTTCCTTGTGGGACTAACCCATGTAGGTATTGAAAGTGCCCGAATCCAAAGGATTGCTCCCAACTCTTGATGATCTTCATCAACATTGAGCATCCTCATCTTCAACATCTACATGAAGTCTTCTACGACAACCCAAGGTTAGTTTGACCCTTTAAAAGGGGTTCTCACATCTAGGGGGAGCTTTGCTCTAAAGAATTGAGCTAAAGCATCTTCAAATGATGTGATCACATTAATGCTTTATGTAAAAGGGGTAACCCCACTTGTGCTTAAATGATGAGTATGACCTATGATCAAATGTTCTCATTTGGCTCCTAAGTCAATATACTCATATATAGATGACCTAGTCATCGACAAATTGTGTGATAGTACCTAGAGTTTTGATTGTGCATGTTTGACACATATTTCATTTGCTATCTTATTGTGTGAGCATGTTGGATGCATAATTTTATCCATTCAAGGACATCCATTTGTTGTTTTGGTATTTTTGATTTTTCTGACCAAATGGATGGACAAGAATGCCTAAGTTCCCCTAGCTATCTATGCTTTCTTGTCTCAAATTCTATTCATGCTTACATCACAAACTTTGAACAAGTCATTTTCGGACCCTCCGAGTGAGGAGCACTCGGAGCCACCGATCCGTCAAGGGCTAACTTCCAAAACCTTCTAAGTGATTTCGGTCAGACCAACTCACTCAAACTCGGTCAAACCGAAAACATTTAGATTGATCTAGGTTTTCACCTCGGTGAAACCGAGTTGTGATTTTCGGCGTGACCGAAGTGTATAACTGCCCTGCAGTTGTTCATCTCGGTGCCACCGAGTTTTACAACTCGGTCCCACCGACAGCAAAGGGGTATATATACTCCGAGGGCCGCGCGCGTTGATTTCTACTTCAAACGCTTTGCCCCCACACCCCTTGCTGCCGTCGCCTGGTGTCTGGATCGTCTCCGTAAATGCCGCTGTCGCGCCCTCGCCGCAGTCTCCGTCGCCGTCAGCGGACATCTTCTCCGCGCCGTTGCCGCCAGAGAGAACTCCACCAAGTTAGGGTGAGTTTCGATCCCACTCGTGCTCCCATCTCCGATTCAATGCACGTTTGGTTTGCCTGTAATCTTGCCACGAATGAGATCTTCTGTACACAGATTAGTTCCTTTGAGCGAAATTCGAGTAAAAGTTTTAGGGTTAGGTTTCCGCCGAACACATCTCGGTGAGACCGATTTTACATTCTCGGTATGACCGATTTGGCCTCTGGCCATTACCTTTGCACCTTCGGTCCAACCGAGTTGTGCAAATCGGTGACCGAAATGAGGATTTAGTGAAACCCTAGTGTTTTCGGTGGGACCGAAACCCACTTCGTCCAACCGAAAGTGGTGTGAATGCCTCTGTTTGAACACTTCGGATTCACTGAATTTTAAACTCGGTCTGACCGAACTGTCTTCCGTGAAAACCTAATACTGAAATTTGAACTCATTTTTTGCAAAAACTTCGCAGTTTGTGATAACTCTTCTACTCGCCTACACCTTATCTATTCACGGGTTGTCGGCCATGTCGATGCGGTGACAGCCGTAAGCAGTGAGAGTCACCTATAGCAGATATTCGAGGCGAGCACGAGTCCCGATCCCAAAGCAGCTCATCGATGATGGTGAGAGGAGTACACCAAGTGGTTTGCCTCCTGCAGCCACCAGGGCCAGAAAGAAGAGAAACTCAGATGAAGAAGATTCAGATTTTGTTGTTGAGGAAGAAGTCACATCCAAGCCTAAGAGGAAAGTTGTTGCCAAAGAGCCTCAAGGACAGCAAACAAAGAAGGGCACCAGGAAAGTCAAGCAGTCCACAGTTGCTAAGAAGCTAAGTTTGGAAGAGGAAACTACAAGCAAAGTGAAGAAAACTTCCAAGAGGAAGAGGTTAGTGCATGATGATGCTGAAGAAGATGAGGATGAGGAAGCACCCCACCTCCTCGAAGCCTAAGCTCATGGGTGATGCCATCGTGAGGAGCCACTTCAAAGTCCAAGCCATCTGCTCCAGTCAAGGCAGCTCAGCAAGAAAGCCTGCTGCCAAGCCCAGAAAACTGTCAGAACATTCCAGCATCGAGAAAAGAACAAAGATGATGTGCCACCGGTGTGTCGGATGATGAAGGACCAGTTTTGCTAAAACTTCGTCCAAAACGCCACTTCACAATGATGCTCATCCTCAAGCCGAGAACATGAAGGAAAGGAAGGATAGAGGTCTCGGGCTATGGAGACAATCGACCCATATGTTTGTGAGGAGAAGAACTGCTGTTGATCCCAGATTTCACACCGAGAGAGCAGCAGGACTTCTATGAGGCGATGCTAATGGACAAGAAGCCCATAGTGGCGACACAGATTTGTTGATTGGAAATACATTGTGAGTGAAGAGCACAGAGACTTCTTTCCACATGTGCATGAGAGCTTCACTTGCATGTGGTGTTGCAGACTTCGAGGTCGAAGTTGACAAGTTGGAATGATGAAATGATTATGCAATTCTATGCCATGACTCATTTCTATCCAGATGGAAAGATCACATGGATGACTGAAGGCCAAAGATTCTCTTCAACTGTAGAAGAATGGGCAGAACTTCTGAATGCTCCAGTGCAGAGAGAGGATGATGTTGATGTGTATGGTATTCCCAAGAAGAACCATGGATCTATGAAGAATATGTACAAAGAGGTTCCAGCTAAGGATTTGGCAATCTGGAAGCTTGGCTCAGTGTACTATCTCCAGGCAGGTCTACCTACCACAAACACTATTCTGAGGCATACCTTGATGCCCAAGTCTGGAGATCATCGCATGATCAGAGGATACTCTATCAACATGCTGCATATACTTGATGAGAAAGCACCTTTCAAGGTGATGGACTTGATAGTTGAGACTATTAAGAGGACTGCAGCAGACCAGAAAAGGTCGTGTGGATTTGCCCCGCATATTCAGATGCTTATCAATGCCAAGTTTGGCACGGGCACTTTCTTGTTGGATAGAGAACACTTACCACTGCAGCCTGAGCATGAGGACAATGATGTTGTGATGGATGAGGAGGATCCAACGTCAGTTGAAGGTCAAGCAAAGATTGAAGCTGCCAAGAAAGCTAAAGCTGAGAAGGAAGCAGCAGCAGCAGCTAAACCAAAGAGTGTTGGAGAACAGCTACTTGAAGCTACCCAAAGGATTGAGCAACGCTGGCAACATTATGCAGTCTCGGGAGAGCCTAGAGAGGATTGTTGAAGACAAGATCCATGCTCTGGATGTGAAGTCGATGAAGTGCAAGTAATGTCAACAAGCTTGAGGCAGATATTGAGGAAGCAAAGAGGGAGAAGGAAGAGCTCATGCGTGAGATGCAGGATGACTTAGTCCAGATGCTTATGAACAGATCTGCTCCGGTTCCCACAGGACCCGATCATTTGCTATTCGATGGATCGACACGGGACTACAGACTTCAAAGACCTCCACAGCTCCATCTGTTGTTCCAGCTCCAGCTCGGTGACCACTCCTCCAAAGACAGCATCGGTGAAGTCTTCGCCGATGCTGCCATATCAACTCCAACATCAACCCAGACAGGAGCCGCCAGCAGAGTCCCTAGTGACGTTTAGCTCTATGCCTTTTCGAACTTTTTGGTAACTTGTTGCCAAAGGGAGAGAAATTGTATAGATCATAGGACTTCGAGAGAGAGAGTGCCTTTGTCTTTGCGCTTTTGCTCTTTCGTTCATTTGCGGTCTTTTTGAGATACTTTAGGTTTTCGTGACATTCCGTGTGTTTGATACTACGTTTGATGAGTGCTTGGTCGTACTATGCTTTAATGTGTGCTTAATGCTTATCATATGCTATCCCTATCTTGTATGACCATTTACTCATGTCTTGGTGATTGGGTGCATGCTATTCATTCTTATCATTTTGTGCGCTCCACCAAGATGTATGTGACATGGAAGAGTGACCCATGATCCTAATCGATTGTGCATTTGCATTCAAACGCAAATCTTAAATAATGCACAAATTTAGGGGGAGCTCTTGCTTATCACATACTTCTCAAAGAGACGATATTATTCATTGATTATATCCTTTGTCGAAGCTTTGATCTATATGTTGTCATCAATTACCAAAAAGGGGGAGATTGAAAGTGCAACTAATCCCCGGGTGGTTTTGGTAATTAATAACAACATATATATCATTGAACTAATAGTTTCTTGAGAATCATTTCAGAAAGTTTAGTGATATGGGTATGGCAAGGACTGAAGAAGTGGACCCCTCAAAATGCTAAGGCAAGCATTGGCAAAAGCTCAAGACTCCATTTTTGGTTTAGTGATCCAAGATCACATTGAGTCTATAGGAAAGCCAATACTATTAAAAGGGGATGAGGTTATGATAATGATCTGGTTGCTCAAAGTGCTTAGTGATACATCTCCTAAACTATCAACAACTTTCACTGCCATATACACTCATAAGTAATCTCGGTCCCACCGATATTCCAAACCCAGTCACACCGAGATGAACCACCTCAGCCATATAGCCAAACCCTAGAAATCTCGGATTTTCCGATTCGAACTCGGTCTCACGAAACTTGAGTTGCCAAGCTTCAGAATACGTCATCAAATCGGTGTCACCGAGATGATGAAGTCGGTCCCACCGAGATTGGCAAGCTCTTGTCTTTACACGAATCGGACTCACCGAGATTGTATTTTCGGTCCCACGAAAATCCCAACGTTCACATGATTTGAACTTTCGGTCTCACCGAGTTGTCAACCGGTCCGACCGAGATTGGTCAAATGTGTGTAACAGTTGGATTTTGTGTGGAGGCTATAAATACCCTCCACCCCTCTTCATTCGTGGAGAGGGCCATCGAAAGAACTACCACTCCTACCTTACATTTCGAGAAGAGAACTACCTACCCTTGTGTTGAGATCAAGTTGCTCCACTCCCACCATATGAAGCTTGAACTCTAGCCTTCCCAAGTTGCTTTCCACTCAATCCTTTCTTCCACCACAGCCAAATCAGTGAGGAGAGTTGAGTGTTGGGGAGATTATCATTTGAAGCACAAGAGCAAGGAGTTCATCATCATCAACACCATCTATTACCTTTTGGAGGGTGGTGCCTCCTAGATTGGTTAGGTGTCGCTTGGGAGCCTCCGTCGAGATGTGGAGTTGAACCAAGAAGTTTGTAAGGGCAAGGAGATCGCCTACTTCGTGAAGATCTACCCCGAGTAAGGCTAGCCCTCCGTGGGCGTAAGCCATGATGGCATAGACAAGGTTGCTTCTTCGTGGACCCTTCGTGGGTGGAGCCCTCCGTGGACTCTCGCAGCCGTTACCCTCCGTGGGTTGAAGTCTCCATCAACGTGGATTGACGATAGCACCACCTATCGGAACCACGAGAAAAATCTCCGTGTCTCCAAATTGTGTTTGATCTTCTCCACCTCTCTTTACTACATGTGCAATTTACTTTCCGCTGCCTATACTCTAGAATTGCATGTGTGGGGTGATACTTGACTTGATCATCATTGTGAATCTGCCAAAAACTTGTCTTTATCAAAAGGCTGAATTTTTATATTGTCAAGTAGTCTAATCACCCCCCCTCTAGACATACTTTCGATCCTACAGTCACTCCAAAGCCACTAATAGTGGAGAACAAACGAAGAGATTATGGTAGGGTACGAAACCACCTCAAAGTTATTCTTTTGGATCGATCTATTCGAGAGTTCGTACTAGAATAACACCTTAAGACACAAATCAACCAAAACCCTAATGTCACCTAGATACTCCATTGTCACCTCAAGTATCCGTGGGCTTGATTATACGATATGCATCACACAATCTCAAATTCATCCAACCAACACAAAGTACTTCAAAGAGTGCCCCAAAGTTTCTACCGAAGAGTCAAGAAAACGTGTGCCAACCCCTATGCATAGGTTCATGGGCGGAACCCGCAAGTTGGTCACCAAAACATACATCAAGTGGTACGTGATATCCCATTGTCACCACAGATAAACACGGCAAGACATACATCTAGTGTTCTCAAATTAAAGACTCAATCCGATAAGATAACTTCAAGAGGGAAACTCAATTCATCACAAGAGACTAGAGGGGGAGAAACATCATAAGATCCAACTATAATAGCAAAGCTCGCGATACATCAAGATCGTGCCATAGAGAGAACATGAGAGAGAGAGAGAGAGAGAGAGATCAAACACATAGCTACTGGTACATACCCTCAGCCCCGAGGGTGAACTACTCCCTCCTCGTCATGGATAGTGCCGGGATGATGAAGATGGCCACCGGTGATGGGTTCCCCTCCGGCAGGTGCCAAACGGGCTCCCAAGAGGTTTTGGTGGCTCTGAGGAGGCTTGCGGCGGAACTCCTAAACTATCATGATATTCGATGGTTTTAGGGTACGTAGGCTTATATAGGCGAAAGAAGTCGGTCGGGGGGTGCTCGAGGGGCCCACGAGATAGGGTGCACGCCCCCCTATCTCCTGGCCTCCTCGAGGATCTTCTGACGTGAACTCCAAGTCTCCAATATCATATTCTTCCCAAAAATAACGCTGCCAAAGGTTTCACTCCGTTTGGACTCCGTTTGATATTCCTTTTCTTCGAAATACTGAAACAGGCGATAAAACAGCAATATGGGCTGGGCCTCCGATTAATAGGTTAGTCCCAAAAGTAATATAAAAGGGTATAATAAAGCCCAAAATCATTCAAAACACATAATAAAATAGCATGAATGCTTCATAAATTATAGATACGTTGGAGACGTATTAGCATCCCCAAGCTTAATTCCTACTCGTCCTCGAGTAGGTAAATGATAAAAGAAAGAATTTATGAAGTGTGAATGCTAGAAGGTGCACAAGTTTGATCAATGATAATTTCAATCACCTTTTCTAGCATGATAATATATCATAACAGTAGTTCATCTCATAAAACTTCTCACGATAAAGTAACAAGCAATTCACATGTCAAAGCATAGACCATAAACTTTCTTGAAAACTTAGCAAACTTCATTCTCAGTCATCAAAAAATTGCAATTCATCTTATTTTCAGGAATAGCAAACTCCACATACTCAACTATCATATAGTCTTCTACAATTGCTAACACTCACGCAATACTAATGGTTATGGAGTTTTAATCGGACACTAAGAAAGATAGGGGCTTATAGTGTTGCCTCCCAACGTATTCACCTTTGGGTAATGTCAACAATAATAGTTCATGCTAACTTACATCCAATTGGATATATATATCAGGATCACCCCAACACAAAGTGCTTGCCAAAGGATAAAATGAAAAAGGGAAAGGTGAAGATCACCTTGACTCTTGCATAAAAGTAAAAGGCATAAAGTAAAAGATAGGCCCTTCGCAGAGGGAAGCAGAGGTTGTCATGCACTTTTAGGGTTGGATGCACAAAATCTTAATGCGAATGAACGTCACTTTATATTGCCACTTGTATATGGACCTTTATTATGCAGTTCGTCGCTTTTATTGCTTCCATAACAAGATCGTATAAAGCTATTTTCTTCACACCAAAAGATCATACATATTCAAAGAGCAATTTTTATTGCTTGCACCGATGACAACTTACTTGAAGGATCTTACTCAATCCATAGGTAGGTATGGTGGACTCTCATGGCAAAACTGGGTTTAAGGAAATTTGGAAGCACAAGTAGTATCTCTACTTGGTGCAAGGAATTTTGGCTAGCATGAGGGGGAAAGGCAAGCTCAACATGTTTGAATGATCCATGACAATATACTTTAACTGCGATGTCGGAAAACACAACCCATTACGTTGTCTTCCTTGTCCAACATCAACTGTTTAGCAAGTCATACTTAATGAGTGCTCCCAATTATAAAAGATGTCTAGGATAGTGTATTTATATATGAAATCTCTCTCCCTTCAATATTCTTTCATGAATTGTTCAAATGACCAATACAATGCTTGCTAACCTTCAACAAATTTACAACCTCTACTTCTTAGATGTGAAGTCATAACTCCCCATGGGATAAGCAAATGAGACATATATAATTTCAGATTTATGACAATCAACTCATTCAACAATTTACTCATAGGATATAAGTGAAGCACACAAGTAAATGAAAAACTACTCCAAAAAGATATAAGTGAAGATCAATGAGTAGTCGAATAATTGTGCAACTATGTGAGTACTCTCTAACATTTAATAATTTCAGATCTTGGTATATTCAAACAGCAAGCAAAACAAAATAAAATGACACTGCAAGGATAGCACAACTCATGTGAAGAAGCAAAAACTTAGGCTCAACCGATACTAACCGATAGTTGTTGAAGAAGAAAGGTGGGATGCCTACCGGGGCATCCCCAAGCTTAGATGCTTGAGACTTATTGATATATTATCTTGGGGTGCCTTGGGCATCCCCAAGCTTGAACTTTTGTGTCTCCTTAATTCCTCTCATATCATGGTTTCTCTTTTTATCAAAAGCTTCATCCACAACAAACTCAACAAGAACTCGTGAGATAGGTTAGTATAAATCAATGCAAAACCTTATCATTTTCTACTGTAACAAATCACTAAAATTATTATTCAACATTGCATACTAAATGTCTCTGCATATTTAATACTCCTATCCTAAAATAGGATCATTAAACAAGCAAACATATGCAAACAATGCAAACATAACAGCAATCTGCCAAAAACAGTACAGTCTGTAAAGAATGCAAGGGTATCAATACTTACCTAACTCCAAAAATTATGAGAAAAATATACGCTGTAGAAGATTTATCATATCTCATTATGCAAAAAGTTTCAACATTATACCATTCTCTGACTTTTCTAGGGAATTTTTGCAACAGCGGTAAACTTTCTGTTTTCAAACAGCAACATGTATACTAGCAAAATAAGCATCGCAAAGGCTATCCTTGACATTTTTATTGAAACTAAAGATGAAAAATAGTATTATAAATAACAGAAAGCAAATACTAACAAAATAAAATTATGCTCCAAGCAAAACACATATCATGTGGCGAATAAAAATATAGCTCCCAGTAAAGTTACCGATGGACGAAGACGAAAGAGGGGATGCCTTCCGGGGCATCCCCAAGCTTAGCCTCTTGGTTGTCCTTGAATATTACCTTGGGGTGCCTTGGGCATCCCCAAGCTTAGGCTCTTGCCACTCCTTATTCCATAGTCCATCGAATCTTTACCCAAAACTTGAAAACTTCACAACACAAAACTCAACAGAAAACTCGTAAGCTCCGTTAGTATAAGAAAATAAAACCACCACTTGGGTACTGTAATGAACTCATTCTAAATTAATATTGGTGTAATATATACTGTATTCTAACTTCTCTATGGTTCATACCCTCCGATACTACTCATAGATTCATCAAAATAAGCAAACAACACATAGAAAACAGAATCTGTCAAAAACAGAACAGTCTGTAGTAATCTGTATCAAACGTATACTTCTGGAACAACAAAAATTCTACCAAATTAGGAAGTCCTAAGAAATTTGTTTACAAATCCAGAGAAAGAAGAATCAGATCATAATCACGTTTCTGTGAATTAACAAAACTAATTTTCTGGGTGAAAAAGTTTCTGATTTTCAGCAGGATCAACACAACTATCACCGTAAGCTATCCTAAAGGTCTTACTTGGCACTTTATTGAAATAAAAGCTATAAAACATGATTACTACAGTATCATAATCATGTGAACACACAAAAACAGTAAGGGTAAATATTGGGTTGTCTCCCAACAAGCGCTTTTCTTTAATGCCTTTCTAGCTAGGCATTGATGATGACAATGATGCTCACATAAAAGATAAGAATTGAAACATAACGGGAGCATCATGAAGCATATGACTAGCACATTTAAGCCTAACCCACTTCCTATGCATAGGGATTTTGTGAGCAAACAACTTATGGGAACAATAATCAACAAGCATAGGAAGGTAAAACAAGCATAGCTTCAAAATTTTAAGCACATAGAGAGGAAACTTGATATTATTGCAATTCCTACAAGCATATGTTCCTCTCTCATAATAATTTTCAGTAGCATCATGAATGAATTCAATAATATAACCAGCACCTAAAGCATTATTTTCATGATCTACAAGAATAGAAAATTTACTACTCTCCACAAAAGCAAAATTCTTCTCATTCGGAATAGTGGGAGTATCATAAGAGACTTGAACACTAAAAATTGTTTCCACATTAAAAGAGTAATGTTCAGAAAAAGGGTAATCATAATCATGACAGGTTTTATAAATATAATCATCACCACTTTTTATAGCATAAGTTTCATCACAATAATCATCATAAGTAGCAACTTCGTTCTCATCATAATCGATTGAAACCTCTCCCAAGATAGTGGAATCACTAAATAAAGTTGACACTCTCCCAAATCCACTTTCGTATTCATCACAATAAAATTCAACATCCTCCAAAATAGTGGGATCACTACTTCCTAAAGTTGACACTCTTAAAAATCCACTTTCATCAATATAATCATCATAGGTAGGAGGCATGCTATCATCAAAACAACTTTGCATATCAAAACTTGGGAGACAAAAAATATCATCTTCATGTAACATAGCATCCCCAAGCTTGGGACAAACATTAATTTCAGCAAATATATTCTCAAATATTTCATCCTCATCAAACATAGCTTCCCTAAGCTTGGGCCTTTTCATATCATAAGCATAATCACTCTCATCATTAAAAATATGGATAGCACCAATAGTAAAGCAATTATCATCATCACAATGAGTAGTAGGAGCAACATCATTTGGGAGGGATACCTTTCTACCTTTGTTGCTCCTTCTTTTCTTTTTCTTCTTCACATTATGTGTGGGTTCAACCTTCCTCTTTGAGATCCTTATTGACGAGATTGGTTGAATATAAAGCTCCTCCTCGTTACCTGAATCATCATAAGAAATAATAGGAGGATATTGGGAAGTCTCTTCCCTTTCATTAGTATTCTCATCATCTTCTATTTGCTTTCTTTTCTTTATGTAATTGGCAATATAAGGATTTTCAATGCAATTCACCGCACAAAACATATAAATATCCTCTAGATTAAAATCAAGAAATCTATCAAGATTAAAATTTGGAATACCCCCAGTTATACGTTTCATTTCTTCATACCCCAAAAGAAGAGTAAGCTCTTTATGATGCCCAAGGGTAATCAGGTTATCACAATTTTTGGACATGATTTGATCATGAAACAATTTGCATTGGAGATTTAAATGACCACGTTCATTGCAAAGTTCACAAGGGGCACGAAAAATATTGAATCTTTCAGCACAATCATCAAGGCTTTCTTGCAAACCTTTAGTTTTTAAATACTTATGCCTCTTGCAATATCTATTTTCTCTATTTGGTGTGTCCATGAAAATCCAATCAACTCCACAAAGATCAACATGCTTATAAGAGACATTTTCATCATAACTAGTGCAATCATCATTAGTACTGTGAATATTCAAAGAGTTCATACTAACAACATTGCAATCATGCTCATCATTCAAAGATTTAGTACCAAGCATTTTAATGCATTCTTCTTCTAGTAATTGAGCACAATTTTCCTTTCCATCATACTCACGAAAGAAATTAAAAAAACGAAGCGTACGAGACAAACTTAACTCCATTTTTTGTAGTTTTCTTTTATAAACTAAACTAGTGATAAAACAAGAAACAAAAAGATTCGATTGCAAGATCTAAAGATATACCTTCAAGCACTCACCTCCCCGGCAACGGCACCAGAAAAGAGCTTGATGTCTACTACACAACCTTCTTCTTGTAGACGTTGTTGGGCCTGCAAGTGCACAAGTTTGTAGGACAGTAGCAAATTTCCCTCAAGTGGATGACCTAAGGTTTATCAATCCGTGGGAGGCGTAGGATGAAGATGGTCTCTCTCAAACAACCCTGCAATCAAATAACAAAGAGTCTCTTGTGTCCCCAACACACCCAATACAATGGTAAATTGTATAGGTGCACTAGTTCGGCGAAGAGATGGTGATACAAGTGCAAAATAGATAGTAGATAAAGGTATTTGTAATCTGAAATTATAAAAACAGCAAGGTAACTAATGATAAAAGTGAGCACAAACGGTATTGCAATGGTAGGAAACAAGGCATAGGGTTCATACTTTCAGTAGTGCAAGTTCTCTCAGCAATAATAACATAGATAGATCATATAACAATCCCTCAACATGCAACAAAGAGTCACTCCAAAGCCACTAATAGCGGAGAACAAACGAAGAGATTATGGTAGGGTACGAAACCACCTCAAAGTTATTCTTTCGGATCGATCTATTCAAGAGTTCGTATTAGAATAACACCTTAAGACACAAATCAACCAAAACCCTAATGTCACCTAGATACTCCATTGTCACCTCAAGTATCCGTGGGCATGATTATACGATATGCATCACACAATCTCAAATTCATCCAACCAACACAAAGTACTTCAAAGAGTGCCCCAAAGTTTCTACCGAAGAGTCAAGAAAACGTGTGCCAACCCCTATGCATAGGTTCATGGGCGGAACCCGCAAGTTGGTCACCAAAACATACATCAAGTGGTACGTGATATCCCATTGTCACCACAGATAAACACGGCAAGACATACATCAAGTGTTCTCAAATTAAAGACTCAATCCGATAAGATAACTTCAAGAGGGAAAATCAATTCATCACAAGAGAGTAGAGGGGGAGAAACATCATAAGATCCAACTATAATAGCAAACCTCGCGATACATCAAGATCGTGCCATAGAGAGAACAGAGAGAGAGAGAGAGAGAGAGAGAGAGAGAGAGAGAGAGAGAGAGAGATCAAACACATAGCTACTGGTACATACCCTCAGCCCCGAGGGTGAACCACTCCCTCCTCGTCATGGATAGCGTCGGGATGATGAAGATGGCCACCGGTGATGGGTTCCCCCTCTGGCAGGGTGCCGGAACGGGCTCCCGAGAGGTTTTTGGTGGCTACAGAGGCTTGCGGCGGCGGAACTCCCGATCTATCTTGATATTCGATGGTTTTAGGGTACATAGGTTTATATAGGAGAAAGAAGTCGGTCGAGGGGTGCTCAAGGGGCCCACAAGACAGGGGGCGCGCCCAGTAGGGGGGCGCCCCCCTATCTCCTGGCCTCCTCGAGGATCTTCTGACGTGAACTCCAAGTCTCCAGGATCATATTCTTCCCAAAAATAACGCTGCCGAAGGTTTCATTCCGTTTGGACTCCATTTAATATTCCTTTTCTTCGAAATACTGAAACAGGCGATAAAACAGCAATATGGGTTGGGCCTCCGGTTAATAGGTTAGTCCAAAAACTAATATAAAAGTGCATAATAAAGCTCGTAATCATTCAAAACACATAATAAAATAGCATGAATTCTTCATAAATTATAGATACATTGGAGACGTATCACGCCCCCTCCTTTCCTTCTTCTAGGGCCGGCGACCAGGGAGAGGACACGCCAGCCCCCTTGTGGGCTGGTGTGTGCCTCTCCTTGGCCTATTAGGCCCATAGACCTCCCGGGGCCTCCCGGAACCCCTTTCGGTGATCCGATGACTATCCGGTACCCCTGGAACTTTTCCGGTGTCCAAATATCATCGTCCTATATATCAATCTTTACCTTCAGACCATTCCGGAGCTCCTCGTCATGTCCGTGATATCATCCGGGATTCCGAACAACATTTGGTCACCAAATCATATAACTCATATAACACTATATCGTCAATGAACGTTAGGCGTGCGAACCCTACGGGTTCGAGAACTATGTAGACATGACCGAGACACCTCTCCGGCTAATAACCAATAGCAGAACCTGGATGCCCATATTGGCTCCTACATATTCTACGAAGATCTTTATCGGTCGAACCTTATGACAACATATGTAATTTCCTTTGTCCATCGGTATGTTACTTGCCCGAGATTCGATCGTCGGTATCTTAATACCTAGTTCAATCTCGTTACCGGCAAGTCTCTTTACTCGTTCCATAATACATCATCTTGCAACTAACTCCTTAGTCACTTTGCTTGCAAGGCTTCTTATGATGTGTATTACCAAGAGGGCCCAGAGATACATCTCTGATACTCGGAGTGACAAATCCTACTCTTGATCTTTGCCAATTCAACAAACACCTTTGGAGATACCTGTAGAGCATCTTTATGATCACCGAGTTATGTTGTGATGTTTGATAGCATACAAGGTATTCCTCCGGTATTCGGAAGTTGCGTAATCTCTTAGTCGAAGGAATATGTATTTGTCATCAAGAAAGCAATAGCAATAAACTGAACGATCAATATGCTAAGCTAACGGATGGGTCTTGTCCATCACATCATTATCCTAATGATGTGATTCGTTATCAAATGACAACCCATGTCTATGGTCAGGAAACCTTAACCATCTTTGAGCAACGAGCTAGTCTATAGTAGAGGCTTACTAGGGACACGGTATTTGTTTATGTATTCATACATGTATTTAAGTTTCTGATCAATACAATTCTAGCATGAATAATAAACCTTTATCATGAATAAGGAAATCCTTCAGCAGGTCCATCTCATCCCGCCAGAGCCAGGGTGGTGAGCACGGCGATGGCGCAGGAGGACTGAGAGGCGAGGGAGCGCCTCGAGGCAAAGGCCACCGATGAGGCGTACGTGGAGGACCTCTACCGGCAGCAGCTGGAGCTCGTGGGGGCGGACGGGAGATAGCCGTCAATGGTGGGGAAGTCATTGTCATCTCCGACGATGAGGTGGAAGGCGACGAGGAGGGTGGCGAGGAGGAGGACGACGTCGACAAGTGGCGGAGCGTCTGCCCCGATGACGAGGATGACGACGGCACCGGCCATGACCCAGCTCTCGCTGAGGGGAGCCTGACGAGGAAAGATTGGCTCGACCTCCACTTCGCCTGTTGAATTTAAGTAGTTTTCAGTGTAGTTTAGTTTAACTTTAAATTTATGTTTAATGTTCGGTTGTGAAGACTATCTATGTTGAACTTATGTTTAAATGCATGCAAATTTAGGTTGAAATTATATTGAGTTTATGCAAATTTATGTTTACTCCGCTAAGTTTAGGGGGTTCGCTTTAATCAACCAAAATTTAGTGGAGTATAAATACTCCACTAAGGTTTACTAGGCTGGATACTCTGCTATTTTTTAGGGATTAGTTAGAAATGTCGTAAGTTATTTACATGCCGATGTTGAGGCACTAGGCACCCCTCACATTGCTGAAGAGGCAGGCGTAGGAGGGGGGAACCCGTGGGCACAACACCAACAATGGACATGGGAGACAAAGCCTCTTCCTTATCAACTCGAGGGAGTAGAGTACAGGAGAAACTATCAAAAATGTAAAATGGAAGCTGAATTGAAAAAACAAATTCATATTTTATGTTTCAATTTATTTTAAAAAATACACATATACTTACAAACATGATGTACATGTGTGTAAATTTTTAGGATGAAATGTCTTAAAATGAGAGCTACACAATAGAAAACAAATATGAGGCTTTTTAACACATGCACTATTCATCCTCAAAGTTCATGCTTTTTTTTATTTGCACAACTTGCGTTTCATGGTATTTCATTCTAAAATTTTACACACAGACACCTCGCATCCTTGAATACTTGTACATTTATTTTTTGTTTTTTTAAATACTGCCTCCAAACGCCATCCTTTCACGAGAGACAACCAGGCCCGCGCGGGAAGGATTCGGCCTGTTTGGTAGCCCGCATACACTATTGGGCCTGCATCGCACACTTCTTAAAGCACCTCTGGGCCTGGCTCACTAGGAACGCACGAATCGGCAGTTTCTCCAGGGCCAGGCCCGAGCGGGTGCACGTTGGCGGGCACGGCTGCACGCGCGCGGCCATGCTCGAGAAGTTGCATTGCTTCCCGAAGCACCGGCAGTTATTAGCCTCACCGCCCCTCACCGCCCCCTCTCCCCACTCTTCCCCACTCTCCCAACTCTCACCGGCGGCGGCGGATCGGAGCAGAGGAAGAAGACCACCGGACTCCATCACCGGCGGCGGCGGATCGGAGCAGAGGAATAAGACCACCGGACTCCATCATGGCGGTAAGCACTTCTCTCTCTTCGACATGCACGCTTGATTTGATCCACGGTGATAGATTCGATCCACGGCGGACGGGAATGGGGAATAGAGGTAGATAAGCATATGGGTAATTCATACTAGTTCATAGCAGTTCATACGAGTTCATACATGCAAGATCGGAATGCGGAAGGTGGATTTCGGGATTGGGGGATAGGGGAATAGGGGGATAGGGGGTACACAACGGACACCGGCTGACCGCGGCGGCCGTCACCGGCGTGTGGAGCAGCTGGTCAAGGCCTTCATCTTCTTCTTCATCGCCATGTGGGCCGGCGGGTCGTCCTCGTCGTCCTCGGCGGAGTCGAGGTCGATCTTCCAGGTAGGACGGACTGGCTCTGGCACCCTAGCTGGCATGTGCACCGCCCTTCTTCCTCCTTCTTAGGCTCCCCGCCGATGACTGCCGGCGGCGCGATAGCCGTCTCCTAGTACACTGCGGCACGGCGGTCATTAGGAGCCCAGTAGGTCTTGTACTTGCACCACTTCTTCCTCTGTTTAGGGTCGTCGAAGACGGCCTGATTCATGGCCCAGCGAATGATGTCAACTGCCATCGCGCCCTTCACCGGGTCAGGAATCAGCGTCTTCAGCTCTTCTTTAGTGGCCTTCATGAGCACGACATTAGATTTGTTCTGCATGTCCGGCATGGAGCCGAAGTTCGAGCACACCTCCATGGTGTTCTCGAACTTGGTGCGGTCACCAGCTGACCACCCGAGGAAGAAGGCCCTCCAACCAATACCCCAAGGGAAGGGGTTGGCGTTGGAGCTGCAGCTGGAGCTCATGGCGATGGGGAGGAGGAAGGTTGACAGTGAGAGAAGAGAAGGGGTGGGTAAGTAGTGGTGGGCAGGGTGAGTAAATATAGGGGGGATGGAGAGGAGGAGAAGAGTGACAGTCATGCCATTTTAACTACAAGCTCTTGAATTAGCCATGAACTCTGTGCAGTGCCTGACTCCATGAATTGTGTGCAAATCGAGGAGAGCAATGATATGGGCACGGAGGTGCTCCCGGTCGTTGACAACAAGGGCAAGCAGCCCCTTCACCCAATGCCCGACGAGGTTGAGCTGCCGCCCACCGCCGAGGAAGACCCGAAAACGCCTGAGGGTGGCGACGACGAGGGCATGGAGGAGCCCCCCAGCAACAAGCGCCGCAACTATGGCCACTACCATCAGGAGGATGGCCCAACTCACTTCTGCAAGGTCATCCTTGCACCGAAGCTTGAGTGCATCCCCATGCCCCTGGACTTCACCAAGCACTTCATCGCGGTGCCGACGGAGTTCAAGCTCAGAACAACACCCACGCTCCTGGAAGGTGACATCAGTCGATGAACAGCAGGTGACCTCGATCGTGGTTGGGCCACCTACGCAGCCGTTCATCAGATCAAGATCGGCTACATGGTGATGTTCAAGCCCCTCACTCCCGACACCCTCAAGATCATCATCTTCGACGACGATGGCATTGAGGTCGTCAACAAGTCTGAAGCAAGCACGAAGCCTTCGCCGCCAAGGAGTAGGGCCGCCACCTCCATTTTAATTACTATCGAGTGCGCTTTGAACTGTTTGTGGTTTATGCGTTGAATCGTTATATCTGCAGATCGCTTATATCCGAATTATGCTAGTTGATGCTCTGTTTATACTCTATTGTGCTTATGATGTGTCTTTGAAGTGTGGTGGTAACCTCACCAACTAGCCAAAGAGGTTACCACACATCAGGCCTTGCATACAACCAAACACCATGCATTGGGTTTGTGGACTAACATGCAGGCAACCAAACACCAGGCAGTGTGGTTCAGCCCATGCAGGTAAGAGGGCATGCAGGCAACCAAACAATATGCATATGGTGCATTTGAGGCTGCATTTGCATAGTAAGGTTGGGTGAAGAAGTGTATGCAATGCGAGTACTGTAGCGCACGGCAACCAAACACGCCCTTAAAAAACTGCAGGAGCAACTGAGCCAAGTTAAGACCGGAGAAATAACATGGATCGATGATGGCCATTTTGTTCTTTCCAGGAACGAGGTCGCCAGGACACCACCTCATGTCCTCGGTGTGAGCAGTGACTCACCTGGCCTCCGGTGCCGATTCTGCCTAAACCAAAAGGCAGGCCCGGCGAAGTAGCACAGCACCGCAAACCTCTCGCGTTTTGTCTTTAGGCCTTGGTGGCGCCCATCCCACATGGCCCCTGTGCCGTGTGCGTGCGCCCACGACTCCCCGGCGCCTCACCCATCCGCATCACCAGATCTTTGGCTACTCGATCGATCGATCGGACGGAGGAATCTATCGCTACTTTGCTGGTAGTAGTAGCAGCGGTTGCTAGTGTGCGAGTGAGGGCAGGGTCACGCACCACCACTCCGCATTGCAAGCGATCAGTGGGTGATGTGACAGGGCCTTCTGCCGTAATTCTTGGCTGAATTGAGTGAGCCTCTCCAATTGTGAAGCACTGTTTCTCCTAGCATCCTTCTACACATAAAGAAACTTTCATTTACCGATATGCACGTCCAGGTTAAATTAGGACCGCCCAACGACAAAGTGAACGTAAAAATGAAAATGAAAATTTGAGGACGTCGCGGTCGAGCTTGGAACAGCTGCATCCATCAACCCCCACCGGCATCATCGTAAATACCGTGCCCGTACCAGGGTCTGCTGGCTTGCGACTCCTGCAAGACCAATTATATTTCCCCGGGTTCATGGTAGACGTCTCGTGCGGGGGCAGTGAGGCGCACCAAAAAAAGAAAGGCATGCACGGATGGCACAGTGGAGTGGAGAGGCGCACAGCTGTGGGACACGGGCATGGACGGACGGACGGACGGACGTCTAGAAGAAAATCCATGGCCAGGCAGCAGGTCGTGGGCGCTAAAGAGGCGTGGCCAGCCACACCAAGATAAGATACGCATGCACACACACAGTGGTAGCTTCTGCCACCAGCATGCCCGCACGTACCAAACAAGAACCTGGGTAGACTAGCAAAAAAATCTCCGGTGATGTTTATGTTTTGTACGTGCGGCTCAGAGTTTGAGCCTGGCTTCGTTGTCAGCAACCCGACACGTAGTATATTACATGCAAAGTTCCCAGGCTCGTGTGCTGGAGCTGAGCTTTTTCTAATTTCTAAACGGCAAGGCGTTGCAACCCTCTCGGCATGCTTGAGCTCCATGCTTTCCTCACCCTCCAACCGCCACCAGTACGCACGCACCAGTAGCGCGTGATAACTACGACAGTGATCTGTTAGTTTGGGACTGCAAGTCCACAATGCATGCACTGACCACTCAGGAGGGAGGGAGGAAGAAGGAGGGAAAAAGCACTGGAATCTCGGATGTGATGTAGTATCCTACTTGTAGCCCCGCATAGATAGACAGCAGATTGGCAGATTTTATGAAGGAAAGGACCGGTCCATGGATTAGCAATTTCGGAACAGTGCGCGGCCGTGCTTAGTAGTTAGCGTTCATTCATGTCAGGGATGGAACGCCCCACCCTCCTCCTCCCGCCTACGGCGACGTGCACCATCTTGATTCTTCCAGGGAATATTTATGTGTATATATGGGTGCAAGACATGGCTGGTGCATGGAGTGCTATTTAAGTTGGTTCGTTGTAGCGTGGAGAAGTTTCGTCTAAGTTTTTGGGGCGTCCCTGTCGATCGTGTACTTCTCGTCTTGCCGATGCCACGGTGTGCAGATCCGGTTGTTCGGAGTTGACACGCCTATCCGTAGACCAGAATATCGGGTGTCGGAGGCGTCCATCTGGTGGAAAAGGCAATGTCGCGACTCGCGAGGCCTCTTCGGTTCGTCTCTACGGCAAGAGAAAGAACGGCAGATTTTCAAGTGCCATGCATGCACAGTCAGTCTGCTGCTTCCTCCGTAAAGAAATATAACAGCGTTTATAGATCACTAATGCTCTTATATTTCTTGTGATACTGTATCAGTATTCGGTATCATCAATATATATGGCTTCTCTTCCTTAAAAAACATATATACATGGTTTCTCACTCGCCAGTCAAAATTAACTACTCTAGGAGGATCTACAGCCTAACGCCCCATACCCGGCTCATACGTCTGAGTGGGCCGTCCGGTCACTTTTCGGTCGCGAAATTTTGACCCAAACAGGCGCCTCAAACGGGTCTCAAACGCCCGGACTGACCAGCACCCCTCGTATCCAACCCAAAATATGGGGAGGATATGGGGCGCCCGGTCACGCCCGCCAAGTCGTACCCGGTCCACGCTGTTCCACTCGACCCCACATATATTCGTCCCTCGCGCCGGACCAAATCCTAGACACTTCACTCCACTCCCCTCCATCACCCAAGCTCGTCCCCGGCGCCGTCCGGCGATGTCCGGCATGACGGATGGTGAATCCGAGTCATTCACCTCTAGATCCGTCGACCCCAAGCTCATCCCACGCGGCCCCGAAGAAGAGATGGTCGTCTGGCTTGCGCTCCGCCACTCCCGGGAGGAGGCTCGTGCATGGCAGTGCTCGGACTCCTTCTGTCGAAATCCATTTTGCGTCCACCCAAATGGCGCATGGATCTGGCGTTAGGGCAGTCGTCGCTACCTGCAGTCCGTCCGGCGTCCGAACGCGGTGGCGGAGGCGCAACCCCTTCGTTGTCGCGCCGACGCCATGGACGCCACCGTGGGAGTCGTCTGACGCAAACATGGCGCGATGTGCCCGCCACGCATAGCCGCGGGCGCGAAACACGTCAGTGGACGTCAGCGAGGGTGAGTCGCATTCCTCGGCGCCCTGTACGGTGCACTGGTCTGGGCGACGCAACCGCATTGTGGTGGATCTCGCCGGCGCCCTAGGACGGATCCATCGTCGATTTGACGTCCGTCAGCACCCAACGGGTTCTGAGCTCTGACAGGGAAGAGTAGGGTATGTGAGATGGCAACACCTTGAATCCCGTGAGCCGGCTTATGTCCCATGCCTTACTCTACCTTGCCGGCGACCGGATCAACACTTTGAGGGGCGCAGTCGGCTGCCGGGTATGGCCACTGCGCAGCCGGACAAGCGGAGCGTAGCCGGACGAAGCTCCGCTCAAAGATCGCCGTGTTGCATGTGATAATATGGATTAGAGCTATCTAATTTGAGATAACCGAATGTGAAATGCATTTTTAAGGCGTGACCGGTAACTGTCCGCAGACGCGTTCGGACGCGTACGCGGGCGTTCGAGGGATCGGATTTGTAAAGTCCGGCTGTTGATGCTCTAAGTTGCATACAAATAGATTGAAAAAAAAAGTTGCATACGAATAGAGTTCCATGGTACTAGTAGTAGTACTAGGGTACACTATTCCATCAAGGAAATGACAGCCGCAGCAGTCAGAGCACACAGGTTATGACTGTGGCATGCGAATATCTGGCTTTCCTAGCTGGAGTGGAGCCCGACTGACACAAATGAACCAACATTTACAATTTACCAGCCATCGGTGCAACAGGGTACTAGAAAACAGGGTACGCATGCACATGCCATCTCCCAGTGCGAGCTGCGCCCGCTGGCCAGCCTAGTGCGCCGCGTACACCGGTGATTCGCGAGTACATTGGACTGTCTGCTTTTTTTCGAGCCAGCGTCTTTCACAAACATCAAATCAATTTACTCGGGCGTACTACAAACTCCAGATGATTGCATTCAAACGTACATGAATCTAATCAATGGGTTCGTATCTATGGGGCGCTCGGCATGTCAATCGGATGGTGTGGGTGATGGGGCTGCCGTCCACGGCACCATGCCCGTTGGATCGTCGACTGCCTAGATCAGGCGGACATGATGAGGTTCATTGCAAGTTAAGGCTTTAAATTCACCACATTTGTGGAGGGAATGAATTTAAGTTGTGCCTTGCCTGGCCCTACATGTCTATGAGTGGAGGGGGGAGAGTACAAAAAAAATATCTGTGGAGAGGAGTAGCAATGACCTGTGGCTGCAATCACACCTGGAAATACAAATTTTAACTTTGATTTAGAAACTAAGCACATTAGCTGTTACAAAAACACCCAATCATAATGTGAATTTGCAAGCTAGAATGCGGAAACAAATATGATCAGGAACTACTGACGATGACAAGGGGATGAACAGATAACAAGAGAACCCGTCGAATATCTTCAACGAGATCAAGCATGATGTACCTGGTGTACCCAGGTTCGGGCCGTAGGATGGGTAAAGAGCCTCATGTCTTGCCCTCTAACCTTCCTTTAATCTCAAGGACTACAATGGTGGGCAGATTAACTATATCAAATCTAAAACTAGCATAAATAATAGTGGTTCTTGAGATATATGTGTTTTGCGTGAAGTTTTACTTGATATGAGTTGTTTTTGTTTTGTTGTAGCGTCCAAGTCCTTATATATACACATTGAGTTGGACTCGCAAACGATTATGATACAGGAAAAGATATCAATTTGAAGTCCAGATTCCTCGTGATGCCTTTCATACCACCACAAGTTTTTTTCCTATATGCCAGTGTGGAGTATATTCTCGAAGGTTATGATCCACTCATAGAGGACACATGTAATGGTCTATGAATGCGACCTTCTACGTTCCTTCTAACGTAGTTGTGTGTGTGTGTCGGGGGCTATGCTAAGTTGGGGTGCCTGAAATAGATGACATCATTGCAACCAGCTAGTTCTTTTATAAACTTTTCCAAAAAAATCGAAAGTTTGTCAAGCATAGTTTCTTTTAAAACTTTTCTAGGATTTTTTCAAAGTTTTAAGATATATGATTCCCAATGAGATGCGAAGAATGGCAAATTCTAAATCCAAGTTGATTTATCTGGTTTGAGAGCTAAAACATTATTTTTTTTAAAAAAAATGGATTTTATTGGCTCAAAATGGAGCATCAAGAGAATGCAAACACAAAGAGTATGCACCCAGCCTCTACATAGTTAGGATGCACTCATGCACACAGCCAACACCTACGCACACACACAAAAACACGCCAACAAATAGCAAAATCATATCAGTCAAAAAGCTATGCATAGGCGAGGAAAAAAACCCAAAGAAAGCTAAAAACATTAATAAGTCCACATGAACATCGTGTCGTCAATTTTTCCCCTGGGCGGTCTGATCTCATGGGTGCAGCTTTGCATCACATGGCTCTTGCATCCTTGTTCGCTTGCCAAGCATATGAAGACATCTCTTGTTCGAATATTTTTCTACTATGTATATGTATGCTAAAGTATTTTTACGTAGCAGCGAAAGATAGCTCCTTCACATAGAAACTAAGGCATGCTTTAAAACGTAAGAAATCAAGCTGTAGAAGTTGAGAAAACACAGGAACTGAGATGTCATGTATCCTAGGTTTTTATAAGAACAAAACCACGGGAAAACTTCAAAACTGATGTTTGTATGTCATGGAGGAAAACACAGAAGACACAAAAATTGTAGGCACATAGAGAAGAAACATGTTTCGTATCCCCGGATTCACATAGTAGCCCCATTTCATAAGAGTTTCAAAGGAATGCAGGTTAGAGGGACCGTCGTATCTCCAGCATACTAGGGTTCAAATTCTGGTGCTCGCACTATTCCTATATTTATTTCAGGATTTCCGGCAATACAATTTCAGTGGGAGGAGACGTTCGAATGTGCTCATAGAGGTAGTGTGTGCGTGTGTGCGTTCATAGGGGTGAGTGTATGCGCATATGCTTAGTGCTTGCGTCTGTGTTCAAAAAAAATAGCACCAAAGAATATATATTTTTCCTACAAAAATTGCATCCTCCACTAAAATGTCTACATTTTCCCTATGTTTCAAACGGGTCTAAGAAACGATCTAAACCCGGATCACGTGCAATTCAATATATTAGTATTTTTTGAGACAATGCATGTTATTAGTAATGTCTCTCTTTTTAAGACTGCTCCCCAAAGTAAAGCCAAGCCAATCCAAGCCCAAGGACGGCACGGGCGGTAAAAAGAAGAAAAGAACACCGACGCCACGTCAGTTCCTCTGACACCATCCGACGCAGAGGAGGAGAGAGAAGCGGAAATTTTACCCACCGGCGACAAGCTTTGGCAAAGAGGCCCACGGCGCCGCAGGGCAGCCAGCGATGCCACCAAAGGGGCCCTCACCAACTCGCAGTGGCGCACCTGACGGCTTCCCTTTCCCCCTCCACCGCTCTGTGATTTCGCATTTCCGGCATGCCGTGATCTCGCGTCTGACAGCCGAGGCGTGCCGCGGCGCCCGTCGGATCGCTTGTCAATTTCCGGAAAAATGCGTGGGTCCCGTGGGAATCTCGATGCTTATTCAAGTCTGCCAGATATATCCCTGTCTCTCCGCTGTTTTACGAACGCCCAGCTGAAAATTAATTTCCGACGTAACAAGAACAACTCAGGGCCGCTGCTTGATGCGACGCAGATATAGCATTCTTCGTTAACAAACTTCACCAAAGATCTGAGAAGCAATACCTGATTCGGCAGGAAATCCAGCGGGGCCAAACGCCCGCGTGCATTGTCAAATTTTGGCTCATCGGTTTTTTGGTACCAAATCCCATCAATCAATCAATCAAAGCTCCTCTCTCTGTTGTTTTAGGTCTCCGATCTCTGTTTTAGCTGCACAATGGCGATGGTTACTATTTTCCCGCGGCTTTTAAACAAAAGGATACGAGGAGTGGTACTTTCCCCCCCCTCTCCCGGTAAAATCTCGGTGGCAAGTTGAAACGTGCGCTCACCGACCGATTAGCGACCCCCTCCCCTCTGCTCGCACAGTACCCCTGAAAGATTTGGGGGCTTGACCCGCCGGCCGTGGTACGCCCACCCAATAATTAACCGGAATAATAAGAAACAAGTGATCCGTCGCCATGGTTGCGCGTCGCCACTGTGCATCCGCGTCACTACGCTCTTCCCCGCCCCGCTGCCCGGCCTACGTGGTATTACTACATTACAGAGTCGCGATTCCATGGTGTATATATAGGAGCTTTGTCCCGCCCCCCTCCTCCTCCAGAGAGCTCCGACTCACCACCACTCGAGCTCTTCTTTTGCGTGAGTGCTTGTGGAGAGAGAAGAGGAGAGGGGAGCAGCCCGTTTCTTGCCGCCCACCTGCCCTTCGCCGGCTCACCTGCGCCGCGGGTACAGTACCACTGCTCGTCCATGGCGGCTCCTCTCTTGCTCTTCTCGCCTTGTTGGCTCCTTTCTCATCTGGTTTTGGACTTTGGGCTCTGGAGGCGTTCTTGTAGGTTCGTCGCTTGTGGCGCCTTCTTGGCTCACGAGAGTTCTTCGCGCCATTAATGGCCCCAGCATTTGCTTGATTCGTCCGTCGCTAGCTCTCTGTCTTCTTTTTTTTTTCATTTTTTTGTTATTAGTGGCGATTACGTCTTCCGTGCTGATCAGCGGCAGCCCGATGATTCTTCTCCTCTTGTCGAGCAGAAAAGAAAAGAAGAAGAAAACAGCAGATCGTTTTCTTTATTGTTTCCCTGATTTTCTAGGCCGGGTCGTGTCAGAGCCATGTTTCCATGCATCGGGTCTCCAACTCCCTTCTATTTTATTTTTTATTTTTTATTACTTTTGATTCCACAGCCCTCGCTCACACTCGGCCCCCTCGGTTCCCTCCCTCTCCCCGTGTCCATCCATGGTGTGTGTGTTGATCGATGCCATGCCATTACTACTCTCTCTCTCTCTCTATCCCCCTCCATTTTGTTGCGCGCCTTTGGGTCTTGTTTCATGCCGGTGGCCCGCGCGTCTGACTCTGACATGACATTGCCCCCTGTTCTGTTACTGTGATTGCAGATGAGAAGCAGCCCACCGGCGGCGGCGGCGGCGTGATCCTCCTCCTCGCTCCGAGCAGAGGAGGGAGAGGCGGGAGAAGAGCAAGGACCGAGCGGGGCCCAGCCCAGGCCCAATGGAGCAGCGCCACCGACCGGCCGCGGCCGCGTAAGATTCCCCGCGACCCCGCCCGCGCCGTTTCGTTTAATTATAGTCCAAAGCTCTTTCCTCTTTCTTGTTCCATGGCCGCGCTGCTCTCGCGCCTCGACTGCCCGCCGACGGCGCCACCGCATGCTGCATTAGATCGACCCGAGCGGACCCGACCGCGACGTGTCGCTTCCCCTTTTATTGCTGCCGGCCGGCGGTGGTGTAGTGGTTGGTAGCTGCGCGCTTCGTAATCTCGCATTACGGGGGATCTTTTCATGCCAGTTAAGAGTTAGTTACCCGCATTGGCGGTGCTCTTGCCCTCCCTCCCTGAGCCCCTGCCGCGTTGACCCCCGTGGACTTGGAGGCCGCTCCATGAATTCATCCATGGACGCATCAGCTTCCTTTCAGCCCGGTTCATGGCTTCTCCTGGCACTGCTGCCGGCGTGTAGGGGGGATGCCGTTGCCGGCCATGGCGTTTGCTGCCGGCCGCTGATTTCAGCATCCTTGGATCGTCTCCTGTCAGTCTCAACCCTGAACTCCATTTTTAAACGAACACTAGTGTGTAGTAAGGCTCATGGATGAAGCTTCCAAGTTGTGCTTCGCAACTGCGTACCAAACCGCCAGCCATGCTTCCCTGAATTTGATCCGATCAAAGATTTGTCAGTTGTTAGGTACAAGGTCATCCATGTTTATCAGCAATAAACTATGGCGACGCTTTCAATCCCTGAAAGATAGGGCTAGGAGGATCGCAAAATACGAGTCGGCACACACAAAACTTTGGAGTTTTCCTTGGTGCTGGTGACACTAGTTTCTTCGGGCCTCTCTGTGGATTGGCAAACATTTTTTGGTGCGGCTCCCTTTCGCATCCAGCAACGATCGGATATACTGCATTTTCACCCCTTTAAAAAGGGCACACTTTCGGACGCCTCCAATGGGACAGTTATGTGTATTTTTTGGCCCATAAAGGGGGCCAGGCCTATCAGCATTCCACTTATTTTGATTTCTAGCAAAGCTTAAAGGATGATGTGGTAGCACTACCTGTATAAAAAGCGATCGCCTAGTCTATCTTCTTGAACTAATTATTAAGAAGAAAGCAGGAGCCTGAAAATGTTGTTTTCTACTGGTGTAGCTGTTGTATCCTTGCGGTTGTTTCTGCAGACATCTATGAGAGATTTGCGACGCTGATGCAGCTTGCGGTTGTGTTTCTAGCCTTTTTAGTTGAAGTATAACTGCTTCCCTTCGAGAGCTCGCCACCTGTGCCCTACAAATGCTAGTTAACCGGCCCAAGATTATGATGAAAATCGCTCCGTCAAAAGATTATGATTGAAAATAAAAGCGAAAAGCAAGAAAAGGACATATACTTAGGAACATCATAACCTGTCATGTCAAACGAGAACTAATCAATTATTTTCAATGGTACTCCAACCTAAGAATATTTTTCTTCTGTGCTTTTTCCTGTTTTAGACAAGCATAGTTCTTTCGTGTCAGAATTTCTTTTTTGATAGCAGTTACTCACTGATTTTATTACTACCTTATGCAGTGATGACACAACTAAGAGAAGGACCACCAAAAACAAAAGTTTCAAAGATGTTGAGAACTATGAAGTTCTTGTCCTTGAGAAGAACTGCGGTTGCAAGTTCAAATCCTTGCGCTACTTGCTTATAGCTATTGTTTCTGCGACATTTCTTACCCTCCTGACTCCGACGCTGTACGAGCGCCAATTACAATCAAGTTCTCGGTGAGTATAAATCATTCAAACAAATCTCAGCAAACTATTTGCGACACGTTAAAACATGACAAACGTTGATGTAGACCAGTGGTGGAGCTTAGTACAAGTCTGAGGGGGCCGTGCCCCCCTAGGCAAGAAGTTTTACTATGCAGGCCTTAGATAAGGAAAAAAAAATCAATTCTTTGCCCGCCACTGATGTAGACTATAACTATTATCTCACGCAAGTTCATGTATGCTTTGCAGGTATGTTGATGTTGACTGGATATGGGACAAAACAAGTGCTGATCCGCGATACGTATCATCTGCTGATGTTCAGTGGGCCGATGTATATACAGCTATAGAAGATGTTAGTGCTGGTAACCGGGAGCTCAAAATTGGACTCCTGAATTTTAACAGCACCGAGTATGGCTCTTGGTCGCGCATACTCCCCGAAAGCCATGTTTCGATTGTAAGACTTGAGCATGCCAAGGACAGCATTACTTGGCCTAAACTATATCCTGAATGGATAGACGAGGAGGAAGAATCTGAGATACCTTCCTGCCCATCATTTCCAGAGCCTAATGTCCGAAGAGGCGCATGGTTTGATGTTATTGCTGTCAAACTTCCCTGTACAAGGGTGGCTGGTTGGTCGAGAGATGTTGCAAGGCTTCATTTGCAGCTCTCAGCGGCAAAACTGGCCGTGACCTCTTCAAGAGGCAACCGGAAGGTCCATGTGCTTTTTGTGACGGACTGCTTCCCCATCCCTAACCTCTTCCCCTGCAAGAACCTTGTGAAACATGAAGGCAATGCTTGGTTGTATAGGCCTGATTTGAAAGCAGTAAGGGAAAAGCTCAGGCTTCCTGTTGGATCATGCGAGCTTGCTATTCCACTTAAAGCAAAAGGTTTGTTGCTTTTTAGTCAATGTTTAGTCTACGTTTCTCATTTCCGTGCACCTGTTCTTCTTTAAAACCAATTAAAATTTGCATATCAAGTGACCTAGTATAGTAATAATGCTCTAGAAAGATGATACCCAGTACAACTAATTTCAGCAAAAATAGCATGTAATGTTGTCAGAGAAGTTCAACACGTTAATTTTTTTGGATACTTTTACTAAGGTCTATTCTCTAGGAATGCATATAGAGTGGTCCTTGTTATATTAAGATTAAAATTCAGTCGAACGGGCCCTGTTAGATTTTACTTGTTTTCAGCACAAGATTAGAACTCAGTAGATAACATCTATTCTTACTGGTGCAGCAAGACTTTTCTCAGTAGACCGAAGAAGAGAAGCATATGCGACTATACTGCATTCAGCAAGTGAATATGTATGTGGTGCTATCACGGCAGCTCAGAGCATCAGGCAAGCAGGATCGACCAGGGACTTGGTCATCCTTGTCGATAACACCATAAGCGACCACCACCGGAGGGGCTTGGAGGCTGCAGGCTGGAAGGTCAGAATAATTGAAAGAATCAGGAACCCAAAAGCCGAGCGTGATGCCTACAATGAGTGGAACTACAGCAAGTTCAGGTTATGGCAGCTGACGGACTACGACAAGATCATATTCATAGATGCTGACCTCCTCATCCTGAGGAATGTGGACTTCCTGTTCGCAATGCCGGAGATCACCGCCACGGGCAACAACGCGACCCTCTTCAACTCCGGCGTCATGGTGATCGAGCCCTCAAACTGCACGTTCCAGCTGCTGATGGAGCACATCAACGAGATCACGTCGTACAACGGCGGTGACCAGGGTTACCTGAATGAGATATTCACATGGTGGCACCGCATCCCGAAGCACATGAACTTCCTGAAGCACTTCTGGGAGGGCGACAGCGAGGAGGCCAAGGCGAAGAAGACCCAGCTGTTTGGCGCCGACCCGCCGAACCTCTATGTGCTTCACTACCTGGGCCTGAAGCCATGGCTGTGCTTCAGGGACTACGACTGCAACTGGAACAACTTCATGATGCGCGAGTTCGCGAGCGACGTCGCGCACAGCCGGTGGTGGAAGACGCACGACAAGATGCCCCGGAAGCTCCAGCCCTACTGCCTTCTGAGGACGAGGCAGAAAGCCGGGCTGGAGTGGGACCGGAGGCAGGCGGAGAAGGCGAACCTGGAGGACGGGCATTGGCGGCGGAACATCACCGACCCGAGGCTCAAGACCTGCTTCGAGAAGTTCTGCTTCTGGGAGAGCATGCTGTGGCACTGGGGCGAGGCGAAGAACCAGACCAAGAGCATCCCCGCGCCGGCGACGCCTGCGACGATGAGCTTGTCAAGCTCGTGAGCTGTGTAGATAGCCCGAGATATTTATACAGAAGAAAAGCTTCATGATATGTATAGCACCGTACCTGCATAGCAGCAGCTTGTATAGGTAGCTATGCTTAGGGCCTTCCCTACACAAATACAAACCCTCCTCTGTTGCCCTCCTCCTGGCTGCAGCTCTGAGCCTTGGCGGTGGTCAACAATTCTTTTGGGTTGGTTTAGCTAATAAGTTATCTGTGTATGTAAATTCTCTTACTAAGAACACGGAATGTTTTTTCACGACAATGAAAGCTAATGGCAGTGGTACTCTCTCCCGTTCCAAATTACTGAAGCTCTAATTTTGTCCTAACTAAAACTTCTTTAAGTTTGCCCAAGTCCATACAAAGATATATCGACATGTTTTGACATATTCCTGCGCATCAACTGAATTCCATACCCAGAAATTTAACTTGGTGGTTTGGAGCAAATCATATCCCTGGGCACCAACTGATCATTATACCGTGTCCAGAATTTAACTATGTACAGGTCAGTGGGGAAAAAAACATACGCAGGTACAAACTTTTTGCGATCATCGTGACAAAGAACATATATATATTTATACAATGTGTGATGTGAACTGTTAGTACATACAGACTGAAGCACATGTTTTCACAACGTATAAATTGAATTGTAAGAAGCATACACAAAATGCGATGCTTTCTTTCCATCGACAATTTGAAGGACCGATACAGAATCTACACCTCGGAATGAATGCATCACCTTGTACAAGAGAGGAAAGAATGCAGAGGTCCAGTTAAACCACCTATCATACTCAGCTATTTCCAGGGCATCTGTTGCTCTTCTATAGCTGACAAAACCGAAGATGGGAATGTACGTATGGGGCAAAAGAAGAAAAATGAGTCAGTCACCCTGCCATCTTTCGCCAACCTGTGAATTTCAGACATGAAGAAAGGTCAACTCATCATCCAATAACAACGAACATGTTCAACAGCATCGGGAAAATTTAATGATCAAGCTACTCTTGGAGTAAAATTCTGAAGCACTAACAAAGATGCAGTCGATAAGATTCACTTGGTCATTTGACTTTTTCTGAAGCACTACCAAAGATACAGTGGATAAGAGTCACTTGGTCATTTGACTTCCTTCACTAGGTTATCATGGGGCTAACTGTAACAATCTACACCATATGCTTTGAGTATAAGTGTGAATTCTCTGGTCATGTGACCCATTGTGATTGTGTGTAGTTGACAAGTGTTTATTCATTGCATATGAAGTCACAGAATTTTATGTCACTGCAGATGCAGTGGATGGAAAAGGGATAAACTGAACAGTCATTATGAGAGAGCAACTTGTGATATGGATTTCTCTCTCTCTCTCTCTCTCTAGAGATACACACCATTTTGCTTCTAGTAGACAGAGAAATGAAGATACACAGCATAAATGTGAACTCACCATTTGTAAAAAGGTATGAAAATACTAGTTCATTCCAAGCATCTGGAACTCCAGGGAGACACCAGTGACTGCAATCAAGTATAGTGGGAGGATAACTCCAAGCGCCAACATGAGCATCTGTTCTGAAGGCTCCCATCAAAGTTACATTTAGAACAGTAATAGGAACATTCATTCTCGCCACAACATCACCAAGTATATCCCCAAGTTCACTCTTGTCGTTTCCTTTGGCCTCAGGTGAAGGCTTTTCTGTTACTTCACATATTGTTTGGTTCAAGTCACTGTAACATCGGACAAGTTTTTGTTAGTTCTTAGAGAAAAGATACAGCAGAGCGAGGAAAGAATTGTGAGAACAGGAGAAATGAAGTTGGTATTTTGCAAACAGCATTCAACTACTTCAAATGAAGTGGTGTAACCAGATAGTGGACCAAATGCAATAGAACCACAATTTGATCCTGGACCTTAAGGAATATACAAACACAAGATTCTCAGTGAAACTGTGCAGACATGTGATGTCCCCCCTTGCTCCAGAATAAAACATACTATCATAACAACGAGTTTCTTCAATTGATATAATGAAGTGTATGAAATAATTTTGAATCAGGGACAGCTGTAGCCTAATATAAGTTGCTAATCTTACATGTTCCCTCAAACATTAAATAAAAGAAGAAAAGGCTAGTCCTTATACACAGAGTTGGGATTCGGTGAAATCAAGTTGCTATATATACCTCGGTGGAGCTCAAAGAGCCACGTCTGTATCGACATTGTATAACAGAGTGTGAATTCGAAATTGGACAGATGACAAATGGAATGCATGTTTTGGTTAAATTGACAGAGATATCAGCCACATATTTCATACCATACTAATTAAATCGGTGCAATTATCTACTCGCTCTGTATCAAAATATAAGATGTTTTATACTCGTATCAAAATATAACTAATACAGTAGGATTTTAGTTTAGATGGGTGCCTTATTTAGATATTTTGGACCTTGTGGTGTTTGGATGCAGATAAAGATCGTCAACACCTAAATTTTATATATAATGTAAAGATATTTCTGTTCGCTATCATATATCAGGCAATCATAAATGATCTGTATCCCTTTTCTAACAATTACAAAAATAAATCAAAAACATTTTCACAAAGTTTCTTATGATTAAACTGCCTGCACATTATATTAAATTTAAATATAACTTCAAATTATACTGATGAAAGATAAAGTAAAGTAGGCTGTACGCAAGAGAAGAACTCTCTCTGTATGTTTATAATAAAACACACCTCCAATGAGATGGCTCATATGTGCGGAAGAACACATGCGTTCGGTTTAGATCAACTCTTTTTTCCACCCAAGAAGCCCAAGTCTGCAGTGCCATCCTGAAAGCAGCATCAATGGTTGTACCTAGTTTGAGAGCACGTCCAGCCTGAAAATAGCAACCCCTGTTGGGAAGAACAAGTCAGATAAAACTCGGACTTCGGTCAAACTAGGATACTCTTAAGTTTGATTTAATTTACATATGTAAATAATGATGAATATGATTTAGAGAGGAAAAAAGGTTGTGCTAGTAGTCAATGAGTTGATGTTTGGACAAGGAAGTACTAACTTGGGTAATTGTGTACTAGTTTCTGGCCAAATATCACAAAAACTATGTAATGTCCCCACTATTACCAGAAACTAGCTAACCACCAACTTGAAAAAGAAAAGCATGCTGAATGGCAGACACATAACATCCAGCAAACAGCATCTGCTAAGTCATCACCTGTTCATATTGTCAATTAGCAATGCCATTACCATTAGCCCCTGCTTAACCAATGTCACGCCCATGCCTGTTATGAGCAGGAATAGGCTAGGGGCAGGACACTGTTTTGCAGCTTTATGCTCAGCTTGGCATAAAAGAAGCTAGTGAAGGCCAATAAGGTTAAAATGTTGGGAAACTGAAGAAGGGTAAGGGGATGGATCACGACTGGTGGAACTAGTGCTAAGGTTTGTGAGAGGAACTTTATGAGCTAGATCAACTGGGAAGGGCAATGTGAGATGCATGAAGGGATGGCTAATCGTAAAATTTTCCCTGTCTTACTATTTCTTAATTGGTTCTTCCATTAACACATTCTGTTCCCCTCTGACTTATTAGCACAGCTCATCCCATCCCATTACCAAATTTGCTGTTCATATTCGAAGCGGCATCTCACTGTTAGAATAGAATATGAGTAACCATGGCATTGCTATTTTCCTCTCGTTTCCATGATTTTAGAACCATGGCATTGCTAGAATATGAAAATAACTGGCATCCCACTGTTAGAATAGGATATGTATAACCGTGACATTGCTATTTTCTTCTCATTTCCATGTATACATTTGATTTGAGGTGCATAGAAACGAGAGCTGAGTTAGGCTCAAGCTTGCGGTTGTTGCGTTGCGCTCGTTGTATACTTGTCTTTTAAGTTGATATCAGAAAGAAGTTGTACAAATACTATTAATCTGCTAAGTAAAAGTGAATTAAATGTTTTTATTATCAAATTTATTCTCATATGTTCGGGAATGCAGATACATATTTGTTTGCAAGTTGATAGGGAAAAAAAGGGTAGCCAAACACCAAGTTACCTAAAACCAACTTAACCAAATTTGTAATCCACAGTGATGCCAAATGGATCCTTAGGAATTTACAAATACTTAAAAGTAAGTGACATCATCGGAATGGAGTTTGTATTACCTATTCATACTGTTTTTGTGCCCAATTCAATTAATTACATATACACACGCATTAAATATGATTCTAATGAAATATGAGAAGACGAACGAGATACTTACAGTACTGAAAACACACATTTATCATGGTCAAAACTAAACGAGCATAACAAAACAGAGCAAGAAACCTTACGTATTAAACAATTTGGTGGGAGTCCACCAGTGCCCAGTGTTGAAAATCAGAACATCGGCGTTCACCCATTTCCGACTGATATTATCCATCTTGTCCAGCCTCAGAGTCGATTTGACCCTCTTGGGCGCATGCCTGGGCGCAGGGCGCTGCTCCACGAGGAACACGGACCGGAAGAACTCCACGGTGAGGTCGAAGGACGCGAACCGCACCCCGAGGAACCGTATGGTCTTGCTGATCTCGTTCCCGTTCACCTCGTAGACGGTCTTGGGATCCTCCACCCCGGGCATGAGCATGCAGATGAAGGATTCCCACTGCGTGCGGCTCATGGAATCCCCGACGAAGACAACACGCTTCCCCCTGAGCCGCTCGAGCGCGGCGCCGGCGGTGAACCTCGGCACATCGCAGCGGCGCGGCCTCCACCGCCATTTGAGGTAGCCGGTGTCCTCCCTGCCGTTGGCCAGGCAGTTGAACCCCTTCTCCGCGAAGGGGCACTCGGAGCTGTTGTAGAGCGGGTAGGTCGCGTCGGGGACCCAGTTGCCGTCGAACACGTCGCACGCGCCGAGGTCCTCCCCGACGAACCCGGCCACGGCCTGCCCCCGCCCCAGGTAGCGGAGCACGTAGAGGTAGAGCGCGCAGGAGAGCGCGAGCGCCACGGAGGCGACGCAGAAGGCGAGGGCGACTCGCTCCAGCGACGGGCCCGAGGCCCCCCACCACCTGCGCTGCGCCGCCGCCGCCGCGGACACCCGCGGGCTCCCGGGCAGGGCGCCGCCCCCGCCGCCGCCCCTCTGAGCGGCGCGACCCGAGCCGCTCCGGCTAGTGCTGGCGCTCACCATCTCCCGCCCGCTGCCAGATCTCCCATCCCTTGACCCGCCAAATCGGCCCGCCTCGCCGGAGTGGAACCGCGCGGAGACCAGACCACGCCACGTCGGCACCGCCCTGGGGAGAGGTCTCCGCACGAGTGGTGGCGATGGCGCGGTGGCGCGAGTTGACTCGCAAACTTGGTATAAACCTCACGGCGGGGGGTCCCCGGCACGGCGAGGGGGAGGCGGTTGCTGGCTCGGGCGGCGGGTAGGGAGGGCGGGTGCGATCTGCGGCTGCTGTCACTGACGTGTGGGGTTTGGAGTCTGGGTGGCCCGCGTGGCCGGGAGCGAAGTGGAGGCGCTGTTGTGTGCGCGATACGGAGGGCGCAGAAGGCTTCTGTAATTGGCCGATCTGCGCTCGTACGTACTAGCAGTTTTACTCTTTCTGTTGCGGGAAGAATACTCGAACGGACAGCTTACCAACCTGATGTGAACCAGTTTTTGGTGCTCCGATTATCATTCGTCGATAGTATTTTTCTGCTCTATCTACAGATTTGATCGGCAGGTACGGACAACCACCCACAGACGAGAGAGGCATAAGAAAAGAGAATAGAGACTACCAGACTGTGATACTGCAAAGGATTCTCCCTTCTCCGTGACAGACAGCAGCAAACATCTGAGATGTGTTTCCTCGCTGGATGGATAAAATATTTTAATGTTGGCCCTGTTTGGATACCTAGGTTAGAGTTAGTTTTGGTTCGTTGAGGCTCAAATAACCCAAAAGTATCCAAACATGGTGGGTTAGTTTGGGTTAGTTGGATCTAACCCACCCAAAAAACTAGCCCACACTAGAGGAGCTTATTTGGGTTAGTTCTCTTGGGCCCACTAAAAAATTAGTAAAAAAAGTTACCCCTCCCATCCAAACATGGTATAAAGTAGTCAAATGATTGAAAAAGAATATTTATTGTCAATCTAACCCTATCATCCAAACAGCTCTTTGGTTAGAGTTAGTTTAGGGTTGATTCAAGGTTAGAATCTAACTCTAACCTCTAACTGAGTTAGAGTATCCAAACAGGGCCGTTGTCAAGTAGGACTTCGGTTGCGCTTGCATACTGGCAGTGCATTGCTGGCTGCCTTTTTGTTCACCGGTTTTTTTCTTCAGGGTAAAGAGATTTTTATTTCATGAGATCACACTGTTACAGTCGAGACGCCACACAACCCTCGATACAAGGGGGGACTGAGTGTAACCACGTATCAGTACTACTCTCGATGCGGCTATAGTTGGTCAATAGATGTTTAACTCTATTTTGACTGGTGAATTTTATGTGGAATAAACTCCCTTCCTCACATCAAGTCTTTAATCTCCAATGTGAGGTGTCCATATGCTGAGCAATTCAGTCCATCACTTGATAATATGGATAGTGCTTTAGAGAAATTCGACCGGACAACGACTGAGAGTGTCGGCCATCCCTTGCATGAGAGCAGGGACTTCTACCTCCAAAGAATCATTGCAACAGAAGATAAAGCGATAAGCAACAAAAATGACACTCCCAGCACTGTCTCTGAGAACCATACCTGCAACTGATGAACCACCTAACTCCATGAAGGAGCCATCGACAGAGAGAGCAGCATATCTGTAAGGGCATATTTCTCCCTATGTAGTTTTGGTGATTGATGACAGTGCTTTTGCGGATTAATCGTGTGCATTGAGCATTTCAGATGTCTCATGTCTAGGCACAAGACGATTCGTTGCCCCTCGGAGCTTTAAGTGAAGACGGTGTAGTATCTTTCGTTTCGGTTTTGGTGGACTTGATTCATAGGAGACACCGTACTCTCAAGAGGGGGTCCGCATTGGAAAGGCTAGGGTGGAATCAGCACGTACACTTCACCTTTGCACCCCCAGCTCCTTTCCTCTCTTTGGAGTTTGTCATTTCATCGAAAGTGGAGGTTGTGAGGTGCTAGCGGTAGTACCGCCGCCAGAGCGGTAGTACCGCCCATGGACCTCAAGCGGCAGTACCGTTGATATACAGCGGTAGTACCGCTTGGGTGCATCGGTGACAGTACCGTCCTTGGTTGGCACTGCTACCGCCGCGATTCGAGGGTGCTCTCCTCGTGTTGGGTTGAGCGGCAGTAGTAGCGGCAGTAGCAGCGGTAGTACCGTCCGTGAGCGGTAGTACCGTGGCTACCATCGCTACTAGTGCCGCCCAAATCCCCTCTTCCCTATCGTTCCCCCTCTGATGCCTCTACTCTCAGTCACCGCGATAGTACTCACTGGGGTCACGAGTAATACCAATCGAGAGAGAGTACCGCTCTGTATGGGTGAAGAGGGGTAACGGTTGGATTGTTTCCCCCGCTATAAAAGGAGGTCTTCTTCTCCAAGTTGACCTACCACTTTTCCCCCAAGCTCCATTGTTGCTCCAAAGCTCATTTTCACCCGATCTCTCTCCCTAGCTAATCAAATTTGTTGATTCTTTAAGGATTGCTTGAGAAGGTCCGGATCTACACTTCCACCAAGAGAAATTTGATTCCCCCCACTAATCCCTTGCTGATCTTGTTACTTTTGGGTGTTTGAGCACCCTAGACGGTTGAGGTCACCTCGAAGCCACATTGCATTGTGGTGAAGCTCCGTGGTATTGTTGGGAGCCTCCAATTAAGTTGTGGAGATAGCCCCAACCTTGTTTGTAAAGGTTCGGTCACCGCCTTCAAGGGCACCAATAGTGGAATCACGACATCTCGCATTGTGTGAGGGCGTGAGGAGAATACGGTGGCCCTAGTGGCCTCATGGCAAGCATTGTGCCTCCACACCGCTCCAACAGAGACATACTTCCTTCAAAGGGAAGGAACTTCGGTAACACATCCTCGTCTCCACCGGCTCCGCTTTTGGTTATTTCTTACCTTTACTTGTGCAAGCTTATACTTTGTTGTATCCCTAGCTTGCTTGTGTGCTTGTTGTTGTTGCATCATATAGGTTGTTCACCTAGTTGCACATCTAGACAACCTACTTTGATGCTAAGTTTAATTTGGTCAAGAAAAGCTAAAAATTGTTAGTTGCCTATTCACTCCCTCCCCTCTAGTCAACCATATCGATCCTTTCAATCGGTATCAGCGCCTCGTCTCTTTATTAAGGACTTTGCCGTCCGAAGAGTATGGTTGACACCATGGACGAGGTGGAGGATTATTCCGGTGTGAATCCCACTTTGTCCGCGACCGATGGGGGATTGATACGTCTCCAACGTATCTATAATTTTAGATTGTTCCGTGCTATTATATTACCTGTTTTGGATGTTTATGGGCTTTACTTTACACTTTTGTATCATTTTTGGGACTAACCTACTAACCGGAGGCCCAGCCCGAATTGCTGTTTTTTTGGCCTATTTCAGTGTTTCGAAGAAAAGGAATATCAAATGGAATGAAACCTTTGGGAGCGATCTTTTTGGAACAAACACAATCCAGGAGACTTGGAGTGGACGTCAAGAAGCAGCCGAGGCGGCCATGAGGCAGGAGGGCGCGCCCCCACCCTCATGGGCCCCTCGTGGCTCCCCTGACCGACCACCTTCGCATATATATATCTATGTACCCCGAAAACATCCAGGAGCACCACGAAACCCTATTTCCACCACCGCAACCTTCTGTATCCGCGAGATCCCGTCTTGGAGCCTTCGCCGGCGCTCTGCCGGAGGGGGAATCGACCATGGAGGGCTTCTACATCAACACCATAGCCTCTCCGATGAGTTGTGAGTAGTTTACACAGACCTTCGGGTCCATAATTATTAGCTAGATGGCTTCTTCTCTCTCTTTGAATCTCAATACAATGTTCTCCTTGATCCTCTTGGAGATCTATTCGATGTAACTCTTTTTGCGGTGTGTTTGTCGAGATCCGATGAATTGTGGGTTTATGATCAAGTTTATCTATGAGAAATATTTGAATCTCCTCTGAATTCTTTTATGTATGATTGGTTATCTTTGCAAGTCTCTTTGAATTATCAGTTTGGTTTGGCCTACTAGATTGATCTTTCTTGCAATGGGAGAAGTGCTTAGCGTTGGGTTCAATCTTGCGGTGTCCTTTCCCAGTGGTAGCAGGGGTAGCAAGGCACGTATTGTATTGTTGCCATCAAGGATAAAAATATGGGGTTTATATCATATTGCTTGAGTTTATCCCTCTACATCATGTCATCTTTCTTAATGCGTTACTCTGTTCTTACGAACTTAATACTCTAGATGCATGCTGGATAGCGGTCGATGTGTGGAGTAATAGTAGTAGGTGCATGCAGGTGTCGGTCTACTTGCCGCGCACGTGATGCCTATATACATGATCATGCCTAGATATTCTCATAATTATGCACTTTTCTATCAATTGCTCAACAGTAATTTGTTCACCCACCGTAATACTTATGTTGTCTTGAGAGAAGCCACTAGTGAAACCTATGCCCCCCGGGTCTATCTTTTATTGTATAAGTTCTCGATCTATTTTTATTTGCAATCTTTACTTTTCAATCTATATCATAAAAATACCAAAAATATTTATCTTATCTTATTATCTCTATCAGATCTCACTTTTGCAAGTTACCGTGAAGGGATTGACAACCCCTTTATCACGTTGGTTGCGAGGTTCTTGTTTGTTTGTGTAGGTACGAGGGACTTGCGTGGAGCCTCGTATTGGATTGATACCTTGGTTCTCAAAAACTGATGGAGATACTTAAGCTACTTTGCCGTATCACCCTTTCCTCTTCAAGAGAAAACCAACGCAGTGCTCAAGAGGTAGCAAGAAGGATTTCTGGCGCCGTTGTCGGGGAGGCTTACACTAAGTCAAGTCAAGATTTGATCTCCCGTCAACGTGCCAATTTCTGGCGCCGTTGCCGGGGAGGCTTACGCTAAGTCAAGTCAAGATTTGATCTCCCGTCAACGTGCCGATTTCTAGCGCCGTTGCCGGGGAGGTCCTCTCACAAGTCAAGACATACCAAGTACCCATCACAAACTCATCTCCCTCGCATTACATTATTTGCCATTTGCCTCTCGTTTTCCTCTCCCCCACTTCACCCTTGCCATTTTATTCACCCTCTCTTTCCAATTTGCTCTCTTTTTCGTTTGCCTCTTGTGTGCTCGTGTGTTAGATCATTTATTTCGTCGTCATGACTAGTCCTTTATCTGCTCCTATGTCTCCCGAGTTCGAAGTTCTTCACTTCAAGCAAAGGCAAGGAGAAAACTTAAAAGATGCTTGGTATATGATGATGGAATCTTCTAGTAATTGCACCTTAGAGGTGAATTTTAGAATTTTACTTCACAATTTTTATGTTGGACTAAATATGTCCCATAGACAACTCTTTGATTGCATTGCCAAAGGAAATTTTATTGAAATTGATCCTAGCATGAAATTATAGAGGGAATAGTGGAAACACTACCTCAAAAGGGGGGGGACATCATACCCAAGAAGAGACACAAGTTTTTGAAAAAATTGCGAAGAAACAAAAAATCTTACAAAAGTCTCTTGAGCCTCTTAAGAGTGTTAGCGGAAATCTTCACCGCATGAATATGTTGATTACTCTTTGCAATAAGCGGTTGGATTCTTTAGATCTAAAAATTTCCGAGTATGAAGGGAAACTTAAAGAACCTCTCGGATTCGAGCATGACTCCGCTAAAAAATTGAAAACTAAAGATGGTAAAACGTAGATCTATTCTCGCTTTTATGCCTAGCTAGGGGCGTTAAACGATAGGCTTGTTGGGAGGCAACCCAATTTTATTTTTGTTCTTTACTTTTTGCTTCTGTTTAGTAATAAATAATTCATATATCCTCTGGTTAGATGTGGTTTTATGTTTTAATTAGTGTTTGTGCCAAGTAGAACCTTTGGGAAGACTTGGCTAAAGTCTTTATGATCTTGCTGTAAAAAACAGAAACTTTAGCACTCATGAGATTAGCTGCCATTTTCTACTGGAGAGTGCTTTTAGGTTGATTCTTTTTGAAAAGATGATTAATAGACAAATTCCTCACGTCCACCAATTTATTTCAGAATTTTTGGAGTTACAGAAGTATTCAGAAGTTATAGATTGCTACAGACTGTTCTATTTTTGACAGATTCTGTTTTCCGTGTGTTTTTTGCTTATTTTGATGCATCTATTGTTGGGTAACGTAGTAATTTCAAAATTTTCCTACGCACACGCAAGATCATGGTGATGCATAGCAACGAGAGGGGAGAGTGTTGTCTACGTACCCTCGTAGATCGAAGCGGAAGCGTTGACACAACGTAGAGGAAGTAGTCGTACGTCCTCCCGGTCCAACCGATCCAAGCACCGTTACTCCGGCACCTCCGAGTTCTTGACACACGTACAGCTCGATGACGCACCCCGATCTCCGATCCAGCAGAGGCGCGGGGAGGAGTTCCGTCAGCACGACGGCGTGGTGACGATCTTGATGTTCTCCTGTCGCAGGGCTTCGCCTAAGCACCGCTACAATATGACCGAGGTGTAATATCGTGGAGGGGGGCACCGCACACGGCTAAGGAACGATCTCAATGATCAACTTGTGTGTCTATGGGGTGCCCCTACCCCCGTATATAAAGGAGTGGAGGAGGGGGAGGGTCGGCCCTCTCTATGGCGCGCCCTAGGGGAGTCCTACTCCCACCGGGAGTAGGATTCCTCCTTTCCTAGTCCAACTAGTAACCCTTCCATATAGTAGGAGTAGGAGAGAAGGAAAAGGAAGAGAGAAGGAGAAGGAAGGAAGGGGGCGCCCCCCCTCCCTAGTCCAATTCGAACTAGCCAAAGGGGAGGGGTGCGGCCACCCTTTAGGCCCTCTCTCTCTTTTCCCGTATGGCCCAATGAGGCCCAATACGAATTCCCGTAACTCTCCGGTACTCCGAAAAATACCCGAATCACTCGGAACCTTTCCGAACTCCGAATATAGTCGTCCAATATATCGATCTTTACGTCTCGACCATTTCGAGACTCCTCGTCATATCCCCGATCTCATCCGGGACTCCGAACTCCTTCGGTACATCAAAACTCATAAACTCATAATATAAGCATCGAAACCTTAAGCGTGCGGACCCTACGGTTCGAGAATAATGTAGACATGACCGAGACATGTCTCCGGCCAATAACCAATAGCGGGACCTGGATGCCCATATTGGTTCCTACATATTCTACGAAGATCTTTATCGGTCAGACCGCATAACAACATACGTTGTTCCCTTTGTCATCGGTATGTTACTTGCCCGAGATTCGATCGTCGGTATCCAATACCTAGTTCAATCTCGTTACCGGCAAGTCTCTTTACTCGTTCTGTAATACATCATCTCGCAACTAACTCATTAGTTGCAATGCTTGCAAGGCTTAAGTGATGTGCATTACCGAGAGGGCCCAGAGATACCTCTCCGACATTCGGAGTGACAAATCCTAATCTCGAAATACGCCAACCCAACAAGTACCTTCGGAGACACCTGTAGAGCACCTTTATAATCACCCAGTTACGTTGTGACGTTTGGTAGCACACAAAGTGTTCCTCCGGTAAACGGGAGTTGCATAATCTCATAGTCATAGGAACATGTATAAGTCATGAAGGAAGCAATAGCAACATACTAAACGATTGTGTGCTAAGCTAACGGAATGGGTCATGTCAATCAGATCATTCAACTAATGATGTGACCTTGTTAATCAAATAACAACTCCTTGTTCATGGTTAGGAAACATAACCATCTTTGATTAACAAGCTAGTCAAGTAGAGGCATACTAGTGACACTCTGTTTGTCTATATATTCACACATGTATTATGTTTCCGGTTAATACAATTCTAGCATGAATAATAGACATTTATCATGAAATAAGGAAATAAATAATAACTTTATTATTGCCTCTAGGGCATATTTCCTTCAGTCTCCCACTTGCACTAGAGTCAATAATCTAGTTCACATCGCCATGTGATTGAACACCAATAATCATATATGTATATGATTAACACCCATAGTTCACATCGTCATGTGACCAACACCCAAAGGGTTTACTAGAGTCAATAATCTAGTTCACATCGCTATGTGATTAACACCCAAAGAGTACTAAGGTGTGATCATGTTTTGCTTGTGAGAGAATCTTAGTCAACGAGTCTATCATATTCAGAGCCGTATGTATTTTGCAAATATTCTATGTCTACAATGCTCTGCACGGAGCTACTCTAGCTAATTGCTCCCACTTTCAATATGTATCTAGATCGAGACTTAGATTCATCTAGATCGGTGTCAAAACTTGCATCGACGTAACCCTTTACGACGAACCTTTTGTCACTTCCATAATCGAGAAACATATTCTTATTCCACTAAGGATAATTTCGACCGCTGTCCAGTGATCTACTCCTAGATCACTATTGTACTCCCTTGCCAAACTTAGTGTAGGGTATACAATAGATATGGTACACAGCATGGCATACTTTATAGAACCTATGGCCAAGGCATAGGGAATGACTTTCATTCTCTTTCTATCTTCTGCCGTGGTCGGGTTTTGAGTATTACTCAATTTCACACCTTGTAACACAGGCAAGAACTCTTTCTTTGACTGTTCCATTTTGAACTACTTCAAAATCTTGTCAAGGTATGTACTCGTTGAAAAAACTTATCAAGCGTCTTGATCTATCTCTATAGATCTTGATGCTCAATATGTAAGCAGCTTCACCGAGGTCTTTCTTTGAAAAACTCATTTTAAACACTCCTTTATGCTTTGCAGAATAATTCTACATTATTTCCGATCTACAATATGTCATTCACATATACTTATCGAAATGTTGTAGTGCTCCCACTCACCTTCTAGTAAATACTGGGCTTCACTACAAGTTCAGATAAACTATATGCTTTGATCAACTTATCAAAGCATATATTCCAACTCGAGATGCTTGCACCGGTCCATAGATGGATCATTTGGAGCTTGCACATTTTGTTAACACCTTTAGGATCGACAAAACCTCTTGGTTGCATCACATACAACTCTTCTTTAATAACTCCATTAAGGAATGCAGTTTTGTTTATCCATTTGCCAGATTTCATAAAATGCGGCAATTGCTAACATGATTCGGACAGACTTAAGCATAGATACGAGTGAGAAACTCTCATCGTAGTCAACATTTTGAACTTGTCGAAAACCTTTTGCGACAATTCTAGCTTTGTAGATAGTAACAATACTATCGTCGTCGTATTCCTCTTAAAATCCATTTAATTAACTTGGCTTGCTGATCATCGAGCAAGTCAATCAAAGTCCATACTTTGTTCTCATACATGGATCATATCTCAGATTTTATGGCCTCAAGCCATTTCGCAGAATCTGGGCTCATCATCGCTTCCTCATAGTTCGTAGGTTCATCATGGTCTAGTAACATGACTTCCAGAATAGGATTACCATACCACTCTGGTGCGGATCTTACTCGGGTTGATCTACGAAGTTTAGTAACAACTTGATCTGAAGTTTCATGATCATTATCATTAACTTCCTCACTAATTGGTGTAGGTGTCACAAGAACCGATTTCTGTGATGAACTACTTTCCAATAAGGGAGCTGGTATTGTTACCTCATCAAGTTCTACTTTCCTCCCACTCACTTCTTTCGAGAGAAACTCCTTCTCTAGAAAGGATCCATTTTCAGCAACGAATGTCTTGCCTCCGGATCTATGATAGAAGGTGTACCCAACAATCTCCTTTGGGTATTCTATGAAGACGCACTTCTCCGATTTGGGTTTGAGCTTATCAGGATGAAACTTTTTCACATAAGCATCGCAGCCCCAAACTTTAAGAAACGACAACTTTGGTTTCTTGCTAAACCACAGTTCATATAGTGTCGTCTCAACGGATTTAGATGGTGCCCTATTTAACGTGAATGCAGTTGTCTCTAATGCATGATCCCAAAACGATATTGGTAAATCGGTAAGAAACATCATAGATTGTACTATATCCAATAAAGTACGGTTATGACGTTCGGACACACCATTATGATGTGGTGTTCCAGGTGGCATGAATTAGTGAAACTATTCCACATTGTTTTAATTGAAGACCAAACTCGTAACTCAAATATTTGTCTCCGCGGTCAGATCGTAGAAACTTTATTTTTCTTGTTACGATGATTTTTCCACTTCATACTGAAATTCTTTGAACCTTTCAACTATTTCAGACTTATATTTCATCAAGTAGATATCCCCATATCTGCTCAAATCATCTGTGAAGGTCAGAAAATAACGATACCCGCCGCGAGCCTTAACACTCATCGGATCGAATACATCAAGATGTATTATTTCCAATTAGTCGGTTGCTCGCTCCAATCGTTCGGAGAACGGAGTCTTAGTCATCTTGCCCGTGAGGCATGGTTCATAAGCATCAAGTGATTCATAATCAAGTGATTCCAAAATCCCATCAGCATGGAGTTTCTTCATGCGCTTTACACCGATATGACCTAAACGGCAGTGCCACAAATAAGTTGCACTATCATTATTAACTTTGCATCTTTTGGTTTCAATATTATGAATATGTGTATCACTACGATCGAGATCCAATGAACCATTTTCATTGGGTGTGTAACCATATAAGGTTTTATTCATGTAAACTAAACAACAGTTTATTCTCTTACTTAAATGAATAACCGTATTGCAATAAACACGATCAAATCATATTCATGCTCAACGCAAACACCAAATAACATTTATTTAGGTTCAACACTAATCCCGAAAGTATAGGGAGTGTGCGATGATGATCATATCAATCTTGGAACTACTTCCAACACTCATCGTCACTTCACCCTCAACTAGTCTCTGTTTATTCTGCAACTCCCATTTTGAGTTACTACTCTTAGCAACTGAACCAGTACCAAATACCGAGGGGTTGCTATAAACACTAGTAAAGTACACATCAATAACATGTATATCAAATATACCTTTGTTCACTTTGCCATCCTTCTTATCCACCAAATACTTGGGGTAGTTACGCTTCCAAATGACCAGTCCCTTTGCGGTAGAAGCACTTAGTCTCGTGCTTAGGTCAGACTTGGGCTTCTTCACTTGAGCAACAACTTGCTTGCCGCTCTTCTTGAAGTTCCTTCTATCCCTTTGCCCTTTTCTTGAAACTAGTGGTCTTGTTAACCATCAACACTTGATGTTCTTTCTTGATTTCTACCTTCATCGATTTCATCATCATGAAAAACCGGAATCATTTTCATCATCCCTTGCATACTATAGTTCATCACGAAGTTCTACTAACTTGGTGATGGTGACTAGAGAATTCTGTCAATCACTATCTTATCCGGAAGATTAACTCCCACTTGATTCAAGCGATTGTAGTACCTGACATAACTGAGCACATGCTCACTAGTTGCGATTCTCCTCCATCTTTTAGCTATAGAACTTGTTGGAGACTTCATATCTCTCAACTCGGTATTTGCTTGAAATATTAACTTCAACTCTGGAACATCTCATATGGTCCATGATGTTCAAAACATCTTTGAAGTCCCGATTCTAAGCCATAAAGCATGGTGCACAAAACTATCAAGTAGTCATCATATTGAGCTAGCCAAACGTTCATAACGTCGCATACGCGCTCCGCAATAGGTCGTCACCTAGCGGTGCATTAAGGACATAATTCTTCTGTGCAGCATTGAGGATAAACCTCAGATCGCGGATCCAATCCGCATCATTGCTACTAACATTTTTCAACACAATTTTCTCTAGGAACATATGAAAATAAACATATGAAAGCAACAACGCGAGCTATTGATCTACAACATAATTTGCAAAATACTACGGGACTAAGTTCATGATAAATTTAAGTTCAATTAATCATATTACTTAAGAACTCCCACTTAGACAGACATCTCTCTACTCATCTAAGTGATCACGTGATCCAAATCAACTAAACCATAACCGATCATCACGTGAGATGGAGTAGTTTTCAATGGTGAACATCTCATGTTGATCATATCTACTATATGATTCATGCTCGACCTTTCGGCCTCCGTGTTCGAGGCCATATCTGCATATGCTAGGCTCGTCAAGTTTAACTTGAGTATTCGCGTGTGCAAAACTGGCTTGCACCCGTTGTAGATGGACGAGAGCTTATCACACCCGATCATCACGTGGTGTGCGGGCACGATGAACTTTGGCAGCGGTGCATACTCGGGAGAACACTTCTTGATAATTTTAGTGAGAGATCATCTTAAAATGCTACCGTCAATCAAAGCAAGAATAAGATGTATAATAGATAAACATCATATGCAATCAAAATATGAGACATGATATGGCCATGATCATCTTGCGCCTTTGATCTCCATCTCCAAAATCTTGTCATGATCTCTATCGTCACCGCACGACACCATGATCTTCATCATCTTGATCTATATCAATGTGTCATCACATGGTTGTCTCACCAACTATTGCTCTTGCAACTATTGCTATCCTATAGCGATAAAGTAAAGCAATTATTTGGCACTTGCATCTTATGCAACAAAGAGACATCCATAGGGCTTCTGCCAGTTGCCGATAACTTTAACAAAACATGATCATATCATACAACAACTTATATCTTATCACGTCTTGACCATATCACATCACAACATGCCCTACAAAAACAAGTTAGACGTCCTCTACTTTGTTGTTGCAAGTTTTACGTCGCTGCTATGGGCTTAAGCAAGAACCAATCTCACCTACGCATCAAAACCACAACGATAGTTTGTCAAGTTGGTGCTGTTTTAACCTTCGCAAGGACCGGGCGTAGCCATACTCGGTTCAACTAAAGTTGAGAAACCGACACCGCTAGTCACCGTGTGCAAAGCACGGCGGTAAAACCAGTCTCGCGTAAGCGTCTGGCGTAATGTCGGTCGGGCCGCTTCATCCAACAATACCGCCAAACCAAAATATGACATCTTTGGTAAGCGGTATGACTTATATCGCCCACAACTCACTTGTGTTCTACTCATGCATATAACATCAAACCATAAAACCTAGGCTCGGATGCCCTTTGTTGGGTAACGTAGTAATTTCAAAATTTTCCACGCACACGCAAGATCATGGTGATGCATAGCAACGAGAGGAGAGTGTTGTCTCGTACCCTCGTGAGATCGAAGCGAAGCGTTGACACAACGAGAGGAAGTAGTCGACGTCCTCCGGTCCAACCGATCCAAGCACCGTTACTCCGGCACCTCCGAGTTCTTGACACACGTACAGCTCGATGGCGCACCCGATCTCCGATCCAGCGAGGCGCGGGAAGGAGTTCCATCGGCACGACGGCGTGGTGGCGATCTTGATGTTCTCTGTCGCAGGCTTCGCCTAAGCACCGCTACAATATGACCGAGGTGTAATATCGTGGAGGGGGCACCGACACGGCTAAGGAGCGATCTCAATGATCAACTTGTGTGTCTATGGGGTGCCCCTACCCCCGTATATAAAGGAGTGGAGGAGGGGGAGGGCCGGCCCTCTCTATGGCGCGCCCTAGGGGAGTCCTACTCCCACCGGGAGTAGGATTCCTCCTTTCCTAGTCCAACTAGTAACCCTTCCATATAGTAGGAGTAGGAGAGAAGGAAAAGGAAGAGAGAAGGAGAAGGAAGGAAGGGGCGCCCCCCCTTCCTAGTCCAATTCGGACTAGCCAAAGGGAGGTGCGCCACCCTTTGGCCCTCTCTCTCTTTTCCCGTATGGCCCAATGAGGCCCAATACGAATTCCCGTAACTCTCCGGTACTCCGAAAAATACCCGGATCACTCGGAACCTTTCCGAACTCCGAATATAGTCGTCCAATATATCGATCTTTACGTCTCCACCATTTCGAGACTCCTCGTCATATCCCCGATCTCATCCGGGACTCCGAACTCCTTCGGTACATCAAAACTCATAAACTCATAATATAACTGTCATCGAAACCTTAAGCGTGCGGACCCTACCGTTCGAGAATAATTAGACATGACCGAGACATGTCTCCGGCCAATAACCAATAGCGGGACCTGGATGCCCATATTGGTTCTTACATATTCTACGAAGATCTTTATCGGTCAGACCGCATAACAACATACGTTGTTCCCTTTGTCATCGGTATGTTACTTGCCCGAGATTCGATCGTCGGTATCCAATACCTAGTTCAATCTCGTTACCGGCAAGTCTCTTTACTCGTTCCGTAATACATCATCTCGCAACTAACTCATTAGTTGCAATGCTTGCAAGGCTTAAGTGATGTGCATTACCAAGAGGGCCCAGAGATACCTCTCCAACATTCGGAGTGACAAATCCTAATCTCAAAATACGCCAACCCAACAAGTACCTTCGGAGACACCTGTAGAGCACCTTTATAATCACCCGATTCGTTGTGACGTTTGGTAGCACACAAAGTGTTCCTCGTAAAGCGGAGTTGCATAATCTCATAGTCATAGGAACATGTATAAGTCATGAAGGAAGCAATAGCAACATACTAAACGATTGTGTGCTAAGCTAACGGAATGGGTCATGTCAATCAGATCATTCAACTAATGATGTGACCTTGTTAATCAAATAACAACTCCTTGTTCATGGTTAGGAAACATAACCATCTTTGATTAACAAGCTAGTCAAGTAGAGGCATACTAGTGACACTCTGTTTGTCTATATATTCACACATGTATTATGTTTCCGGTTAATACAATTCTAGCATGAATAATAGACATTTATCATGAAATAAGGAAATAAATAATAACTTTATTATTGCCTCTAGGGCATATTTCCTTCATCTATGGCTAGTATCGGGGGGTGTGAACCATAAAGAAGTTGGAATATACTAGGTTTAACACCAATATAAATAAAGAATGAGTTCATTACAGTATCTTAAGTGGTGGCTTTTCTTTCTTGCACTAACGGAGCACATGAGATTTCCTGTTGAGTTTTGTGTTGTGAAGTTTTCAAGTTTTGGGTAAAGATTTGATGGATTATGGAACAAGGAGTGGCAAGAGCCTAAGCTTGGGGATTTCCAAGGCACCCCAAGGTAAAATCCAAGGACAACCAAAAGCCTAAGCCTGGGGATGCCCCGGAAGGCATCCCCTCTTTCATCTTCGTCCATCGGTAACTTTACTTGGAGTTATATTTTTATTCACCACATGATATGTGTTTTGCTTGGAGCGTCTTGTATGATATGAGTCTTTGATTTTTAGTTTACCACAATCATCCTTGATGTACACACCTTTTGGGATAGACACACATGATTTGGAATTTATTAGAATACTCTATGTGCTTCACTTATATCTTTTGAGCTAGATAGTTTTGCTCTAGTGCTTCACTTATACTTTTTAGAGCACGGCGGTGGTTTCATTTTGTAGGAATTATTGATCTCTCATGCTTAACTTATATTATTTTGAGAGTCTTTTAGAATAGCATGGTATTTGCTATGGTTACAAAATTGATCCTAATATGATGGGTATCCAAGTTGGGTATAATAAAAAACTATCATAGGAAGTGAATTGGATGCTATGATCAATTTGATGCTTGATAATTGTTTTGAGATATAAAGGTGGTAATGTTAGAGTCATGCTAGTTGAGTAGTTGTGAATTTGAGAAATACTTGTGTTGAAGTTTGCAAGTCCCGTAGCATGCACGTATGGTAACTGTTGTGTAACAAATTTGAAACAAGAGGTGTTCTTAGATTGTCATCCTTATGAGTGACGGTCGGGGACGAGCGATGGTCTTCTCCTACCAGTCTATCCCCCTAGGAGCATGCATGTAGTGCTTGGTTTTTGATGACTTGTAGATTTTTGCCATAAGTATGTGAGTTCTTTATGACTAATGTTGAGTCCATGGATTATACACACTCTTACCCTTCCATCATTGCTAGCCTCTTCGGTACCGTGCATTGCCCTTTCTCACCTTGAGAGTTGGTGCAAACTTTGCCGGTGCATCCAAACCCCGAATACGATACGCTTTATCACACATAAACCTCCTTATATCTTCCTCAAAACAGCCACCATACCTACCTATTATGGCATTTCCATAGCCAATCCGAGATATATAGCCATGCAACTTTCGACCGTTCCATTTATCATGACACACATCATCATTGTCATATTGCTTTTGCATGATCATGCAGTTGACATCGTATTTGTGGCAAAGCCACCATGCATAATTTTTCGTACATGTCACTCTTGATTCATTGCCCATCTCGGTACACCGCCGGAGGCATTCGTATAGAGTCATATTTTGTTCTACTATCGAGTTGTAATCATTGAGTTGTAAATAAATAGAAGTGTGATGATCATCATTAATAGAGCATTGTCCCAAATAAAAAAAAGGCCAAATAAAAAAAGGGAAGGCCCAAAAAAGAAAAAAAAGGGACAATGCTACTATCCATTTTCCACACTTGTGCTTCAAAGTAGCACTATGATCTTTATGATAGAGAGTCTCTAGTTTTGTCATTTTCATATACTAGTGGGAATTTTTCATTATAGAACTTGGCTTGTATATTCCAACAATGGGCTTCCTCAAATGCCCTAGGTCTTCGTGAGAAGCAAGTTGGATGCACACCCATTTAGTTTCTTTTGTTGAGCTTTCATACATTTATAGCTCTAGTACATCCGTTGCATGGCAATCCCTACTCCTTGCATTGACATCAATTGATGGGCATCTCCCTAGCCCGTTGATTAGCCCGTCAATGTGAGACTTTTTCCTTTTTTTATCTTCTCCACACAACCCCCATCATCATATTCTATTCCACCCATAATGCTATATCCATGGCTCACGCTCATGTATTGCATGAAAGTTGAAAAAGTTTGAGATTACTAAAGTATGAAACAATTGCTTGGCTTGTCATCGGGGTTGTGCAAGATGAGAGCATTCTTGTGTCACGAAAATGGAGCATGACCAAACTATATGATTTTGTAGGGATGAACTTTCTTTAGCCATGTTATTTTGAGAAGGCATGATTGCTTTGTTAGTATGCTTGAAGTATTACTATTTCTTATGTCAATATGAACTTTTATTTTGAATCATTTGGATCTGAACATTCATACCACAATAAAGAAAATTACATTGAGAAATATGCTAGGTAGCATTCCACATCAAAAATTATGTTTTTATCATTTACCTACTCGAGGACGAGCATGAATTAAGCTTGGGGATGCTTGATACGTCTCCAACGTATCTATAATTTTTGATTGTTCCATGCTATTATATTACCTGTTTTGGATGTTTATGGGCTTTATTTTACACTTTTGTATCATTGTTGGGACTAACCTACTAACCGGAGGCCCAACCCAAATTGCTGTTTTTTTTCCTATTTTAGTGTTTCGAAGAAAATGAATATCAAACGGAGTCTGTCGACGTTCCGGGAATGGGGGTACCCAGACTTGCATGCCTGCGGCCTGCGGCGTGGCTCAGGGAGTGGCCCAGTACGGCCCATCTTCATCAACACATGTTCAAGACCCTCGCGGGGCGGACGACAGGAGGCTTCCTCGGGCATAGCCTCGTCAGGCTGGCACGCGAGGAGGCGGAGAGATCAAGGCGGGGTACCTCACGAGGTGCCCATGACACAAGCCATGACGACCGAGGCCAGGCGGGTGCCAGCCTGCGTAGAGTCTTTGTTTCCTCTTTGGTGCAAAGGGGGCAAGAGCAGGCAAGAGTATCAAGCAAAGGCAACCATTTTGGTGCAACAAGACCAAGACCAGCAGGACGGCAGGATGGAGGTCATCGTGGAGCCCAAGCCGGCGTCACCGTCAGGGCCTTTAGCAGCCGAAGACCAGCTTTAGTCAGGATAAGTGTACTAGATGTTCCCCTTCAAAATGGCCAATTGTTGGCGCCCTTCCCGCTCAATATTTGGGAAGAGGCCCAGGGCCTCCCTCTATAAATAGAGCTAGCCACCGCAGAGTAGAGAGAGATTTTTTGGGTAGACTAGGAGAGATCTAGACATCTGGAGATCAGCAAAAGAGAGAGAGAGAAGCGACCAAACTCACCCTAGCAGTTCATCGCAACAGCCCAAGAACAGACCCTCGCGAGGCTGTTCTTCCTCTGTATTATTCATCATCAGGCCCCTAAGGCAATCCACCACACCACACACTAGAGTAGGGTATTACACCACAATGGTGGCCCAAACCAGTATAAACCTCGTGTCCCTTGTGTTGTTCTTTGTGTAGTTTAGATCCTTGCAAGGCGACGAAACGCGGGTAGGCAGTAGGTATGATCTCCGCGTGCACCCCAGAGTTCGAACCTTGAGGGTCTGCCGGAACCCGAAATCCGACATTTGGCGCGCCAGGTAGGGGTGCGTCGGAATCCGCCTTCCGTCGCCTCGTGTTTCGCCGCCCGTCGCATCCATGTCAGACGCTCGTCGAGCCCGCGCCGAGCGCCGGGCCGCTCTCGCCGCTTCGCGTCGCCGCCAGACGGCCCCGTCGTGGCGCCCTGCCATTCCCCGTTGCCTGCCGTCAACGCCGCCACCGGTCCGGCGGGGAATGAGCAGCAGGCGTCGTCCCTGCATCCTTCGGTGCAGCGAGAAGGTCGCACCGCCACCCCGTCGCTGACTCCAGCCGGTTCCTCGTCCCACGCCCGTCGCGCTCCTGCGGACGCTCACGCCGCGCTGCTCCTGGCGCGGGAGCTCCTGCACTACCGCCCCGTCGACGACCTCTACGACGAGTGGATCGCCCGCATCACCGAGCTCGTCAGCGCCGCTAGGGGCTCCCCTGCGCCATCCCTCTCGCTGCGCTGCGCCCCGCCCTGCGCGGGCGACGAAGCTCCGGGGGCGCCTTAGCCGCCTCCCCCTCAAGAAGGCGCCTTGGCCCCAAGGCGCGTGGCCCTAAGCGTAACCCACTCCGTCTGGCGCCCAGCCTGACAAGAAGAGAAGAGCTGCCAAGAGATCCTCGCCCCAAGAAGCTGCCGTGTGCTCCCCACCGGCGGCCGCAAGACAACGCTCTGCTCGGTAGCGCCAAGACCCCATTGTCGGTGTCAATCTTGGCGGATCTCGGGTAGGGGTCCCGAGCTGTGCGTCTAGGCGGATGGTAACAGGAGACAAGGGACACGATGTTTTACCCGAGTTTGGGCCCTCTCGATGGAGGTAAAACCCTACTCTGCTTGACTAATATTGATGATATGGGTAGTACAAGAGTGGATCTACCACGAGATCAAGGAGGCTAAACCCTAGAAGCTAGCCTATGGTATGATTGTTGTAATGGTTGTTCGTCCTACGGACTAAAACCCTCCGGTTTATATAGACACAAGAGAGGGCTAGGGTTACACAGCGTCGGTTACAATGGTAGGAGATCTACATATCCGTATTGCCAAGCTTGCCTTCCACGCCAAGGAAAGTCCCATCCGGACACGGGACGAAGTCTTCAATCTTGTATCTTCATAGTCTTGGAGTCCGGCCGATGATGATAGTCCGGCTATCCGGACACCCCCTAGTCCAGGACTCCCTCAGTAGCCCTTGAACCAGGCTTCAATGACGACGAGTACGACGCGCATATTGTCTTCATTGCAAGGCGGGTTCCTCCTCCGAATAATTCATAGAAGATTGTGAACACCAGGATAGTGTCCGGCTCTGTAAAATAAATTCCACACACCACCGTAGAGAGAATAACATGTACACAAGTTCAATCTGGCGGCGTATTTTGTGGCGTGGCGTCACACCACTACCAAGCCTTTACTTGAATCGTTTTATTATACCACCTCGGTAGCGTTTAGCGGCGGTTTCCTTGGCACGTCTTGTCGAGCGTAGATCGTGTTCCCCTTATTCCGGATTCCCATCAATATGGGCGTGGGTAACCCAACGCGCCATTGATTGTGGCGCTTGGGAGATAAGCGAGTTTTACCAGGCCGGTGGGGACGCATAGTCTTCGTCCGCCCATATATAAGGGGATACGGATCCACCTTTTTTACCTACGCCTTCTTCCTCCTTTGCTTATCCATCTTCGCGCACTCGAGCTCCAGCGCCCAAGTCCGCTCATCTTGCCTCAACCTTCTCCAGCCATGTCCGGAGCGGGAGGCAAATGGATGGCCTCCTCCATTATGGAGGGGCACATCGAGAAGCTGCGCGGCGCCGGATACCTGTCCTGCGACATCGCGCACCGGCTGCCCGACGAGGGCCAGCTCATCCCCACCCCCAGGCCCCATGAGAGGGTCGTATTTCTTCCCCACTTCCTCCGCGGACTGGGCTTCCCACTTCATCCCTTCGTCCGGGGGATCATGTACTACTACGGCCTGGACTTCCACGATCTGACGCCAAACTTCATCCTCAACATCTCGGCATTTATCGTCGTGTGCGAGGCCTTCCTCTGCATCCAGCCTCACTTCGGCTTGTGGCTAAAGACCTTCAATGTCAAGCCGAAGGTGGTGAAGGGCGTCCAAGCGGAGTGCGGAGGTGCCATGGTGGGCAAAATGCCCAACGTCACCTGGCTCGAGGGCGCCTTTGTGGAGTCCATCAAAGGATGGCAATCGGGGTGGTTCTACATCACCGAGCCGCGTGACCTAAGTGGGCAGCGGCCCTTGAGTTCAGATCTGGTACCCCCATGCAGCTCACCTCCTGGAAAGAGAAGGGCTTGCTATGGGGTAGTTCGGAGGAGCTGACCGGACTCCAGTCCTGTCTCCAGACCCTAGTGAACAAGAAGCTTAAGCTTGTCAACATGATCCAGGTCATGCTCGTCCGGCGGATTCTCCCCTGCCAACAACGGGCCTTCAATCTGTGGGAGTTTGATCCGGCTCGGCACGGACCACGGCGGGCTCTTGACCTGACGTCTGAAGCTGCACGGAGGGTGCTGTTCAAGGCGGAGAAGCTTTGTCGTGGTTCTAAGTCCGACAAGAGAGTGGGGGTAGGTATGGAGAGGCAAGGTCCTAGCTATGGAGAGGTTGTAAACACAAGAGATGTCTGAGTTCAGGCCCTTCTGAGGAAGTAAAAGCCCCACGTCTCGGGCCGGAGGCGGTCGATTGGATTATGTGTATCTGAAATGCTGGGTGCGAACCCATACACTGTGGAGGGGTGGCTTATATAGAGGCGCGGGACCCTGCTAGCCCACATCGGGAAGGGTTTAAGGTACATTAAGTGCAGGGCATTCTTGGTAACGCCCACATAAAGTGTCTTAACTATCATAAAGTCTACTTAATTACAGACCATTGCAGTGCAGAGTGCTTCTTGACCTTCTGGTGGTCGAGTGAGTCTTCATGGTCGAGTCCTTCAAGTCAGTCGAGTGAGTCTTCGTAGTCGACTGGAAGGTGATCTCTTCTAAGGGTGTCCTTGGGTAGGGTGCTTAGATCAGGTCTATGAACCTACCCCAGGTACATGAATCCATCATTAGCCCCCGAATGGATTGAGGCTTGAGTGAGGAAGGAGTTGATGCAGTTTCCGATTGACTTTTGCATACTGGTCATGCGTTGTTTTGGACTAAGAACCCCTTTGCTGATAATGAGCAACTTTTCTTCGGTCGACTCGATCCATTCTTCTCTTTCGTCGAGTGACCTTTTGGACTTTGCCGATCTCCGAGCGACGGATCACAAGAAATCCCGCGTCTGACAGACCGATCTGCCGTTTCGCGGATTCTGCGGGATATGAAATTTGGGGAAGCGCGCGAAGCGGGGTGGACCGCAACGCTCGGATGGGAAAGGGCATAGACGCCTCGATCCCCGAACCGCTTTTTTCGCCACGTATTGTGTCTGCGCAACTGTTTCGGGATATGATTAGATCGACCTGGCCCACCTGTCATCCACTCGGAAGGGATCTTATAAATGCGCCCGGTGAGGGTTTTTTGAACAGTGCCTCGCCATTCCCTCTCTGCTCTCCTCGTCTCCGCCCAACGCGCCCGCTCTCGCTCCCGCACAAATTCTCCTCGCGCTTCTCGCCGGCAGCCATGGTCAAGGAGAAGACGGCGGCGCTGGAACACGCGAAGAAGGCGTCGGCGATGGAGAAGGCGAAGGGGAGATCCACCAGTCTCAGCGGGTCTTCGTCTAGATCTCGCCTGCCGAAAGGCTGGGTCCAGGGAGATTGGATCCGATCGACCATCACGGAGACGGATCTCCTTGACATGGCCAATGACGGGCTGATCCCCCACGGCGCCGCAAGGCTTCCGGGGAAAGAGTGGCAACCCCAGCCGGAAGAGGGTGAGTGCGTGCTTCTGGCCACCCATGTCGACCGCGGATTTTCTTTGCCGCCGAGTGTTTTCTTTCGTGGTTTTTTGAACTTCTTTGGAGCCCAACTCCACCACTTCACCCCGAACTCTATCGCATATCTCGCTGCATTTGTATCCATGTGTGAGAATTTTCTGGGCTGTCGACCGCACTGGGGCTTGTTCAAGCACATATTCACGTGTCGCTCTCAGACCGTGAAGAAGGCGAGCCCAGGCGATGAGAGAACCCAAGTTGTCCAAATGTGTGGAGGCCTGGGGATCCAGGTGAGGAACAAGAGCACCTTCCCAGCCATGACGTTTCCCGAGTCGGTCAGAGGTTGGTAGTCGACCTGGTTCTACTGCCGGAATGAGCCGACGCCGGGGCAGTCGAGTGGACTCCCTCAATTCACCATGGACCGAGTGAACAAGCCCTCCTCTCTGAAGGTGATTCCGGAGGATAGAGCCGACGTGAAGATGCTGATGGATCGTGTAGTTCAGTTGGTCCGAGACGGAGTAACTGGCATGGACCTTTTGGAGGTTTTTCTTAGGCGGCGTATCCAGCCTCTTCAGTTCCGGAGCCATTGCATGTGGTTGTCTTGCTGGGCGAAGATGAGACTCGGATCCACCCAGAAGCAGTCGATGACGCCACGGTGGAAAGGTGGATGGCCGCGGTCACTGGGAACAAGGATAATCCCCATGGATCCAGAAGGATTCCTCCACTCGACCATCACAGCGTTCCAGACAAGGTATGTTTGCTCTACGTTCCATTGTACTCTTGTCATTTTCATTTCTGTTTGCTCCGCAAATCGGTCAATTGATCTTTGTCTTGATGTCTATCAGGCCTTCACCGAGCTGTACTCAATGCCCAATGGAGCACAGGCTCCGACTGAAGAGGGAGAGGCGAGTGGGGGCGAGAGCCAGGAGGAGTGGGACTTGGATGCCACTGAGGATGATGATGATGATGATGACGATGAGGAGGACGAAGAAGAGGAGGAGGAGGAGGTCGCACCACCGCGCTTGGAAAGGCGGTCGAAGCTTGTCCATGACCCCGCGACTGAACGTGGCAAGGGGGTTGCGACTGCTGCACAGTCGACCAAGCATCCTCGGACCACTTCTCCGGCGCCGACTGAAAAGGCGTCGAAGCAGCCCAGGGTGGCCCCGTCAAAGCCGACCAAGCTCCTGCCGAAGATGAAGGTGTCTATCCCCACTATATCAGGGTAATCATGCTGTTTAAGTCTTCTTGTTTTGTGCAAACTTTATCTCTGGTTGACATTTGAGTTAGCCGGTGATTCTTTGGGCTGCGCAGGTTGCTACTTACGAGACTTGAGCAAGGCCGGCGACCATGAGATGGAGGACGCAACAACCTCAAACCCCGGTACTATACTCTTAATTCCGCTTTTAGTCGATGACTCGTGATCTCTAATTCGATTCTTTTACGTAGCTCCATCCAATGTCGTTATCACTCTTCCCGATGATGATGAAGATGAGGAACCAGAAGCACGGGAGGAGGAGCAGAAAGCGTCTGCGGCGGGGTGGCCCAAGATGTGGCGGCGCCGAGACTCGGTCGCGGGGAGGAGAACATCACTCGACACACCGTGTCCTTGGCAGTGCCGTTGGCGAGTGCTCATCCCGCCTCGTCGAGTGCCGCACAACCTTCTCTCTTCACGGCGCACCACGTCCCAGAGGACCAAGCCGGTCTGCTAAGGAAGCGTCATGGCGGGGATCATGATGGGCGGTGAAGACCATCGGGATGCAAGCGGGCAGCTTATGATGCCAGCTCCGCCCTTCAAAGCAATGTTGGTCGATCGACCATCGCTTGTTACGTTAGGATATGCTATCAAATCTTTTCTTTCCGGAATCCATAGCAGTCACCCACTGGATGTGTCGATTAAAACTCCGTGTTAGCGGGAGCACGCTGAGTGCACCCGCCGGGTGTAATCCCCAAGGCTAAGGTCATCACCGGCGATCGGCCTTAGGCTTTATAAGTAAAGTCTTTCCCAAACCGGTGGGGGCACGCTGAGTGCACCCATCGGTGTAGTCCCGAGGCGTGGTCGATTGCTTGCGATTGATTACGATCTGAATATGTCTTGGCGTTTTTTTGGTCGATCGGTCGACTGTCGTTAATAGAACTAGTGGGGGGCGCTGAGTGCACCCACCGGTGTAGTCCCGAGACTACGATCGAATGTTTGTATTCGGCTGTAGTCTTAGAAACGTATGATTTCCTCTTATCCACTCGGAAGTGAATTACTTTTGATATTTTGTCGGCTGGTTCTTCGCAGAAATCCTGTGATCTTGCGGCTCGTTACACCGAACTGGAGCATAAGCACATTCAGCTCGAACTGGATCTGAAGCTGGTTCAGGAGAATCTGACGAAGGTGAAGGAGGAGACCAAAGGTATGTTCGGTGAGACCTCGACGACTCCTTTTTCCCTTCATTTATTTCAAAATCTGACCTTGCTGTAACTTGCAGGCAAGGTGAAGGAGGCCCAGAAGAAAAAAGACCTTGAGCTAGCTGAGAAAACCAAGCTTGCTGACGAGAAGTTAGCTTCAGTCACCAAGCTCGAAGAAGAGAATACTAATCTGAAAGCTGCTCTTGGGATTGCCAACAAGGAAGTCAGTCGACTGAAAACTGACAAAGCTGCTCTGACCGACCAAGTCAGCCAGTTGACTGGGAAGAAAAATGATCAGGAGGCCTTCCTGGGTGGTCTTGCCAAGAAGTTGTTTCTTATGCTTGAAGGTAACCCTTTACACTCGACAATCATTTTCTGTTGTGATCTTTCCATTCGACCATTGCCTTGACTCGGTGATTGCCCTTGCAGAATTTTGCCGAAACTTTGAAGAAGAGACTAGCCAGCTGGAACCAAACCTTGACCCCATAAATTCTCCAGTGAATGATGAAGTTGCCATGAATGTTTTCCGACTGGAGTCCCGTGTTGCATCTGTCGTGGACTACCTTGCGAGGCTGAAGGTCGCCACTTCTCGCATCGACTCGACGCTCTGGCCCAGGGCGACACTCCAGAATGACCTCGAGTGTGATGGCTGGCTCGAGCAGCAGTTCTGATCGAGTGCAGGAGTGGAAAAAGTCCTCGGCTCGGTGCGGTGCAGATGTGGCTCTGTGCGGCCGAGTCCACTACAAAGATCGCGAGAAGACAAGTGGCGGCTCTCGGGTGGCTAACACCAAGAAACACGACTTGGTCCTTCATGGAAACCTTCATCGCTGCTGCCACTCGGATCATGAGCGGAATCGACCTTGATGAATTCGTTGCACCTTCCAACCCTCCACAGGAGGGGTAAAAAACTTCTTTTAAGCTCGACACTTTAAATTTGCCTCGGTATGCCGAGTGGAGTTGTAACCTATAAACCTTAACAGGCTTAGCGCCTGAGCACTTTCGGTTTCTTTAGGTATCGATCCGAACTTGGATTTGATGTTTGAATATGATTGCTTTTGACTCGAAATGTCTTCTGCAGGTTCAAAGCAAGACGCTCACTGCAGTCGGCTTATTCCTTAATCCACTTAGGCGGCGCTGGCTGCAGCCAAGCCCCAGTGAGAGGTTTGCTCTTCACTCGGTAGGATTTTATATCTTAAGCGAGCACTGGGCTGCAGCTAAGCCCCAGTGAGAGGTTTGCTCTTCACTCGGTAGGATTTTTATATCTTAGGCGAGCACGGGCTGCAGCTAAGCCCCGAGTGAGAGGTTTGCTCTTCACTCGGTAGGATTTTTATAACTTAGGCGAGCAGGCTGCAGCTAAGCCCCGAGTGAGAGGTTTCTCTTCACTCGGTAGGATTTTCACGTTGTACTTGTGGTGAAGCTCAAAGGAGAGGGTCATGATCGACTGTACCTCGTCCTTCTTCTGGCGCACATTGTACTTATGGCGTAGCTCGAGAGGAGAGGGTCGCGATCGACCTGCACCTCGTCCTCCTTTCAGCGTCACGTTGTATTTGTGGCGAGCTCGAGAGGAGAGGGTCATGATCGACCTGCACCTCGTCCTCCTTGCGGCGCACATTGTACTTATGGCGAGCTCAGAGGAGAGGGTCGCGATCGACTGCACCTCGTCCTCCTTTCGGCGTCACGTTGTATTTGTGGCGTAGCTCAAGGAGAGGGTCATGATCGACCTGCACCTCGTCCTCCTTGCGAGCGCACTTTGTACTTAGGCCAGTGTTAAAACTGCAGCTAAGCCCCCCGAGTGGGAGTCTGGCTCGCCACTCGGTAGGATTTTTATAACTTAGGCGAACGCTGGGCTGCAGCTAAGCCCCCGAGTGGAAGTCTGGCTTACCACTCGGTAGGATTTTATAACTTAGGCGAGTACTTGGACTGCAGCTAAGCCTCCCGAGTGAGAGTCTGGCTTGCCATTTGGTAGGATTTTTATAACTTAGGCGAGCGCTGGGCTGCAGCTAAGCCCCCGAGTGGAAGTCTGGCTTACCACTCGGTAGGATTTTATAACTTAGGCGAGTACTTGGACTGCAGCTAAGCCTCCCGAGTGAGAGTCTGGCTCGCCATTCGGTAGGATTTTTATAACTTAGGCGAGCGCTGGGCTGCAGCTAAGCCCCCGAGTGGAAGCCTGGCTTACCACTCGGTAGGATTTTATTTGATCTTAGGCGAAATGGATTCGCAGCTAAGCCTCCGAGTGGGAGTCTGGCTCACCACTCGGTAAGGATTTTTACAAACTTAGGCGAAACGGATTCGCGGCTAAGTCACCCACTGAGGGGAAAATTTTATTGGACAAATAAAAAGTGACAAAAATTATGGAGGAATTATGACACTATTATTTTGAAATCCATGAACTCTGAATATTTTATTACAACTCATCCGAGTGATAAACTTAAGTGTAAAATGGGCGGAGTAGTTCAGCGTTCCAAGCTCGGGGCTCGTCGATATTATGTTCGACGTTGTAAAACGGCACGATGCCCGTTGTGGAGAACTTTGGTGACGATGAAGGGTCCTTCCCAAGAAGGAGCAAGCTTGTGTTGTTTCTTCCGATCCACTCGGAGAACTAAATCCCTTCTTAGAAGGCTCGACCCCTCACATTTACGGGCGTGGAAGCAGCGCAAGTCTTGTTGGTAGATGGTCGATCGGATTAGAGCCATCTCCTTTCTTCCTCTAAAAGGTCATTGCGTCTGTCGCTTGTTCAACTTCGCTTCGTTGTAGAGTTCAACTCGAGGAGCATTGTGGAGAAGATCACTCGGCAAGACTGCTTCAGCCCGTAGACCAAGAAGAATGGAGTTCTTCGATTCGACCGATTAGGTGTGGTCCTTGATCCCCAAAGCACCAAGGAAGTTCGCCGACCCATGCTCGAGCCGCATGCTTGAGATCACGCATTAGTCGGGTTTCAATCCTTTGAGGATAAGGCCATTGGCTCGCTCCGCTTGTCCATTCATTGCGGATGGGCGGATGAAGCATAGTCGACTCGTGTGCCTTGAGAGTTGCGAAATCCTGAATTCTTTTGAGTCAAAGTTCGACCCATTATCCGTAATGATCTTTGTGCGGGACTCCATATCTGAATATCGGCCTCGATGAAGCTAACAACAAGATATCGGCGTCAAGGTTCTTGATTGGCTTGGCCTCAATCCACTTGGTGAACTTGTCGATCGCCACCATTACATGCGTGAAGCCACTTCGACTGTTCTCAAGGGACCGACCATGTCCAACCCCCATCTCGCGAAAGGCGACGAGTGGAATGGTCTTGAGTAGTCGACGAGCTTGTGTGACATATTTGAATAGAACCGACATCCTTCGCACTTGTCCACTATTTCCTTTGCCATCTCATTCGCCTTTGGCGGTAAAATCGGCTCGGTATGCTTTGGCCATGATGGTCCGAGAGGACGCATGATGACCACAGGTCCCCGAGTGGATATCATTGAGAATGATTCGACCTTCCTCCGGCGTTATGCACTTTTGACCGACTCCAGTCGCTCTCTCTATACAACTGTCCTTTGATAATGGTAAAGGCCTTGGATCGACGGACGATCTGTCGAGCCTCTTCCTCATCCTCTGGGAGCTCTTTTCTCAGGATATACGCGATATAAGGAATTGTCCAGTCGGGCGTGACTACCAAAATCTCCATGACCAAGTCGACCATTGCTGGGACTTCAACCTCGGTCGGATCTGTGGCACTCTTGGGCTGTGGAGCTTCTTCGTTGAAGGATCTTCTTTGACTGACGGAGTGTGTATATGCTCCAAGAACACACCACTCGGAATGGCTTCTCTCTTGGAACCTATCTTTGCGGATCATCTGCTGCTGATTTTTCATCGGGGTATGTGATGGAGCTCTAACCCCTCAAACTTCTTTTCCAGCTTCCTCCTTTGCATTGCAGTATCCAATCATATTTGGGCTTCTCGCGTCCTCCTTCATCACTTGGTTGACCACTAAATCTGAATCGCCATAGACCATCGAGCGACGGACGCCGAGTGAGATGGCCATGCACAATCCGTATAAGAGGGCCTCATACTCGCCTCATTGTTGGAGGAATCAAAGTGAATCTGGAGCACATATCTGAGCTTATCTCCTCTAGGGGAAACCAGACAACCCAAAGACCGGAACCATTCAACATCTTAGAGCCATCAAAGAACATGGTCCAATGCTCGAGTGAACTTCATTGCTGTCATTGTTCAATCCACTCGGCGAGGAAATCTGCTATTGCTTGGGACTTAATGGCTTTCTTTGCCTCAAACTTGATATCAAGGGAAGAAGTTCAATCGCCCATTTCGCCACTCGACCCGATTCGTCTCTGTTGTGCAAAATCTACGATAGTGGGCGTCGACGCATCGTGATGGAATGGTCGGAGAAATAATGAGCAACCTTCTTCGTGGTCATGTATATTCCATACACAAGCTTCGATAATGAGGATATCTCGCTTGGATGGAGTCAAGACTTCGGACAAATAATACCTCGGGCGCTGAAATTTGAAGGCTTTTCCTTCTTCTTCCCGCTCGACCGTAGTTAATTGATCTTGACGACTTGTCCTGTGGCTGCGATATAAAGCAGCAGAGGCTCTTTGCTGATTGGAGCAGCAAGCACCGGCTGGGTGGAGAGCGAGCTTTTAGCTCGGCAAATCTTGCATCAACTTCGAGTCGGTCGAACTTATGCGCCTTCTTCATCATCGGTAAAGAGGCAATGCCTTTTCACCGAGTCTTGAGATGAATCGACTTAATGCGCCAAGCATCCGAAGCTTCGGACATCGTGCACTTTCGCCGCAGGCGTTTCATTCGGAGAATAGTGCCGATCTTCTCGGATTAGCATCGATCCCCGCTCGGAAGCGAGAAAACCGAGTAACTTTCCACGGGAACTCCGAATGTGCACTTTGATGGATTGAGCTTGATATCATACCTTCCGAGGTTGGCAAATGTTTTGGCGAGGTCACGAGTAGGTCGGAACCTTTTCGTGACTTGACGGCGATATCATCCATATCGCTTCCACATTCCGGTGATTTGAGTGAGCGGACACTTCGAATCATTCGCATAAATGTGGCTCCGCATTCTTGAGGCGAATGGCATGGTGATATAGCAGAAGCACCCGAATGGAGTGATGAAAGCTGTTTTTATCTCGTCGGGTCCATACAGACGGATATGATGATACCCGGAATAAGCGTCTAGAAAAGACAATCTCTCGCATCCCGCGGTCGAGTCAACAATTTGATCTATGCGAGGGAGAGGAACATGATCTTTCGGGAAGGCCCGATTGATGTGCTTGAAATCAATGCACATTCAGAGCGATTTGTCCTTCTTAGGAACCATGACGACATTAGCGAGCCACTCGGAGTGGTATATCTCTCGGATAAATTCTGCCGCCAACAGTCGAGCCACTTCCTCACCAATAGCCTTTCTCTTCTGGACGACGGACCGTCGAAGAAGCTCTTTAACTGGCTTCGCTGATGAGTCGACCCTAAGACGATGCTCAGCCGATCCCACAGGAACACTGGCATGTCGGTGGCTTCCATGCAAAATGTCCCGATTCTCACGGAGGAACTGGATGGCGCTTCTTCCTATTTGGTCGAGTGTTGTGGAGATGTGGGTCGGGGCGCATTGGGGTCGATCGGGTGAATGTGGACAGGCTTCGTCTCACCGGACGACTAAAATGCGATTCTGTGGCGGGTTTCTTGGGCGCTGACAAATCACTCGGATCTGCGCTTTGCTTGTACTCTTCAAACTCGACCCATTGTCACCGGGAGTCGGCAATCTTGAGCCTTTGAAAGCACTCTTACGCTTTTTCCGGTCACGGTGGCGGTGATCACTCCTTTGGGTCTGGGCATCTTCAGTTTGAGGTACACGTAACATGGTCGAGCCATGAACCGTGCATAAGCTGGTCTCCCCAAAATGGCGTGGTACGCACTTTGAAAATCCATGACCTCAAACGTCAACTTTTCCTTGCGAAAATGCTTTGAATCACCAAACACTACGTCCAGAGCTATTTGGCCGAGTGACTCGGCTTTCTTTCCGGGTATAACTCCATGGAAGCTCATGTTACTAGTGCTCAGTCGGGACATCGAAATGCCCATTCCTTTCAGTGTGTCTGCGTACAACAAATTCAGCCCACTACCACCGTCCATCAGCACTTTTGTTAGTCGAGTGCCTTCGACAACTGGATCGACCACCAAAGCTTGCCTCCCAAGGGTGGCAATATGAGTCGGGTGATCAGATTGGTCGAATGTGATGGGTGTTTGGGACCATCTCAGATAACTTGGTTTTGCTGGGGCAACCATGTGCACCTCACGATTAATGACCTTCAGTCGGCTCTTGCTTTCCACATCTGCGAAGATCATCAGAGTGGAGTTGACATGTGGATATCCTTCCTCACTGTCCTCCTTGTCTTCGGCCTTGTCCGACTCCTTCTCCTTGTCCTTAGACTGTTTTCCTTGAAACTGCTGGACCAGGAGTCGACATTGGCGAGTGGTATGCTTTGGGTAAATGATATTGCCCTCTTCATCTTTCTTCGTGTGGATGTGACACGGCATATCCATCACGTCGTTCCCTTCTTTATCCTTCACCTTCTTAGGGTTCCAGGATCCTTTTGGTTTCCTTTGAACTTTCCACGAGTCACGGCGAGCCTCTCCGGGAGCTGCTGGTTCACCTTCCGCTTCATTTCCGATCGGTGTTTCCCTTCTCCGATCGACTCGGCTTGTACTTGCCACTTGGTCGGTCTTCTTCTTAACCGTTGGCGTGCTTGGTAGCAATCTCCATCATCCGACTCGTGGTCATGTCTCGGTTTGACCAAATTTCAAACTCAATTCTCTGTTCTTGGCGCTATCCTTGAAAGCGCAGAGCGCACGATGATCGGACACATTCTCCACGGTATGGTGCAAAGTGATCCATCTCTGAATATACTCCCCGAGAGTCTCATTGGTCTTACGCACACGGACTTGCAGCTCCGTCAATCCGGTGGTCGCTTGCAAGTTCCTTCAAGCGTTCGCGAACACTGGGACAGATCTTCCCAAGTGTAAATGCTGCTAGGAGGTAACTGATTCAACCACGCTCTGGCAGAACCTTCCAACATGAGGGGCAAATGCTTCATGGCCACCTCGTCATTCCCAACACCAATCTGAACCGCCACTCGGTAATCCTCAAGCCAAGTTTCAGGCTTAGACTCACCGGTGAACTTGCTGACTCCTGTTGCCAACCTGAAATTGGGGGGAATCACTGCGACTCTGATAGCCCTGCTGAAACACTCTGGACCAGAAACATGCACTCGACTGCTTGTGGGCGCATCTCTGTCGGGCCCACCCCAATGGTCTCTGTTCCTGTCGACCAAGCCTTGCACGATAATGGACCGCGTGAAGCACGGTTCTCTGGGATCGTGGAGCTCTTCGCCCCTAATCGAGGTGGCGCTTGTCATCCTGCTGCCGAGGCGTAAGACCCACCTCGGAGGAAGTGGGCACTCGGCGCCTATCATCTCGGTCGTGTCGGTCACCATCTTGGTCTCGCTGATTCTCGCGCCCTTCTCGCCGTGGAAGCGATCTGGGGCTGTGAGCCGATGAACCGTATTCGCAGCGACGGATCATTGTGAATTCTATTCGCGATCTGCGACGACCTGAATTCTGGTCTCCTGCTGCCCGAGCAAATCTCGATCTGCATCAAGCCTCTGCCGACCGGTGAGAGGGATGGATGGATTACGCTATCTGGTCGCATTTGCTAAATTCTGGATTGGGGTTCGATATACGAATCGGCGGGAAGAGTTGGCGTTGATTGGCGTCGGGAATTTCGTTGCCTGCAGCGCTCGTCGAGTGCTCGTGAAGATTCTCAAGCGGCGCGTTTCGCCAAATTATTGGCGTGCCTCCTCAAAGCGCGAGCCTCGGGGTTTCTCCGGCGATGGGAGTATCACGGGGCATCCATGTTCTGTGGCGAAGTTCCTCTCTTTGCGAGAGAGTCGAGTGGCTCGGCGAGTACTCCTCGTGGTCGCGTCGCGGTCGTCTCGCCACTGCCCGCCCTCATGGGCGGCCGAGGGGACTGCGAGGTCCGTTGACCATCAGGATTTCCGCCGCGGATCACTGCTATCCTTTTCGGATCACGATCTCTGGAGCGGTCGACGGATCGAGCAGTAGTAGAGATTCGTCGAGACTCGATTACATAACTTGGGTGGTGGCCATCTGGCGAGCCACCGCGTGTCTCACCCCGCTGAAGCCTCGACCGACCCGGGCGCTTGCGCTGGTGGGAGACCGGGAGGTGGTCGATAGGGAGTCGACCGATCTGGGTCGACGGTTGTCGCAGCAGAACGCCCGCGGACACATGCACGAAAATCGCCGCACCGTGGGCGGGGGCGCATCAACGTCGAGTGGAGCCTCCACGGAGCGAGGCGGAGTCGTCGGCGGCGAAGATGAGAGCGTCGAGGCGGATCTCGCGACCCTCGACCAAAACTCCAGCGAGTCATCATGATGAATATACTCGGAAGAATCGCAACTTCTCCAAAAATCGCTAAAACACCACCTTACGGTGGGCGCCAACTATCGTGGTTCTAAGTCGCGGTAGAGTGGGGTAGGTATGGAGAGGCAAGGTCCTAGCTATGGAGAGGTTGTAAACACAAGAGATGTCTGAGTTCAAGCCCTTCTCGGAGGAAGTAAAAGCCCCACGTCTCGGGCCGGAGGCGGTCATTGGATTATGTGTATATACTGAAATGCGGGTGCGAACCCTTACACTGTGGAGGGGGTGGCTTATATAGAGTCTTGCCAGACCCTGCTAGCCCACGTAAGGAAGGGTTTAAGGTACATTAAGTCTGGGGCGTTACTGGTAACGCCCCACATAAAGTGTCTTAACTATCATAAAGTCTACTTAATTACAGACCGTTGCAGTGCAGAGTGCTTCTTGACCTTCTGGTGGTCGAGTGAGTCTTCGTGGTCGAGTCCTTCAAGTCAGTCGAGTGAGTCTTCGTAGTCGACTGGAAGGTGATCTCTTCTAAGGGTGTCCTTGGGTAGGGTGCTTAGATCAGGTCTATGACCCTACCCCAGGTACATGAATCCATCAAAGCCCCCGCATCCGCGACTGAAGATCGCGGATTCAGCACGCAGCACCCGGCCGATGAGGTAAGCTATGTTATCCTTTATGGGACACTCATTTCTTTCATAGTTTGACTCTATGTGGGATCCAAAAACTCCCAATGCCTTTAACAGGACTGGCAGAAGACATCCGGACAGGTCAACTGTCCGGCTCCCCTTCCAGAAGACCCATCGGACACCCGTTTGGACGGGCTGCTGGTCCCGACACTACGTGGTGCGGAGAGGAAAACCAAGAAAAGGCCACGGGAACCCGAAGGAGTTCGGCGCCAGTGATATCGGACTCATCGTCCGATGACTCGAGGCGGACTCCTCCCCGAGGAAGAGAAAAGAGGCCTCTCCTAAGCGGGGGAGAGAAGAGGAAGGCCTCCCAGCAGGGCGGCGAAGGGTCAAGAAAGGGCGGACCCTCCCTCCGGACTGCTCCGCCAACGTCGATGATGGCGACGAGGAGTGGCCCTCAAGGGCCAAGCCCCTGGCAAGATCGTAAGTGTCCGAATTCCTGGATGATTCATAATTTCTCCTTTTGCCACGTGGCGTCCTTCTAATGCCGCATACAACCTATAGTCCGGCCAAGGACGATCTTCCCGCTTCGTCGAGCGGGTCCTCGGCTACGTCGGATATGGATTCCCTTCCGACCGCCTCCACCCCTCGTGCCGACGACACCGAGGTGGGATCGAGGAGGGACCCACCAGAGGGGAGGCTCGGAGGTGCCACAGGCAACCTCCGGACCGTCTGGGACTCCGTCGGAACTGCAGTGGTTCCGAGTCCGTGAGTGGCCCCTTCGTAAGAAGGGCAAGGCTGTGACACGGCGGCCGCCATCCAACCGGGCGCCGGATAACTTGTTGGAGGCTCTCAGCGGCGCTTCCATCGAGGAAGAACACCGCACTATCATGAGTGCGGTGATTGAAGGTTATTTCGCCAAAGCAGCCGTTGAAGCCTCGCGGCAGCCTTCTAACGAGCTTTGAGGTAAGAAATTTAAAATATGTAATATAATACCGCATAGACAGTAGCCACGATGCTCGGTTCGGTGTTGGAAGAAAAGCGGTTGAGGATCTAAAAGATATCTGTGAGGAGGTCTAAAAATATGTCAATATGGGATTGCAGGCTCTTATTGCTTGACCTCTGCTTGACCTTGGTGTGGAGGTCGATGCTTTAAGCGAGAACCTCGGCGGTCCGAGAGCAAGCTCGGCCGTGCCAAGAAGCAACTCGAGGACAAGGAAGGTGAGTAACACCGTATTAAATTTGTACCTTCTGAGAAAAGGATTTTGGTTGCAAGAGAAATAACGAGGATAACATGGGTACTACAGGGGCCACAAGCGAGGTGGCGACCACGAAGGAGGCGGTATCTGTGACGAGCAATGTGGCCTTGAGAGCGAGCCAGGGAGAAGCAGGAGGCGCGGGTGGCGGAGGTGCAGCAAGAGCTCAGGCTCTCATGGAAAAACATGAGGGTTTGGGCGCGACTCAAGACTCGAGTCCGAGCTTGCATCGGCTTTGGAGGCGCCAAAGCCGCTAAGGCCGAGGCCCACAAGGCCCTCTAGGAGGTCGAGGATTTGAAGAAAATAGCGGCGGGTAAGGCATTTTTCATGCAAAGCAAGCATGTGAAAGTGAATTACATTACTTACCCAGTCGGAGCTCTCGGGGCGTTGCAGATCTGCCTCATGGCGTGTCCGATGCTTCCGCATTCTACCGGGCGAGGAGGGGGCTCGGCGGAGAAGGTCTTGGTCTCGGTATCTTGAGGTCGGACATCCAGTGCCTGAAGGCCGGCGCCCTGAAGCGGCTGGTCGAGCTCCACAAGGTAGCCGAACAGGCCATGAAGGGCCTCATAGTTCGGTTTGTGGCCCAAGGAGGCCATGCACAGGAGCTACCGGGCTGGTGCGGCGACTAGTGGGCCGCGTGTCCACGGGTGGAGGTCGTCAAGCATTCCGCTTTGCATTGAAGGTGCCGTCGGGCCCTTACTGTGCAAAGGTGCCTTTGAGGCGAGGATGACGCCGAGAAGCTCTTGACAGACGCGCCGTCGTGGCAAGGAGTATCGTCGCCGAAATGTATTATAAGAGTGTCTGAAGGGTGCCGCATGATTGTGGATGAGTGCTCCAAGGATGTAATATTTGAGTAGACTCGCATTTTGTTATCTGTCGCTGAAAACCTTGTTCATATGCGCTAAGCAATGCTTTTTAATTTAAAATATTACCTTTTGTGCGGCCGTTTATCAAATCTGAGAGATGACAAGTCGTCGGCTTCAACCCCCATGCCACTAGTGCTGGGATGTTCGGGATAAACTTGAGCACTATTGTTCCCATATTTGGGTCCATCTAGGGAGGCGCTCAACACAACGAACGAGGCAACCGGACTTATGATGCTTGAACACTCTCCTTAGCCATAGAATTCTATAATTTTAAATTTAGTGAAGCCCCTAGTGTTCGGAAGACCGAGTTCGGGCGCTATCACGCTGGGCAGACGAAGCGGTTCCTCACTCTAAGCGGCATAAGTCTTTAGGGACTCGAAAAAACCTCTCGAACAGCGACCGGCTCTCGCCTTATCATGACGGTCAGTTTTAGCTTTCTCCACTGAGGCGCTTGCTGAAACGCCCTTGGATGCGGCTATATCTCCCACGTGTCGAAGCATGACTTAGAGGCATAACCGCATTGAAAGCAATGTCGCAAGTGAGGTAATCTTCACAAAAAATATATGTAATACATAAGGGAAAGAGATACATAGTTGGCTTACAATCGCCACTTCACACAATTACATGAATAAAGCATTACATCATCTAGATACAATCAAGGTCTGACTACGGAACGAAAATAAAAGAAGAACCCCAAATGCGACAAAGGTCCCCGATCGACCCTAACTGGGCTCCACTCTTGATCAACTAGTGCGAAACAACACAAAGGGCAAGATCTTCATAGAGCTCCTCCTTGAGCTTGGTTGCGTCACCTTTCATTAACATAGGCACCTACAAACTGGTTTTGGAAGTATCGGTGAGCCACGAGGACTCGACAATCCCATTACCATGGGTATCAAGACTAGCAAAGCTTAATGGGAAAGGAATGGGTAAAGTGGTGAGGTTGCGGCAGCGACTAAGCATGATATGGTGGCTAACATACGCAAAAAGAGCGAGAAGAGAAACAAAGGGCGATCGTCAACTAGTAATGATCAAGAGGTGATCACGAACACCTACTTCGACAAACATAACCCAAAGACCGTGTTCACTTCCGGACTCCGCGAGAAGAGACCATCACGGACTACACACTTGATTGACGCGTTTTAATTCGGATCTGGTGTCAAGTTATCTACAACCGGACATTAACAAATTCCCATCGCCACATAACCACGGGCACGGCTCTCGAAAGTTTATACCTGCAGGGTGTCCCAACAGCCCATGACAAGCTCTCACGATCAGCGAAGGAATAGACCTTCTCCCGGAAGACTGATCGGTCTCGGAATCCGGTTTACAAGACATTTCGACAATGGTAAAACAAGACCAGCAAGACCTCCGGCGTCTTGACATCCCGATAGTAGCCGCGTGTATCTCGTCTTAGGCCACGACCGGATGAGCGAGACGCGTACAACTAGAACCAGCCCTCAAGTTTCCCCGAGGTGGCGCTGCAAGTGGCTCTAGTTTGGACCAACACTTAGACAAGCATTGGCCCGGGGGGGGGGGCTAAAATAAAGATGACCCTTGAGAGAGCGACTCCCAAGGGAAAAAGGTAATAGGTGAGGCAAATGGTAAAACCAATGTTGGGCCTTCTTTGGAGGAGTTTTATTCAAAGCGAAGCGTCGGGGGTCCCATAAATCACCCGACAGCGTTAGGAGCATAAAATCCGGGAACATAACACGGTATGGCGGAAACTAGGCGGCAAGAGTGGAACAAAACACCGGGCATAAGGCCGAGCCTTCCACCCTTTACCAAATATATAGATGCATTAATAATATAAGAGATATTGTGATATCCCAACATAACCACATCCACCATGGAGCAATCTTCAACTTCACTGCAACTAGCAGCGCTATAAGAGGGGCTGAGCTAAGCGGTAACATAGCCAAACAATGGTTTGCTAGGAATGGTGTCAAAGGTTAGAGGTTCACGGCAATTTGGGAGGCTTGAAGAGCAAATGATAGGTAATGCAGACATAGCGATAGAACGAAGCAACTAGCATAGCAATGATAGTAGTGAGATCGGGTAGCGGTCATCTTGCGAAATCCCGCTAGGAAGAAGAACGAGTCCATGAAGAAGGCGAGCGAGGCGTGGTCGAGCGAATCCTCACAATCGCAACATTACGGAACTAAGAAGCAACACCGAAAAGAAACAAACAACATGGTAAATGCACAAGCATAATCATTGCATGATGCACAATCAAGTATGATGCATGTCCGGTTTAAAGAGGCATGGCATGGCAAAGTGCAACAAACAATACTACAAGTTAAGTGGAGCTCAATATGCAACGAGTTGCATATTGACAAAACACCACGACAAGTTATTTAGTTCGATCTCGTTTATGTACCCAACAATATTAAATGTTGATTAACATGGCAAGGGGTGAAGCATAACAAAACTACCTAGCTAGGCAAGTTTAAATGAGGCCGGAAGAACAAACAACAATTCCGGAAAATCCTCATGTCCATATTTAGAATTTGGTACTGTTCTACCCTAAAACATATTTTATTGATGTTAAACGGGAAAATAAAGTGGACCATGTTAAACTAGGCATTTTTCCACCCCATTTACATATAAAGTTTATTAAAATTGGAGCTACGGTTATTTAGTTATGAAATAAATCATTTAACATGGCATTTAAGCTAATTTAATCAAACAACATTTTTAACATTTTTAAACATGGGTGAAAGTAGCAAATTATTAATCTACACAAAATTCTAAGCAGTTTACATGTTTAAATCATTTTAATCCGATGCACGGTTTGTAAATTATTAATGCATGAACATGGAGGGGTTTTTCTGTAAAACAGGTAAATCACTGGTTAATAGCTAAAATCGCAGAATGGAAAAAAACATGCATGGGCCGAATCTGCCTAGCCCAATAGAAGGGAAAGGAGGTGCTGGGGGTTGCTCACCCATGGGCCAAGGCCTAGGTCGGTGGTGGTGGCTGGGCAGATCTGGAGCAGGCCGGATCTGGAGGGGAAGCAGGCTGGGCCTTGCTGGATCCTGGCGTGGCTGGGCTTGGGTCTTGACTCGATCGAACGAGGAGGAGAAGGGGGACGGTCAGCCTTCGAGGACCCAGCGGAGCAGCGAGGCGCCTCATCTGGAAGAAGCGGGGGCCGGCGGAGAGTGCAGGTGTTGCGCGCCTCCGCGTGGATCGGGACGACAGCGATGGCTTGGCGTGTCTCCGGCGAAGGAGGAGGCGGATCCCATCGAAGATGGAAGGATCCGGCGGTGGGGCGGATCTGCGGATCCGTCGCCGGGCGAAGCGGCAGCGAGGGAGCCAACGAACTCCATGGCGGTGGCGGCGAGGGGCGGAGAGGAGAGGAGAGAGGTTAGGGAGGCGGGGAGATGTAGAGGAGGCGGTGGAGCTGGCACGAGGCTCGGCGGTGGCGGAGATAACGGCTGGGCTGCCACTCGGGTTGGCGTGGCAGTGAGGCAAAGGCTCGTGCTCCTTGGCGATGGGAGGCTCGAGACGGCATCGCTGCACCGGCGGGATCTGGTGGCTCGCGGTCGAGGTGGGTGGATGGATCGGAGGGTTGCACGGTTGGTTGGGCGGAGGAAAGCGAGGAGGAGAGGATCCGAGGTGGATCGAAGGATTGGTCCGGTGGAGAAAAACGAGGTGGAGCTCGGGCTCGGTGGTTGGTGGGATGGGGATCCCGAGCTGGGGCGGCGGCTAGAGGATGGGACATCTCTCCTCAATTTTAGGGTTGGACTATATATAGTGAAAAGAGGGGAATTTTTGGACATCCGATTTAAATCGGACGGACAGGAAAACAGACTAGGGGAGTTTAATAAATAAACGCAGATGTTTTATAGACGTTTGGGGATGATCTTAATCCAATGGTGATGACTGAGCGGTTCGGGTTCGGGCAAGTTTCGGACGCGCACACGAGGGGTCTGAGTAAAGAGCAGAGAGGGTCAAACGCTCAAACAAGAGGGAATCGAAAACCCAGTTGGACTCGGATCGGTCACGAAGGCAGGGGGAACGCGGCAACTACGAACGGATGCAAGCTTTAAAACATGACGGCAACGAAGTGCCGATGCAATGCGCATGATGCTATGAGATGAAATGCATGACATGAACAAAATGCAAAACAAAAAAAAAACAAAAACCCAACCATGGAGGAAAATAACATATGGCATCTCCGGAAGAGGCAAGAGTTGGAGTTACGAATATGGAAAGTTGTATCCGGGGCGTTACAACACTCCACCACTACGAGAGGATCTCGTCCCGAGATCTAGGATGGCACCGGAGGGAAAAGGAAAAAGGAGATAAGAGGTAAACTAAGTTGCTTCTTTGACAAACGAGAGAAACCAACAAACCTTGAGAGGTTGAGCAATTTAAAAGAAAGAGTACAACAGAGATGAACGAGATTGCAAACAATCCGTTAGAAAAAGATGAAAAAGGAGTATTTCGAGAACTTGAAGGTTGCAAATACATGATTTAAGAGTTTAATGGACAGGATAGAATTCGAAACCACTCTGGTTAAAACAAGATGAGGGAGGAGGAATTCGGGCAGCACTCCGGTTGAACATGGAACGAATAGAACATGAACTTGAGAAGATGGGATGATACTTGATGAAATCAACAACACACTGCCTCCGGAACTATTGAAAGAATGGCACAAGGGGTAAGAAGGATTTCAGACAGCACTCGGTTGAAAGAGAGGCAAAACTTGATAAGATGAAAGAGCTTGAATGAGAAGCAGAACACTGCGGTTAAATGGATAAGAAAGAAAATAACATGATCTTGACAAAACGAGGTGATGGGTGAAGAGCACAACATCACAATGTCTTCGGAAGAAAGAATAGAAGATAAATCATTGGAATAAAAGAATGGAGAAGAAAATGCCAACTTCTACCACAATTGAATTTGGAAAGCATCCTTGCAAAGAAGAATCGAACGGAGTTGTTGGAAAATCAACAACGAGAAGCACAAGCTTGTTGTGGGCTTATGGCAAACATCTCAAAATGATGAGGTGACAACCGGCCACTAATGGAAACAATTGCTTGCTTGAGATCAACGAAGAGATGAAAACTTCTTCCACCAAGAGGATAAAGAGCAAGCTTGGGTCATGCGTAATCACCACAAATAGCAACATTCCTTAGGGAAGGCTTTAGGTGAAATATAACCCAATATAATTCCAACAAAAGATTGATTGGTTGAAAAGATCTCTTGAACGAACAGAAAATGATGGATTTAAATATGCCAGTCTTGAAAACTTGTGAATCATGACACACGAAGGAAAATTATCAAGAATGACATAACACCGCCTCAAAAGATAAGGTAGGAAGAATTGCACTTTGGATGCAAGATGAATAATGCTAGAACTCCTCAAAACAAAACATGTGTTGGGCACCATGTTTATTTTAGAGTATAGCTTGGCGGGTCATAACTCCGAGAGAAATCATGAAGAACAATTGAATAATGAAAAGAATCCTTGACGAACCACCATGTAGAGCCTCCATGAAGAACTCCGGTAATAAAAGTATGATAAAAAGAAAGGGAAGTTGAGAACACAAGGTGAAGCCTTGCGATGATTTAGATAGAGCTTCACGACGAGATAAAGCAGAAAACTTGGAACTCCGGAAAAGAAAAGATGAAGCATCTCGAACCAAGAATGTGATATGATGAACAACTCCGGAAAGAAGAAATTAATCACTTGGATGAAACAAGAATAAGAATTATGTTATGCATATCATTCACCAATTTAAATTGATGACAAACAACGGATTTGGCATACTACTTATTCTTCTTGGGGGATTGAAAAGAGATATAGTGCCAACTTGAAGAAGTTATTAATGGGACCACCGGTGGGATTGGAAACGACGAATGGAATGATACGGTAGCAAAGGAAGAGGATTCTCGAACGAACCACCGTAAGAATTGACAATGAAAGTAGCAAAGGCACAATTCACCGGGAAGAATTGGAAAACGAATGAAGATACTTGAGGGGATTTAGATACAAGTGTACGAAGAGATCATGAGCTGATTAGAAGATATTTGAACGATGCACCGGTAAGATTTGGAGAACGATAGCTACATGCTGAGAATGAAGAATTATGACATGATGGCCCTTGGAGGAAAGAAATGGAAACAACTCATGAAATGCTCCGGATGGTAAGAAAAGAGTTGTCTCAATCGAAAGCAATTATGAGAGGATGGCATCAAGCTAGGACCATGAATCTTGAAGAGAATAGAGCAAGATTAAAGAGAAACTCTTCTTCGGTCTTCAAATGATGAGAATGACAACGAGAAACACCACCAAGAATTATTGAGGCACACCGGAAGAATCAAAAGCGAAGAGGTTGAGCCAACTATGAAAAGAATTTGAAAGATCTCGGAGAAAAGCATTTGACTGATGATAACTCATTCTTACGTCAAACTTGGAGAAGAATTTAGGATAGCTCTAGGAAAATAGAAGAGTAAGGTAAGATCCTGGGAAAAGACCTGTGGGTTATGGCCCACTCAAAAGAACACCGTTGAAAAGATTTAAAAGAGATGTTGCACCGGTTGAATTAAATGACTTGAATGAGATACCAATCTCGAAAGAGCTTAAGCGAATGCGAGTGGAAACACGAATCTTGAGATATCTTGAGCACTCGGAATAACAAATAGCGAGAAGTAGAATGATAATGAGGTGCACGGTATGAGAAGACATTGAAATGAGGAAAAAGGTATGATCAACAAAACTTGACTTGAATCCACGGAGAAGAGAAAGGAATGAGGATGATGAACTAGTAGAACATCTTCTTGAGAACCACCGGGTAAGAACATTGACGGAAAAGAATGGAGAAACTTCACAAAAATAAAAGGATACTTGGTAAAGAAATCTTAGTCCTTGAGGAAAAAGGGTGGGTGGGCGGGGAAAAACAAAAGGCAACTTGGAGCGGATGAAACAAACACCGTTGAGAAGAAATGATAATTGGTCTTGCTGATGTTGAAGCGATCGGATCCACTTGAAGAGAAACACGCCGGTTGAAAAGGATTGACATGACAATCTCGATTGTCGAGAAGGATTGGTATTCACATCGTAGTATGAGAACACCATTTTGGAAATGTATGGATTCAACATTTGACATTGAAGCAACTCGAATACTACAACTCAAAACAAAAACAAAGGACTGGCTTGCAGAATAAGCCGGAACAAACATATGATAGAGATTTCGTCAGAAGTTTTAAGTGGTGGGGCCTACTGCGGGCTCGATCAGACAACACCGTCATGTACAAGGCGATGCACATGACATACGAAGTGTCCCCGAATCGGCATAGCCAAAGATTCTTTAAGACACAACGAGACCACTTTAAAACCAACCGTGAATAGGCAGACCACTAGACGTCGAACCCCAATTTCATATCATACATCCGTCGGAAAGATATCCTAAGAGCTACTCGAATTCCCACCTATGAAACTCCCGAAATTTTCCGGTTATGTAATCAGGTGTTGGGGATACAGGGGAAGCATAATATCTCACCCAAAACTAGCAAATCCTACATCCAGCTGTATCCATCCTTCAACACATAACCATGAAACCTTCGGAAATCGTCTACCTCAACCTTCGAAAAGCATCCGTTATACAAGTTATGGCGATACTCCCGTAATCACCTCGGTACTAGATTATCGGGGTTATCTCACCAACAACTGCATAAAAGAGATTTTCGATGTCGGCGTACTAAACTCAGGTATTCCAGAACTACAACGATAAAATTATGACGACAACACCTCAGAGCTCAACTCCCCGGTACACTTCCACTAAACCCCGACGGAGGCACCAAGACAATGTTCTCATCATAAAACCATCGGACGATTCCAAGATCAGCGTGATCCTAAATTTTTTAGTGAAATTTGAGAAGAGAAGAGTCAAAACTCTCGTTAGGAGACCTCACCAGAGGCGACGAAGGACTGAGGAGTAAAAAAATTCTAACTCTCCGATATATATAATCCTAAATGACTCAAAACATTTTCTAGACACAACTCGGCCGCTAAAACAATCAGCGGTGGGGCTCCTAAGGTCGGGGAAGGCTCGATTACCAACTTATAGCGCCCTTGGATGCGGCTATATCTCCCCGTGTCGAAGCCACGACTTAGAGGCATAACCGCACTGAAAGCAATGTCGCAAGTGAGGTAATCTTCACACAACCCATGTAATACATAAGGGAAAGAGATACATAGTTGGCTTACAATCGCCACCTCACACAATTACATGAATAAAGCATTACATCATCTAGATACAATCAAGGTCCGACTACGGAACCAAAATAAAAGAAGAACCCCAAATGCGACAAAGGTCCTCGATCGACCCCAACTGGGCTCCACTACTGATCAACTAGTACGAAACAACACAAAGGGGAAGATCTTCATAGAGCTCCTCCTTGAGCTTGGTTGTGTCACCCTTTCATTAACATAAGCACACAAACTGGTTTTGGAAGTATCTGGTGAGCCACGAGGACTCAGCATTCCCATTACCATGGGTATCAAGACTAGCAAAGCTTAATGGGAAAGGAATGGGTAAAGTGGTGAGGTTGCGACAGCGACTAAGCATGATATGGTGGCTAACATACACAAAGAGGCGAGAAGAGAAACAAAGGCGGTCGTCAACTAGTAATGATCAAGAGGTGATCCACGAACACCTACTTCGTCAAACATAACCCAAAGACCGTGTTCACTTCCCGGACTCCGCGAGAAGAGACCATCACGGCTACACCGCGATTGATGCGTTTTAGTTCGGATCTGGTGTCAAGTTATCTACAACGGACATTAACAAATTCCCATCTGCCACATAACCGCGGGCACGGCTCTCGAAAGTTTATACCTGCGGGGTGTCCCAACAAGCCCATGACAAGCTCTCGCGATCAGCGAAGGAATAGACCTTCTCCGGAAGACCCGATCGATCTCGGAATCCGGTTTACAAGACATTCCGACAATGGTAAAACAAGACCAGCAAGACCTCCGGCGTGCCAACATCACGATAGTAGCAGCGTATCTCGTCTCGAGCCACGGCCGGATGAGCGATGCGTACAACTAGAACCAGCCCTCAAGTTTCCCGAGGTGGCGGCGCAAGTAGCTCTAGTTTGGACCAACACTTAGACAAGCATTGGCCGGGGGGCTAAAATAAAGATGACCCTTGAGAAGCGACTCCCAAGGGAAAAAGGTAATAGGTGAGGCAAATGGTAAAACCAATGTTGGGCCTTCTTGGAGGAGTTTTATTCAAAGCGAACTGTCGGGAGGGTCCCATAAAGCACCGACAGCGTTAGGAGCATAAAATCCGGGAACATAACACGAAGTATAATGGAAAGTAGAGGCGGCAAGAGTGGAACAAAACACCGGGCATAAGGCCGAGCCTTCCACCCTTTACCAAATATATAGATGCATTAATAATATAAGAGATATTGTGATATCCCAACATAACCACATCCACCATGGAGCAATCTTCGACTTCACTGCAACTAGCAGCGCTATAAGAGGGACTGAAAAAGCGGTAACATAGCCAAACAATGGTTTGCTAGGAATGGTGTTAAAGGTTAGAGGTTCATGGCAATTTGGGAGGCTTGAAGAGCAAATGATAGGTAACACATCATAGCGATAGAACGAAGCAACTAGCATAGCAATGATAGTAGTGAGATCCAGGTAGCGGTCATCTTGCACGAAATCCGCTAGGAAGAAGAACGAGTCCATGAAGAAGACGAACGGGCGTAGTCGAACGAATCCTCACAATCGCAACATTACCGGAACTAAGAAGCAACACCGGAAAGAAACAAACAACATGGTAAATGCACAAGCATAATCATTGCATGATGCACAATCAAGTATGATGCATGTCCGGTATAAAGAGGCATGGCATGGCAAAGTGCAACAAACAATACTACAAGTTAAGTGGAGCTCAATATGCAACGAGTTGCATATTGACAAAACACCACGACAAGTTATTTAGTTCGATCTCGTTTATGTACCCAACAATATTAAATGTTGATTAACATGCCAAGGGGTGAAGCATAACAAAACTACCTACCTAGGCAAGTTTAAATGAGGCCGGAAGAACAAACAACAATTCCGGAAAATCCTCATGTCCATATTTTGAATTTGGTACTGTTCTGCCCTAAAACATATTTTATTGATGTTAAACAGGAAAATAAAGTGGACCATGTTAAACTAGGCATTTTTCCACCCCATTTACATATAAAGTTTATTAAAATTGGAGCTACGATTATTTAGTTATGAAATAAATCATTTAACATGGCATTTAAGCAAATTTAATCAAACAACATTTTTAACATTTTTAAACATGGGTGAAAGTGGCAAATTATTAATCTACACAAAATTCTAAGCAGTTTACATGTTTAAATCATTTTAATCCGATGCACGGTTTGTGAATTATTAATGCATGACCATGGAGGGGTTTTTCTGTAAAGCAGGTAAATCACTGGTTAATAGCTAAAATCATGAGCGGAAAAAAACATGCATGGGACGAATCTGCCTAGCCCAATAGAAGGAAAGGAGGCGCTGGGGTTGCTCACCCATGGGCCAAGGCCAGTCGGTGGTGGTGGTGGGCAGATCTGGGCAGGCGGATCTGGAGGGAAGCGGTGGGCCTTCTTTGAACTGGCCTGGTGGGCTTGGGTCTTGACTTCGATCGAGCGAGGAGGAGAAGGGGCCTGATCCATATTTGGAGGACAAGCGGGCGGCAGGCGCCTCATCTGGAAGAAGCGAGGGGCGCCTTGAGGCGGTGTTGGCGCGCCTCCGCGAGATGGACGATGGCGATGGATTGGCGTGTCTCCGTGAAGGAGGCGGATCCCATCGAAGATGGAAGGATCCGGCGGTGGGGGCGGATCCGCCGGATCCGTCAGCCGGAAGCGAAGCGGCAGCGAGGGAGCCAACAGCGAACTCCATGGCGGTGGCGGCAAGGACTGCGAGGGAGAGGAGAGAGGTTAGGAGAGGCGGGGAGATGTAGAGGAGGCGGCGGGCTGGCACGAGGCTTGGCGCGGCGGAGATGACCGGTGGGCTGCCACTTGGTTGGCGTGGCAGCGAGGCAAAGGGCTCGTGCTCCTTGGCGATGGGAGGCTCGAGCACAGCGTCGCTGCACCGGCGGGATCTGGTGGCTTGCTTGGATCGAGGTGGGTGGATGGATCGGAGGAGTTGCACGGTTGGTTGGGCGGAGGAAAGCGAGGAGGAGAGGATCGAGGTGGATCGAAGGATTGGTCGGTGGAGAAAAGCGAGGTGGAGCTCGGGCTCGGTGGTTGGTGGGATGGGGATCGAGTTGGGGGCGGCTAGAGGATGGGACATCTCTCCTCAATTTTAGGGTTGGACTATATATAGTGAAAAGAGGGAATTTTGGACATCCGATTTAAATCGGACAGACGGAAAACAGACTAGGGAGTTTAATAAATAAGCGCAGATGTTTTATAGGCGTTTGGGGATGATCTAAATCCACGGTGATGGTGGCGGTTCGGGTTCGGGCAAGTTTGAGACGCGCACGAGGGTCTGAGTAAAAAGTAGAGAGATTCAACGGTCGGACAAGAGGAATCGAAAACCAGTTGGACTCGGATCGGTCCGCGAAGGCGGGTAATAGCGGCAACTACGAACGGATGCAAGCTTTAAAACATGACAGCAACAAAGTGCCGATGCAATGCGCATGATGCTATGAGATGAAATGCATGACATGAACAAAATGCAAAACAAAAAAAAACAAAAACCCAACCACGGAGGAAAATAACATATGTCATCTCCGGAAAAGGCAAGAGTTGGAGTTACGAATATGGAAAGTTGTATCCGGGGCGTTACACTTGCCCAGCTCAGCGAGTAGGCGCAATCGCGATGGTTCTCGGTGCTACCTTAGCGATAAAGCGGAAAGTAAGGTACCAAAACATGGGGCGGGCAAACTCAAACTATTGACCCAAGACATGATTGAAGACGATGCATATAATGCTATAAGTTCGGGGTGCCGCATTTGTGAAAGTGTTCGGACTTATCACACCATAATGCGGGGAACTTAAGCCCCTGGTGTATTCGGCCATACCAAAGTGTACGGATGCAACATGTCATAAACGAACATATATAATAAAGAAATGCGATTATAAGCAAAAAGCGATGCATTGTTTATTCAGAAATACTGCCATGAATGCAGAGCGATACAAATAGTGCGGTAAGCAAGGGATTGGATTTATAAACATGTCCCCCTCCAGGGGTAGGCTGCGGAATGGTGTATTAAACAGATTTAATGCTCGTAATGGAGACCACCTGAGTGTTCGTCGTAGCCTTTCTCCTTCCCTGGCTGTTGCATCGTGAGTTCGGCAGGTCTACTGCCGAACAAGGCCTCTGGTGAATGGAGTCCTGTGGGAAAGAAAAAAGAAAAAGAAAAAGACCGACATACTTGGGAGCCCCTAGTGTGGTTAAGCCGCACTCTGGGCCTGTCGTGGTCGTGCCCCTCCCCCTATGCCCATGGTATCTCCAGAGCGTAATGATGTATGCTAAGGACTGGTCTTGCAATTATGCAAGGGTTGGGGTTGGGGCCGCATTGCTACGCGTGCTCGGAACTTGCCAGGTGGTCTTGTTGTATGTTACTCCGGGCGCGTTTGGCGTGTCCGGTCGGCAGCGGCGGACTCGAAATTGCCTTAAAGGCTGCTCTGTACTTACGCGCGAGCGTATGTGTTCCTCCATTCGGAGGGCGTTGATGTTTCCGTTGACCGTAATGACTCCTCGAGGGCTGGCATCTTGAGCTTGAGGTATGCGTGTCGGCACGCGTTGAACTTTACAAATGCGGTCCGTCCGAGCGAGCGTGATAGCCACTCTGGAACAAGACTATGTGAAGATTAACTCCTCGCCGGAAGTTATCAGGGATCCGAAGACCACTTCGGTGTGGTGAGCTGTACAATTGGCCTCTACACGGTATGGCGCCTTTGAAGGTCATCTTTGTAGGTTTAATCCTTGAGGGTCTATGCCCATCTTGCGCCTTGTGTCACGATAAAGCAGGTTTAGGCTGCTTTGCCGCCGTCCATCGGGACTCTGGTGAGTGAAATCCATCGATGATTGGGTCTAAAACCAATGCGGCGAATCCGCCATGAGCGGATCTTGGTGGGTGGTCCCTTGATCAAAGGTGATCGGGCAAGAGGACCATGGATTGAACTTTAGGCGTGGCTCCATTGCATATCGTCCCTAAGTGCATGCTTCCGCTCCCTCTTGGGTATGTGGGTTGCGTATATCATGTTTACCGTCCGCTTTTGTGGGGAAAACCATACATCCTCTATTGTTCGGCGGGTCTCTTCCTCGTCATCGCTATGCAGCCCCTTGTCATTGTTTTGACAATTAACTTGCTGCTTGCTTAAATACCCAACAATCCCTATTGGTGTGATTAGGCGGCTTTTGGGGTGCCATGTATCGGCAAGAAGCGGTCGAGTATTCGGTCCAAATTGGGCCGGACCGGGTAGTTCTTTTGAATGGCTTTTCCATGACGGGTTTAGAGCCTCTAAATCCGGCGTTGACTGCCATATCCTTAGTGTTATCGCCGTTAACGTGGCGTTTGTTTTAATAGCGACCTGCCATTGCGGTCCTTGGTATCGGTGCGAAATTTTTCTTTGAGGTTATTCTGCGGGCTAGCGGCTGTCCTCTCCCGCCGAAGCGGGTCATGAGTGATGTGAGGGCTGCCATGGATTTCGACTTTTCTGTCCTAGGTGCGGGCCAGCCACTCGTCGCGGATGTTATGTTTGAAGGCTAGGAGGGCACATGCATCCGGACGATCGGCGATTTGATTTTTCTTTGTTAGAACCGTGTCGAGAACTATCGGCGATTCGTCTAGCTGCTGAATTATGTGGCTTAGGTCATCGATTATACGGTGGTCGCACATATGTGCCCTAGAAGTTGTCAAGGAATGCAGCTTCCAGGTCCTCCCAACACCCAATTGACTCTGCTGGCAAGCTGTTAAGCCAATGCTGAGCTGGTCCTTTAAGCTTGAGTGGAAGATATTTGATGGCATGAAGATCGTCACCGCGGGCCATATGGATATGAAGGAGATAGTCTTCGATCCAAACCGCAGGGTCTGTTGTGCCATCGTAGGATTCAATGTTCACGGGTTTAAACCCTTGAGGATTTGATGATCCATTACTTCATCTGTGAAGCATAGTGGGTGTCTTGGCACCTCTATATTGGGCAATATCACGGCGTAGCTCAAGCGAGCTTTGTCTCTTGTGTTCGGCCCGGCCGGAGTTCTTGTATCCGTGTGACGGTAGTCGTCGCGCATCATGGGCGCCCGTGATCCGTAGATCGATCTTGATTGTCTTGCCTTGTCCTCAATATGTCTCGCAAGTCTGGCGCATTCCCCGTGGCCGCGCACTTTTCGAGTGGTGCCGGGTGCAGTTACAGTGGAGGCCTAGATGCCTCTCTGTCGTGGCCACGAGGTGGTCGGTCTGCCGTATTGTGCGTTGGTGATGAGGGTTTATATGCCTCCTCCTCTAATCGGGGGAGCAACTTGCGTTTGGGGTAGCTTTTGGAGGGGCGTTCGAGTTCATACTCTTTGGCCGCAAGGACTTGATCCATCTGTCGGCTAGCGAGTCTTGATCAGCTCGAAAATTTATTCTTTGCTTTTCTTTAGGCTGTTCGCCGTGGCCATTAGCCTGCGTTTGAAGCGCTCTTGTTGACGGGATCCTCGGGAGCAGCGAATTAAATCGTCGTTGAGGCTTGCCTCATCTCCGAAGGAGGCATGTAATTATCATCCTCTACCTCTTAAATGCGCTCTCTCGTGAGGGCTGGCTTCTCCGTCCTCTGTCTTTGAATCTTCTTTGGAGGGGTTATCTTGGCACTCTCGGGGTGTTATTATCTCGGTGCGGAATCTCCATTCTTCTTTGTGGAGGATTTAGGCGGTGCGGCGCTTGGGCTGTTTCTTAGAGGAATCGCCTCCGTTGCTTCTTCGCCGTTCCCATCCTTTGGGATGTCCACCATGTATATGTCGTATGGCGAGGTGGTCTTCGGTGCCCGTAGGCGCTGGTTACGGTAAATCTCCGGCATCGTCGTCCATACCGTCGATGTCTTGGTCGTAGTCTAACATGTCGGTTAGATCATCGGCGGTGGCTACAAAGTGGGTGGTGGGTGGGTTTTGAATTTCTTCGTCGTCGCATCCCAACCATCGACCCTTGATCGGCGAGGCTCTCGATAACGAGAGATACTTTAGCGAGTTCGAGGATGTCGCCAAAGGTGAGTCTTGAAAGATGTCATGCGGTGAACTCCATGATCGGCGTCCAATCGGATTCGATTGGTGGGGCCTTGAGGAGGTTGAGTCCGGCGAGTCCGGCACCTCGGATTCTGAGCTTTACAAGGGACAAGGTCGATATTGGCTCCATCACCGTAGAAGTTGCAGCCCGGCGGTGCCTAGCCACCTGTCCTCGTCTCTGTGGTCGGCTCGAACTAAGGGTCGAGGCGGACTCGTGTCGCGACCTCGAGGCCTTGTCCAACCAGATGAGCTAAATCATGCCCATCGCTGACGGTCTGGTAGCGCTCATTTGTGGCTCGAATTCGTCGAAGATCAAGTCTCCGCGGATGTCGGCCGTGAAGTTTAGGCTTCAAATCGACTGATGGCGGGCGTAGCTTTCGATCTGCTCGGATGGCCAGCGAATTGGCCCATGATGCAAAACCGCCCGAACACGAAGATCTGTCCGGCGAAAAAGTCTCACCACTGGACTGTGTTTTTGTTGATGATTAAAGGAGCCATCGAGCCTATCGGTGGCGACATAGAGGAACTCTCAATAAGCTCAATGTCGTGTCAAAACCGGCGGATCTCGGGTAGGGGTCCCGGCTGTGCGTCTAGGCGGATGGTAACGGAGACAAGGGACACGATGTTTTACCCAGGTTGGGCCCTCTCGATGGAGGTAAAACCCTACTCTGCTTGATTAATATTGATGATATGGGTAGTACAAGAGTGGATCTACCACGAGATCAAGGAGGCTAAACCCTAGAAGCTAGCCTATGGTATGATTGTTGTAATGGTTGTTAGTCCTATGGACTAAAACCCTCCGGTTTATATAGACAGGAGAGGGCTAGGGTTACAGTCGGTTACAATGGTAGGAGATCTACATATCCGTATTGCCAAGCTTGCCTTCCACGCCAAGGAAAGTCCCATCCGGACACGGGACAAAGTCTTCAATCTTGTATCTTCATAGTCTTGGAGTCTGGCCGATGATGATAGTCCGGCTATCCGGACACCCCCTAGTCCAGGACTCCCTCACCCGCGCTGCTCCTGGAGGCAGCACACAGAGACTTCAAAGATCAAGCTCTCCGTCACCCAAGGCCTCCCGCGGCCACTGCAGGCTGCCGTGCCTTTACCGCCGAGCTGCGCAGCGTGGCCTAGCCGGGCAAGTTCAAGCCAGATCTGCCCCCGCGCTACGATGGCACGGTTGACCCTGCGGAGTTCCTCCAGCTCTATGAGCTGGGCATTGAAGCCGCCAATGGGGACGAGAAGGTCATGGCGAACTGGTTTCCCATGGCGCTCAAGGACGGCGCCCGCATCTGGCTCCTAAACCTGGCTCCTGGCATGCCTCTCCTCCTGGGACGAGATGCGCACCCGATTCATCGCCAACTTCCAAGGCACCCGCGACCGGCCCCCGGCCATGAGTGACTTGCGCCGCATCAAGCAGCAGCCAGGAGAGACCCTGCAGAAGTTCATCCAGCGTTTCAACAGCGCTCACCTTAAGATCCCCAAGGTGTCTAAGGAGGCCATCATCTCATCCTTCTTCGATGACATGCGTGACGTCAAGATGAAGGAGGAGCCGGCGATCCATGAGGACCTGTGCACCTCCCTGGAGCTGTTCAATTTGGCGACCAAGTGCGCTAGGGCTGAGGAAGGGCGCCTTTCCCTCCTTGAGCTGCCAGCTGCCGATCAAGAAGAGAAGAAGCCCAAGGTTAAGGACGTGAAGCGCAAGGGGACTGCCGTGCTTGCAGCAGAGCCAGACACCAAGCGAGGCAGAGATCAGCCTAAGTCATCCAAGGGCAGCCGGTGCTACATGTCCCACGACCTCCACACCCACAACACCAACGAATGCCAAGAGCTCAGGGCCGTGCGAGACGTGCGTGCCGGCCGACGCCCCGAGCGCAGCGATCGGGGCTATGTCCGAGGAGGAGGAGGAAGAGGTGGAGGACGATGGGAAGACCGCGGCCCTCGCCAAGGGTGGCGTGACCGACCTCGCGAGGACTGCTGGCAGGAACAGCCTCGTGAGGGAGGTTGGAGGGACCCGCCTTGCGAGGGAGCTTGGAGGGATCAGCCTCGCGAGGATCACCCACAAGGCAACGCGGGCCTCCCTCCTCTGCCGCCACAGCCGAGGAGGGATGAAGACCATCATCAGGACGAGGGGGCTGGAGGCTTCCAGGAGCCGCGCGCAATCGCTTGCATCTTGGGCGGCACTCAAGCCCCGACCTCTCAGCGCATCTTCAAGCAGTTTGCTCGCGAAGTGAATGGAGTCCTCCCCAAGCTTGAGGCCACATGCCCTCTCAGGTGGTCAGCATGCGCCATCACGTTCATTTCAGTGAGATCAGCTCAAGTCTTGCAGCCCACGGCCGAGTTCTCCCGATGCTTTGTTCCCCAATCATCAACAATGTGCAAGTCACCAGGACCCTCATCGATGGCGGAGCAGGGCTCAATGTCCTATCCGTCGAGACATTCAACAATCTCCAAGTGCCATACAATCAGCTGCAGCCAACCAAGCCTTTCTCAGGAGTCAGTGATGGTTCCACGGTTTTGATAGGGCAGGTCTGCCTTCCTATTACCTTCGGGAAGCGCGACAACTACCGCACCGAGCTCATTGACTTCGACATCGCTCACATTTGCCCGCCGTACAATGCCATCCTCGGGTACCCAGCCCTGGCCAAGTTCATGGCCGTGACCCATCATGGCTACAATGTCCTCAAGATGCCAGGAAGCGGTGGAGTCATCACGGTGCCTTGTGAAGAGAGAGACGCTGTGTGTTCTCTGGAACGTGCTTTCCAAGACGCATCAATTGAAGACCCAGATCATAGGAGCGGGAGGCTTCCCGAGGCTGCCCCTAAGAAGAAGAAGACATCGCCTGGTCCGACCCCTCGAGAGGCAGGCCCCTCAGGGTCCTCACCTATTCAAGGGGCGCCTCCTTCTATCGCATAGGAAGGCGCGCCTGGCGCCCTCCTCGAGCAAGGCTCGGGGGCTCTCTCCTGGAGGGCCATCGACTTTGCTAAGATCACGAGGGAGGCGCTCGGGCACCACTTGGAGGCGTGTTTCAAAGCACGTTTCCCTCAGGAAGGAGCAAGGCAAGGAGGGTCAAACCCTCAGGAGTTCGTCAGTGAGATCATTCAGGAGCTGCAGGAGTCAAGAGTCATGAGTGGCAGCCGAATCTTACCCGCCATAGCTCCCCATCCAAGCGAGGATGGTGGGCTGCGCATCTGCATCGACATACCAGGACTCAACCGAGCTGCCTCTCAGGAGCGCCTCTGGCCCTCGCGCGTGGGACGCTGCGAAGGTCCACCCCACAGCTATGTTCGCATGCCTTCGGCTGCCGAATCTCGGTGATGTCGTCGGCGCCTCATGAGGAGCATCTGGAAGCTCAGCGGCGGGCATTTCATAGTCTGGCGGAGATGGAGATGGTCGCGAGCCACCAGCGCCCGGGCCTCCCGAGGCTCCTGGGCACAGGGGCTCGTGAATCGGCCTGCAGCGCCGCGCCGTCTGCTACTTCAGCATCACCTCATCTTCAACATCATTAGGTGACATCCTTCGAGTTTCATTTTCAGCTGGGAGCGCCCACAGGGCTGCATCATTCCCATGCCGTGCGGATCCGTCCCCGCGGCATGTATCCCTTTGGTTCATGTTTTTAGCTTACTCTATTGGGGGTGCCCCTCGGGCTGCATCATCCCCAAGTCGCTCGGGTCCGACCCAGCGGTGTTCGCCTTTTTCTACGCCTCTCTAAATGGATCTGCTCCTTCATGATTAACGTGCTTGACTTAATCGCCCGCTCGATTGACACCAACTAATGGAGCTGCTCCCTAATGGCACGACGCTTGCGCATGGGCCCGTCCCTGCAACGTCGACAAACCTGAATGGCTGAGCTCTGGCCGTGGCGACCCCGCAAGGCGCCACCTCACCAAGCCTTCAGTGCCTCGTCACCCTTCCAGAGCAACCAGCAGCTGGCTGACAACTGTAACGGCAAGCTCTTGTTTTCCTGTGATGAGCTCGCAGGATCTCTTTAAGGAGCAGCGTCGGGTGAGGCCTTCGCAACGTCTCCTTCGCTCTCGCCCGCTCGAACCGCTTGCACGTTAAAGGGGAGGGGGGGTACCTGAGCATCGCGACTCATGGACTCTTACTGGCTCTCCAGCCCTCACCTCCTGGCCTTGTCCACGGCATCGCGACCTGGCATACCAGCGATGGCTGAGCTCGCTCGAGGGCCGGGACCTAAGGACGTAGAGCACGAAGGGGAGCAAAAGGCGAGAGGGAAGAGGCGCGTGGGGACCTTGCCAGGCAACTCAGCTGCTGATGCGCGGGCCTGGTGCCGCTCCAAGGAGTGGCTTCTGACCCTCGAGATAAGTCATCCTCCGGACATACTAGCTATTGCAGCACCAACCTCGCACCTAATGCATTCCCGTTTTGGCAACGTCGTGCTCCTTTCTCACCGAACGATGGCTGCTTGAGCGCTAAAGGGGACCTCCTGAGCATTGCGACTCAGGGGCTCTGACTGGACCCTGGGCCGCTCAGCTCCTGGCCTTGACCACGACATCGCGACCTGGCATACCAGCGACGGCTGAAGCTTGCCTTGGGAGCGGGACCTGTCAGCGCAGAGCGTCAAGCCCTCGCGAGGTTCGAAAGGAGGAACTAAGCTTAGACAGGACGGGCATCTCACACCGCTTCACGATAAGGATCATATTAACAAATGGAACTACAAGCACCTTACAAACCCCCACGGGGTGTGTTCTTCGATTCCTCGCAGGGAACAAAAGGAGCAAATCCTAAAGAACGCTGACTACACGCAAGAGATGCCATCATCAACAGTGGGCCGTCAGGCACCGGCGCCAACCCATATAGATCAGTGGCGACGGCGGCCTGACGAGCCCGCCCTGCTCCGAGCGCGATGTAAGCTCGAGGGCTCGTAGCTGTCGTCGCTCGTCTCCGGGGTCGCGAAGAGCTCGGCGGAGTCGCTGGATCCTCCGGCACCTTTGCCTCCTGAGAAGCTGCTGGGGGAGCGATCGGCGAGCCTAGTCCTCGCCACGACAGGGCCCCGGCCGCCTTTCTTGGGGTAGCACTCCAGCCGATGTCCCTCCATGTCGAAGACCTTGAAGAACATCAGGGAGGCGCCGTCATACTCAAGGTGGATTACGAGGGCACCACCCGTCCTGCAGACCCGGGCAATCTCATGTAGACCTTGCCCGGAGCGACGACCTCGACCTCCGCTCGGTCGCGAAGTCTGCGATCGACATCTGCAGCCAAAGCTCGATAGGCCCCCTCGGCGGGATCTCAAAGGCGAAGGAGGGAGGAAGACGAATCCATGACCGGGGAGGCATGTCAGCGTGAAGCACAAGCTCGCGGGAGGATCCCTCAGTGTGAACTCCAGGAGGAACGACGCTCACCGCCGTGATCCGTCGGCGGCGACGGCGCCTTTGGCGGTGCCGCTTGGCACCTGCGCCTTTAGGGACCTCGATCCAAGCGTACAAGGGCAATGGGAACCCAGGCGGCGGCCGCTCGAACCATGGCCTCGACACCTCCTGCCAAGCACCCCCTTCTCCGCGGCAAGAGACGAGCCATTTCTTCAGTGGAAGTGGGACAGGACCTTCTCGGGGGGCCTTCCCCTTCTCTTCGGCAGAAAATCGACGGATTGGCGCCATTGACGAATGGTGGAGCAAGGACAAAGAAGAAGATAGAGAATAGCAAGAAGGGATGGAATGGAAGGGCTCGTGCCGTTCCGTACATATAGCCGGGGGAGGCCAACCGCCGGCCTCCACGATCACAGGTAATCATGACCCGTTTTGCATGCAGGGACTTGTCAATTCGTTCAGTTGCTGAGGCGTCATGAGGGAGCAGCGACGCCCACGTCCAATCAACCGCCATGCGGCGCCCAAGGTTGCAGGCTGATGGGGCCCATGGCGCCCGACTGCCCCTTCGCTTCTCTGCTAAGCCAAGTCGAGTAGCGCCTTGGGCACAGGGGCTCTGTCGGCGTTACGGGAATGGGGTACTCGGACTTGCTGCTGCGGCTGCGGCATGGCTCGAGGAGTGATCGGCCCATCTTCATCAACATATTCAAGACCCTCGCGAGAGTCAAGCCTCGCGGGGCGGACGACAGGAGGCTTTCTCGGGCATAGCCTCGTTAGGCTGGCTCGCGAGGAGGCGGAGAGATCAAGGCGGGGTACCTCACGAGGTGCCCATGACGCAAGCCATGACGACTAAGGCCAGGCGGGCGCCAGCCTGCGCAGAGTCCTTGTTTCCTCTTTGGTGCAAAGGGGGCAAGTGCAGGCAAGAGTATCAAGCAAAGGCAACCATTTCGGTGCAACAAGACCAAGACCAGCAGGATGGCAGGATGGAGGTCATCGTGGAGCCCAAGCCGGCGTCACCGTCAGGGCCTTTGGCAGCCGAAGACCAACTTTAGTCAGGATAAGTGTACTAGATGTTCCCCTTCAAAATGGCTAATTGTTGGCGCCCTTCCCGCTCAATATTTGGGAAGAGGCCCAGGGCCTCCCTCTATAAAAAGAGCTAGCCACCGTAGAGTAGAGAGAGATTTTTTGGGTAGACTAGGAAAGATCTAGACATCTGGAGATCAGCAAAAGAGAGAGAGAAGCGACCGAACTCACCCTAGCAGTTCATCGCACCATCCAAGAATAGACCCTCGCGAGGCTATTCTTCCTCTGTATTATTCATCATTAGCCCCCTGAGGCAATCCACCACACCACACCACACACTGGAGTAGGGTATTACACCACAATGGTGGCTCGAACCAGTATAAACCTCGTGTCCCTTGTGTTGTTCTTTGTGTAGTTTAGATCCTTGCGAGGGGACGAAACGCTGGTAGGCAGTAGGTGTGATCTCCGCGTGCACCCCAGAGTTCGAACCTTGAGGGTCTGCCGGAACCCGAAATCCGACAGAGTCCAAACGGAATGAAACCTTTGGGAGCGATCTTTTTGGAACAAACACAATCCAGGAGACTTGGAGTGGACGTCAAGAAGCAGCCGAGGCGGCCACAAGGCAGGAGGGCGCGCCCTAGGGGGGGTGGGCGCGCCCCCCACCCTTGTGGGCCCCTCGTGGCTCCCCTGACCGACCTCCTTCGCCTATATATATCTACGTACCCCGAAAACATCCAGGAGCACCACGAAACCCTATTTCCATCGCCGCAACCTTCTGTATCCGCGAGATCCCATCTTGGAGCCTTTGCCGGCGCTCTACCGGAGGGGGGAATCGACCATGGAGGTCTTCTACATCAACACCATAGCCTCTCCAATGAGTTGTGAGTAGTTTACGACAGACCTTCGGGTCCATAGTTATTAGCTAGATGGCTTCTTCTCTCTCTTTGAATCTCAATAAATGTTCTCCTCGATCCTCTTGGAGATCTATTTGATATAACTCTTTTGTGGTGTGTTTGTCGACATCCGATGAATTGTGGGTTTATGATCAAGTTTATCTCTGAGAAATATTTGAATCTCCTCTGAATTCTTTTATGTATGATTGGTCATCTTTACAAGTCTCTTCGAATTATGAGTTTGGTTTGGCCTACTAGATTGATCTTTCTTGCAATGGGAGAAGTGCTTAGCTTTGGGTTCAATCTTGCGGTGTCCTTTCCCAGTGACAGCAAGGGCAGCAAGGCACATATTGTATTGTTGCCATCGAGGATAAAAAGGTGGGGTTTATATCGTATTGCTTGAGTTTATCCCTCTACATCATGTCATCTTTCTTAATGTGTTACTCTGTTCTTATGAACTTAATACTCTAGATGCATGCTGGATAGCGGTCGATGTGTGGAGTAATAGTAGTAGATGCAGGCAGGAGTCGCTCTACTTGTCGCGGACGTGATGCCTATATACATGATCATGCCTAGATATTCTCATAACTATGCAGTTTTCTATCAATTGCTCGATAGTAATTTGTTCACCCACCGTAATACTTATGCTATCTTGAGAGAAGCCACTAGTGAAACCTATGGCCCCCGGGTCTATCTTTTATCATATAAGTTTCCGATCTATCTTTGTTTGCAATCTTTACTTTTCAATCTATATCATAAAAATACCAAAAATATTTATCTTATCTTACTATCTCTATCAGATCTCACTTTTGCAAGTTACCGTGAAGGGATTGACAACCCCTTTATCACGTTGGTTGCGAGGTTCTTGTTTGTTTGTGTAGGTACGAGGGACTTGCGTGGAGCCTCCTACTAGATTGATACCTTGGTTCTCAAAAACCGAGGGAAATACTTACGCTACTTTGCTGCATCACCCTTTCCTCTTCAAGGGAAAACCAACGCAGTGCTCAAGAGGTAGCAGGGATCCTCGGTCTCTCATGAGGAGCTCAATGCGACTATGGACAGATTGAAAACCTCCATGGCGGCCGAGGTTAAAGGCATGTTTAAGGAGTTTTTGATTGGCTTAAATTATCCACCGAACCATTGGAAGTGGTTGATCCCGCTAACAAGGTGGCGGATGCTAACTCCAAAAAGGGGGAAGATAGTAGTGAGCAAGCTCCTTTGGCTAGTGGCAGAAGTGGGAGTGGCATCTTTGCCCATGTTGTACCTCCACTTACTTATGGAGGACCGGTTCCCTCCACGTATATGAATCTTGTTGGTCCTCCTCCCAAGCTTGTGAAAAATGAGGATTTTATTTCTTTGGTGTATCACTTTAAATGCCATTAAATCATAGTTCTACTAATCTTTGGAGAATTATTGAGCAAGGTTCCTACCAGCGCGACCCAAGCAACTTCACTCCTAGAGAAGCGGCGGATCATCAATTCAACGAGTCCGCTCTCTTCTTTCTCCAAGAAGCAATTCCTCCCAAAGATATTGCTCATCTCCGACCTTTCACCATGGCCAAGGAAGCATGGCAACATGTTGTTTCCATTTACAAGGGAAGCACAAGCATTCAACGCTCCAACTTTGAAGTGTTACAAGATGAAGCCGATGAGTTTGCAATGAATGAAGATGAAGAACCTCATTAGCTTTACGGAGATTAACCACTCTTCAATCTCAGTCCGAGATCATGGGAGCAAGGATACAGATGACAATTGGATCGAGCGCAAGTTTCTCGAGGCCATGATGCCCTGCCACAAGTCCATGTCCTCCGTCATCCATCAAATGTCGGACTTTCACGCCTTTTCATCAAGTGAAGTGTTGGATGAGTTTGTTGCTATGAGGATCTTGGACAAGACCGCCGACAATGCGGTGTTGCATTCTCAATGATCAAAGAAGCCCAACCTTGCTTTGAAGGCCAAGGCTAGTGTGGAATAAGAGAGTGAATAGGAAGAAGAGGAGTGTTGCCCCGAAGATACCAAGTATGCTTATCATGAGCACATGGCTCTCGCGTCACAGCAAATTTGGAGCAAGAAGAACACAAGGCCCAACTTCAACAAGAACAACTCAGATGGAACCAAGGGCAAGCAACGTGTGAGGACATGCTATAATTGTGGCAATGTGAGCCAATTTGTTGTGGAATGCCCGTACGAGAAGAGGGAAGACAATGGGGGCAAGCTTATCCGAAAAGACAAGGCCATGTCCTTCCCCAACAAGAACAACTTCACCAAGAAGACTCCTCCCAAGGGGTTGGTGGCACAAGAAGAGTACAATGAGGATGATGATGATGATGAAGATGATGATACGGTTGCCATGGCCTCCGTTGCCATTGCAACAACTCCATCAGTATCCCTCTTCGACTAACCCAACGAGAACATCACCGCCAAGTTCCTCATGGCTAAAGCCATCAACAAGGTGTTTGCTTCCGGTGGGGGATCATGGTTGCTCGATAGTGGAGCCACAAATCATATGACCGGAAGCAAGGACTTGGTGGTGGACGTGCATAAAGTTGCATCTATGCCCACCAATGTCGAATGGTGTGATGCTTCATCTTCTAAGGTATTGGGTCTTGGCAAGGTTGTCATTTCTCATGATCTCACGATCGAGAAAGTCATGCTTGTTGAGTCCCTTGCATTCAACTTACTTTCTGTTTGTCAACTTGCACTCATGGGCTTTGCCACTTTCTTTGATATCGATACCGTGGCCCTCTTGTGGAGCAAGACTCTTAAAGTAGCCTTTGTTGGGCATGTCGAGAACGGTCTTTATGTGATTAACTTTTCGGAGCGACCCACTAAGACTGCGACATGCCTATTGGCTAAAGTTAACATGGGATGGCTTTGGCATCACCGTTTAGCACACGTCAATATGAGATCTTTGCAAAGTCTTCTCAAGGGGGACCATGTCCGTGGACTAACAAATGTTTGTTTTGCCGAAGATCGTGCTTGCAGTGCTTGTATCGAAGGAAAGCTACATGAGAAGGCTCACCCTCCCATGACTATCATCTACTCAAAGAGACCCTTGGAGCTCCTTCACTTGGATCTCTTTGGGCCTCCATCCTTTGATAGTCTTGGGGTAGAAAGTATTGCTTGGTCATTTTGGATGATTATCCAAGATACACCTGGGTATATTTCTTCAAGAGGAAGAGTGAGACCCAACAAACCATCATCGACTTTGCAAATGAAGCTCAACTCAACACAATGCAAAGATCTTGACAATAAGAAGTGACAACGGCACCGAGTTCAAGAACTAAACCTTGGATGAGTTTCTTAGTCATGAGGGGATCAAACATCAATATTCCGCACCTTACACCCCTCAACAAAATGGTGTTGCAGAGAGGAAGAACCAGATGTTGATGGACGCGGCAAGTACCATGATGGCGGAGTTCAAGTCTCCCTACAACTTTTGGGCCGAAGCCATCAACACCGCTTGTCATGTATCCAATCGGCTCTATCTCCGCGAAGGCTTGAACAAGACTCCATATGAGATAATCACCAGTAACAAGCCCAATCTCAAGTACTTTCGGGTGTTCAGTTGTAAGTGTTTCATTCTCAAGAAAGGTGATCATTTGTCCAAAAATGAGGCTAGAGCTCATGAGGGCATATTTGTTGGTTATGCTACAAACTCTCATGCTTACCATGTCCTCAACAAGTCCATGGGACTCAATGAGGAGAAGTGTAACATGGAGTTTGACGTGAATAACGGCTCCCAATTGGAGCAAAGTGGTACTTGTGATGTAGGTGATGAAATTCCTCCCCAAGCCATAAGACGAATGGGTGTTGGTCATATCCTAACTACTGAGGAACCCCTTGTGGCCGAAGGAGAAGGACAAGGTTCCACTCAAGTGGAACCATTGAAGGAAATATGCCCTAGAGGCAATAATAAACACAACAAAAAAAAGACACATCTGTGACATTTTGGGCCGAACGAATTTTTTTCTGTCATACATATGACACTTCTATGACGATAACTGTGACAAAACCCGGTATCATCATAGATATGGTGGGCTCCTACTTCTATGGCAAAAAATCATGATAGAAAATGGGCTTTTCGTCCTGGGCGGGCAGAGCATAATTGCATGACATTATTTGGGCCGTCCATGATGAGAAAAAACCGTGGTAGAAGCGAGGGAGGAAAATTTCGAGGAGTTCCGGTTACGGTGGGAGGTCGGGGGCGAAGCGATCGTGTTCTCGTACATGTGCAGCGTGTGTCGCGAGCATTGGCTCTAATGAACCCGGCGGCGTGGGCTCTAACTAAACCCGGCGATTACAGCTGCAGCTACGTTCTTGAACCCGGCGGTCGATCGATGGCTGTTCACTAAACCCGATGGGCGATTCGCCGCTCTTGTTGCTAATGGTGATCGATTGGATGAATGGTGGCGTTGCGGCGGGCGGGGATTGGATGAACAATGGCGGTGGCGTTGCCTCTGGATGAACAGGACCCGTGGTGTGGAGGCTGGATGAGCGAGTAGATGGTGGAGGGTGGCCGTGGAGGGTGGTTGAGCAGGACCCGTGGTGTGGAGGGCTGGATGAGCAGTGAGCGGTGGAGGTGCCCGTGGAGGGTGGTTGAGCAGATGGCGGTGGAGTAAGCGCCGCGGTGGAGGGTGGATGAGCAGGAGCCGTGGAGGCTGGAGGAGGTCGATGGTAGCTGTGGAGGCTGGAGGAGGTCGATGGTGGAGATGAGCAGTATCCGTGGAGTCCCGTTTTGCGGTACACCACACCCCTCCTGATGAACAGGACTCCCGTTTATCAGATGGCGCTCCAACACAAGTCTGTTTCGTCCGTTTCTTTGTCGCCACACCCTCCCGATCAACAAGACCCCGTTTCGACCGTAGGAGGTCATTTAAGTCCATTTTGCGATCGCCACACCCTCCGATCAACGGGACCCGTTCGAGCGTGGCGATCGAACACAAGGCCGTTTCCTCCGTTCTGTGGTACGCCAGGCCTTGTTTCCATCACCTGTTCCGTCCAAGCTGGTTGGCTCCCACGCGTTCCGTTGCCTCCCGATGAACACGGCGCATTCCGTTGCCTCCCCATGAACATGACGCATTCCGTTGCCTCCCCATGAACACGACGACGACTTTGTTTCTCCGTTCCGACCCAGCCATGTACACAAGCCCTGGCCGTACGTATGCGTGACTAGGCGTTCGAGACCCCGCCCGTATGTACACATACGTGGCTATATTTTCTTTGTTGCACCCTGGCCACTGTACGTACGTGTACATGCTACGTGCGCGCCTCTACTACAACACGTGCGCGCCTCTAATACGACACGTGCGCGCCTCTACATCGACCAGTATGTACATACACGTTGGCTACCAGGATGACAATGCTACGTACGCTTCGACCAGGTGGGTCCCGATTGTTAGCCACTTCCTTGCCTGCGAAGATGTAGCTGGTGGGTCCCGGCGATCGAGGCGAATCGTTTTTGCGGACGCACTTCCTTGCGTGCGAAGGTGTAGCTAGTGGGTCCCAGCGGTCGAAGTAATTGTTTTTGCCCGAGCGCACTTCCTTGCGTGCGAAGATGGTAGTGGGTCCCGGTAGTCGGGAAATGTTTTTCCGTGAAATAAAGTGGCCCGTCCGGTGAGTCCTATTTGTCGAGTAGAGGAATCATTATTTTCAGCGTAATAAGGAGGCACTTCCTTCTTGCTGCCGTGGACCCGGTATCGGCCTCTCCACGTCTGATCCACATCCGATGGAAGTCGTTCCTTGACCACGTTGACCGAGCGCGCCGAGAAGCACCTGGCGGTGGGCGACGGCGAGCCTAGGAAGGGGCGACGCGGAGCGGGAAAAAGCAGCGATGGAAGCCAGCAGAGAGAGAATCTGAGGTTCACTTTGCCCGGCTGCGGTGTGAGGCTACCCGTCGGCTGCGAGGCACTGGCTAGTAGTGGGAATAGTAGAGGCGGTGAGGCCTCCACGGCAACCTGACCCGACGCCACGGGAGGCAGGAGCATGCGGCACGACCGGCGCTGCTTTGGGCGGCTGGAGCAAGAAGACCAGAGGTTGAAGAAGCACTACGGCCGTTGGATGGACATCATACGGTCACTGGAGCTAGTAGAATCATTCATATTGACTAAGTTGACAAAGTCCTCCTTCCCCGTCAACTTAGTTGGCCCACAAGTCATCCTCCCACTATGGTGGGTCCCAGCTAGCAGGGTGGGTATTCATTTTTTGTTTGTAATAAGGAGGCACTTCCTTACGTGCGAATATATAGCAGGTGGGTCCGACATGTCGTGAGGAGCGTTTTTTCGTGAAATCTGAGAGGCCCTTCGGTGGGTCCCATTGTCGGTGGAGGAATCATTATTTTGCGTGTATGCGATCCACGGCCGATGGATGTCTTCGTTGACCACGTTGACCAGGCGGCGAGAGCACCATGGTGGTGGACGACGGCGAGGCCTAGGAAGGAACGACACGGGCCGGGAAGACTTCGGCAATGGTTGCCCATGCGATTGGGGAGTCTGAGGTTTCTTGGTCCATTTGCCATCGCGGAAAATAACAGGAGGTGTGGGTAAGTAGAGGAATGGCACGGCGACAATGAAGTAGGGTGGGGCGGTGCGGCTGTCTTGGCAAAGACACTGTCGGCCACGGGAGGCGGGAGCAGGCAGTCCCACCGGAGCTGGTTTGTGCGGCTGGAGCAAGAAGATCAGATTTTAAAGAAGCAGCACGGCCGTTGGATTAACATCCAACACTCACTGCTGCTAGAATCGTTTGTGGACTAAGTTGACAAAGCCAAAGTACACATCAACCTAGTAGACCCACAAGTCAGCCTCCAAATCTGTCTTAAACAACATACAGCCCGAAATTTCTAGCCAGATTCAAATTAATTTAAATCTAAATATACCATAATTAAATTCAATGAAATTTTACCCGCACAAAAACAATGAAATTTAAAATATCAAAATCCGAAAGAAAACAGTATTTTGAAACTATTGTCAGTTTGCTGTATTTTTTTTTCATTTTACAGCCCATTTATTATTACTTATAGCCCATTTCTTATTACTTAATTATAGCCCATTTCTTATTACTTATAGCCCATTTTCTGGGCAAAATACATCCCTCCTCGTCTTGAAAGATTTCCGGCCCAACAAGGTGTAGAAAATCCAGGAGGCCTATGTTGGTTATTCTGCAAAAAACAAAATAGATGGCTAGCCATTTTTCAGAAAGAAAAAAAACAAACTGGGCTGGTCATGTGCTAAACATATGAAATAAAAGCACAGGCTAGGCAGACCACAGGTCCACACAACCCGATTGATACCCTTCTCCGTCCCCAAAAAAAAACTACTGCGTCATGTCTTTGGGTCCCTCTTGTCATCCTCACCATGTACAGTCATCTCCTTATTCCTCTCGGTTGTTGACCATGTTGACAACAGGAGGGCGGTGCCTGCATGAGCGAACCAAGGTGGAGGGCGATGGTGAGGCCTCATCACTGAGAGCAGACGAGGCAGGGAAGATCACAACCAGCCGTGGGAGGCGGGAGTAGGCGGTCCCTTGGTGCTGGTTTAGCTTTGGCGGCTCGAGGAAGAAGAGGCGAAGAAAGCGACAGACGTTGAATGTCAATCAACGGTCAAGGTTAGCTGTCGTTTTTGACTAAGCGGACACCAAGTAGCATACTTTTTATATATAGGAAGAAAACTACGAGGAAAATGCGTTAGTGTGCCGTCCTCCTCGGAGGAACATTAGCCACATAAGTGACTAGCACCCTTGGTTTTCAACCGGCGGTCTTGGGTTGAGTCGAGGAACTCTCAATTTTGTCCTCCTTCCTTCCTCGCAAAAAGGGAAAGAAAATCAAAGACTTGGGAAGGCGTCTGAGAACAAGCTAGTGTGCCGATAAAGAGGCGTTGCGAGTTTTAGAAAAAAGAAAGGCGTGCTCACAGTGGCTGGTTCAAATCAAACCTAGACTATGACTATATATGGTGCTATGCTACTCTGCAAGTAATGAAACTGACATATCCAACATTCGCTTCTCCTCTTCTCTACTTACTGTGCCTAGCATCAAAAGCTCTGGCCGCAACAACCATGTTCGCTGGCTGCTCGTCCACCTACTCTTCAGCAGGCAACAACCAGATATGCGCCAAGTCGCCACCCGTACCATCGCTTGTGGGTCTCATCACACCCCCGCCGGCACGCGCACTGCAGCCGATTGCTCATCGCAACCCGCTGCCCTTGGTGTGGTGCCACTGCTGCAAATCACGCAGAGTCATCCGTCGCGTCTCAACCACAATCCGCAACCCTAGCCGAGTCTTCTACAAATGCCCGAATCATGGGGTAATAATATGTTTAAGTGTTGTTCTGCTGCTTTCAGTTGACGATCTTTTTAATAGTTTGGTTGATGATCTTCCAATTTGATTCGTGCAGAAAAGGGAATATTCGTGTGATTTGTATTTACGGGAAGTTCTTGATGTGGGGAATGCAACTCGCTGATTATTTGGTTAGCGAGGAATCCCAATACCAGCAGGTTGGTGTGTTGGACAAATGGCGAAGGAGCGGCGAGAAGAGGAAGATGTAGAGCGAAGGTTAAAGATCAGTTCCTCTAATCATGGCCAAGCAACAATGCTTTGGCGGCCTTGACGACAATGGGGAGATGAAAGAGCTTGTGAAGATAATGGGCAAAATCTATGTGCTCTGTAGGATGATTGTCTCTTTATTTGCGATGTATGTAGCACTTTCGTGATGTATTCGATTAGCTCGACATGAGCACTTTCTTTGAAACTAGTAATGAATGAAACACATGTAGCGAAGTGGGCGTAGTGTTGTGAACATCTAATGATTTCTATTAATGGAAATCAGGGGTATCCCTTTGCTCATATAAATAAATAAATAGCAGAGGCCCTGTCGGGTCAGCTTTGTTCTCATTCGAAGACATCGAGCAAATTGCAGTCCAACAGCAAACTATGTCATCAAATTCAAGTTTCACAGCCAAATATAAGTACAAGTAAACAACAATGTCATCACGTTTTAGTTGTCATACAATCACCAAACACAAATCAGTATACATAACAAGTGATGTTCTCACAGCAAAATACTAAACAACATGTTCATCAGGTTTCAGTTGTCATAGCAAACACAATTTCATATAGTAGATAAAAACGTCTTCTGACAGGCAAATACGACAAAAGCAATGTATTCATCATCCGCAGCAGCAGCGTCAACATCTACGCCATGTGTATCAGTCTGAATCATATTTCCCCACGGTGTCATCTTCTTCTTTGTCCTCAACGTCCTCGAACGTTGGCTTCTTCTTGATCAACTCTTGTATGTCCACAGCATGACAGACAATATTTTCGCCGGCTTCATTGACGTGATGGTTCTCAAAGATATTAGGAACATCTGTGTTATCTTGTACATCAGGAGCAGTGTAAGCATCGTCTTGTTATGCAACTTCATTAAATGAATTCCTCTACTCAAACGTTTGCAATACTCTCCAGTCATCGCTACGTGCAAATGTGTCTTCCAAGAAAAATATTTATGTTGCTTGATTTGCCAAAATAAAAGGCTCGTTAGTGCGATGCGCCGCCTTGACATTGATGGATTTGAAATAATCATCAGCTCTGGGTTTTGCAATCACGGAAAATAGGTTATACCAGCGACAACACAATGAAACCACACGATGATCCTCGGCGGAGATATCTTGCAATGAACAATGTACATTATGTTAGCATACATTTCAGTTGTCTCTTTGTCATCGTATCCGTGCTCATGATGGCACTTGTTTTGTGTCTTCTGCCTTCGTCTCGTGCAAGGGTGTTGTAGCGCACATCTCCAACAACGCAAGATTCATAATGTCTTACCGAGTATCGGGACCCATTGCTAGTGAGTAAAGGGCATCATCAACTGCTGCCCATCCTCCGCATCTTCTTAACCTATCGTTAGAAAATAGACAAGCTGATCATCTTATGTATTCAATATATTAAAAAGCGGCAGTGCACTTGAAAAGCTTACATGGTTCTTGAACCATTTCGCAAATCTGCCATAACCGGTTTGTCAATGTTTCTTGGATTTTCTTGGCGATAACTCCTCTTTGTAGATCTTTGCACAACATAGTGATCGCGTCAAACATCTAAATATATAAGATTGTGCTACAAGTTTAGTAGATTACGATGTATAAGCTGCAGTACTACACTTACTTGATATAAGTAGTATCTTAGGACAGTATTCAACACATACCAAACCATTTTGTCCAAATCTTTAGGTTTGTCCTCTTGTCAACTCTTCCCTGTAACTCGAACAGAATAATCGAAAACATTGAGCCCGGGATTGTCTTCACCCACCTCTTTGCTAAGTTGATCAGTTGTTTCAATGTATTTTGAGTAGAATGTCAACGCTTCTGTAGCAATGTAGGCCTCTGCAATGGAACCCTCGGGTCTAGCTCTGTTCCTAACATAGCCCTCGAAAGTGCCTAGCCGCCTTTCAATAGGGAACATCCAGCCATACTGTACTGGACCTCTAAGTAGTGCCTCATCAGGTAGATGAACAACCAAATGCACCATCACATCAAAGAAGGCTAGAGGATATATCTTCTCAAGGTCGCATAGGATAGTTGGTATCTTGTCTCTAAGACTCTCCAAAGCATCTATCCTGATATTTCTACTGCAGAGTTCCCTGAAGAATTGTCCCAACTCTGCAAGCTGCTCTTGTATAAGTCGAGGCGGCCCAATCCTCTAAGGATAACAGTAAAACCCTTTGAAGTAGGATGTGGCGGTCATGAGTTTTCAACCCTTGTACCTTGTTTCCATCTGCTTGACTCTCCTTTCGGGGTTGGAAGAAAATCCATATGGGAATCTCACATGTGACAGGACCTCACAGAATCCTTTTCTTTTATCTTGTCCAAGGCATTACACGGTGGTGCCATATCCGTGGTTTACCTTCATCTTGCACACGCAAATCCTTTTCGATACCCGGTGTGTCAAATCAATCCTAGATTTTAAGGTATCTTTCATCTTGCCTTCAATGTTAAGAAGTGTGCCGATAATCTTTGTCACATATATTTTTCTCGATGTGCACCACATCAAGATTATGCCGCAGATCCAAACCTTTCCAATACTCCAAGTCCCACAAAGTGGACTGCGGGTAAACAATAATCTCTCTTCTATCGTACACGCTTCCTTTTCCGCTACCATTACGGGATGGTTTCTTGGTGTAATATGCCCGACCTTCTCTAATTCCACTTGCAACTCATCGGCGGTGAGCCTCTTTGGCGCATCATGGTTTTCATGCTTTGCATTGAACACATGTCTTGGTATTTTCTAGGATGCGGCTTGTCCTTGGCAAAGAAAGCGGCGGTGTCAATGTAACAAATCTTGCTAAGTATTGCGTGTGACAAGAGATTCCTATCACAGTGAACACATGCATTGTAACCATGTGTCGTTCATACGATATAGTGCCCAAAGCTGGATAATCATGGATGCACCAAATTACAACAGACTTGAGAAAGAAATCAGTTGGTGGGCTGCTATATAGGTCTCGAGTGAGAACACCCTTCCATAGCTGTTGAAGTTCCTCCACAAGAGGCTCCATGAACAAATCAAAATCCTTTCCAGGACTTTTTGGACCTGGGATGAGCAAGGCCATCATGTAGTTTGATTCTTTCGTGCAGACATTTGGAGGCATGTTGTAAGGGATAACAAGCATTGGCCACATGCTATATGTGGCGCTCTGGTGACAAAATCGGTTAAATCCATCTGAAGCTAAGCCAAGTCTAATGTTTCTCGGGTCAGCAGCAAACTCTTTGTGTTTATCACTCAAGCTTTACCACTCACTACCATGAGATGGATGGCTCATTACATTCTGATCTTTGTACTCCTGGTTCCTAGAATGCCACAGTACATCTCTCTTGTTTCAGCATCATGAAACAACCTCTGCAATCTTGGTGTAATTGGAAAATGTCTCAGAACATTATGAGGAATCCTCTTCACAGCATCGCCATCTTTCCATCTTGATGATTTGCATTTCGGGCATTCACTTAAGTTGGCATAATCCTTCGAGCGAACACAATTATTCTTACAAACATGGATCATATCATATCCAATTCCAACTGCACGAAGGAAATTCTTCATTTTACTGTAGGTGTGTGGCAGCTCAGATGCATCTGGGAAAGATTTGCGGAAAGCAGCCAACATCGGATCGAATGATTTGTTGGTCATCCGCTCAGATGTCTTCACCTGAAGAAAGGTGACCATAGCTGAGAATACTGACAACTTATTTCCTGGGGTGACAGCAATGTTGCATTGTTCCAACATGCGGGCCCACCGTTTTTCTTCTGCAGGTGAAAGTTCACGGAATGCACGAGCATTTCGTAGCATTGTTTCAATGTTGGTCAAACTCACTAGCTCCGCCACCACGACCTCCTCCTCCTCTTCCACCTGAGCATCAGGCAGATCAAGATGGTGATCTGCTGCTTCCACGTAGTCAATAACATTGACATTCAAAGCTTCACCATGATGAACCCACCTAGTATATGTGACCATCATCCCATACAAGTTTAGATGATTTTGCACAGTTGACTAGGGTCTTGTAACTGAATTCATACAACTGCTACATGGGCAGAGCACATCTGATTCCGGACCACCGTACTCAGCTCTGATAAAGTTCATGAAGTTTTCAACCCCCTCGACATATGCAGCGGAGAATCTTTGAGCAGAAGTTATCCAAGTCCTATCCATCTGTTAGACATACAAATTAGTTCTTCTACTAGATATTACAGGAAAAACATATAAGATTTTTTATGAAGTCCAGAAAAAAAATAACTAGGTCGATGTCTAAAGCTATGGCAAGATATTTGGACGAGCAGATCTAAGTAACGAAATATATGTAAAGCTAATTCAGCAAACAGATTTGAGTGCTAAATTATGGCAGGCTGTTTCAGCAGTCAATGAGGCCGAGCACACAGCCATCAAACTATTGAAGGCCATCGCAGCAACAAAGATCGAGTATAAAACGGTGTAGAGCTATTTCACCTAGCAGATTGGCTACTAGACCATGGCAATCTACGTCACAATAAATATATGGCAGGATATTTTAGCAACTAATCGGCCTTGGCATGCCATCTCAGCTAAGTAGATTGAGTCTAGAACAGGGCAAGGAAGCTTCTTAAGCAGAGCATATTGACAGTAAACTACTTCGGCAAACAGTGAGATTAACAGCGTCTATCAGCTAACATTCAGCGCTACACCGACATGAACGGGGCCTCAGTCTAGAATGCGCGTATCGTGGGAGAAGCTGACCGCCGTGCATCTCCACATGAACGTCACCAGTGGTGGTGGTGCTGACCACCGTGCGCCTCCACAAGAACGTAGCCAGAGGTGGCGGGGCGGCTAGAGGACGGCAGTCTACGAGAGCGTACTGTGGGAGTGAGAGGATCGCCGTGCGTCCCCTCGACGTATTGGCGTGGCAGGGAAGGCGGCTTTGGCGGAGCGAATGGAGTGGAGGGGGACGGGGGAGGGGGTTTGGGGAATATTTGGTCAAAGGCGGTTGAATCGGTTGGGGAAATTTTTTGTGTGTGTGTGTGTGGGGGGGGTTGCGGTGGGCGGGGAGTTTGGCTCATGGTCGGTTTCTCCAAGTGCAGCCCCCGTGTAAGTGAAGAGGCAAGCAAGCGTTGCTCGCTTTGCGTGAGCCGTGTGCGGGGCCCGAGCGTGTGTGGGTGCAATGCAACCGCGACAGTAGTGCTGTGAGTGTACCACCTTTTTTCCTTTTAAACTAGGTGCTTCGCCCCCTCAAAAAAAATTTGTTGCTTCGCGCGATCCATTGATACTACTACTAGTAATCCGGTAATCCCGACTAAAATGGCGGGGCCGGGTCTTTTCCCGCGCGATATGCTGGGAGGTTGGCTTAGTTGGGTTTTTTTAGATTTGTCTCGGTTCAATAAAAAGCAGTGTTGGTGATGATGGTGTGCCTGTCATCCTGCAATATAGGCTGTCCGATCTATATCTAACGGATAGGAAGGAAACTGTGACAATTTACCCGCACTCCTCTCCACATTTGCGGATAAGGCTTTCCCTTGTTCATCCTTTTCTCCCACAAGGTCTTGATCTTCCGTGCAATGCACGGGCATCTTGCTAGTACTCCTACAATATGTATATTATTGTGAAAGTTCATATACACCGGCCGAGATTAATGCAAACACGGCAGATTTTTATTACATTTTGAACTTTTATAAGACAGAAAAATAAAAGAAAGCCGACCCTAAACCTATTCTACGGCGGCGACCGATGTCCTCCATCTACGATCTCTATGTACGGGGGTGGGGTTCAAGACCCGTGAAGTGAAGGTGCGGTCTCCGACGAGGAAGAGTAGAACACGGGGTACGGAACGACTAGTTGGCACACCATGCCCTGCCACCTCCCATGCCCTACTCATCCTCGGAGGAGTCCCCGACCTCGGCAGTGCCGGACATTGGACGGCAGTAAGTAGGACGCGTGGCTGACGGTGCTCCCGTCGTCTGCCGCCAGCGTGGCCACCGCTTGTGCGTCGCGTCCGCGTCCGGCTACGCCGCTATTGCATCGTGAGAGGCGACTTGAGCGAGGGAGGCGACCTCGAGCTTCATCCCTGAAGACAAGCTCTCCCGCAGAGCGTTCACACTTGCGGTCATGGCGGATGTGGTGCCAGGTAGGAGGACGATGCGCTATGGTGTGGAGGTTAGCTGGGCGTTGCCGCTTTAAGTAGCACATTCCGGTGAGGCCAAGCGTCTGGGTGCATCATTAAGTCGCCGGAGTTGGTTCCTCGGGCACCGAGCCTCCTAACAACGACATACGAATGGACGGCATGAATGCGGGTAGCTGGCGCCGGCTGGGAATGCACCTCGTGACGGCGCGAGGGATGAGGGCTTTGGTGTGCCAGGGTAGTCAGCTGCGGTCGTGGCAACATTGGAGATGCCCTTTTCTCAAATACGATCCCCACATGTCATTGAAAAAGCAAGACGACCCGGCATGGTCTCAGGTCTAGAGGATGCAGTTGGCCGCGCTACACCACCCCGCGGACGCGTCGCGGCGCCCCGTGCATCCTCGACGAGCCGGGTGTTGGGGTGTGTTTGGATTGTGGCCAAAGTGCACCTTACCAAAATTTTGTTCATGACCCAAAGATTGGTCTTTGTTTGGATGGTTGCCATTTTTTTGGCATGCCAATGAACTCTAGCCAACTCTAGTTCATTTTTCTTGCCAATGTTGGCCAAATCATGGGCAACCAATACCTCAACCAAAATTTTCGTCATGACCCAAAGATTGGTCTTTGTTTGGATGGTTGCCATTTCTTTGGCATGCCAATGAACTCTAGCCAACTCTAGTTCATTTTTCTTGCCAATGTCGGCCAAATCATGGGCAACCAATACCTCAACCAAAATTTTGGTCATGACCCGAAGATTGGTCTTTGTTTGGATGGTTGCCATTTCTTTGGCATGCCAATGAACTCTAGCCAACTCTAGTTCATTTTTCTTGCCAATGTCGGCCAAATCATGGGCAACCAATACCTCAACCAAAATTTTGGCTACCCAATGCTTTGTTGGGGCAACCTTGGGCACAAACCAAACATACCGTTGGTCGTGCCACAGCACTAACGCCACCCTCGGCACAGTGAAACCGACCGTGTCTAGCGACGATATGGCGTGTAAGCTCACGCTGATCGCCGTGTCCAGAGGCGGTGCTGGAGCTGTGCCCCGTTGTTGGCCCCAATGACCCACATGAATGGTTGTCGGTGGCGAGGAGGTCGTGGGCCAGCTCCTCCATTGGACTAGTCTGCGCTACGTCGTCCCGACGGGTGTGCCCCACATGTCGGTTTCCCTGTTTTCCCGGCCATATTCGAGCGTCAGTGCTCCGCGTTGCGCATTAGGCCTTTCACTATGTAGGCCAAGCGAGACAACTTATTGTTTATTTGAGCCGTTCAAGTGTAATCATGTGGCGTTTGCTTATTTCTCATTCCTCTCCAACCCTCTTCTCCATCGATCATGTCGCCCTCCAGTCGAGTCCATCCTCCCGCATGCCTCATTTGAACATTCCACCGAGTATCATTAGCATGTACCCACCTAGTCCTCTTTCAATAGATCTCGGACCCGAGATGAAATCGAGAGGAGCGAGTGGGGGCACATGATACCTAAGGCGGATTCAAAATTTTGAACCGGTGATCGTAGCATCCGCAAATCATATATAAAGGGTATTCAATGTTTGTTTCGTTTTTGGACGTACAATATACTCCCTCCTATCCTTTCTACTTTACATATAAGTTTTATGTGTAGTCAAAGTATCTCTACTATGATAAAAAAGGTATCAACATTCAACAACGCCCAATCAATATTGTTAGATTCGTACGTACTCCTAGATTTGTACTCGAGATGGTGTCCAATTTGACTATTGACAAGATTAATAGTACATGAGATGTATAATGTGAAAATTATATCATTGGAAACTCCTTTCACATACGAAATTGACCGTATGCTTTGTGTAAGTTGCATGTCATATATTATTACTCTAACATTTGGTCAAAGTTAGCCTCGAAAAACGCATTAGACCCTGTATGCTTTGTGTAAGTTGCATGTCATATATTGTTACTCTAACATTTGTGTAAGTTGCATGTCATATATTATTACTCTAACATTTGGTCAAAGTAGTATAGTGGAAGTGGATCCTCGGCGAGGTATCCTGCCTTACCCTCCCTTTCGGTCACTTCTGGCGGACCCCATGCTTGCTAGGCCCGCATGTCGGTTACTCAATGGGTTCGACCACGTCGAGGATCCTCATCCGTAGTATACTCCCTCTGTTTTATTTACTCCGCATAAAATAGAGGAGTGGTGGTATAACAAATACGCAGGCGGGGAGGGGGCGTCGGTTTGCTCTCAATTGCGGTCCCTGGCGGCAAAACGCAAAGGCAAGCGTGTTCCATTCGGTGGCGGCGTGGAGGTCCAGCGTGCGGGCTGCAATGCGAACGCGACAAGAGCGATGTCTGATCAAAACTGATTGACGGTCGTCACCGAACCACTATTCACACCGAACCTTGTTGCTCGGCCTCGCCAGCCACTCGCCCTAAAACCACACCAAATCTCAGCCCATTCCCCACCTTTCGATCCCTAGCCGCATCAAGCGTCCCCTAGTTTGCCGGAAAGCCATGGTGCGCCGCAAGATCACTTACTACAATATCTCGATGCGGGCGCCCGCGCGAAATCATGGCGGCGGTCGGCGCCACAGACCTCCGTTCCCAAGCTCGCTTTGCGGCGGGCCAATCCCTGAGTTCTTTGGAGCCAAGCTACAAGGAGGAGGAAGCCGATCCAGTGTTCACTGTGGAGGTCGGGGCGCAGAAGGCCCCTGATGGGTATGAGACCATGGACGTCGACTTCGTGTCGGCGTCCGAGTCTCCCATGGTGCAGGCGGACTAGCGGTTCAACATGGCAATACTAAAGGAGGACCGGGAGGCAGAGGCTCAACTCGACGCGGAGCGCGCGCATGCCGCTGCCATCGAGGCTTTCCTGCAGGCGGAACCGGATGTCGTGGATGTGAATCGGGCGGCAGAGGCTCAACTTGAGGCGGTGCGCGCGGATGCCGCTGCCATCGAGGCCCTCCTACAGGTGGAACCGGACGTCCTGGACATGAACCGGGTGGCAGAGGCTCGACTCGACGTAGAGTGCGCGGATGCCGCTCTCATTGACGCCCTCCTACAGGCGGAACCAGAAGTCCTGGACTTGAACCGGGCGGCGGAGGCTCGACTCAACGCGGAGCGCGCGGATTCTTCTGCCATCGAGGCCCTCCTGCAGGCGGAACCGGACGTCGTCAACTTGAACCGGGCTGTGCTCTTGCCCGTGCAGAGCGCCCGCACGCTCCGCTTGAATGATTAGCTGGAGGCTGAGGACAACCACGATGCGGAGACACACGTCGGCAGCGACGGCTGGTTCGCGCCGGCAGCCAAAGACGACGAGGCCGTCTCTTTCCGCGAGCAGTGATAGTTTTTCTTTATGTTGTTGTTTTCATGGATCTTTTGCTGTGTATTAACATACTATATTTTTTATGCAAGTCGCCTGACTTGGGTCAATCTAACATATCAGGCGGTTGGATGAATATCCTACGTCTCCTAACCCTTCTTTCCTTCTTCCTCACCTCTTCTTCTTCCCCAATAGACCACCGCACGGGCCATACGGATACTCCCCAACATGCGGTTGGATAAACATACTCTATGAACGAAAATTATGTGTCAGCAATAGGATGGCCGAGTTTGGTTTGTTCACATGCGACAACACGTGTCAGTGAGGGTGCATTCCCTTGGTTGGGTTTGCGGCATGCGGGGAGCGATCGTGTGAGGGTGCAAGGCGACGCGGCATGCAGAGCCACGTGTGAGAGTGCGGTGCGACCATGACAGCCGTCTTGTAAGTGTACCTCCTTCTCATTTTGAAAACTTTAGGCAAGCTTGGCAAAATGTGTGGCGAAGTTTGGCAATGCAAGGCCTAGACCCAAAGCAGGATAAATGCGTACGTACTAGGAGTACTAGTGTTAAAAAAGAAAGGCGGGGTTTTCCTTCACGGGATTTAATCGATACAAATCCTTGTTTCACATGTCAATTAATGCGTATTTTTTTCTCAAAAGCCCAAAGAGCTAACCATCTCACTCCTCATCGCTTGATTAATGCAGCGCCATGCAAACCAACCTTCTCACTTCCGCATGCATGCAGGGGATATTAATGTCCTTGGTTGCTAACCCCATTAATTTTGCCTCGATTAGTGTTAGTGGCCCTTTGCAAATTGTAATTTTGATATACTGGCCTTGTGTACAAAAAAATAGAGGTAGTAATTATATTTGACTTCCTTCCCCATTGCGGTGACGTCAACGATATTTTTTTTTGTGGTTTGGCAAAGTGCGTTCGACGGAGAACACCATTGAGGGAGACCACGGTAAGTCGTTCGCAAGTGCCGCCTGCAAGCCGAGACAACCGCCTTATTTGCATCCAGGAAGTCCTTTACTAGTGCGGTGAGATGGTTTCTCGAAGAAGACGATGGAGAAGCGGAGTCAGTGAAGAGTGAAATGATGGTTGCTTCGTCCGTGCTTTGTGATTTGACGCCTCACTGCTTTGTGATTTGTGATAGAAGGGATAGGGGAGTAGACTCTATGCTCTATACTGTACTACATGCGTCCAAGCATGGGATAAAGAGGAGAGACATTGCATTTTTCTATTCCTTCAATCAATCAATCAGGGAGCTTTGGTTCCATATTTTTGGCTTTGGCAACACCGTCCACAATGGTTCCCATGATGCCAAAAGCTATTTTCACATTTGGCTACACATTGTGGATGCCCTTAACCGTACCACTTGGTTTTGCTCCTGTGTGCTATCTATACAAATCTCAATTATATTGATCTAAAAAATTATAGAATCAAGATTAGTAAAAAGGAGGTGATTTTGCCGCGTGGATGGCGGGGGAGGTTTCTTATTTTCGGAGGACGTTGTCCTGGCGGTTTGCTAACATGCGGTCCCACGTGTCAGTGCTTTACCAAGCTAATCCGCGTCCCACATGAGGCAGAACAACGGCAGAAGCAACACGTGGTTAAGTTGAAGAAGATGAGGGAGAAGCGGATTCAGCAATGAGTGAAATGATGCTTGCTTCGTCCCTCCAACTTCTTTTTTTAGCATTATTACTTTGTCCCTCCAACTTAACTGCGGGAAAGGTGCAGCTTTGTGATTTGACACCTCATTACTACGCTGGCGCCATGACTGGGGTCCTTCACCCCGGCTGCTCTGCACTGTATTCCGGTATGGCACGTGGACCCGGTAGCTTGATGTCCCACATGTCGGCGAAAGGGACTAGAAGATTTATGAAAGCAAGCGCTCCACTCTTACGACGGAGGAGTAGACGACACGACGACCCAATGAATTGTCACTTGTACTGTATAGTACTATAGTTTTCTTGTTTATACGATCCATCGATACAAACCCGATTAAACAGGAAAGGCGGGATTTTTCCAGCGGTAGATAATCTTGGCCATACATGTCAAAGGCAATTTTAATGTATGCAAACTGAACAATTATAAGTAACAATATGATATCTAGTAAAACTAAAAACACATATGATTTATTGTGTTAGAGTGTAGTAGTAGTCTTGTATTGCATAGTTGTTAGATGTAACATGCGAGAGCGTGTAGAGATGTAGTTTTGGAGGGCCTATAGAGAGAAAAGCGTATCGGTCACGAACTTGAGAATAAGCTGATTACGGTCACTATATCGTTTTGCGGTGATTATCCGGTCACTTGCTCACAGTTCGACATCGGATTGCACTCTGTTGACCGGCCAAATAGTGCGCATGGCGCCATGTTGACTAGTTAAATTGACCATGTTCCTTGTGGGTCCCACTGTCGATTCGCATAGGGAAAAGGTCGGATAAACACAAATTCTGCTTGGTAGCGATAAGGCTCCAAACTGTGCGCGGGAATCACTGGTTGTGTATGTGTCTGTTTGGGCCTGATGTGTGCGCATGCACGTTCAGGTTAAGCACTTGAACGTGAGAGTGTGTGTTGGTCGTGTGGTGTACTGGTGTGTGCATGCATGCGTGCATGTGTGCGTGTGAGTGTTGCGTGCGTGCGTGGCTGCGTGTGTACGTGTGAGTGTTGCGTGCGTGCGTGGGTGCATGTGTTTGTGTGAGTGTTGCGTGGATGCAGTTCGTGTGCATGCGTGTGTGTGTGTATAATCACCAGACCAGCTCCTGTGTGTTAAAACAGACGGCTCAGCATACCAATACAAGGCCACCTTGTCCGCTGTGCCCGTGGTCATGACTTCGAACCACCGTCAAAATATTTTTTTGTCGTTTGTTTTCATTCTTACTAGCAAGATGCCCGTGCGTTGCACGTAACATCAAGATGCATTTGTATGACTTGTTTATCTTGTGAGAGAAAAGGATGAGCGAGGAAGGCCTTATTTGCAAATGTGGAGAGGTGTGTGGGTACCTTTTTGCAAAATTGCCATATTTTCTTTCCTATTAAATCGGATATAAATCGGACTGACCTATATTGCAGGATGGCGGGCACACCATCATCACCAACTCTGTTTTTTATAAGAGTGTATTTTATGTATTTTATAAGAGTGTAGATGTAGAGTAGATACAAGTCGGCGGTGGGCACGATGGTAGTGAGATAATGTGATGCAACACTAGAGGTGCCACGTGTAGCGTTTAAGCTGGTCAACTAGTCATGTCATGAGCAAATCTGAGTTATGCGGTGAGCCCGTGTTGTATAATAACCACTAATCGTGGCGGTGACCATCATGAGTGGATTATGAAGTCCAATGTATGTATCGTGCTTTCGCTTCAAATACAATGATCGTCATTGCATATATCGCGAGAGAAAGATGAAACAGCGTGAATTTTACGGGGCTTACTTTTAGAGGACCTAGAGATAGTTTTGTGTGCATACGTGAAAGGCGTCTGAGGGGGTGGTATGCGATGGAGAGAGAGATGCTCTTCGTTTCTCTTTATTATGACTAAGGGGGTGTTTGTTTCCAGGGACTTTTTGGTGTAAGGACTAAAAAGGTCCCTCTTAGAGACTTTTTAACCAAACAGGAGGGACTACTAGGGACTAAAAGTTGCTTTTTGAGACTAAATAAAGAAGACTCTCAAGGAGAGTCTTTTTGGGACTTTTTAGGACTTTTCCAACAATGCCCCTCCCTGCACCCATTGCACCGCTGCCCCATGGTGTTGTTTGGTTGTTATTTTTCTGTATACTAGGGGTAACATGGTCATTTAATAACCTCTAGGAAGGGACTAGGGACTTTTTAGTCCTTGAAAACAAACAGGGAAGGACTTTTTAGGGACTAGAGACTTTTTAGTTGGGACTAGAAAAAGTCCTAGGACTTATGAACCAAACAGGGCCTAACTTTGTATATAGTATACAAATATACAAATTCACAGTGCAGAATAAATATCATTGTGGGCACCATGCAATGCAAATTAGCGTTCGTACTCCTCCATACAACTTTGTAATGTTGTATATATGTAGAAACTCTGAAATAATTTTTTGGCCACACTTTATTCAAAAGGAATGTTGTATGCAAAATAAACGTGAAGAGAGGGATTTTTAGATCAATTGGGTACGTGATGTAACATGTGTGAATGTGTAGTTGATGCATTTGGCGGGGCCTAGAGAGGTATGTGTGTGTATTACATATTGAGAGAGGCATGGATAGAGGGCCGACAGGCGTGGGGACGAGATAGCACGAGAAATGAGAGTGGTCTAGAGAGAGAGAGCGAATATGGCGTCACGACAAGAGAATCCATTCCCTTGAGTGTGTATATGCAAGGGGAGGAATAGAGGCACCAGGAGAAATTTTACGGGTGTGTGGTGTTTGTGTTGGTATGTGTGGGTGTGAGAAGATAATGAGACGTGGGGGCAGAGGGTGTGTCACCGCGTGAGGTCCAGTGGGTCGAGATGAGGCCCTTCGTTTGGTTCCGTCCTGCGCCATATTGGTCGGCCCATGACATATTTAGGAAGACCCATGGATGACTAGTCGTACAAGACAAAGATAGCAGAATTGTGAAGGACTCTGTGTCCATTGACAAAGCCGGCTAGGATTTGTAACCCTAGGTTCTCGGACTAAGGTAATCCCTTTATCTCTGATATTACTATTCATCCAACCTAACTTTAAGGGGCATCCTACAGAATGCTCTGCTAGAATCATACTCGTCGATTAGGAAGAGAGGTGTGAGATAATGCGTGAGAGACAGGCGTAAAGATAATGTGCGTACATGAGACACATAGGCAGGTCCATGTATATAGAAAGGGTCGATGAGGATAGTGCGTGTGTATGTTTGCGAGAGGAAGAGTGCTTGTGATAAAGGTTAGTGAAAACAGTTGTAAATGGTTACGAGAGGGAGGGAGGGTTATATCTAGAGCATGTGTGCGAGAAAGACACCTCGGGAGAGAGTGTGTGAGCATGTGTGAGAGACCACCGATGGAGAGTGAAACTACATGTAAAAGGCTGCTCTACACATTGATTAAAGATATAAATTGTATCCAAATATTAGGATGGGATCATGATATTTGCAATTCACGTAAGGAGCGGTCATTGATCCATCAGACATCTAGATTCTATCGAATTTGAGCATGTCTATGTTATTATTTGACACAATTGATCCACATAGTTAGTATTTTGAACTCCAGATGCATCGCTTTAGCAATCGAAGATAAACGTGAGTATAGTTCATGTTGTGTGTGTAAAGCACATTATACATACGAAAGTTACACAATGGACATTATAAATAGCTACCTATGAACTAACATACATTTGAATTCAACTTAAGGTGGTTTAAGAAAATCGAATTCAACATGAAGTCCATTCAATTATTTGAATTTGATATCATGGCATTTGTAAACCATACCTAAATTATGGGGGCACCAATCTTTGCTCTGATTTTGTACATAATAGCATATGTAGTCGTGTACAAAATAGATTCAAATTTAGCTCCTCCATTCCAAAATAATCGTAGTTATAAGATTTTCAAGTGTCAAAATTTCAAAAAGAAGCGGATAATTTAATGAGGTTTTCAAACATACAAGGTCAAATATAACGTTGTCTATTTAGGTCAATCCTCATAGTTCAAGAGTACTCTAAGCGTGAATGCTTGTGTTTCAAAATTTGAGCGAAGCGCCAAAGAGCCTCTACTACTTGAAACCGCGTGAGACCAATGTTTGGTAGTACAAGGAAATTACTTTTCTAATAACTCCGACCGTGAAACCTACCGGCCCGGCGTCCAAAGGTCTAAGCAGGGGTAGGTTTGTAGCTTCATCTAGATGCCACATAACCGCCTCCAAAAACATTCATACACAATGGCCACCTAAGCACACATGCTTGTGGCGAAATCGCTCCACCCACTATTTGGGACACAGGATTACCATCCTACCCCGACCATGATGAGGTCCAAAATTTAAGAGGGGGCAAAGTTTGTACTTTCCCAAATTTCAAACAAGCGTCCCACCTTACATTCAAAAAGCCAAAAACAAGCGAGTCCCAGCCGAAACATGGTTCCCCCCACCCGTCCAATTCCCCATTCGTACTCCATGGGTGCCAAAACTACCTCTCCACCAGCCGCAAAACCCCGACGTCCTCCGTCCGCCACCGCATCCAACCCATCAACCGCCGCCCTCCTCCATCACGCCGGAGCCGATACCTCGACGTCGTCGTCCACCGCAACCTCAACCGCAACGCCCTCCACGGCTAGTAGTTGAAGCCAAGGCCGAGCCGTCCGTACCCGAGCCAGTTCAACCACGCCATCCTGCGCCTCACCGCTTCCGCTCCAACTTCGCCACCCTCCACCGCACCGGAGCTGTTCCTGCTACGCCGTCCTTCGCCGCCTCGGATCTGCTTCCCCTCCGCCGACATACGGCCACGGCAACACAGTCAACAATTTGGCCATGGGTTCGTCCAAGCCTGCACCCTCCAGAACATCGGTTTCCCCGGTAAAAAGAAGAAGATCGGCGCGACATGTGGAGGTGACCACACCGGCAACCGAAGAAGGTACTCCTCTTCCCTTATTCGTGCAAATCTTACGTCTCTGCTTGCACGGTATTCATCCCACAGAAGACACTAGTTGACCGCTTCTTCTTGATACTAGATGTTCCTAGTAACTCGTGATGCACAAGGTTTCTCCTCATATACTATTTCACCTTAGCTAGAGGTCCGTCGCCCCCCTCAATTTCAATTTGTGGCGAGTTGATTCGCAATTAACAGAAGCATTCCCCGGCGTAACAGGCGCTAGTACGACTATTACACCGGGGAAGCAGTGCCTTGGTGTTTATCTTAGGGGCGTGTGCGCCTAGATCTACTGGCGCCCGATCTCGAGGTCGGCCGGGATTGAAGGGATGGCCTCGGGGCGCTGCCAAGCACGGCGGTGGTGTGAGGTCGATGGGAGGGCGGGGCGGCGGAGGTAGGGGTCTGGGCCGGTGGTCATTGGCGGTTCGAGAAAGATCGTCAACAGTGACTGGCGGGAGGTAGACGAAGGCCATCTGCCCGTTCCTTATAGATCTGATGGTTCATTAAAAAAAATCCACTAACCTATTTATTTTCAGTCGACTGTTATCTTAGATATGACCACATGTGGTGGTGTGCTGGAGGAGTACCTGCATTTCCTGTGCTCATATATTACAAAATCATACGGAGTAGAATCTAATTTTGTTTGCCATGCAATGTTGTAGAGCTATCATATGTCTCCTGTCATTTATTTTCAGCCACCTGCTATCTGCTACTTTTACAGTGCACTAGTTCTGCACACACTTCACCCATACTCTCACTATTGTGTTTTTATGCAAGGGTATTACAGAGTCTGCCTAGAGAGAAGCAAAAAAGAAAAGAGACAAGTCGTGCGACTTTCTCGTGGCTAGGCACGACACGTTCTAACGTTCTAAAGGGTGCGATGTCACAGATGGAGCGGTGGCGTAGCTCTGGAGTTGATGACCTCGCTCGCAATGAACCACCATCCCAGGTGCTTGCTTTAACTTCGCGGTGTCATATGTGGTTGCATGTTCCATATTGTAGGATCGTTGAAGGCAAGAGTGTCTAGAAGGGGGGGGGGTTAGACAACTCGACAAGATAAAAGATTATGCCTTTTGATTAACATAGGTTCATAGCAAATTCACAATGAAGAACAAGTCAAGCATCATGCAAACAAGTCGAGCAACATACTAAGCATGCAATTCTAGAGTATAGGGCAGCGGAAAGTAAATTGCATGAATAGTAAATGAGAGATTGTGAAGAGCAAGCGCAATGGAGACACGGAGATTTTTCTCGTGGTTCCGATAGGTGGTGCTATCGTCAATCCACGTTGATGGAGACTTCAACCCACGGAGGGTAACGCTGCCATGTGAGTCCACGGAGGGCTCCACCCACGAAGGGTCCACGAAGAAGCAACCTTGTCTATGCCATCATGGCTTCGTCCACGGAGGACTAGCCTTACTCGGGGTAGATCTTCACGAAGTAGGCGATCTCCTTGCCCTTACAAACTCCTTGGTTCAACTCCACATCATGACGGAGGCTCCCAAGCGACACCTAACCAATCTAGGAGGCACCACCCTCCAAAAGGTAATAGATGGGGTTGGTGATGATGAACTCCTTGCTCTTGTGCTTCAAATGATAATCTCCCCAACACTCAACTCTCCTCACCGATTTGGCTGTGGTGGAAGAAGAGATTGAGTGGAAAGCAACTTGGAAAGACTAGAAATCAAGTTTCATATGGTGGGAGTGGAGCAACTTGATCTCAACACAAGGGTAGGTAGTTTTCTTCTCGAAATGTAAGGTAGGAGTGGTAGTTCTTTCGATGGCTCTCTCCACGAATGAAGAGGAGGTGGAGGGTATTTATAGCCTCCACACAAAATCCAACCGTTACACACATTTGACCAATCTCGGTCGGACCGAAGTTGACAACTCGGTCGGACCGAAAGTTCAAATCTTGTGAGCGTTGGGATTTTCGTGGGACCGAAAATACAATCTCGGTTAGACCGATTCTTCCAAAGTCTAGGGTTTGCCAATCTCGGTGGGACCGACTTTCTCATCTCGGTGGCACCGATTTGAGTCTGAAGATTCTGAAGCTTGGCAACACCAATTTCGAATGACCGAGTTTGGAATCGGAAAATCCGAGATTCTTAGGGTTTGGCTATATGGTGAGGTGGTTCATCTCGGTGTGGTGAGTTTGCAATCGGTGGGACCGAGATTACTTATGGGTTTATGTTGGAATGAAAGATTGCTGATAGTTTGAGAGATAAATCACTAAGCACTTAGAGCAACCAGATCATCATCATAACCTCATCCCTTTTAATAGTATTGGCTTTCCTATGGACTCAATGTGATCTTGGATCACTTAAACAAAAAGTGGAGTCTTGAGCTTTTGCCAATGTTTTCCTTAGCATTTTAGGGGTTCACCTCTCTAGTCCTTTTGCCATGCGAGTGATTGACTTTCTGAAACATACTTGTTAAAAGCATTAGTCCAACCACAAAGTATGTTGTCAATAATTACCAAAACCACCTAGGAGCAAATGTGCTTTCAATCTCCCCTTTTGGTAATTGATGGCAACACACGAAAAAAGATATCAAAGCTTCTTGAAAGAAAGACAGGTTTAACATTAAAGCTTTGACAAACATGTAGTACACAAGCTCCCCTACAAGTGTGCAAGATTTTAGATTTTGGTTTTGGACTACCACAAGCACACATGAGAGAAAAGCAAGATGTCTGCATGCAGCTTGGCTATATGCATCGAGAGCAGATGAGGGTAAATGAGAGAAGATACATATGTGCATGGTGATTTCTTGCAAACAAGTATTCACAAGCAAGTCACCATCATGCACATTCTGCACGATGCATATACTTACCTTGAAGTTCCTTGGTGATGTACCTGAAGAAATAAACTTGGGAAAACACGGTTAGATAACACAAGAGTAGTTCTTCAACCAACAGCAAGAACATCAAGAGTACCAAGCCAGGGATGACATGTATAAAGAGTGTCTCATGATGAGCACTAGCTTGAATCAGCCAACATGTCTCCCAAGACTAAAAGATTTTCAATGAGCTCTGAGAGATTTTGCTTTTCATAAAATACCAATTGTGATCTTTTAAGATACCAATTGTATAAGATACCAATTGTACTTTTCAGAAGATACCAAGGGTGAGAGCAAGAGAAGCAAAAACAGGAGAATAATGCCAAAAGTATGATCACAGTGAAATATATGGCAAAGCTTTGATGTGATCCTCTCCCCCTTAAGGTAAGGATGTTTTTCTTCCTTTAAGATATCTTTTCTCCCCTTATCCCCAATCTTCCCTTTAAGTTCTCCAGCTCCCCCTAAATCTTCTCCCCCTTTGACATCAAGTGCCGAAAAGGACAGTAAACCAGGAGGGGCAGGAAAGATGGAAGGAAAGAAATGGGTTCATTAAGAATCACAACTGAGCAAATTAAGTATGTAGAATGTAAATCATTTAGGTGAGCTGTTGAAGATGATATCCTAGTGAATATAAATCGGTGACACCGAATTAATATGAATCGGTGAGTCCGAAAGTCAGAGACTTAGGGCAGATCCCTTTTTCGGTCAGACCGAAATGGTTGAATCGGTGACTCCGAATTTAATTCCAAAGAAATACAGAAATAAGTCAGCTCACTTTGCAATAAATGTTTCAGAAGATTTGCAATGAATTTGTAAATGATTTTCAGGGAATTTATCAGAGCTAAAGGATATACACAAGAACAGAAGAAACAGAAATGAAAAAGGTTGCTAGATGAAGGTTTTTTTTTTTAAATAAGCAAGGAAACTCAATGAGAGAGCATAAGAGAAAAACAGAAAACTCCAAAACATATGTACTTCATCTAGATAGGGGTCGGCGACAAAGTCACCTATGTTTGAGTATATTGACTTAGGAGTCAAATGAGAACATTTGATCATAGGTCATACTCATCGTTTAAGCTCAAAATGGGGTTACCATTTTTCGATTAAGCATTTGATGTGATCACATCTTTTGAAGCTGCTTGTACTCATGTCTTTGAGCAAAGCTTTTTCAAGATGTGAAAGACATACCTTGGCCTTGTTGTTGCTTGTTCTCATGTAGGTGAACTTGATGTTGATGCTCATAGGATGTGAAGTTGGAGCACCATTTTCAAGTGTGTAGTTCATCTTCCTACATGGGTTAGGCAAGCAAGGAAATACTCAAGAATATCCAATATGACATGAGTGTAGTACTAGAAGTATATGGTGTCAAAAGGATATGTGGAATTTTGTTCCTTGAACTCAACATCCCAAAGGGCTAGATACTTGGTCAATGACAAGATTACTCATGATTTGAGTGAGTGTGTTAATCTTGTAGAATGTAGACCATCCAAGTACCTGCAAGGAGTTAGATGCAATACAAGGGGGCAAATGTGTCCAAGACATATGATCATCATCATAAGAGAAATATCAAGGATTAGTCAATTAGGCTCATGCCTTGCATGCATCAATGGAGTTTTCACTCCAAGTTTGAAGCATCAATGATGTTCAACTCACTCCTCAGCGACAAAACACTTTCTCATCAAGTGGTTTTGTGAAGATATCTGCAAGCTGTTTGTCGATCGAACATGCTTAAGATCAATGTCACCCTTAGCAATATGATCACGAATAAAATGGTGACGAACTTCAATGTGTTTCGTGCGAGAGTGTTGCACAGATTGTGTCCAATCTTAATTGCACTCTCGTTGTCACAAAGCAACGGAACATGTCTCGCATGTATCCCATAGTCCTTAAGCATTTGTTTCATCCATAGCAACCGAGCACAACACGAACCAGCAGCAATATATTACCTTCTGCGATTGATAACGATATTGAGTTTTGTTTCTTGGATGACCAAGATACAAGGGATCGACCGAGAAATTGACATGTACCGAAGTTGACTTTCTATCTATCTTGTCTCGGCATAGTCCGAGTCGGAATAGCCAACAAGATCGAAAGAGGCCCTCTTAGGATACCAAATGCCAAAGTTAGGTGTGTGTATCAAATATCTCACAATTCTTTTAACAGCTTTAAGATGACATTCTTTAGGAGCAGCTTGATATCGAGCACACATGCATACACTCAGCATAATATCAGGACGAGAAGCACAGAGATATAGTAGAGAACCAATCATGGATCGATATACCTTTTGATCAACAGGTTCTCCATCTTTAGTCAAATCATTATGTCCATTAGTAGGCATGGGGGTTCTCATACCTTTGCTCTCTTGCATGTTGAACTTCTTGAAGAGATCCTTAGTGTACTTAGTTTGTGAGACAAAAGTACCCTCCTTAGATTGCTTGATTTGCAACCCAAGGAAGAACTTGAGTTCACTCATCATGGACATCTCATACTTCTCTGACATAAGCTTCCCAAACTTCTCACTAAAATCAGGGTTAGTTGATCCAAAGATAATATCATCGACATATATTTGGCACACAAATAGTTCACCGTCAACTCTTTTTGTGAATAGCGTTGAGTCAATTTTACCAATTTCAAACCCTTTTTCAAGAAGAAAGCTAGTCAACATTTGTACCAAGCTCTAGGGGCTTGTTTAAGACCATAAAGAGCTTTGTGCAATTTATAAACATGATTAGGCTTTTTAGGATTCACAAACCCGGGAGGTTGTTTCACAAATACTTCCTCCTCAATTTCACCATTCAGAAAAGCACTTTTAATGTCCATTTGATAGAGAGTAATGTTATGGTGGTTGGCATAAGCAAGAAGAATGCGAATGGACTCAAGTCTAGCAACGGGGGCATAGGTCTCACCATAGTCCATACCTTCGACTTGTGTGTAACCTTGTGCTACGAGATGAGCCTTGTTGCGGATGACTTGTCCATCTTCATCTTGCTTGTTCCGAAACACCCATTTGGTTCCAATGACGTTTTGGTCATCATTGGGCTTCTCTACCAAAGACCAAACGTTGTTCCTCTCGAAGTTGTGCAGCTCTTCATGCATAGCGTTCACCCAATCCGGGTCTTCAAGCGCTTCTTCTACCTTCATAGGTTCAAGACTTGAAATAAATGAGTAATGCTCACAAAAGTTAGCTAAACGAGTTTTAGAGCGAGTGATTCTTCCGGAGTCGATGTCATTCATCATATGTTCCACGGGATGGTCCTTCTTGACTCTTTCTCGAACTCGGGATAGCTTTTGTCGTGGTCGTGGCTGAGCTTCCTCATCATCCTCATCTTCTTCTTCATCTGTGTTGTTGGTGTTGTCTTGAGGTGGTGGAGAAGGAGGTTGTGGTGGATCTTCTTGTCGCACTTCCTCATCTTGGTGAGTTCCACTTGTGGAAGCCTCCATGTTGCCTTGAGGTTCACCTTGCCGTGAGGTAGGGGCTCCACATATGTAGATGAGGTACTCTCCTTCACTTCCATGGGACGAATCTTTCCAATGGATAAATCTTGAATAGCTTCGATGGGTCCTTGTCTCCTACATCAATAGGCATTTGCTCTACTTGCGAGCCATTAGATTCATCAAACTTCACATCTACCGTCTCTTCAACCTTTGGGTGAAATTATTGTAACACGGTAGGTGTGAGAGTTTGATCCATAACCGAGGAAAAAGCCTTCATGAGTTTTAGGAGCAAATTTAGACCGACGATGCTTATCAAGAATATAGCATTTTGAACCAAAGACACGAAAATATCCCACTTGGGGTTTGTTACCCGTAAGGAGCTCGTATGAAGTCTTGCCGAGAAGCTTGTGAAGATAAAGTCTGTTGATGGCATGACAAGCTGTCTCAACGGCTTCACCCCAAAAGTGTTTTGGTGTCTTGTATTCATCAAGCATTGTCCTCGCCATCTCAATGAGCGTTCGGTTCTTCCTCTCAACAACCCCGTTTTGTTGAGGTGTGTACGTAGCTGAGAACTCATGTAGAATCCCTTCCTCATCGAGAAAAGAGTCCACATGGGCGTTCTTGAACTCCGTTCCGTTGTCACTCCGAACCTTCTTGATCTTCACCTCAAATTGATTCTGAGCCTTTCTAGCAAAGGTTTTGAAGATTTTCTGAACCTGCGATTTGTCATCAAGTAGAAATACCCACGTAAATCTGGAAAAGTCATCAACAATAACTAGACCAAAGGAGTTACCACCAAGGCTTTTGTAAGCATTGGGACCGAAGAGATCCATATGAAGAAGCTCAAGCGGTCTCCTTGTGGTCATGATATTCTTCACGGGATGACTTCCTCCTACTTGTTTTCCTCGCTTGACATGCCTTGCAGAGTCTATCTTTGTCAAAGAAAACATCTTTAACACCAAGAATGTGATCTCCTTTGATTAGCTTATCTAAATTTCGCATACCAACATGTCCAAGCCTTCTATGCCAAAGCCAACCTTTTGCAGATTTAGCAATAAAGCAAGTTCTAGGTTGAGCTTTCTTAGTGAAATCGACAATGTATAGGTCACCTCTACGAATGCCAGTAAATACCATGTTATGATTGTCACTACGAAAAACTTGGCAATCTACTTTGGTGAATAGCACATTGAATCCAAAGTCAGCTAATCTAGACACGGAAAGAAGATTGTATCCAAGTGATTCAACAAGCATGACATTTTTAATGGAGCTATCATGAGATATGGCCACCTTACCAAGGCCAAGTACCTTACCCTTGGAGTTGTCTCCAAAGGTCACATACTTGCGTGGACCATCGTTCTTTGCAAGCTCTCGAAACATGTCTTCATCTCCGGTCATGTGATCGGTGCATCCACTATCAAGAATCCATTCTTTGCCACCGGATGTGTAGTCTCTCATATTTGCCATTAGACTGAGACTCTTCATGATCTTGTCTAGCTCGGTGTACGAATCATCATCGTGCTCATGCTCATCATCATATTGACCCATAGATAATTTATCATCAATACCTAGGTCAATTTGACAATGACTTGCATCAGTTTTATCAACGTGATAATAGTCATCGGAATGCAAAACAAGAGCATTTCTTATTCGAACATTGATAAAACCGGGATCACCCTTCTTTTTCATAAGATCACGAAGCTCAAAGAAGCATTTATCAAAGTTAGGATCTTTGGGGCGCAACATATCAAATTCAACAGTCTTGTATAGAATTTCATCAAGACCTCTCAACGAGTAGTCCGGATAAAGTTCTTCCAAGAACTTCCACATAGCATGGGCGCACTCAAAGTTCGTGACAAGCTCAAGCAAGTTATCGAGCAAACCTCTAATGATAAGATTGACAGTTCTAAGGTTCTGAAGCAAATCAAGCTCCTCATCTATGAGGGTGCAAGGGGTCAAATGGTGGTACATATGGGGTTTCAACATATTTGCGCAAGTTGTATATCTTAAAGATAGCAAGCATTTCAGTCCTCCACGAGTTATAGGACACTCCATCAAGAATAGGCACTCTATGACTAACACTCCCAAACGTAGACACGTCCATCTTCCTCCAATGGTGTGCAAACCAAAGCAATGGAGACCAACGCTCTGATACCACTTGTAGGATCGTTGAAGGCAAGAGTGTCTAGAAGGGGGGGGTTAGACAACTCGACAAGATAAAAGATTATGCCTTTTGATTAACATAGGTTCATAGCAAATTCACAATGAAGAACAAGTCAAGCATCATGCAAACAAGTCGAGCAACATACTAAGCATGCAATTCTAGAGTATAGGGCAGCGGAAAGTAAATTGCATGAATAGTAAATGAGAGATTGTGAAGAGCAAACGCAATGGAGACACGGAGATTTTTTCTCGTGGTTCCGATAGGTGGTGCTATCGTCAATCCACGTTGATGGAGACTTCAACCCACGGAGGGTAACGGCTGCGCGAGTCCACGGAGGGCTCCACCCACGAAGGGTCCACGAAGAAGCAACCTTGTCTATGCCATCATGGCTTACGTCCACGGAGGACTAGCCTTACTCGGGGTAGATCTTCACGAAGTAGGCGATCTCCTTGCCCTTACAAACTCCTTGGTTCAACTCCACATCATGACGGAGGCTCCCAAGCGACACCTAACCAATCTAGGAGGCACCACCCTCCAAAAGGTAATAGATGGGGTTGGTGATGATGAACTCCTTGCTCTTGTGCTTCAAATGATAATCTCCCCAACACTCAACTCTCCTCTTGATTTGGCTGTGGTGGAAGAAGAGATTGAGTGGAAAGCAACTTGGAAAGACTAGAAATCAAGTTTCATATGGTGGGAGTGGAGCAACTTGATCTCAACACAAGGGTAGGTAGTTTTCTTCTCAGAAATGTAAGGTAGGAGTGGTAGTTCTTTCGATGGCTCTCTCCACGAATGAAGAGGAGGTGGAGGGTATTTATAGCCTCCACACAAAATCCAACCGTTACACACATTTGACCAATCTCGGTCGGACCGAAGTTGACAACTCGGTCAGACCGAAAGTTCAAATCTTGTGAACGTTGGGATTTTCGGTGGGACCGAAAATACAATCTCGGTTAGACCGATTCTTCCAAAGTCTAGGGTTTGCCAATCTCGGTGGGACCGACTTTCTCATCTCGGTGGCACCGATTTGAGTCTGAAGGTTCTGAAGCTTGGCAACACCAATTTCGAATGACCGAGTTTGGAATCGGAAAATCCGAGATTCTTAGGGTTTGGCTATATGGTGAGGTGGTTCATCTCGGTGTGGTGAGTTTGCAATCGGTGGGACCGAGATTACTTATGGGTTTATGTTGGAATGAAAGATTGCTGATAGTTTGAGAGATAAATCACTAAGCACTTAGAGCAACCAAATCATCATCATAACCTCATCCCCTTTTAATAGTATTGGCTTTCCTATGGACTCAATGTGATCTTGGATCACTTAAACAAAAAGTGGAGTCTTGAGCTTTTGCCAATGTTTTCCTTAGCATTTTAGGGGTTCACCTCTCTAGTCCTTTTGCCATGCCAGAGTGATTGACTTTCCTGAAACATACTTGTTAAAAGCATTAGTCCAACCACAAAGTATGTTGTCATTAATTACCAAAACCACCTAGGGAGCAAATGTGCTTTCACATATGGTGTCTAGCTTGTATTCTAAAGGCCAAAGTCGGTCTTTATTAAGATAAGGAAAGATATTTTTTACATGAACCACCATCCCGTGAGCACCAGAAGACAAATAGCTAGTTAGGGCACTGGCCGAGCCAGTGACAAGCCCAAAGAAAGACAGCATCACCGAAGCCAACTAAAAAGCGCGATGGTGGCGAAGCAGCCCGCCTCCACCAGGCTCTCGGTACTAGATGATCATGTTCACCATTCCAGCCGGATGTCTAGCTTGTATTGCTTCCAATTTGGTTAAATTGCATCTGCTTAGCTTACACATTATACCTTTGAATATGACATGCCTTTTCGCTTTTTGGTACATACTAGTACATCGTGTATTAACCATGTTATTACATCAAACTAATGTTCTTGTGTATCCCTCATCAATCACTTATGACGAGGAGGCGGGGCAAGGGACTACTCCTCGTTTAAAGAATGCAATGTCGGCCTCCGACATGATTCTCAAGAAAGCAGAAATGCTAGATGAAGATAGTGAGCGTAGCTCAGTAGTAGATTCTGACATTTCCCTACACTAGCATCGCAGTGCTTGCTCTAACTTGGCAGCGTGATATGTGGTTGCATGTTACATATGGTGTCTAGATTGTAATTCTTCCAATCTGGTTAAACTGCATGTGCTAGTCTGCTTAGCTTATAGTACATTATACATGTTAATGTGACATGCCTTCCTGTATTTAGTACATAGTACATCTGTCTATTAAGCATGTCCTTACATAAAACTATTGTTTTTTTGTATCCCGCATCAATCAATATGACGAGACACCTTTAGTATTTGCAGTGCGATATTAGTTGCATCTTTCATATGATGTATAGCATGCGCTGCTTCTAATTTGTTGAAGTTCCATTTATGATGGGACGCTTTTAACTTGGCAGAGTCATATTGGTTGCATCTTTCATGTGGTGTCTAGCTTGCATTGCTTCTTATTTCTTTGGAATGGTTTACGCTTAGTTTACACAAGCAGTTGTGAACATGCCATGCCGTCCTATTTTTCATACATATTCCATCCTAGTATCATGTGTTTGCCTTACATCAAAGTAGTGATTGTCAGTATCATGCATGAATGAGTTACAAGAGAGAATTTTATTGCTTTTTCTTGTCGGTTTTACTTGACAATTCAAAATCAATAAAGCGGAAGGAAGTTAGCAAGGCAGCGGATAAAGGTGCTCCTTCGAGCGGAGGGCCTCTACGATTTCTACTCCTCCACACCCCCAAGATGATTTCCAAGAGAACACATGCATAGACACTCAACAAAGCTGTGTTTATGATGAGCACGTCTCCCTAGTGCAGACATCACGGTGCTCCCTCTAACTTGGCAATTGTTATATGTGGTTGCATGTTATGTGTGATGTCTAGCTTGTATTGCTTATAATTTTGTTGAATTCCATCTGCTTACTTTACACATTATACTTGAATAAGACACGTGGTCCTGTTTCTAGAACATACAATATCTGTCTATCACACCATGTTCTTACATCAAATTACTACTGTTGTGTAACCTGCAACAATCACTTATCATAAGACACGTTTGACTTTGGAGTGTGATATAGGTTACATCCCACATTCTTTTCTAGCTTGTTCTACTAATTTGTTGAAATGGCACTTATGATGAGACAATTTTAACTTGGTAGAGTGATATTCGTTGCATCTTTCATATGGTGTCTAGCTTTCATTGCTTCTAATTTGTTGAAATGCCTTCTCCTTAGTTTACACATCATAAGCTGTGAATATGCAATGGCCCTAATGACGAGAGACCTCTAACATGGCAGTGTGATGTTGTTTGCATCTTGCATATGATTTATTTCTTGTACTGCTTCACATTTGTTTAAACGCCATTTATGACGAGACACTTTTAACTTGGCAGAGCGATATTTGTAGCATCTTTCATATGGTGTCTACCTTCCATTGCATTGCTTCTAATTTGGTGAAATGTCTTCTTCTTAGTTTACACATCATAGTTTTGGTTATCTCTTCCGTCCTGTTTTTCATACATATTACATCCTCCTATCATGTGGTTGTCTAACATCAAAGTTCAGTTCGTCTGCGTCACGCATCAATTTGTTCTGAAGAACTAAAATGTTATTCGTTTTTCTTGTCGGCTTGACTTAACATGGCACAGAGAAAGAGGAAGAAACACAGAATGGCAGGGAATGAGAAGCCGATGAATCCTGCAGATTCTGCTGGTACTAATGGTGCAATAGAAGGTCAAAGTCCAGCAGAAAATTCTACAAACACGGCATCCCATGCTACACGAGCTGCAAAAAGAGCCAAACAGAAACAAATAGCTGCCACCAAACAAGCAGAGACAGCCCTAGTTCTTGCAACACCTACCACAGTACTACCGGTACCACGACATACTCGTCAGGCCAATCGAGCTAGCAACACGTTCCCAAGCTCCCTTGCCACCTGACACTACTTCCCAAGCACTCTTGACACAAGACGAGTTGGCAATATCGGATGAACCTTGTGAGCTTCATCAACAAGAAGGTAGTTGCTGGAGTCAAGTTACAGTTCCATGCTTCTTTATATGTAGTCTCACAGTTTGATGTACACTAACTTCCTATGTTCGTTGTTGGACTAGCACCTAGGCGCAAGAGGAAACAAACATCAGGGATAATGCTCGATAGGTTAACTAAATCTAGTGGAGGAAGAATGGAGATCCGTTTTGAGGCAGGTTTAAAAAGGCCACGTGATGCTACAGAGTCAGCCAAGTTAGTATCAGAGGCATCGGTTGCCGTTACGTGTCATGTCGTATCCTCCCAACATGGATTGAAGACAGAATGACAAAGACGAAACCCGTTCAACACATTCATCGACCATTTATCTGTAAGTATGGTTATGTATGGAAACTAGTAATATCGTCTTCCTCTGTCCCATACTTTCTAGGTTGCTGATAATGAGACTCCCATAATTTTTAACAGATGAGGTTCAAGTTGGATAGCCAAGATGATGCAACCAGACAAGCTTGCACCCATGTTTTCAAGTCGCTCACGACAAGATGTCGGTATAACTTGAGGAAAACTCACTTTGAAGGCAAGGCTAATAGTGAGCTTTCCCAAACATCTCCAGTGGAAAATATATCGGATGAAGACTGGAGGGGCCTTATTAAACACTGGTCTGATCCGAAGTATCAGGTACATGATATATATGTGATCAGTTCACTTGTTGAAGTCCTATTTATGCATCTGCCACACAAATCTATCTTCTTGTAGGTGAACTGTTCAAAGAACAAGGCCAAACATATGAAAGTGAAATTCCAACAGACGACAGGATCTCGTAGCTATATTGCACACTGCGAGGCTCTTGTAATTAGCTGATGTTTTACTCTTTTTGCTGTACCATATTATCAGATCTATATTTAGTTATTCGAAATGCAGAGGAAAGCCCGCAAGGACCAAAAAGTACCTGAACCAAATGCTGTGGAAATCTTCAAGGACTGTCACACTAGCAAGAAGAAGGGCATGACTACACCAGTCAAAGCCGCTGTTGTAAGTCCTTAATCCTCATGCCTTTTAACTACTACTTACTCTGACTTGTGCCTTGAACTGCATGGTTTGCAGCCAATGTCTATTACTCTATTCAATTTTATACACAACTGTCTTAGCGTATCATTGCACCTTACAAGGTTTAAAAGAGAGGATTGATGTTCCTTTGATCTTGACCCATAATCTAGTTCCGTGCTGGACTTGCCCACACAATGTTACAATTGCCTGTTTGTCTGTTCTCAGTTGTTTTGTGATATGAATGATGTCATACTATGCTTACCGTATTATAAACTTCGTCTCTTTATCCTTAGCCCTCAATACAATGTGAAGAAATAAACAATACATTAGCGATGGTACATGGTCATATGTTTGGAACCTGGTTTTATTATGTACTTTGCAATAAAATACAACTAATATTTTACATGGGTTCACCGGAATAAGTTCTGTATATAGACCAAAGCTATTTTGTTTGGTTTTGCTGCCTCCTTAATATCTTTTGTTCTGGTACTACTAATGTAAAACCACAACTTTTCAGCGAGCTATGGAAAGAATGGTGGAACCGCCACCTTCTAAAGGTGGCAAGGCAACTATAACCGCAATGTCAGCTCTTGCTGCAGTGGGTCAGTACCTGTCCATTAACAGTGCCAAAAGCACGTTCCTGCGTAATACTGGGTTGTTTGTTAAGGCAATATCATCCAAACTGCCTCATGATCAAGATATGCAAGCTCAAAGCAATGTTGTATCTGCGCTCCAGACACAAGTCCATTCCCTAACAGAGGCCCTTTGTGAAACAAGGAGAAACATTGCTCAATGTCGTCAAGATATGCATGGTTTTGAAACCAGACTATCAGACATTTGCTATGTTGTTCAGGAGCCTAGGGGAAATGAAGGCAAGGGTTATGGTGCTCCATCGGACAATACAACATGAAAACATAACAGTCAGGTCAAATGAACTGAGCTTCTGAACTTCTGGTGGTGCATTTATCCGCTAGGCTGTTAAGTTTTATGCCAACCTTCCTTTTGTTATATAGTTGTAATTTGTTTTGGTGTGATACAAAATTTATTCTTGATGTGCAGCCACCGGCTGAAGAAAACAGCAAGCCATTTTTGTATAGTGTAGGGTGTTCCCTATATTTGCAGTGGTGGCGATCTTTGATGTCGAGTGGATGTAATCTGTGCAATCGCTTTAATAGCCTAGCGTTAGTTTCGGCCTTATTTATTTCCTAGTCTTCTTTTTCCCTGGTTTGCTAGTGGCCGCAACTACCATGGGCCATATACGGGCCATAGGATCCATGGGTCTCCTATGGGCCATCGATAAATGGGCTCAGAATGTCGGTGGGCCTCGGGCCGTCGATAAATGGGCCTGTAATCGGTGGGCCTCGGGCCGTCGGATAAATGGGTCTACGTGGGTCGTAATCGGGCGTAATTGGTATTGGCCCAGCACGGTAACGGGCCGTTAACAGGCCGTAGGACTGCAAATGCTTAATTCTATCACAGGCAAAACGGGTCGTTAATGGGCCAGAATATAGGACGGGCTGGAAACGGCGCAGCGGGTTAACAGGCCAGAAATGGGCCGACTCTTGCCATGGGACGCATTTGGCCCATTAGGGTAACATGCCAGTAACGGGCCAACTCTTGCCATGGGCCGAATTTGGCCCATTTGGGGAACATGCCAGTAACGGGCCGACTCTTGCCATGGGCCGAATTTGGCTCATTAGGGGAACAAGCTAGTAACGGGCCGGAAGTAATCGAGGGCCGAAAAGGAGCCCAAGAACGTATGGGCCATCAATAGGCCGAAAGCTAACACGGGCCATTAACGAGTACAAAGAAAATTACTGTTCATTATGGGCTAGATTCCCCATGGGCCTGTAAAGGGCCAAAAGATACGAAGGCCTCATATGGGCCGAAAGACGTCGTGGGCCATACATGGGCCGAAAGTGTAATGGGCTGGTGTTATATTCGACAGCTCACATGACGTTGTTAGGCCGATTTCCTTTAGGGCCTAACGGGTCGTGAGTTAACGAGCCATAAAATGGGCTATTTGTGAAGAGACCGTTAACAGGCTTTTCATGGGCCAGCCTGTTAACTTTTGACCAAGTCAAACGGGCCGGCTTTGAAAGCTAAATGGGCGATCTTTGGGCGTGGTGCGTGTCGACATATCATAGGCGCCTATCTGACCCACTAACAAGCTGACACGTGTTTCGTCCGGCCAATAAGAATTTTACACGTGGAAATTTCCCATTGGTCGGGGCTATTAATGGGTTATCGGATCCAAAACCCGACCCGATAGCTTAACGGCGTTCCGTTACGGTGGATGCCACTTGTCGGTCACCCTTGACGAAAGCACTTCTGCGACGCGTGATTTATCATCACCGAAGTGGACACTTCCGTGATGATAATTTTGGTAATGTCATGGAACACTTCTACGACAGCACATGTATGATTATCTTGATTCTGTCATAAAATCGTCATGGATGTACATGCATGACAAAAAACGCGACCTACTGTGACAAACACGTATCATCATGGAAGTGTATTTTTTTGTAGTGAAAGTTATTATTTATTTCCTTAATTCGTGACAAGTGTTTATTATTCATGCTAGAATTTTATTAACCGGAAAATTAGTACATGTGTGAATACATAGACAAAACATATAGTCCCTAGTATGCCTCTACTTGACTAGCTCGTTAATCAAAGATGGTTATGTTTCCTAACCATAGACATGTGTTGTCATTTGATGAATGGGATCACATCATTATGAGAATGATGTGATGGACATGACCCATCCGTTAGCTTAGCATTATGATCGTATCAGTTTCATTGCTACTGCTTTCTTCATGACTTATACAAGTTCCTCAGATTATCACTACAAAAAAAATACACTTCCGTGATGATACGTGTTTGTCACAGTAGGTCGCGTTTTCTGTCATGCATATACATCCATGAAGATTTAATGATAGAATCAAGATAGTCATACATATGCTGTCGTAGAAGTGTTCCATGGCATTACCAAAATTATCATCACGGAAGTGTCCACTTCCATGACGATAAATCGCGCGTCACAGAAGTGCTTTCGTCAAGGGTGACCAACACGTGGCATCCACCGTAACGGAACACCGTTAAGCTATCGGGTCCAGTTTTGGATCCGACAACCCATTAACTGCCCAGACCAATGGGGATTTTCCACGTGTAAAATCATCATTGGCTGGAGGAAACACGTGTCAGCTCCGCGTTGGCACAGGTGTCACTCATCCAATGGGCGAGATGCGCCTATGATATGTTGACACGTGGACCAGCCCAAAAGTGGCCCATAAAGTTTAAATGGGCCGGCCCAACTAAAGGCCCACAAGATTTGGTGGACCATAATGGGGCGACCCAGCTAAAGGTCCACGAGATTTTGCGGACCATAATGGGATGGCCCAGCTAAAGGCCCACAAGATTTTGCGGGCCATAATGGGTCGACCCAGGTGAAGGCCCACAAGATTTTTGCAGGCCATAATGGGTCGGCCCAGGTGAAGGCCCACAAGATTTTTGCGGGCCATAGTGGGCCGGCCCAGCTAAAGGCCCACGAGATTTCTCCGACATTAATGGGCCGGCCCAGCTGTAGGCCCACAAGATTTTGAGGACCCTAGTAGGCCGTCCCATTAACTATCTGCCATGTTTTCGGCCAAATGCCGGCCCATATTTGATCTGGTCCATTAATGGCCTACCATGTTCCGGGCCTAATAATGGCCCATAAGAGATCCGTCCCGTTAAAAGCCTACCACGTTCTGGGCCAAATTACGACCCAGATCAGGTCTGGCCCTTTAATAGGCTTTGGGCTAAATTATGGCCCATATCAGATTCGGCCCGTCAACTGGACGCTATGCTTTTGGGCCCACTTGCTAAAGGCCCATTTAGTAATTCAACATGATATTAGTTTCGGCCTGTTAAGGGCCCATTTAACATTTCGGCCCTATATTAATTTTGGCCTGTTAAAAGCTCGTCATATAGTGGGGCCTAACTACAGCCCGGTTTGCATCCGGCCTGCTCGCAGCCGACAATCTGATTGGGCCAAACAAGGACCGAGACAATGTTGGCCTATTAAAAGCCTGTGATTTGATTGGCACAATCATGCGCCGGGGTCCATTTCGGGCTGTTGCCGGCCCGTGAGCTATTCGGCATGTTTCAGGCCCAACCTACTTCTCAGCCTCCTAAAAGCCCATTGAGTTTTCTTGTGAAAAGAGGGCCGGCAGTTTACTCGGCCTATTAAAGGCCCGAATCTACTAGTGGGCCAGTTTACATTTAGGCCTTTTAACGAACCAAGATGACGGGGCCCATGATGCGGATCATACATCATGATTGCATGATGGCCCGATTATGTATCGTAATTTTATGGTTTGGCCGATTTACTGCGAAGACATGATATATATACAGTAAAATAACTGTAGCATCGTGAATAAGAAAAAACCTAGACTATACAATAAAGAAATTATGGCATATTACATCCACTGGGCATCAAAGTTCGCCACTATGATAATAAAGCACAAGCAGACAACAAATTACATATACTGGGCATTAAGGATCGCCACCAGTGCAAATAAACATGCCGACAAAATAATATACAAAACCGACAGCACTTCAATAGAGTTCAAGAAAGGTTAGCCCTGCTGGGGAGCTGCAACGCAAGCAGCTAAGCAAGTTGATGATACTGCACTTGTTTAACACTTATATCCTCCTCACTCTAAAAGATAAACAAGCAGACAGATGACAGGTTTTGCACATAAAAGTATCAGTGCTGACAATTCATCACATTTCTTACTGACGAATAAAGTGACACAGTTTAAAATAGCATTAACACAATATGGTATTGTTCTGGTCAAGACATGGCAGGAAATGAAATTGTGAAGGAGTTGGCAACTTCACGACACCACTAGATTACAGATCAAGAACTCATAAGTATCAATGGTTAGTGTGCTTTCAATTAATCCCATTTCAGATTGGCAAATAAAGAGACAATTTAAATAATAGTAGAATGATATGACATTGTTCATAGTTAAGACATTGCAGAATATGACATTGTGCTATAGTGGGTAGGTTCAGCACACCACTGGATTATGGATCAAGAAAAGAAGCATACATGGAGTGCAAAAGAAGAACACTTGCTCTGTATAGTTTAATTTACATGGTATGAAGAAGGAACTTGGTTGTACAACTGAAAACTTAAATTGAGAAGGACAAACTTTTGTTTACGAACTACATAATAAACTTTAAACATGCAATTTGATGCAAACACCAGAAATTAACAGCTGTTGCAGTCATGCCTAACCAAATATACACGACAAAGTTTCAAGGCTTGAGAATGACAAACTTACATTATTGGTGAAGACAGGCTCTATAAAGCCCTTGTCCATGCTGATGGGGGGGGGGGAATTCAAGAAGTTTACCACAGAATCTTCTTCATAAGCATTGCCTTTATTCTATATTTTGTTAAGAGTAAAATATAGATGTGATAATATAAGAAAAAATGGAGAATATTTAAGATAAGATGAAGAGTGATGCTACATAACCAAGTAGCTATAAATGTAAGTACATCGATACATGCAAAAGGTACAACCAAGAGCAATGCACAGCTAAACTTCTTTAGTACCATCGGTGTTATCCAACCTTATGGTAAGAGTATGTATAGATCTGATGTGTAGAAAATGGAGGGAAAAGGAAAATAAGCTGCAGAGTGATGGTACATGAACAACTACCTGTCAATATAAGTACAGTGATAAAGGACAACAAGTACTTACAAGAACAATGCAGAGCTAAAAAATTTCATTGGCATTGGATATATTCTACACTAATGTAACCATTTATACGGATCAGATAATTTGGAGTGAATAATTGATAAGCAAGCTATCATGCATACTGCTGTCACATAATGAACCAGGTATGTATGCAAGTACAGTGATACAGGACAACAGGTACTAACAAGAGCAAAGCAGTGGGCAACTTATTTGCGACATCCTGTCGTTCTTTTCAAACCGGAATTCTTCTTCGAGCAGATTTCCTGCAAAAAAGATCCGTAGGGCACATGCGGAAAAGTAGAAGTTCAAATTGTCATGTGATTTCATAGACAGTACCTCATCCTGGGAATGAGGCTAGTGCATAACAAGGTTTTTCCATTCAATGTCTTCTAAATTTAGCATATGAGACTTCACCGGAAATTCGTTTATAGACTTGCCATCAAAGTGTGATTTCCTCAGGTAACACCGATACTGCTGCAATGCTTCCTTGAAAAGCACAAGCAAGCTTTGCTCGTCATGACTATCCAGATTGACCCTGGCCTACTTACAACAATGTAATGTAAATCATTGATGTGTTCAATTAGCAGAAAACAAGAAAATAATAACCATGAATAATAGCACTTACACGTAAGTGGACAGGAAGATGTGAAAATGGTGTTTATCTTCACTATAATCTTCCCATGATGGGAATATATGCACGTAGTCCCTAACAACATTGAAAGCATTGTCTTTTAAACTGGGAATAACTGGAATGGGGTTCCAATCTGCAGGAATTGGTCGTCTCTATAGTTGAGATAGGTCTTCGGTCGGTGGACTTGCTATACTTTTTGCTCGCCTGGGATTTTTCTGTGGTACAGCTGGTGCTATGGCAACTGAAATCGGTATACCTTTTGCTGGAGTGCAGGTCCTGTGTGGTGGGGCTAGTGCTGTGGCCAGTGAAGTATGGGTACAGTCTGCTGGAGTCGGTCCTATGTTTTGTGTCACTGGTTGTACAGCCAATATAAGTGGGGTGTTTGTCGATTTCTCCAAAGACCACCACGTTTTTCAAGGACTTTGCTGGTGCTCCTTCAGGTTTGGCAATCACCCTCTTCCTTTTTGATGTCTGATGCACAAGAACAACATTTGAGTGGAAAAACCTGGTATGATGACAGATGGAATATGTATTGATAATGGATGGGCATGGCATCTCGGCATATATGATGAGTAAACTAAGCAGATGGCGGTGCAACAAAGTAGAAGAAATGCAAGACACCATATGCAAGATACGCGCAATCAATAAAACCTTGCCAAATTAGAACATGCACCTTGATGGGTGAACAGGACAGGCCATCTGCCTTTGACTCCTCGAGGTTAGAATAGTCATTAGGATCATATTCTTGACAAGAATCAACGGGTGGGGAGAGTATGAGTTTCATTGCATCCAGAATGGCACTCAATGCCTTGGTGCCAATTTTTTAAGTCATTGCAGTGTTTAGCTTCAAGAGTGGACTGCTGCTACTGCGACACAAAATAGGTACACAGATCATAGTGTAGATATAACGGGAAAATCCTAAGCATCAGAGTAAAATCAGCAAAGTGGAACTTGCTGGAATATATGTGCTAGTATTGCCGGTACGGCTAGAAAGGCTTCAGATACCAGCTCTCTTCAACTGAAGGTGCGGTACTGTTAATATCAGTGTAACTCTCAAAGGCGACACAGCTCCCCGCATTTCCTTGCTATTCTTATAGGATTCAAGTGGGCAGGCCACTACAAATCATATTCCTATGTTTACAAAATCCTACGAATCAAAGAGGCCCGAAGAGTTCAAAGTGTCCATCACAACCGACCATATAGAGCTCTACATTGCAAATGTCCCTGCTCATCTTCACTACAAGGAACATACCATACTACTATCATACTCCCTCCGTACCAGAATATAAGTCTTTGTAGAGATTTCCACTATGGATCACATACAGATGTATCCAGATACATTTTAGAGTGTAGATTCACTCATTTTGCTCCATATGTAGTCCATGGTGGAATCAATACAAAGACTTGTATTTAGGAACGGAGAGAGTACTTATTAAAGAAGAACGGAAGAGGAACATGCTAAAGAAGAGCAAGCAGATTTTGGATAATAAAATGTTCAAGCAAAGGCCCACACATGATGTACCAGGCGCATTAAGAATGCAACTCCCTCACTGCTCTCGACCATTTGGTGGTTGGATGAAGATCCCACGTCTCCTAACCCTTCTTCTTCCTCGTCTCGATTCTTCCCATCTGAGAACACGAGCGGGTCACGCCGGGCGGACCACCGCCCCCACCGCATGTGTTCCTCCGCCACCCCACCTCCACCCCCCCCCCCTGCGTCGAGTTTTCTTCATTCGGCGAGGTCCCACCACCGCCCCACAACCACCATCCCACCTCGAGCCCCTTCGTTCGCACCCCAGCGAACTCCGTGAGCTCAAAAATTAATCTTGACCCAATTTTAAAATTTAGTCTACTGTGATTTAACTAGTGTGGAATATAAAAGGGGAAAACCATAAGCATTGGGAGTATAGTGTTGAGCATGCCATGGCGGATCTGAAGGTGCAAACTGGACAAAGGCAACTTCGCAACCAATGTTTGCTTTCAACTAGCAAGTAAGTGATGGACATGAAATCAGAGTAAAGCAGTGGCGATCTATTTTCTTGCTGCGATAAATAAGTTGAGCATATACGAAAGAGTACCGCCTCTGGTGCGGCGCCGTGTATGCATCTGCTGATAATTTGACGGTTTTGCGGTAGCGATGGCTGTCGGCAGCGTGGAAGCAGATGGCGGCGAGGCGCGGTGGACGAGATGGCCGTAGGAGCAGCGCCGGCAAGGTGGACGACGGCGGGGATGAAGCGAGAGGACGGGATGCAAGGATCCTGTCCCGAAGCCGTGGATGAGAGAGGTCGACCTCTTGTAATGGACGGCGGTGTTGGGGTATCAGCTCCGGCATGGTGGAGGAGGACGGCGGTGGATGGGGTGGCGGACGAAGAAGGCTGGGGTGGAGAGGGTGTTTTGGCGCCCACGGAGTACGAATGGGGAAATGGAGGTAGAGAGTAAGGGGGGAACCATGTCTTCAAGGCGCGCTTGTCTCAAATGCAAGGAAATTTACAAACTTCGCCCCCGTTTCAAATTTCCTACATCACAACAATATTAGTCGGTTGGGGATAGGACGGTAATCTCGCATACACCGAATATTTGCCGACGAGAGTTTGTTTTTGGCGCCCACCGTGTATGAATCAGGGAGGGAGTCGATTTCGGCCGAGGACACGCTATGTTTTGGCGCCCACCGTGTATGAATCCGGGTGAGAGGCGGTTATGTCACGTTTGAGTGAAATTACAAACCTACCCCTATCGAAATCTATAGAAATCGAGCAGATAGGCTTTGCGTGGCAGGGATAGGCAGTAGTAATTTCCATCTCGCAGATTTTGGTTTCGGGCGGTTACTGCGACTTTCCCCACTTCATTCAAATTTTGCAGATTGCACATTTGCCGTGCCAACTCAATTCGAATCCCCTTTGTATTCTATTTTTTTCGGGTGGGATCCATTTTTTATTGGAATAAAAATTCTATATACATCATTTTTATATATACTTTCAAAAGCACAACAAAGAATTCTGCTCCTTTATATGTATAATATGATTTACAAATAAAATGATCTCAAAATCATAAGGTTGAATTCAAAAAAATTAAACCAAATTATGTTCTACTAAAATGTATGGATCAGTAATATCTACATATTAAATAACATAGATGCGCGTGAATTCATATGAGTATGCATGTTTGATAGATCAATTTTGGTTCGAGTATGGATTACATGTATCATCATCTCGAATTCAAATATTTGAATCCCTTCTATGTTCACTCCTTTCACGCCCATCTCTCCCGCATGCATGCTCCTTCATGTAGCTATCACTCTCTTTTCTCCAACTCACCCGCACGCTCACTTCATGTTTCTCCTATCCTCGCAAACATGGTCTCTCGACGTCTCCCTTGAGAAGTGTCACACTCTCCCTATCATTATACATTACATGGTTTTCATTATCTCTCACATCTCTACCGTTCTCTGGTGTCACTAGGTACCTAAGATTTCTTTTTCACCGCCACACACACAGTCTCCACTCATCTTTCACTCTGTCTTTCTCTCTATGGGATTCTCTCTCACACCCTATATGTCTCTAGATATGACTCATACCACTAAAATTACTCTCTCTCTCTCTCTCTCCTGTAGACACAACATTTGTTGTGGTCTCCTTTTCGTCTCCATCCCAGACTAACATTATTCATTTGTTTACCGACCAGACAAACTCCCCCCCTCTCTCTCACACACACAACTCCTGCTTCCACTCCCCTTCCCGACTATCGTCTCTTTCTCTCTCTCTCTCACACACACACACACACACAAAAAAAACTCTTGCTTTCGCACCCCAACTCGTATTTCTCTCACAAACATTTATCAACTAGCCTCTAGATAGGTTTATACACCCGCACACTCGTGCTTCCACTATTGCATACATATCTCTCTCCCGCTCCTTGTATCTATGTAGATTTTTCTTCCCTTCTTGAGACATGCCCTCTCGATCGTGCACACACACAATTGCCTCATTTTAAGATGATACCTCTCGCACAAACACTCTTTGTGTCTTTGTCACACATGCACTCCGTCCTCCTCCTCTCTCCCTCTCTCTCACACACACATGGGCTTTTTGCAACAACTATCAAGATGCCCATGCGTTGCATGGAACATCAAGATGCATTTGTATGAGTAATTTATCTTGTGGGAGAAAAGGATGAATGAGGGAAGGCCTTATTTGCAAATGTGGAGAGGGGTGTGGCTATCTTTTTGGAAAATTTCCATAGTTTCCTTCCTATCCATCAGATATAGATCGGACGGCCTATATTGCAGGATGGCAGGCACACGATCATCACCGACTATTCTTTTTATAAGAGTAGGGATAAAAAACAGAGTTGGTGATGATGGTGGGCCTGCCATCCTGCAATATAGGTCGTCCGATTTATATCTGATGGATAGGAAGGAAACTATGGCAATTTACCCGCACTCCTCTCCACATTTGAAGATAAGGCCTTCCCCCATTCATCCTTTTCTCCCACAAGATCTTCATGTTCCGTGAAACGCACGGGCATCTTGCTAGTAAGAGTAGAAATTAGACATATACCACTTCTCGAATCTTGAAACCAACAACATTCCTCCCTTATCTCATCAAAACCACCAAAGGAATATATTTTGAGTGAAACATAACATATTTTTAGTGATATACGTATTTCAAAACTAGACTTTTTTTCTATCAAATCGGTGAATATGTATTAATCTACTTTGATCGTGTGGCAACACATTGACACATTGCTAGTAGTTATTATAATTTTTTGGACACCAGACAAACGGTGGAGTACATATACGAAGAGAAGAGGCGCACGCATGCAGTCAGTCTCTCGCTATCTCGCACACATGAGTGTTACGTAAAGGCAACGTTAACAAATAAACCCTAAAACCCTAGGTCATTGATTGCTGCATTCGCGGGTACCGGATACATGGTGGAGGGCACCTTTGTAGGAATAGTCAGCTCGCGTGATAATCTGATCCGTAGGAGTTGATGGTCGGGACCACAGGTGAACAACTTGGAGGTGGTTGAGGGAGTCCTGGATTAAGGGGTCCTCGGACAGCCGGACTATATACTTTGGCCGGACTGTTGGACTATGAAGATACAAGATTGAAGACTTCGTCCCGTGTCCGGGTGGGACTCTCCTTTGCGTGGAAGGCAAGCTTGGCAATTCGGATATGTAGATCTCCTTCTCTGTAACCGACCTGTGTAACCCTAGCCACCTCTGGTGTCTATATAAACCGGAGGGTTTAGTCCGTAGGACGACAACAATCATAATCATAGGCTAGCTTCTAGGGTTTAGCCTCTACGATCTCGTGGTAGATCAATTCTTGTAATAATCATATCATCAAGATCAATCAAGTAGGAAGTAGGGTATTACCTCCATTGAGAGGGCCCGAACCTGGGTAAACATCGTGTCCCCCGCCTCCTGTTACCATTAGCCTTAGACGCACAGTTCGGGACCCCCTACCCGAGATCCGTCGGTTTTGACACCGACATTGGTGCTTTCATTGAGAGTTCCACTGTGCCGTCACAATAAGGCTTGATGGCTCCTTCAATCATCTTCAACGATGCGGTCCAGGGTGAGGTTTTCCTCCCCGGGCAGATCTTCGTATTCGGCGGCTTCGTACTGCAGGCCAACTCGCTTGGCCATCTAGAGCAGATTGATAGCTACGCCCCTGGCCATCAGGTCAGGTTTGGAAGCTTGAACTATACTGCCGACATCCGCGGAGACTTGATCTTCGACGGACTCGAGCCCATGTCTGGAGCGCCAAACAGTCACGACGAACATGACTTAGATCTGCCGTCGGATGGTGTTCAGTGATCGCGCCTGCGGCTGCCCCGGCCCTTAATCTGGAGCAGATCGTGCCATCCGAGGATGGGTGGATGGACCCCGCCATGGAGGCCGCACACTCATCGGCGTTGGGGCTGAACCCAGACTTCACCTCTAAAGATATCTGTGTTATCTGATCCTCGGACTCATCTCCAGCCATAGCATCCGAACCGCGTATGTCCATGCCTATCAAATCCGATTGGGCACCGGTCATGGAGTTTACCTCTGCGGATATCTTTCAGCACTCGCCCTTGGGTGACGTGCTAAACTCATTAAGGTCTCTCTCTCTTTGTCAGGGGACTCTTGGCCGAACTATGTCTGGCTCGAGTGGGAAGCGGACAACGAAGAAATTCGTTCCCCACCCACCACCCACTTCATAGCCACTGCCGATGACTTAACCGAAATGCTTGACTTCGACTCCGAAGACATTGACGGTCCAGACGACGATGCTGGAGACGAACAGGAACCACCGCCCATGGGGCGCTGGACAGCCACCTCATCATATGATATATACATGGTGGACACCCCCAAAATAAAGCAATGGCGAAGACACAACGGAGGACAATCCCATCAAGCAGCAACCAAAGCGACGACGTAGGCGCCGCTCTAAATCCCGCCACAGTAAAAATAGCGATAACAGCGCAAGAAGGAATAACACCCCGGTCGACTCCAAAGGAAAAGACGACCCCATGGACCCAGCGACGGAGCAGGATGAGCCAGGGGATAGTGAACATAGTCTGGAGCAGATGTTCGATGACAACGATCCCGAGGGTAAAATTCATCAACCTGTCTGCGGAGAGGAGAACAGTCCGGACGACGATGCACTCATCATCCCAGAAAAACACTTGGAACAAGAGAACCTCTATAGAAGGCTTATTGCCACTGCGAGGAGCCTGAAGAAGCAGAAGCAAAGGCTTAAGGCCGCGCAGGATACGCTCAATCACAGATAGAATAAAGTGCTCAACACTGAAGAAAAATACGGCGGCGATCGCCACACAGAGAGCTACCCAAAGCGCAAGCTGCTGCCCGAATTTTACGATGAGGCTATAGAGCCCATTTAGCCGAAAAATAAAACGGCCGATCAGCCGGACCGACCACCCCGTGGCCGCGACAGGGCGGCTAATGATGTTGCACACTAGTCAGCACACGATTTACGTGTGCTCCTGGACAAAAATTCCGGTATGGCTAGGTCCATCTATGGATCTAGGAAGCGTGCTCCGGCGCAGGATCACAGCCACCAAAACGATCATATTGATCGAATACCAGCTCGGAATCAACACTGAACACAACAACCGTCGACAGCATGCCACGACACATCCAAATACAGATCACGAATTTCCAGAGGGATTCAAACCTGTGAATATGGAGGCATACGACGGAACAACGGACCCTAGGGTCTGGATTCAGGACTTTATCCTCCATATCAACATGGATCGCGGAGATGATCTCCACGCCATCAAATACCTACCCCTCAAGTTGAAAGGACCAGCTCGGCACTGGCTGAAAAGCCTCCCCGAAAACTCAATTGGTAGTTGGGAAGAACTTGAGGATGCTTTTAGGGCCAATTTTCAAGGGACCTATGTCCGACCTCCGGATGCAGATGATTTAAGTCACATAATTCAATAGCCCGGAGAGTCAGACCGAAAGCTTTGGAACAGATTTCTCACTAAGAAGAATCAAATCGTCGACTGCCGGATGCCGAAGCCTTAGCGGCTTTCAAGCACAGTGTCCAGGACGAATGTCTTGCCAGACACCTCAGCCAGGAAAAGCCGAGGACAATGGCAGCCCTAACAAGCCTTATGACCCGCTTTTGCACGGGCGAGGACAGTTGGCTGGCCCGTAGCGGCACCAGCGACCCAGGCACATCCGAAGTCAGGGATGGCAACAGGAATCCGTGATGCAACAAAAACAAGCGTCGAAACAATGAAGACATCCCAGATAACATGGTGGTCAATGCCGGATTCAGGGGCTGTCGACCCGGTCAATGGAAAAATCCATTTAAAGGTAGCAGAGATGGACCGTCCAGCCTAAATAAGATTCTAGACAAATTATGCCAGATTCATGGCACCCCTGAAAAACCTGCAAATCACACCCACAGAGAGTGTTGGGTTTTCAAGCAGGCCGACAAGCTAAATGCCTAGCACAAAGGGAGGGAGACGCCAAGTGAAGACGAGGATGAGCCTCGCCAGCCGAACACTGGGGGACAGAAAAAATTCCCACCAGAAGTCAAAACAGTGAATATGATTTACGCAACTCACATACCAAAGAGAAGGCGCAAACACGCACTCCGAAACGTATACGCTGTAGAGCCCGTCGCCCCCCAGGTTCAATCCTTGGTCGGCCTGCCCGATCACCTTTGATCGCAGGGATCATCCGACTAGTATCCGGCATGGAGGATTGGCCGCCTTGGTGCTCGACCCAATAATTAACGGATACCATCTCACCCCGAGTCCTTATGGATGGTGGCAGTAGTCTTAATCTGATATATCAGGATACTATCCGCAAAATGGGGATAGACCCATCAAGAATCAGCCAAAGCAATACTACCTTCAAAGGAGTAATACCACGCGTCGAGGCCTGCTGCACGGGCTCTCTAGTACTAGAGGTTGTATTCAGTTCTTCTGACAACTTCATAAGCGAAGAATTGATCTTCGACATTGCTCCATTCCGAAGCGGCTATCACGCACTACTCGGAAGAACGGCCTTCGCTCGTTTTAATGCAGTACCGCACTACACTTATCTTAAACTTAAGATGTCCGGTCCACGTGGCGTCATCACAATTATCGGAAATACAGAGCGTTCCTTACGTGCGGAAGAATATGTGGCAGCTCTAGTAGCCTAACACTGAACGACCTCTCCAACCAGAATAAATGATCGGTCGTCAAGACCACGGACACAGTTAGATGAGTCCGCTGCACCACCAGTTGTAACAGCCCAGATAAGCCTAAGCTTGGGACAATGGATATACCCCCATAGGTGGCGCTAGGGGCTGCCCGCATGTAAAAAAGCCCGTAGTTCGGCTTGACCCTATTAATACAATAACATATTGCATTTTCATGGTTCGTTCAGAATAACCAACTTTTCGCATGAAGTCTTTCACCTGGGTTTTTCCTTTTTATAGATGATCATCGTGCTACACCCTTCCAGGATACGGCACAACAGAGACAAAGGCGCAGACGTGTAGCAGGGCCCCGCTCAATAGTTTCTTTTTAGATTAAAACCCTGCGTAAACCTTTTTTAATGTCACTTGTTGTTTCGTACCCTCCGGACACTTAACACAACTGGGAGGGATACTGGCGTTATTGGCATTTCGCCACGCCAGACTAATGCATGTACCTGAAAACTCAGGGCTCATTATCGAGGGCGTTACTCAGCCCAGTATATGCTGTAAAGTCCGAATACCTTAGGGAGTGTTCGGCGTCGCGAGTTTGGCCTTATATGCATCAGCTCCGAATCATGTCTTTGGTCAAATGTTGGGTTTGCATGGCTCCCGTGTTTTGCTACCTTACGTTACGCTCTATCGGCTAAGGTGGCACCGGGAGAACTACTGCGATTGTGCCCTGGTTCATCTGGATGAGCACCTCATTAGAGAAAGCCGAAAACTGACTGTCATGATACAGCACGATACTAGTCAACCACTCGATGACTCAGCGGAATCTTCACGATTCCTCCGCATTAACGAAGACCGGTTTCTCGGTCATGTACATACACGCACCGTATTTGGATGAACGCAGAAGTACCAGGGGCTATATAGTAGCCCCGCCGTCAAACTCCTATGGCTAAGTGAAAGTGTTAAAGCTATATAGTCCGATTGCCTGGTTCGCCGCGCTATCACCTCCTTAACGGACCAAGACGTTGGATCAAGTGTGATTCTGGCGCTTTTCAAACACCCCGCATTATAGCGTAAATGAAGCCGACGACTGCAAACTTTCAGGTTATATACATACATAAACGGCCGCACAGGAGGCACTATAATACTTTGGGGCAAAAGTATAAACACAACCACTATAATAAATGTAGCATTGTTTTTACAAGTGAGATACATGTCACTCGAACATGGTACTCTTCCAGCACTGAGCCTCTATCAAACGGGCGCCTTCTAGGACTTCTTAAAAATAGTGCCCGGCCAGGTCCTGGCCTCCCACCGGACCGGGTTGCAATAGCGGTGGCCTCCATCCCTGCCCAATATGTTTTAACACGGGCAAGAGCCATCCGCGCATCCTCTATGCACGCTGCTTTCTTCACAACATCGATATGCGAAGCACCAAGGAAATGTTGCACTAAACCAAAATAACTGTCCGGCCTTGGTCCCTTCGGCCAAAGATGATCCACGACAGACCTCATAGCAAGCCCGGACAACCAATGGAGCTCGGCCCATGCGGCCATCTTCTCATTCAACGGCAGCAGAAGCGTCGGGGCACTGAACTGCGACCAAAACAACCTTTCCACCTCATGATCTTTTCGATCCTTGAAAAACTCAGTCGCATCAGCAGCACTCTTTGCCAAGTCCGCATACGCATTTGCAGCACTCCATAACTGATCCAGAGGGGCATACTTCGGATCTCCAAACTTCATCCGCAACAAAAAGGGCCTTTCATCCGTGATATCTCCGGCTTCACGAAGCTCCTCCCTTATCCCTCTAATTTCAGACTGGGTTTCCTTGGCTGCCTCCAAGGCCTTCTTCAGGTCAGCCGCTTTCGCTTGGCTTTCCTTTTCAAGGAGCTCGTAGCGGCCGGCGGCATCTTCCAGCTCAACAGCCATCTTGGCTATCTTATCTTCGCTCTGGCGATGAGCAGCCTGTTCAACTTTTAACTCTTCGGCCACCTTTAGGGCAGCCACATCACTTCTCCTGGCTTGTTCTTTGGCTCGGGCAAGTTCCGCCCGAAGGGTCTCCATGGCAGTAGCTCCATCTGTAGTCACAACATATTATAGATACTAGCATCATGCTCCTCTTAAATATTTGTTGACAAGCCAAAAATACATACCCTGGGCCTCGTCAAGCCACTTGTTCACAAGCGTGATGTCGACATCCGCCACGTCAAGCTGCCACTTCAGTTCGGCAAAATCAGCAGTCCGGTCAGCCGCCTGCACATGAAAGCAGCACGATCATTACCTGGGACTATGATCCTCTGTTTGCCACCTCTGGCCGGCAACCAGAGTCTCAGGGGCTACTATCTATACAGAGCACACCTATCGTGTGCGGTACTGTCAAAAATACTATATTATTTTGCGTACCTCAAAGCCTCTTAGCAGGCTCATAAAAACTTCATTCAAACCACTTTTGGCGGATGAAATCCTGTCAACCACCGTACCCATTAAGGTACGATGCGCCTTTGAGATAGCCGCTTACTCCAGAAGACCCATCAGTGTGTCCAGTTGTGTGCCGAACAATCCCGGACTCTTTCTATTGCTCTCCTTGGGAGCCGAATACTCCGGACTTAGGGCAGCCGAAGTGTTAACTTCTAGCCTTGGCGGGTCGTCCGCCCTATGTGGCGGGGAGGCAGGAGGAGGCGTTTCGCTCTCCATCATCTCCGGAAGAAGATACCCCGAAGACGAACTCTGTGGAGAAGGGCTACAAGATGGACTGCAAGATATAGGTCTGGGTTATTGTTCTCAGAGAGGAAGCAGGATATATTTACCAAAGTACTTTTGTTCACTTACGGCTCGGTCGAGGGCTGGCCCCCTTGCAGGTGTTGTGCGGTAAGAATACCCTCCGGAGCAGGGTCCCCTCGCGAAGGCATCCTCCCTCGTTTGGAAACCTCTGTTTCCAAGTCTTCAGAGGCGGCCCTCTTGTTCCCTTGGGGAGAGGGGATTCTAGATTCGCCTCCCCGATTATCTTCCTTTGTGGAGACACTAACTCCTCCGGTTTGGATGTGTAATGTGTGAGGCCCGCTTTCGGCTTCTTTAATCCTCCCTTCATCTTCTCCTGATGGCGCTTGATAAGGTGCGCGCTCAAGCATCCTGGTTAATACAGGATCCGGTGAGCCTTCGGGAAGGGGGGCCGAACATTTGATCCTCTCCGCCTTTCTTATCCAGTCCGGGCAGAGAGCAATTTTTCAGAATGATGTTGTGACAAATAAAAAATAGCATGTTCGATCACGGAAATACTTACTTGGGTATCCGGACGGTTGTAGTTGAGACCCGCATCCTCGGTGGTGTCCAGACACTTTATTCGTGATCCGAAGAACAATCCATACATCTCTTCGAGCGTCACGCCGAAGAATTGTTGAACAGTTCGTGGTCCTTCTAGGTTGAACTCCCACATACAGAGAGATCGACGTTGGCATGGCAGGACCCGACGAACTAGCATAACTTGCATTACCTTGATAAGACTGACGTCCCTCTTGAGGAGATCTCGAATGCGGCTTTGCAATGTCAGCACATCATTAACTGGCCCCCAGTCCAGCCCCTCGTTGACCCATGACGCCAGTTGGGGCGGAGGGCCCGAGCAGAAGGCGGGGGCGGATATCAAGCGTCCCCCGCGTGGCCGTTTGGAACCTACCTAATATCAAGGAGTCATACTAACAAGCACAGTTGGGTTACCCACGCCCGTATTGATGAGAATCCCGTGATAAGGGGAACACGATCTCTGCTTCGACAAGGCGTGCCAATAAAACCGCCTCGCAACACATGCAGTGGCAGGCTGGTTGGAAAAAAAGGTTCGAATAATGACCGGGCCGTGGCGTGATGTCACACTAGGAAAAGTTGTCAGCAGATTAGATTTGTGGGATATTGTGCTCTCTACGGTGGTATGTGGAATTTGTTTTGCAGAGCCGGACACGATCCTTGAGTTCAAAATCTTCTATGGAGTATTTGGAGAAGGAACCCGCCTTGCAATGCCGAAGACAATCTGCGCGCCGGACTCATCGTCATTGAAGGCTGGTTCAGGGGCTACTGAGGGAGTCCTAGATTAAGGGGTCCTCGGACAGCCGGACTATATACTTTGGCCGGACTGTTGGACTATGAAGATACAAGATTGAAGACTTCGTCCCATGTCCGGGAGGGACTCTCCTCTGTGTGGAAGGCAAGCTTGGCAATTCGGATATGTAGATCTCCTTCTCTGTAACCAACTCTATGTAACCCTAGCCCCCTCCGGTGTCTATATAAACCGGAGGGTTTAGTCCTTAGGATGACAACAATCATAATCATAGGCTAGCTTCTAGGGTTTAGCCTCTATGATCTCGTGGTAGATCAACTCTTGTAATGCTCATATCATCAAGATCAATCAAGCAGGAAGTAGGGTATTACCTCCATTGAGAGTGCCCGAACCTGGGTAAACATCGTGTCCCCCGCCTCTGGTTACCATTAGCCTTAGACGCACAGTTCGGGACCCCCTACCCAAGATCCGCCAGTTTTGACACCGACAGCGGTGGCTCGCCAGTTGCCACGGATCGAGTAGCCACGTTTAAAATATCATTTTTTTAGTGGGGTTAAGAGTTCCGATTTTTGATGGCGTGTTATAAGTACTAAGTAGTTTTTAGAACGATTGGTATGGTGCAAAAATGGAATTCATAGTACTACATACCTCCTTGGCATATGGTTGTATGGGTTTATGTTGCGAGATGTTGAACCTGGTAGTTCTAGGGCAAATACTATGGTTTAGATTTAGATGTCGGTTTTCATTAATGAAAATCAGAAGGGGAAACCCTTCTTTGATTAAAAAAACTACTACCTCCGTTCTGGTTTACTAGTCCCCATCGTATTTTGGGTCAAAGTTTGTCCACGAATTTTACTTGTAAAATGTGAATGGAAAACGAGATTTTGTTATACCCAAACAAAAAAGTACTGGAGGGAGTGATTGCTCTGACACGGACATGACCTCTCATAGCGCAGGCATTGAACCGACGCGTTAGACAAGAGGGCCCCACTCGCTGCAGGCTCGGCTGAATATGCCTCCTTGCTACATGCAATCGGCTTCAGACTGCCCCGCCTGCCTTCATTGAATCCGCGCGTCTGCGGCAACACGTCCTTCCGCAAGCCGGCCGGCATTTTAGAACACAAAAAATGACCAAAATATAATTAATTACGCATGGTCTTGACTTGTCGTGCTTGCACTGGTAGCAGGAACGAGAGGTTTTTCTTTATTTATAACTCTCCTGAAAAAAAATTGGCTTTGAAGTGAATCATGGTTGTGGACAATTATGTATGAATGTCGAGATATCTGTGAACATGAGTTTGATGTGGAAGTTGAACTTGGAATGTCGGGCTTGCGCGTGAACTATACCATGTCCAATGCTTCGTTTGTTATTGTTTGGAAAGTAATTGTTGTTATTACATGACCCGAAAAAAAAATATTGTGCCACATCAGTAGATGCACGGACATCACAATAGGCATGCTGACTGGATAAACATTTGAACCTAACTATTATGAAGGAAATTTTGTATTGACAACAGTTTTAGATAGCGGGAGATGCCTAGCCTGCTTTGCCTCTGCTAGCTTATTTCTGGCTTCTTCCATCTCTTCTTTGGCTTGGGTGAAGAGAGCATTTGATTGCTCTTTTTGCTTCTTCAGGAACTCAGCTACATTCACAAGGGTTGCTGCATGCTTTCTTTCAGCCTTTACTAGAGCCACGAGGACACGAACAGCTGATGACTCCACCTGGCTTGTGTGTAACCCAGCATCATCTGGGAATTTGCACCTTGTGACTAATCCATCATCTTTAGGGAACTGGCACCTTGTGTGTAATCCAGCCTCATTTTGGAAACATGATCTCGAGGTTGACCGTACTTTCCCCCTCGCAGGAACTGCATCCTGACATGAAGTTACTTCTTTTTTAGATCAATACTCAGAGCAACCAAGATCCATTTAGTAGAAGCCAGATAAACAGAACTCAGAGAAGTGAATTCAAAAGGAAAAAAAATATAAAAATAGACTACAAGGTGAGAACACCCACTTCCTACATCAAGCTGAAAACAAAAGCATTAGGATGATTAAGACTCTTCTTATTACACATCAAAGAACACGAGGCTTAAGTGAAACAAAAACTACACCATATACACATCGAAGAACACGAGGCTAAACGAAAGTAATTGAAAGGGTGTTACTTACCAAAGCTCGTTTTACAGGTTCGGTGCAGCTCCTCTTTAATTTGCCATGCTCCTTGAAGATGTCCCCAATATCCCATGTTTGGTCTTCATTGCTCCTCTGCATGTTCGCACTCGTGGTTTTAAAATCTCAACATGGCAAGAAAATATACTACTAGTAATACTCGTGCACCTTGTGGGCAACATTAAAGCACTCGTCTGCCATGTTAGAGCATCTCCAACAGAATCGCAACGCACGGCGCTTTAAAAAAGCGTTTATAGTGCTGAGATCGAGAAGTAGAGATAGAGAGTAGAGACTAGAGAGTAGCGGATAGTTCTCAGCATAGATAGATAAAAAATAGATTATTCAACTACTCCTCGTTGTCCGACTCCTCCTCGGTGATGTCCTCCTCCGATGTCTGACTGTATGCGTGAAGATATTGATCATCGTTGGATTCCCAGGGCGACGCTGCTCCTAGCCTCATGTTGAATTGAGTGTCCGCTTTTCGCCTACGCTTGTCCTCGCGATAGGCGGCTCGCTCCACCCTCCTCTTATCCCTCTCCGCCCTCCTTTGCGTGTAGAACTCGCGCTCGTTGATGATGTCCTGTGGGAAGCATTGGTGCCATAGTGCCATGGCTTCCTCATCCATCTCGGTGATGCCAAGACAGTGCTCCCGCCTCCGGTTGTCGCGACAATCCTCGTCGGTGATAAGCCGCGGCAGAGGCGCGAGCTCATATGCCCACTCCCACGTCGGCACGTTGGGGATGTTCAATGTTCTATGAGGCCACTGGAGGTGCCACGCCGCTGCGTCCTACGCGCGGGCGGCCTCATTGGCGGTGTCGAAATTGCCGAGGCCAAGGCGCATCCCGCGAAACCGGATCCCGGCGGAGAAGCCGACGGAGGGGCGCGCGCGGACGCTGCGGTATCCCCAAGTTTCCCGGCGACTCGACGGCATGGTGGTGCGGCGGCGGCGAGGCGAGAAAGAGCGGTGGTGAGGCACAAAGGTGGGGAGAGAGCGTTGGCAAGGCACAGAGCGGTGGGAGGGCATTGGATTTTATAAAGCGCACCGGACGCCGCGCGCCAAAACTAGCGCACGCCCGGCCGCTTTTTCCCGCGCGCGCGCGATCCTTTCTCGACGTCTCTGCTATCTCTACTCTCTTCTCTACTGTTATATTTATTTTGTATTTAATATTTATCTCTACTTCTATACCCTCTACTTTTTTCTCTACTTTCTTATAAAAAACAGAGTTGGTGATGATGGTGTGTCTGCCATCCTGCAATATAGGCCGTCCGATTTATATCTGACAGATAGGAAGGAACGGCAATTTTGCAAAAAGATACCCACACCCCTCTCCAGATTTGCAAATAAGGCCTTCCCTCGTTCATCATTTTCTCCCACAAGATAAACTACTCATACAAATGCATCTTGATGCGTGCAACGCATGGGCATCTTGCTAGTTCTAAAAAACTTTCCATCATTTGCCACACTACTGGTTGCAGATGAAAAACCTACCCAAGCACAGCGCGATACAAGAGTGACGCACAATTACAATCTGATATTCTGTTGGACAATGGAGGCTATAACCAATTACTTTTACGGGAACAATAGCACCCAGGAAATTTGAAGGGTAGGTATGAACAAAATTGGAATTGCACATGTACTGCAAGTGATTCAATACACACATTACCAATCGAGGAGGAGAACGATGGTTGCAGCGGCCTCTGTGAGTCATGGTTGGAAAACGGGAGTCAGTTCATTGTCCATGATGGTGGTGCTTCTGCGCTCGGCGTCGGCTTCCGGGAAGCAGATTCGAGACCGTGGAAGACGGTGCCAAGGAAGAGGCTCCGTGCACGACGACGACGGTGGACCGGCTCCAGTGCGGCGTATGAGGTCGTCGATGAGGCAGATGCACTGCGGTGGACGAGTGCGCTGATGTAGAAGGGGAGGAGCATGAAGGCCGCGGTGCCGTGGAGAAGTCTATTTTGTGGTGGGGATAGAAAATGGGGAGTATTCAGGTGTACTACTCTGGGTGCCGGGGTGGGGTTGACTGGGTAGGGTGAACCTGAAGTTACAAAAATAGCCACCTACCAACCGTCATCCGTAGGCCTGTTCCGAAGGCTATGATGGTAACTTCCCACTGCTCGAATCAGGGTCGCGGGACATTTTCCCACCGACCTCAAAATTTTCTGACACTGAACTCCCCGTGTGGCGTGTTGGGTGATTCGGCTAAGAAACTAGCGAGTAGTACTAGTAAACTCTGCATATTAGGTTTGACCAAAGTCAAACTTCCTAAATTTTGACCAAGTTTATAGAAAAATATAAACATTTACCATAACAAATATGTATGATGTGAAAGTACATTCAATAATGAATCTAATGGTATTTATTTGTTATTGTATATGTTAATATTTTTTATAAACTTTCTGAGAGTTTACAAAACTTGACTTTGACCATGCTAATACGCGGACTTCAATAAAAACGGAGGGAGTACACATTTGTTTTCTTAGTTTGTTGTGAATTAATCATTTGTTGAAATTGTGAAATAAATATATTAGGCTACTTACTTCGAATGTAATCGTCTATACAATTCAATAGTTACAATCATTGTCGAATTCCAAGATGTATACGAGGTCTATAGTACTTCACAACATGCTCAAACTCACATAATCCCAGTCAAATGACAATCTAAATGCATTTCATAGTTATTACTTTGTAGGATGCAACAAAACCAACCATAACTCTACATCAACCATTATAAAAGCAACATTTTGAACATATCCCAATGTGTGAATGAAACATGCAGAGAGAGCTTGCGAAGATGGAGCAGATAGGGCGGGAAAGATTGTATGTATATGGACGAGAGAGTTGGAGACAAATCTAATGATACAGAGAGAGAGAGATGGAGATAGAAAGAGAGAGGAAGAAGTTAGGTCTGTGAGAAATATGGAGACATGCAATATACGTGAGATGCGTGTGCATCCGGATTCTGTACACGTGGAAGGAGAAGAGACAACATGTTTGATGAGAGAGCTGGAAAAACATGGACGAGAGGGGAAGGATCTCGTGGGTTGAGGGATTGATAATTTTGTGCGGGGGAGAGAGGGATTGGTAATTTTGTGCGAGTGAGAGAGGGTGGGGGAGGAGTTAGTCAGCCGTTGTCACATCATCCTGCTTCCAAATGGCCCCGCATTCTCTAGCACAGTGTGGTCGCCGTCTTCGATCTCCTCGATGCCCTCTTTGAAGATTGAGGTGTTGTGCATGCCGGGGTGCAGAGAAGCACAAGCGAGAGTGGTCGCCATATAACGTTGGATGGGGATGAATTGTGTGCTTGGGGGAGGGTGTGTGTGTGTGTGTGTGCTGTGTGTGTGTGTGTGAGAAAGAGAGAGAGAGAGAGATATATTGAGAGAAAACAAACCTAAGGAGAGAAATGTGTGTGTATGTGACGAAAAGCTACATGCTAAACAGGGTATTCACGAAGAGATTGTGCGTGCGAGATAGAGAGCGATGTGCGGGCCTTGAGGTGGGCAGGGTCCGGGTGAGGGTGTCAAAGTGTGCGCGTTGATGCATGTGTTACATGCGATCATGTGAGGGACGGACGAATCGAGAGAGATGGTTGTTGTGTTACAGATGCACACACACACACACACAAGTAAAATAGAAGACCGTTCTCTCATGTATACACAACGTATCAACATCTGTCCATGTCTCACTCATGCATGATCATTTGCACATTCACACCTCTCTATGTCTCTATCACATGCACACCGTCTCCACATTGCCCTTCCGCCACAACACACATATGGACACATACACACTTTCTCTCTCAGTCACACACACAAAATTACTATTATAAAAACTAGGGCGCACCTAAAACGTCCAAATCCAAATAAACATGAACTGGAGCTAAATTCAAATATATGGAAATATTGTAGCGTCAAGACCTTTTCCGGGAAAAAAGTTGAGTAATATTCAGGGATTGTTTTCACACATACAAAAAGGTTCAGTGGATGTCCTTCTAGCGCGACACGGTGACGCGCCGTTTGATCGATCATGCGGCCGCGGTTCACGCGCTTGCACAGGATTCCGTATCGTGGCTGTGGTAACTAATGAAAGTGCTGCCTAAGTCTAATGTTTACATGTACTAGTACGATTTTCTTTTAAGTTTGACCAACCCTATATAAAACCAAACTAAGGTCCTGAGGAGTCCTGGACTAGGGGGTGTCCGGACAGCCGGACTATCATCGTCCGCCGGACTCCAAGACTACAAAGATACACGATTGAAGACTCCGTCCCGTGTCCGGATGGGACTTTCCTTGGCGTGGAAGGCAAGCTTGGCGATACGGATATGTAGATCTCCTACCATTGTAACCGACTCTGTGTAACCCTATCCCTCTCCGGTGCCTATATAAACCGGAGGGCTTTAGTCCGTAGGACGAACAACAATCATACCACAGGCTAGCTTCTAGGGTTTTGACACAGTTCGGGACCCCCTACCCGAGATCTGCCGGTTTTGACACCGACATTGGTGCTTTCATTGAGAGTTCCTCTGTGTCGTCACTGATAGGCTCGATGGCTTCTTCAATCAACAACGCTGTCGAGGGTGAGACTTTTCTCCTCGGACAGATCTTTGTATTCGGGCGGCCGACTTGCGGGCTAATTCACTTGGCCATCCGAGCAGATCGAAGTTACGCCCTGGCCGTCAGGTCAGGTTCGGGAGCCTAAACTTCACGGCCGACATCCGCGGGGACTTGATCTTCGACGGGCTCGAGCCACAGCCAAGCATGCCACACTGTCACGATGGGCATGACCTAGCTGTGCCGCCGAACAGTGCCTTGGTGGCTGCACAAGAATCCGCTCCGGCCCTTAGTCCGGAGCCGATCGCCCAGATCGAGGACCGGTGGTTGGACACCGCCTCAGGGGCTGCAACTTCCATGGCGATGGAGCCGAACACTAACCTTGTCCCTTGCGAAGCTCGTGACTCCGAGGTGCCGGACTCCCCGCCGGACTCCGGACCTCCCACGCCCCTGCCAATCGAATCTGATTGGGCGCCGGTTATGGAATTCACCGCTGCGGACATCTTCCAACACTCGCCCTTTGGCGACATCCTAAATTCGCTAAAACATCTCTCTCTATCCGGAGAGACCTGGCCGGACTATGGCCAGGACGGTTGGGATACGGACGACGAAGAAATTCAAAGCCCACCCACCACCCACTTTGTAGCCACTGTCGGCGATATAATGGACATGCTAGACTACGACTCCGAGGACATCGACGGTATGGACGACGATGCCGGAGACGAACAAGAACCAGCGCCTACAGGGCACTGGAAGACCACCTCGTCATATGACATATACATGGTGGACACCCCAAAAGAGGGGGATGGCGAAGAAGCAGCGGAGGCAGATTCCTCAAAGAAACAGCCCAAGCGCCAACGTCAGCGGCGCCGCTCTAAATCCCGCCACAACAAGAATGGAGATTCAGGCACAGGAGATAATAATACCCCGTAGAGTGCCGAAGATAATCCCTCCAAAGAAGATTCAGCGGGAGGATGCGTATAAGCCCTCACGACAGGCGGTAGACGAAGAGGTCGAGGATGATAATTATATACCTCCCTCCAAGACGAGGCAAGCCTCAACGACGATTTAATTCGCCGTGCCCGAGGATCCCGTCGAACAAGAGCGTTTTAAACGCAGGCTTATCGCCATGGCAAATAGCCTAAAGAAAAGCAGCAAAGAACTTCAAGCTGATCAGATCTGGCTGGCCGATCGATGGACCGAGGTCCTCGCGTCAAGAGTATGAACTCGAACGCCTCCAAAAGCTACCCAAGACGCAAGTTGCTCCCCGATTAGAGGAGGAAACATACATACCTTCATCGCCAACAAGACACACGGCCGACCGACCACCTCGTGGCGAGACAGAGAGGCATCTAGGCCCTCCACCAAGACCGCACTCGCATCGCTCCAAAAGTACGAAGCCAAGAGGGAACGCCGGACTTGCGAGATATATTGGAGGACAAAGCAAGGCAATCCAGATCCATCTATGGATCACATGGGCGCCCCACGACCCACGACGAATATCGTCGCGCCAGATACAATAACTCCGGCCGGGCCGAACACAGCAGACAACGCTCTCTCGAGCTACGTTGTGATATTGCTCAAGATAGAGGCGCCGCACACCCGCTATGCTTCACTGACGAAGTAATGGATAATCAAATCCCTGAAGGGTTTAAACCCGTAAACATTGAATCCTACGATGGCACAACAGACCCCGCAGTTTGGATCGAAGATAATCTCCTTCACATCCATATGGCCCGCGACAACGATCTCCACGCCATCAAGTATCTCCCACTCAAGCTTAAAGGACCAGCTCGGCATTGGCTTAACAGCTTGCCCGCAGAATCAACTGGGTGTTGGGAAGACCTAGAAGCCGCATTCCTCGACAACTTCCAGGGCACATATGTGCGACCACCAGACGCCGATGACCTAAGCCACATAATTCAACAGCGAGACGAATCGGCCAGACAATTCTGGACACGGTTCCTCACAAAGAAAAATCAAATCGTCGACTGTCCGGATGCAGAGGCCCTCGCAGCCTTCAAGCATAACATCCGCGACGAATGGCTAGCCCGGCACATAGGACAGGAAAAGCCGAAATCCATGGCAGCCCTCTCATCATTAATGACCCGCTTCTGTGCGGGAGAGGATAGCTGGCTAGCTCGCAGCAACAACCTCAGGAAAAATTCTGGCAGTCCGGATACCAAGGACCACAATGGCAGGTCGATCAAAGAAAATAAACGCCGCATTAACGGCGCATTTACAAGGAGGATACGGCAATAACGCCGGATTCGAGGCTCTAAACCCGGTCGATGGAAGAAGCCATTCAAAAGAACCACTCCGGTCCGTCCAATTTGGACCGAATACTCGATCGCTATGCGGATACATGGCACCTGAAAAGCCAGCTAATCACACCAACAGAGATTGTTGGGTGTTCAGCGAGCGAGCAAGTTAATTGCGAAAATAATGACAAGGGCTGCACAAAGGGCGACGAGGAAGAGACCCGACCCGAACAATAGAGGATGAATGGTTTCCCCACAAGTGCGGACGGTGAACATGATATACCCAACCCATATACCCAAGAGGGAGCGGCGTGCACTAAGGGACGATATGAGATGGAGCCACGCCCTAAGTTCAATCCATGGTCCTCTTGCCCGATCACTTTCGATCAAGAGATCATCCGACCAAGATCCGCCATGGCGGATTCACCGCATTGGTTTTAGACCCAATCGCCGATGGATTTCACCTCACAAGAGTCTCGATGGACGGCGGCAAGAGCTGAACCTGCTTTATCGGGATACGAGCAGCAAGATGGGCATAGACCCTCAAGGATTAAACCTACAAAGACGACTTTCAAAGGCGCCATACCAGGTGTTGAGGCCAATTGTACAGCTCACCACACCGAAGTGGTCTTCGGATCCCGGACAATTTCCGAGCGAGGAGTTAATCTTCGACATAGTCCGATTCCACAGCGGCTATCACGCCCTGCTCGGACGAACGCGTTTGCAAAGTTCAACGCGGTACCGCGACACATACCTCAAGCTCAAGATGCCAGCCCTCGTGGAGTCATCACGGTCAATGGAAATCGGAACGCCCTCCGAACGGAGGAACACACACGCTCTCGCGGGTATCTGAGCAGCCTTTTAAGGCAATATTCGAGTCCGGCCGTTAAACGGCGGACACGCCAAACGCGCCCGAGCAACATCAACCAAGACCACAGCACGTTCCGAGCACGCCAGAGCAATGCGCGGCCCTAACCCCAGCCCTTGCATAATTGCAAGACCAACCCTCCGCAGACATCATTATGCTCGAGATACCATGGGCCTAGGGAAGGGCACGACCACAACAGACCAGTGCGGCTCGACCACACCAGGGGCTCACAAGTGTGTCACTCCTTTTTGTTATTATTTTCTTTCTTTATGTGCACAGGACTCCGTTCACCAGAGGCCTTGTCCGGCGGTGAACCTGCCGAATTCACGATGCAACATCCAGGGAAGAAAGAAGAGTGTGATAAACACTCAGGTGGTCTCCATTACGAGCATTAAATTTGATTATATCCACCAGTCCGCAGCCCATCCCTGGAGGGCGACATGTTTGATTAGTCCAATCCCTTGCTTACCGCACTATTTATATCATTCCGCACTCATAGCAGAATTCTTTAAATAAACAATGCAGCATTTTTTGCCTGTTATTGCATTACTTTACACATATGTTCATTAATGACATCTCGCACCCATATATTACTGGTACGGCCGAATACACCAGGGGCTTATGTTCCCCGCATTATGGTGTGATAAGTCTGAACACTTTCACAAGTGCGGCACCCCGAACTTATAGCATTATATGAATCGGCTCTGAATCATGTCTTGGATCAATAGTTGGGTTTGCCCGGCTCCCACGTTTTGGCGCGTTATGTTCCGTTCTGTCGGCTAAGGTGGCACTGGGAGAACCACTGCGATTGCGCCCCGGTTGAGCTGGGCGAGCACCTCAGTGGAGAAAGTTAAAACTGACCGGCGTGATAAGGCGAGAGACTGGCCGCTGTTCGAGAGGTCTTTTCGGTTCCCTAAAGACCCATGCCGCTTCAAGCGAAGTATCGGATAATGTCCGACGAAGGCGTGGATAGCGCCCCGAATTCGGTCTTCCGAATACTAGGGGCTTCGCCGAAATTTAAAATTATAGAATTCTATGGCTAAGTGAGAGTGTTCAAGCATTATAAGTCCGGTTGCCTTGTTCGTTGTGTTGAGCGCCTCCCTAGATGGACCCAAAAATGGGAACAAGAGTGCTCAAGCTTATCCCGAACACCCCAGCACTCGTGGCTTGGGGGCTGAAGCCAACGACTTGCCATCTCTCAGATTTTATAAACGGTCGCACAGAAGGTAATATTTTAAATTAAACAAGCATTGCGTAGCGCATATGAACAAAGTTTTCAGCGCACAGGATAATACATAGCGAGTTTCACTCAATTATTACATCTCTGGGGCACTCATCCGCAATATTGCGGGCACCCTTCAGGACAGTCTTATAGTACATTTCGAGCGTACGATACTCCTTGCCCGCTGGCAGCGGGTTAGTAAGAAGGTTCTCCGCATCCAGCCTGCCCCAGTGCACCTTTACGCGGGCAAGGGCCCGACGAGCACCTTCAATACAGGCGGAGCGCTTGATGACATCCACCCAGGGGCACACATCCACCAGCCACTGACGAGGTCAAGTAGCTCCGTGCATGGCCTGTCCAGCCACACCGGACTATAAGGCCCTTCATGGCCTCCTCGCCTACCTTAGGAGTTCGACCAGCTGCTTCACTGGTCGCTTGGGGCACGGATGGCCGGCCTCAGCAGATCGAGACCGAAGACCTTCTCCGTTGAGCTCCCCTCCTCGCCACGGTAGAATGCGGCAGCATCGGATACACTGCGAGGCAGATCTGCAAACGCCCCTGGAGAGCTCCGAATTCGGGTAAGTGTCAGGTAGTTCACATTAACATGCTTGCTTTGCATGAAAAATGCCTTACCCGCCGCTATTTTCTTCATATCCACAACCTCCTGAAGGGCCTTGCGGGCCTCGGCCTTGGCGGACTTGGCAATTTCGAGAGCCGAGGCGAGCTCGGACTCTCGAGTCTTTGAGTCATGCTCCAAACTCTCATGCTTCTCCACGAGAGCCTGGAGCTCTTGCCGCACCTCCGCCACATGTGCCTCCTGCTTTTCTCGCTCTGCCCGTTCCACGGCCGCACTGCGTTCGGCCGCGGACACAGCCTCCTTCAGGGATGCCACCTCGTTTGTGGCCCTGCGATACCAGATTATCCTTGTTAATTTTATCGCAATCAAATCCTTTTTCAGAAGGTAAAATTCAAAGTGGTGCTACTCACCTTCTTTGTCCTTGAGCTGCCTCTTGGCATGGCGAGCTCTCGCCGACCGCCGAGATCTTGCTTTAATGCACCAACCTCCGCTTGATCGGTCTGGCAGAGGTCAGCAAGACAGCCGCAAACCCATATTGACATAATTTATTAGCAACTCGCGAATATCTTTTTAGATCCTCGTTGGCTTTTCTTTCCACCACCGAACCGAGCATCGAGGGCTACTGTCTATGCGGTATTACATTACATAATTTTAACTTCCTACCTCAAAGCTCGTTAGAAGGCTCTGCGAAGCTTGGTCGGCCCGCTCTTGGCGAGTGAATTTTCAATCACCGCACTCATAACAGGCGGTGTTCTTCCTCGATGGAAGCGCTTTGAGCGCCTCCGGCAAGTTGTCCGGCGCCTCCGATTGGGACGGAGGGCCGGCGCCACGGTCTAGCCCTTCTTTGAAGGGCGCTTGCGGACTCGAACGTTGCGGTGTTCCAGCGTGGAGTCCGGCGCAAAGTCCGGAGGTTGCCTTGCGGCGCCCCGAGCCTCCTCCCGATGGGTCCCTTTCTGGGATCCCACCTCGGCGTCCTCATCGGCGCGGGGGGTGGAGGCAGTCGGAAGGGAATCCACATCCGACGGGGCCAACGACCCGCTCGATGAAGCGAGGAGATCATCAACGGCCGGACTGCGGGCAATATGCGGCATTAGTAGGACACTATGTGACACAAAAGAAATTGCAGATCATTCAGAGATCCGGATACTTACGATCTCGCCGGAGGCCTGGCCCTTGAAGGCCACTCCTTGCCGCCAACGTCGGTGTTGGCAGAGCTGTCTGGGGGAATAGTTCTCCCCCTCTTGGACCCTTCGGCCTCCCCTGTTGGGGAAGCCTTCCTCTTCCTCTCTCCCCCCTCTGTGAGAGAGTCTTCTTCCTCCTCCTCGTCTTCGCGGGAGGAGTCCGTCCCGAATTCGTCGGACAACTAATAACGGGAACTCTTTTGAGTGCCCGTGGCCACCTTCTTGGCCTTCTTCTCCGGCACCACATGCGGTGCCGGAACCAGCAGCCCCGCTAGACGGGCATCCACTGGGTCTTCTGGCATGGGAGTCGGGCAGATGAGCTGCTCGGCCTTCTTCATCCATTCCTATCAAAGGAAAAGGGAGATTGAAACCCTCTTAGAATCAATCTATTTACAATAAGTGTCCCGTAAAGGGGTAGACTCACTTACCTCGTTAGTCGGATGCTGCGAGTGAAATCCGCGATCTTCCGTCGCGGATGAGGGGGCTTCGGCGCCCTTAAACAGCACCCTCCAGGCACCTTCGTACGTCGTGTCGAAGAGCCCGCTCAGCGCCTGGTGCTATTCCGGATCGAACTCCCACAGATCGAATGCCCGTTCTTGGCATGGGAGAATTCGGCGGACGAGCATGACTTGGACCACGTCGACAAGCCTGAGCTTCTTGTTCACCAGCTTCTGGATACAGGCTCAGAGTCCCGTCAGCTCCCCCGAATTACCCCACAACAAGCCCTTCTCTTTCCAGGAGGTGAGCTGCGTAGGGATACCAGATCTAAACTCGGGGGTCGCCGCCCACGTAGGGTCGCGCGGCTTGGTGATGTAGAACCACTCCGATTGCCACCCCTTGACGAAGTCCACGAAGGCCCCTTTGAACCAGAGGACGTTGGGCATCTTGCCCAACATGGCGCCTCCGCACTCCGCCTGTGTGCCCTTCATTACCTTCGGCTTGACGTTGAAGGTCTTGAGCCACAAGCCGAAGTGGGGCCGGATGCAGAGGAGGGCCTCGCACACGACGATAAACGCCGAGATGTTGAGGATGAAGTTCGGCGCCAGATCATGGAAATCCAGGCCGTAGTAGAACATGAGCCCTCGGACAAAGGGGTGAAGTGGAAAGCCCAGTCCGCGGAGGAAGTGGGAAAGGAAAACGACCCTCTCATGGGGCCCGGGGGTAGGGATGAGCTGCCCCTCGTCGGGCAGCCGGTGCGCGATGTCGCCGAAAAGGTATCCGGCGCTGCGCTGCTTTGTGATATGCTCCTCCTTAACGGTGGAAGCCAACCATTTGCCTCCCCCTCCGGACATGGTCAGAGAAGGTTGAGACGAGATGCGCGAACTTGGGCGCTGGAGCTTGAGTGCGTGGAGGTGGATAAGCAAAGGAGGAAGAAGGCGTGGGTGAAAAGGTGAATCCTTATCCCTTATATATAGGCGGGCGAAGACTATGCGTCCCCCACCAGCCTGGTAAAACTCGCTTATCTCCCAAGCGCCACCATCAATGGCGCGGCTGGGTTACCCACGTCCGTATTGATGAGAATCTCGGAATAAGGGGAACACGATCTCTGCTTCGACAAGACGTGCCAAGGAAACCGCTTCGCTAAACGTGCTGAGGTGGTATAATAAAAAACGATTCAAGTAAAGGCTTGGTAGTGGTGTGACGTCATGCCGCAAAATACGTCAGCAGATTGAGCTTGTGTACATTTTATTCTCTCTACGGTGGAATGTGGAATTTATTTTGCAGAGCCGGACACTATCCTGGTGTTCATGATCTTCTCTGGATTATTCAAAGGAGGAACCCGCCTTGCAATGCCGAACATTATGCGCGCCGGACTTATCGTCATTGAAGCCTAGTTCAGGGGCTACTGAGGGAGTCCTGGACTAGGGGGTGTCCGGACAGCTGGACTATCATCGTCCGCCGGACTCCAAGACTACGAAGATACAAGATTCAAGACTCCGTCCCGTGTCCGGATGGGACTTTCCTTGGCGTGGAAGGCAAGCTTGGCGATACGGATATGTAGATCTCCTACCATTGTAACCGACTCTGTGTAACCCTAGCCCTCTCCGGTGCCTATATAAACCGGAGGGCTTTAGTCCGTAGGACACAACATACATTACAACAATCATACCATAGGCTAGCTTCTAGGGTTTAGCCTCCTTGATCTCGTGGTAGATCCACTCTTGTACTACCCATATCATCAATATTAATCAAGCAGGACGGAGGGTTTTACCACCATCAAGAGGGCCCGAACCTGGGTAAAACATCATGTCCCTTGTCTCCTGTTACCATCCGCCTAGATGCACAGTTTGGGACCCCCTACCCGAGATCCGCCGGTTTTGACACCGACAGGTCCCATACATGCACTCATCAATATGTCGCCGTCGTCGTTGCGCATGCCGGCGCCCGCCTGCTCTGGCCAACAATTTCTCGGCCACCACCGCCGTGTCGCTGCCATCCCTGTTCCATGAAGCCTCGCCCGCTCACGTCATCTGCAGTCACTCCTTGCAATGTCGCCGCACTGCCAAGCACGCGAGTAGTTGGTGGAGCCACGTCTATGCATGCAGCATACGAAGAGGAGGACGAGCACGTGCTCCAGCATGCCAGCGAGGAGGAACTAGCATGTCATTGTCGTCTCCGCCCGCACGGAGGAGGCGTGCATGATGGCTGTCGTGGCGGAAGCCAAACACGCGCGCGTCGAGCCCGCAAACCGGGTGCGGACCTGGAATCTACCTTCGAGACCTTGAATGCCACGTGGATCCTGTAATCTGAAGGAGCAATTTGGGTCAGTCAACTCTTGTGAGCCGTTTGATGCAACATGGATGGCTAGAAGGGTTTCTTCAACCTCCGAAATTGATGCACGGTTCATCTTCTCAGCCCGCCACACGCCTAACCGCCTGATGCTGCGGCCATGCCCTCCCCTGAACCGCCTGCCGCCGACATGCTCCCCCCACCCCTGCCATCCGTTTAACCCCGGGCACCATCCATTTTTTTCCGACGAACTGCATTCCACTATTGGGTAACGCAGTAATTTCAAAAAATTTCCTACGCACATGCAAGATCATGGTGATGCATAGCAACGAGAGGGGAGAGTGTCGTCTACGTACCCTCGTAGACCATTAGTGGAAGCGTTTATCAACGCGGTTGATGTAGTCATACACCTTCATGATCCGTCCCGATCAAGTACCGAAACTATGGCACCTCTGTGTTCAGCACACATTCAGCTTGATGACGTCCTCGCCTTCTTGATCCTGCAAGAGGGGCAAAGTAGTAGATGAGTTCTGGCATCATGATGGCGTGATGACGATGTTGGTGAAGAACAATCTCCGTAGGGCTTCACCTAAGCACTACGAAGACTATGACGGAGGAAAAACTAGAAGGGATGGGGTTGCCGACACACAGCTTGGTGTTTCTTGATGTGTCTTGGGTGCTAGCCCAACCCCTCTATTTATATGTTGAGCCTTGGGGTCGAAACTTGTAGTAAAAGCCTCCACAAAGTCGGTTTCACCCGAAAGGCAAGAGTCCTTCTTGGACTCCAGGGCCAGACGCAAGGGTTCCCGGCGTCTGGACCCATACGCCACGGACCCTAGCATCCGGCCCCTAGACTCCGCAAAACTTCCTTTTGCGCTTTCCAACCTTGTGGGCTTTCCCCTTTGGCCCAAATAACGTGTTCTCATATCCAAACATTTCCGGAAACATCCAGAAACCCTTACGGTGAATTCCGGAACCCTTCTGGAGACCAAACACTATTATCCCATATATTAAACTTTATCTCCGGACCATTCCAGAGTTCCTCGTCATGTTCGTGATCTCATCCGGGACTCCGCACAACATTCGGTTACCAACATACATAACTCATATAATACTATATCGTCAATGAACGTTTAAGCGTGCGGACCCTACGGGTTCGAGAACTATGTAGACATGACTGAGAATCCTCTCTGGTCAATAACCAATAGCGGAACCTGGATGCCCATATTGGATCCTACATATTCTACGAAGATCTTTATCGGTCGAACCTCATAACAACATACGTTGTTCCCTTTGTCATCGGTATGTTACTTGCCCGAGATTCGATCGCCGGTATCTCAATACCTAGTTCAATATCATTATTCGCAAATCTCTTTACTCATTTTGTAATGCATTATCCCATAACTAATTCATTAGTTACATTGCTTGCAAGGCTTATAATGATGTGCATTACCGATAGGGCCCAGAGATACCTCTCTAACAATCAGAGTGACAAATCCTAATCTTGATCTATGCCAACTCAACAAATACCATCGGAGACACCTATACAGCACCTTTATAATCACCCACTTACGTTGTGATGTTTGGTAGCACACAAAGTGTTCCTCCGGTATTCGGGAGTTGCATAATCTCATAGTGATAGGAACATGTATAAGTCATGAAGAAAGCAATAGCAATATACTAAACGATCAAATGCTAAGCTAACGGAATGGGTCAAGTCAATCACATCATTCTCTAATGATGTGATCCCGTTAATCAAATGACAACTCATGTCTATGGCTAGGAAACTTAACCATCTTTGATTCAACGAGCTAGTCAAGTAGAGGCATACTAGTGACACTCTGTTTGTCTATGTATTCACACATGTATTATGTTTCCGGTTAATACAATTCTAGCATGAATAATAAACATTTATCATGATATGAGGAAATAAATAATAACTTTATTATTGCCTCTAGGGCATATTTCCTTCAGTCTCCCACTTGCACTAGAGTCAATAATCTAGATTACACAGTAATGATTCTAACACCCATGGAGTCTTGGTGCTGATCATGTTTTGCTCATGGAAGAGGCTTAGTCAATGGGTCTGCAACATTCAGATCCGTATGTATTTTGCAAATCTCTATGTCTCCCACCTGGACTTGATCCCAGATGGAATTGAAGCGTCTCTTGATGTGCTTGGTTCTCTTGTGAAATTTGGATTCCTTTGCCAAGGCAATTGCACCAATATTGTCACAAAGATTTTCATTGGACCCGATGCACTAGGTATGACACATAGAGCGGACATGAACTCCTTCATCCAGACTCCTTCATTTGCTGCTTCCGAAGCAGCTATGTACTCCGCTTCACAGGTAGATCCCGCCACAATGCTTTGTTTAGAACTGCACCAGCTGACAGCTCCACCGTTCAATAAAAACACGTATCCGGTTTGCGAGTTAGAATCGTCCAGATCATTGTCAAAGCTTGCATCGACGTAACCATTTACGACGAGCTCTTTGTCACTTCCATAAACGAGAAACAAATCCTTAGTCCTTTTTAGGTATTTCAGGATGTTCTTGACCGCTGTCCAGTGATCCACTCCTGGATTACTTTGGTACCTCCCTGCTAAGCTAATAGCAAGGCACGCATTAGGTCTGGTACACAGCATTGCATACATGATAGAGCCTATGACTGAATCATAGGGAACACTTTTCATTTTCTCTCTATCTTCTGCAGTGGTCGGGCATTGAGTCTGACTCAACTTCACACCTTTTGACACAGGCAAGAACCCTTTCTTTGCTTGATCCATTTTGAAATTTTCAAAACTTTATCAAGGTATGTGCTTTGTGAAAGTCCAATTAAGCGTCTTGATCTATCTCTATAGATCTTGATGCCCAATATATAAGCAGCTTCACCGAGGTCTTTCATTAAAAAACTCTTATTCAAGTATCCTTTTATGCTATCCAGAAATTCTATATCATTTCCAATCAACAATATGTCATCCACATATAATATTAGAAATGCTACAAAGCTCCCACTCACTTTCTTGTAAATACAGGCTTCTCCAAAAGTCTGTATAAAACCATATGCTTTGATCATACTATAAAAATGTTTATTCCAACTCTGAGAGGCTTGCACCAGTCCATAAATGGATCGCTGGGGCTTGCACACTTTATTAGCACCCTTTGGATCGACAAAACCTTCTGGTTGCATCATATACAACTCTTCTTCCAGAAATCCATTCAGGAATGCAGTTTTGACATTCATTTGCCAAATTTCATAATCATAAAATGCGGCAATTGCTAACATGATTCGGACAGACTTAAGCATCGCTACAGGTGAGAAAGTCTCATCGTAGTCAATCCCTTGAACTTGTCGAAAACCTTTTGCAACAAGTCGAGCTTTGTAGACAGTAACATTACCATCAGCATTAGTCTTCTTCTTGAAGACCCATTTATTCTCTATGGCTTGCCGATCATCGGGCAAGTCAACCAAAGTCCACACTTTGTTCTCATACATGGATCCCATCTCAGATTTCATGGCCTCAAGCCATTTTGCGGAATCTGGGCTCACCATCGCTTCTTCATAGTTCATAGGTTCGCCATGGTCAAGTAACATGACTTCTAGAATAGGATTACCGTACCACACTGGTGCGGATCTTACTCTGGTTGACCTACGAGGTTTGGTAGTAACTTGACCTGAAGTTTCATGATCAATATCATTAGCTTCCTCACTATATGGTGTAGGTGTCACAGGAACCGGTTTCTGTGATGAACTACTTTCCAATAAGGGAGCAGGTACAATTACCTCATGAAGTTCTACTTTCCTCCCACTCACTTATTTTGAGAGAAACTCCTTCTCTAGAAAGGATCCATTCTTAGTAACAAATGTCTTGCCTTCAGATCTGTGACAGAAGGTGTACCCAATAGTTTCCTTTGGGTATCCTATGAAGACACATTTCTCCGACTTGGGTTTGAGCTTATCAGGTTGATGCTTTTTCACATAAGCATCACAACCCCAAACTTTAAGGAACGACACCTTTTGGTTTCTTGCCAAACCATAGTTCATAAGGCGTCGTCTCAACAGATTTCGATGGTGCCCTATTTAATGTGAGTGCAGCCGTCTCTAAAGCATAACCCCAAAACGATAGCGGTAAATCAGTAAGAGACATCATAGATTGCACCATATCTAGTAAAGTACGATTACGATGTTCGGACACACCATTACGCTGTGGTGTTCCGGGTGGCGTGAGTTGTGAAACTATTCCGCATTGTTTCAAATGTAGACCAAACTCGTAACTCAAATATTCTCCTCCACGATCAGATTGTAGAAACTTTATTTTCTTGTTACGATGATTTTCCACTTCACTCTGAAATTCTTTGAACTTTTCAAATGTTTCAGACTTATGTTTCATTAAGTAGATATACCCATATCTGCTCAAATCATCTGTGAAGGTGAGAAAATAACGATACCTGCCGCGAGCCTCAATATTCATCGGACCACATACATCAGTATGTATGATTTCCAACAAATCTGTTGCTCGCTCCATTGTTCCGGAGAACGGTGTTTTAGTCATCTTGCTCATGAGGCATGGTTCGCAAGTACCAATTGATTCATAATCAAGTGATTCCAGAAGTCCAGCAGTATGGAGTTTCTTCATGCACTTTACACCAATATGACCCAAACGGCAGTGCCACAAATAAATTGCACTATCATTATGAACTCTGCATCTTTTGGCTTCAACATTATGAATATGTGTATCACTACTATCAAGATTCAACACAAATAGACCACTCTTCAAGGGTGCATGACCATAAAAGATATTACTCATATAAATAGAACAACCATTATTCTCAAATTTAAATGAATAATCGTCTCGCATCAAACAAGATCCAGATATAATGTTCATGCTTAACGCTGGTACCAAATAACAATTATTCAGGTCTAAAACTAATCCCGAAGGTAGATGTAGAGGTAGCGTGCCGACGGCGATCACATCGACTTTGGAACCATTTCCCACGCGCATCGTCACCTCGTCCTTAGCCAATCTTCGCTCAATCCGTAGTCCCTGTTTCGAGTTGCAAATATTAACAACAGAACCAGTATCAAATACCCAGGTGCTACTGTGAGCTTTAGTAAGGTACACATCAATAACATGTATATCACATATACCTTTGTTCACCTTGCCATCCTTCTTATCCGCCAAATACTTGGGGCAGTTCCGCTTCTAGTGACCAAATCATTTGCAAGAGAAGCACTCGGCCTCGAGCTTAGGTCTAGACTTAGGTTTCTTCTCTTGAGCAGCAACTTGTTTGCCGTTCTTCTGGAAGTTCACCTTCTTCTTCCCTTTACCCTTTTTCTTGAAACTGGTGGTCTTGTTGACCATCAACACTTGATGCTCCTTCTTGATTTCTACCTCCGCAGCCTTTAGCATTGCGAAGAGCTCGGGAATTGTCTTATCCATCCCTTGCATATTATATTTCATCACGAAGCTCTTGTAGCTTGGTGGCAGTGATTGAAAAATTATATCAATGACACTATCATCCGGAAGATTAGCTCCGAGTTGAATCAAGTGATTGTTATACCCAGACATTTTTAGTACATATTCACTAACAGAACTATTCTCCTCCATCTTGCAGCTGTAGAACTTATTGGAGACTTCATGTCTCTCAATCTGGGCATTTGCTTGAAATATCAACTTCAACTCCTGGAACATCTCATATGCTCCATGACATTCAAAACATTGTTGAAGACCCGGTTCCAAGCCGTAAAGCATGGCACACTGAACTATCGAGTAGTCATCAGCTTCGCTCTGCCAGACGTTCTTAATGTCATCAGTTGCATCTGCAGCAGGCCTGACACCAAACGGTGCTTCCAGGACGTAATTCTTCTATGCAGCAATGAGGATAATCCTCAAGTTACAGACCCAGTCCGTGTAATTGCTACCATCAACTTTCAACTTTGCTTGCTCAAGGAACGCATTAAAATTCAATGGAACAACAGCACAGGCCATCTATCTACATCAACATCGACAAGCAAAATACTATCAGGTACTAAGTTCATGATAAATTTAAGTTCAATTAATCATATTACTTAAGAACTCCCACTTAGATAGACATCCCTCTAATCATCTAAGTGATCACGTGATCCAAATCAACTAAACCATAACTGATCATCACGTGAGATGGAGTAGTTTTCAATGGTGAACATCACTATGTTGATCATATCTACTCAATGATTCACGTTCGACCTTTCGGCCTCAGTGTTCCGACGCCATATCTGCATATGCCAGGATCGTCAAGTTTCACCGGAGTATTTCTGCGTGTGCAAAACTTTGAGATTATCACACCCGATCATCACGTAGGTGTCTCGGCACGATGAACTTTGGCAACGGTGCATAGTCAAGGAGAACACTTTTACCTTGAAATTTAGTGAGAGATCCTCTTATAATGCTACCGTCAATCAAAGTAGAATAAGAAGCATAAAAGATAAACATCACATGCAATCAATATAAGTGATATGATATGGCCATCATCATCTTGTGCCTTTGATCTCCATCTCCAAAGCACCATCATGATCACCATTGTCACCGGCGAAACACCTTGATCTCCATCGTAGCATCGTTGTCGTCTCGCCAACTAGTGCTTCTACGACTATCGCTACCGCTTAGTGATAAAGTAAAAGCAATTACAGGGCGATTGCACTGCATACAATAAAGCGACAACCATATGGCTCCTGCCAGTTGCCGATAACTTTGTTTACAAAACATGATCATCTCATACAATAAAATTTAGCATCATGTCTTGACCATATCACATCACAACATGCCCTGCAAAAACAACTTAGACGTCCTCTACTTTGTTGTTGCAAGTTTTATGTGGCTGCTATGGGCTGAGCAAGAACCGTTCTTACCTACGCCTCAAAACCACAACGATATTTCATCAAGTTAGTGTTGTTTTAACCTTCGACAAGGACCGGGTGTAGTCACACTTGGTTCAACTAAAGTTGGAGAAACTGACACCCGCTAGCCACCTGTGTGCAAAGCACGTCGGTAGAACCGGTCTCTCGTAAGTGTACGCGTAATGTCGGTCCGGGTCGCTTCATCCAACAATATCGCCGAACCAAAGTATGACATGCTGGTAAGCAGTATGACTTGTATCGCCCACAACTCACTTGTGTTCTACTCGTGCATATAACATCTACGCATAAACCTGGCTCGGATGCCACTGTTGGGTAACACAGTAATTTCAAAAAAAATCCTACGCACAGGCAAGATCATGGTGATGCATAGCAACAAGAGGGGAGAGTGTCGTCTACGTACCCTCGTAGACCGTAAGCAGAAGCGTTTATCAACGCGGTTGATGTAGTCGTACACATTCATGATCCGTCCCGATCAAGTACCGAAACTACGGCACCTCCACGTTCAGCACACGTTCAGCTCGATGACGTCCTCGCCTTCTTGATCCAGCAAGAGGGGTGAAGTAGTAGATGAGTTCCAGCAACACGACGGCGTGATGACGATGTTGGTGAAGAACAATCTCCGCAGGGCTTCGCCTAAGCACTACGAAAACTATCACGGAGGACAAACTAGAGGGGACGGGGTTGCCGGCACACGGCTTGGTGTTTCTTGATGTGTCTTGGGTGCTAGCCCTACCCCTCTATTTATATGTTGAGCCTTGGGGTCGAAATTTGGAGTAAAAGCCTCCACAAAGTTAGTTTCACCCGAAAGGCACGAGTCCTTCTCGGACTCCAGGGCCAGACGCGAGGGTTCCCAACGTCTGGCCCGTCGACTCCGCAAAACTTCCTTTTGTGCTTTCCAAAAACCTTGTGGGCTTTCCCCTTTGGCCCAAATAACATGTTCTCGTACCCAAACATTTCGGGAAACATCCGGAAACCCTTATGGTGAATTCCGGAACCCTTCCGGAGACCAAACACTATTATCCCATATATTCAACTTTATCTTCGGACCATTCTGGAGTTCCTCGTCATGTCCGTGATCTCATCTGGGACTCCGAACAACATTCGGTTACCAATATACATAACTCATATAATACTATATCATCAACGAATGTTAAGCGTGCGGACCCTATGGGTTCGAGAACTATATAGACATGACCGAGACACCTCTCTGGTCAATAACCAATAGCGGAACCTGGATGCCCATATTGGCTCATACATATTATATGAAGATCTTTATCGGTCAAACCGCATAACAACATACATTGTTCCCTTTGTCATCGGTATGTTACTTGCCCGAGTTTCGATCGTCAGTATCTCAATACGTAGTTCAATCTCGTTACTGGCAAGCATCTTTACTCGTTCCGTAATGCATTATCCGGTAACTAACTCATTAGTTACATTGCTTGCAAGGCTTATAGTGGTGTGCATTACCGAGAGGGCCCAGAGATACCTCTCCGACAATCGGAGTGACAAATCCTAATCTTGATCTATGCCGACTCAACAAATACCATCGGAGACACCTGTAGAGCACCTTTATTATCACCCAGTTATGTTGTGACATTTTGTAGCACACAAAATGTTCCTCCGGTATTCGGGAGTTGCATAATCTCTTAGTCATAGGAACATGTATAAGTCATGAAGAAAGCAATAGCAATATACTAAACGATCAAATGCTAAGCTAACGGAATGGGTCAAGTCAATCACATCATTCTCTAATGATGTGATCTCGTTAATTAAATGACAACTCATGTCTATGGCTAGGAAACTTAATCATCTTTGATTCAACGAGCTAGTCAAGTAGAAGCATACTAGTGACACTTTGTTTCACTACAAAAAAAAGGACACATCCATGACATTTTGGGCCAAACGAAAAAAAATTCTATCATACTTATGACACTTCCATGGTGATAATTGTGACAAAACCCGGTATCATCATTGATATGGTGGGCTCCTACTTCTATGACAAAAAATCATGACAGAAAATGGGCTTTTCATCCTGGGCAGGCCGGAGACGCAGCTGCATGGCATTCTTTGGGCCGTCCATGACGAAAAAACCATGGTAGAAGCGAGGGCGAGGAAAATTTTGGGGAGTTCCCGGTTACGGTGGGTGGTCGGGGGCCGAGCGATATGTGTTTCTCTCGTACACGTACACGCATGTGTGCGAGGCGTTGGCTCTAACTGAACCCGAGCGAGGCATTGGGCTCTAACAAAACCCGAGCGATTGCACTGCAGGCTACACGTTACTGAACCAGAGCGATCGATCAATGGCTGTTAACTGAACCCGGTCGAGCGATTCCTTCGCTACTGCTGCTAACTAAAGCCGATCGATGCTGCCTCTGGATGAATAGTGAGTGTTGCGGGGTGGATGAGCGATGGCGGTGGGGGTGGATGAACAGGACCCCATGGCATTGCCTCCGGATGAACAAGACGACCCCGTGGAAGGCTGGATGAATAGTAGACGGTGGAGGGGTGCCCATGGAGGGGTGGTTGAACAGTAGCCGGTGGAGTAGCGCACGGTGGAGGCTGGATGAACAGGAGCCCGTGGAGGCTGGAGGAGGTCGACGGTAGCTGATACGTCCATTTTGCGTCATGCTTTTATGCCAATATTTATTGCATTATGGGCTGTTATTTCACGTTATGTCACAATGCTTATGGCTATTCTCTCTTATTTTACAAGGTTTACATGAAGAGGGAGAATGCCGCAAGCTGGAATTCAAATTTGGAAAAGGAGCAAGTATTGAAGGACTATTCTGCACAACTCCAAAAGTCCTGAAACTCCACGGAATACCTTAAAATAAATAAAGAAAAATCGTCGCCGAAGATGAAGGCCAAGGGGGCCACACCCTGCTCACGAGGGTGGGGGGAGCCCCCCTGGGCGCGCCCCCCTACCTCATGGCCCCCCTGGTGGCTCTCTGACATCCATCTTCTCCCATATGAAGTCTTTCGATGAGAAAAAAAATAGAGGAGAACCTTTCAGGACGAGGCTCCGCCGCCACGAGGCGGAACCTTGGCGGAACCAATCTAGGGCTCCGGCAGAGCTGTTCTGCCGGGGACACTTCCCTCCGAGAGGGGGAAATCATCCCCATCATCATCACCAACGCTCCTCTCATCGGGAGAGGGCAATCTCCATCCACATCTTCATCAGCACCATTTCATCTCCAAACCCTAGTTCATCTCTTGTATCCAATTCCTGTCTCCAAGTCCGGGATTGGTGCTAGTAGGTTGCTAGTAGTGTTGATTACTCCTTGTAGTTGATGCTAGTTGGTTTATTTGGTGGAAGATCATATGTTCAGATCCTTTATGCACATTATTACCCTCGATTATGAACATGAATATGCTTTGTGAGTAGTTACGTTTGTTCCCGAGGACAAGGAGAAGTCTTGCTATTAGTAGTCATGTGAATTTGGTATTCGCTTGATATTTTGATAAGATGTATGTTGTCTAACCTCTAGTGGTGTTATGTGAACGTCGACTACATAACACTTCACCATTTTTGGGCCTAGAGGAAGGCATTAGGAAGTAATAAGTAGATGATGGGTTGCTAGAGTGATGAAGCTTAAACCCTAGTTTATCGCTGTTTCGTAAGGGCTGATTTGGATCCATATGTTTCATGCTATGGTTAGGTTTACCTTAATACTTTTGTTGTAGTTGCAAATGCTTGCAATAGAGGTTAATCATAAGTGGGATTCTTGTCCAAGTAAGGGCAGCACCCAAGCACCGGTCCACCCACATAACAAATTATCAAAGTACCGAACGCGAATCATATGAGCGTGATGAAAACTAGCTTGACGATATTCCCATGTGTCCTCGGGAGCGCTTTTCCTATTATTAGAGTTTGTCCAGGCTTGTCCTTTGCTACAAAAAGGATTGGGCCACCTTGCTGCACTTTATTTACTTTTTGTTACTTGATGCTCGTTGCGATTTATCTTATCACAAAACTATCTGTTACCACTTATTTCAGTACTTGCAGAGAATACCTTGCTGAAAACCGCTTATCATTTCCTTCTGCTTCTCGTTGGGTTCGACACTCTTACTTATCGAAAGGACTACGATAGATACCCTATACTTGTGGGTCATCAAGATTCTTTTCTGGAGCCGTTGCCGGGGAGTGAAGCGCCTTTGGTAAGGAAAAATTTATTTAGTGTGCTGAAATTTTCTGTCACTTGTTACTATGGAAAGTAATTGTCTGAGGGGCTTGTTCGGGGTATCTTCACCCCGTCCAGTTGAGCCAAGAGTTGCTCCTCAACCTACTGAACCTACTGAACCTAATGAAAATGAAAATTCTTTTGATATTCCTTCGGGTATGATGGAAAAACTGCTAGCTAACACTTTTGCAGGAGATGGAACAAAGCATCCTGACGAACATCTACGCTTTGTGGATGATATTTGTGGACTATTTAAGCTTGCAGGTATACCCGATGATGTTGTTAAGAGGAAGGCTTTCCCTTTATCTTTGGAGGTAGACGCACTGACATGGTATAAGCTATGTGATGATACGAGATCATGGAACTATAAAAGATTGAAATTGGAATTCATCAAAAGTATTACCCTATGCATCTTGTTCATCATGATCGCAATTATATATATAATTTTTGGCCTCACGAAGGAGAAAGCATCGCTCAAGCTTGGGGGAGGATTAAATCAATGTTATATTCATGCCCCAATCATGAGCTCTCAAAATTGACATTTCTCTAGAATTTTTATGCTCGACTTTCTGATAATAATCGCACCATGCTCGATACTTCTTGTGCTGGCTCTTTTATGATGAAGTCTATTGAATTTGGATGGAATTTATTGGATAGAATTAAACGCAACTCTGAAGATTGGGACCTCGACGAAGGTAAGGAGTCAGGTATGACACCTAAGTTTGATTGTGTTAAATCTTTTATGGATACCGATATTTTCCGTAAGTTTAGCACTAAATATGGACTTGACTCTGAGATAGTAACTTCTCTCTATGAATCTTTTGCTACTTATGTTGATCTTCCCAAGGAGAAGTGGTTTAAATATCGTCCTCCCATAGAAGTAAAAGTAGCTGCACCCATTAAAGTTGAAGAAAAGATTGTCACTTACAATGATCCTATTGTTCCTACTTCTTATGTTGAGAAACCACCTTTTCCTGTTAGAATGAAGGATCATACTAAAGCTTCAACTGTTGTTCGTAAAAGCAATACTAGGACTTATACACCTCCTGAGCAAGTCAAAGTAGAACCCAATATTGCTATTGTTAAAGATCTCTTGTCTGATAATATTGATGGGCATGTTATTCAATTCTGTGATGAAACTGCTAGAATTGCTAAACCTTGTGATAGAGATAAACATAGACCTGTGGTAGGCGTGCCCGTTATTTCTGTTAAAATAAGAGATCATTGTTATCATGGCTTATGTGATATGGGTGCTAGTGCTAGTGTTATACCCATTGGCTTATACAAAGAAATTATGCATGAGATTGCACCTGCTGAGTTAGAGGAAATTGATGTCACAATTAAACTTGCCAATAGAGATACTATTTCACCTATGGGAATTGTTAGAGATGTTGAAGTCTTGTGTGGGAAAACCAAATATCCCGCTGATTTTCTTGTTCTTGGTTCTCCACAAGATAGCTTTTGTCCCATTATATTTGGTAGACCCTTCTTACGTACTGTTAATGCTAAGATAGACTGCGAAAAGAATGTTGTTACTATTGGCTTGGATGATATGGTTCATAAGTTTAATTTCTCTAAATTTAGTAAAGAACATCGTGAAGAAGAATTGCCTAGTAAGGATGAAATTATTGGTCTTGCTTCTATTGCTGTACCTCCTAGTGATCCTTTAGAACACTATTTGCTAGACCATGAAAATGATATGTTCATGAATGAAAGAAGGGAAATAGATGAAGTATTCTTTAAACAGGAACCTATTCTGCAACACAATTTGCCTGTTGAAATCCTAGGGGATCCTCCTCCACCCAAGGGTGATCCCGTATTTGAGCTTAAACCATTGCCTGGTAATCTTAAATATGCTTATCTTGATGAAAAGAAAATATATCCTGTCATTATTAGTGCTAACCTTTCAGAGCATGAAGAAGAAAGATTATTGAAAACTCTGAAAAAGCACCGTGCCGCTATTGGATATACTCTGGATGATCTTAAGGGCATCACCCCACTCGTGTCAACATAAAATAAATCTGGAAGTCGATGCCAAACCAGTCCGTGATCCTCAACGACGTTTGAATCCTAAAATGAAAGAAGTGGTAAGAAAGGAAATACTCAAGCTTCGGAGGCAAGTATAATTTATCCCGCTGTCGATAGTCGATTGGGTAAGTCCTGTCCATTGTGTCCCTAAGAAGGGAGGTATTACTGTTGTCCCTAATGATAAAGATGAATTGATTCCGCAAAGAATTATCACAGGTTATAGGATGGTAATTGATTTCCGCAAATTAAATAAGGCTACTAAGAAATATCATTACCCCTTACCTTTTATTGATCAAATGCTAGAGAGATTATGCAAACATACACATTATTGCTTTCTAGATGGTTATTCTGGTTTTTCTCAAATACCTGTGTTGGCTAAGGATCAATCAAAGACTACTTTTACATGCCCTTTTGGTACTTTTGCTTATAGACGTATGCCTTTTGGTTTATGTAATGCACCTGCTACCTTTCAAAGATGCATGATGGCTATATTCTCTGACTTTTGCGAGAAAATTTGTGAGGTCTTCATGGATGACTTTTCCGTCTATGGTTCCTCTTTTGATGATTGCTTGAGCATTCTTTTTTGACTGGGGACTGCAGGGCTTACACCCCACAACATTTTATTAAAACCAAGAACAGCAAGTACATAGAAAGGTTCCTTAAGAAAAGGAACAAAACAGAAGAAGAAGATAAAAGAAAACTATGTACAATCTAACCTAAAAGAGAAGGAAAATGCAACTATACATGTCACCTCTCAAGGAGGAAGGAAATCAATCCATTTAAGCAGTGCCTCCCTGTGTTTTGACTTGATTCTGTGAGCCAAAAGGGAAATGTCATGGACAAAACCATTTCTCCACTGTCTGAAGGTGGGTCTGATAAACCTGAAAGCTTTATCATTTCTGACTTTCCAAATATTCCACCAAGTAAGAAACACCACTTCAGAAAAGAAAGGTTTATTGAACTCCTTCCTAGCATGGCATGCAATCTGAACCATATCCTGATTATTGGGCCATGAAATCTGCAGGTAATTCCAGACTCTCATGCTGAAGTTACACTGAAAAAACAGATGATTCCTGTCTTCAAGAGTTCCTGTAGGGCAAAGCACACATTCAGGCCCATCATTGATCTTCCACTTCCTGCGCTGAATCATATCCTTGGTGTTTACTCTGTCCATAATGACAAGCCATGCAAACATTTTGATTGTCATAGTACAGCATGACTTCCATATCCAACATAGCAAGGGGTTAGTTGGAATAAGCTCATGGACCAGATCATAATATTTCTTAGCTGTGTATCCAGATTTCTTTCCATGTTTCCAAAACCAACAATCCTTAGCATTAGCATCCAAGGAGATATGAGACAATATTCCAGACAGTTGATTTAGCTCCCTATAGGCCATTTCAGATAATGGCAGAGAGAACATGCTACGTAACTCACCAGTTTCCATTACTTCCATAACAGAAGAATTCTTTTGTATGCAAAATGAGAACAGCCTGGGGAATCTATCCTGAAGTGGAATGCAAGAATTATCCACTTCCCAGGAATCTGACCAGAATAGCAAGGAGTCCCTTTTCCAACGACATCAAGACACAGCCACGAATGTATCCATTAGCTTACATATGTCCCTCCACCAAAAAGAGCCACACATAGCAGTGTCATGTGGGACTCTCTGATAATAGTAACTGTCCCAGATCAAATGAACCCATGGAACATCAACTTTGTTATAGAATTTATTTAGGAATTTCATTAACAAAGCTTCATTCTGCAGCCCTAGGTTCAGGATGCCAAGCCCACCCTGTAATTTAGGTCTACATACCAGAGGCCATGCAGCCAAAGAGTTCCCCTTTTCCTGACCATATTTTCTCCAAAGACACTGTCTTTGTATTCTTTCCAGTTGTTTCAAAATCCCTTGGGGAATAGATAAGCTACAAAGGAAGAATATTGGCAATGAGGAAATGATAGAATTTACCAACTGCAGTCTGCTACCTTGTGGTAGAAACCAGGAGCTAGCAGTCAACCTTCTTTCCATGCAGTCCACAAGTGGCAAAAGGTCCACAATTTTGGGCCTAGTGGTTCCCACTGGCAATCCCAGGTATGTGAAAGGCATCACCCCCAGTTGACATCCAAACTGAGCAGCAAGAGCATTGGCATAATTGGTATCCACATTAACTGGGTACATTGAAGATTTGTGGTAATTAATCTGCAAACCAGTTGCCAGAGAAAAGGAGTCTAGAACAGCTTTTAGCACCTCTAACTGAGCAGACTCAGCAGAGATGTGAAGAAACTAATCTTGTCTTGAATTGGGAAAAGTGCCACTTTATGGTGAATGAAGGTATTGTCTTGGGGCACAAAGTTTCTGAAAGAGGTATTGAACTTGATAAAGCCAAGGTTGATGCTATTGAAAAGATGCCATGTCCCAAGGACATCAAAGGTATAAGAAGTTTCCTTGGTCACGCTGGATTTTATAGGAGGTTCAATAAGGACTTCTCAAAAATCTCTCGGCCTCTGACTAATTTATTACAAAAAGATGTACCATTTTTCTTTGATGATGATTGTGTAGAAGCATTTGAAATACTTAAGAAAGCATTAGTCTCTGCACCTGTTGTTCAGCCACCTGATTGGAATTTATCCTTCGAAATTATGTGTGATGCTAGCGATTATGCTGTAGGTGTTGTTCTAGGGCAAAGAGTTGATAAGAAATTGAATGTTATCCATTAAAATTGAATGTTATCCATTATGCTAGTAAGACTCTAGACAATGCTCAAAGAAATTATGCTATTACCGAAAAGGAACTTTTAGCAGTTGTATTTGCTTGTGATAAATTCAGACCCTATATTGTTGATTCCAAAGTTACTATTCACACTGATCATGCTGCTATTAAATATCTTATGGAAAAGAAAGATGCAAAACCTAGACTCATTAGATGGGTTCTCTTGCTTCAAGAATTTGATTTACATATTGTTGATAGAAAAGGAGCTGAGAACCCCATTGCACACAACTTGTCTAGGCTAGAGAATGTTCTTGATGACCCACTACCTATTGATGACAGCTTTCCTGATGAGCAATTAAATGTCATAAGTACTTCTCATAGCACTCCATGGTATGCTGATTATGCTAATTATATTGTTGCTAAATTTATACCGCCTAGCTTCACATACCAACAAAAGAAAAAGTTTTTCTATGACCTGCGACATTAATTTTGGGATGACCCACATCTTTATAAAGAAGGAGTAGATGGTGTTATTAGACGTTGTGTACCTGAGCATGAACATGAATAGATCCTACGCAAGTGTCACTCCGAGGCTTATGGAGGACACCACGCTGGAGATAGAACTGCACATAAGGTATTGCAATCCGGCTTTTATTGGCCTACTCTCTTCAAGGATGCCCGTAAGTTTGTTTTATCTTGCGATGAATGTCAAAGAATTGGTAATATCGATAGACGTCAAGAAATGCCTATGAATTATTCACTTGTTATTGAACCATTTGATGTTTGGGGCTTTGATTATATGGGACCTTTTCCTGCCTCTAATGGTTACACTCATATTTTAGTTGTTGTTGATTACGTTACTAAGTGGGTAGAAGCTATTCCAACTAGTAGTGTTGATCATAACACTTATATTAAAATGCTTAAGGAAGTTATTTTTCCAAGGTTTGGAGTCCCTAGATACTTAATGACTGATGGTGGTTCAGACTTGATTCATGGTGCTTTCCGTAAGATGCTTGCTAAATATGATGTTAATCATAGAATTGCATCTCCATATCACCCGCAGTCTAGTGGTCAGCTAGAATTGAGAAATAGAGAGCTCAAATTAATTTTGCAAAAGACTGTCAATAGATCTAGGAAGAATTGGTCCAAGAAACTGAATGACGCATTATGGTCCTATAGAACTGTGTACAAAAATCCTATGGGTATGTCTCCGTATAAAATGGTTTATGGAAAAGCATGTCACTTACCTCTCGAACTAGAACATAAGGCATACTGGGCTATCAAAGAGCTCAACTATGATTTTAAACTTGCCGGTAAGAAGAGGTTATTTGATATTAGCTCACTTAATAAATGGAGAACCCAAGCTTATGAAAATGCCAAGTTGTTCAAAGAAAAAGTTAAAAGATGGCATGATAAAAGGATACAAAAGCGTGAGTTTAATGTAGGTGATTATGTATTGCTATACAACTCTTGTTTAAGATTTTTTGTAGGAAAACTTCTCTCCAAATGGGAAGGTCATTACGTTATCGAGGAGGTCTATCGTTCCGGTGCCATAAAAATTAACAACTTCGCAGGCACAAATCCGAAGGTGGTAAACGGTCAAAGGATCAAACACTATATCTCAGTTAATCCTATAAATGTTGAAACTAATATTATTGAAATCGTAACCCCAAAGGAGTACATAATGGACACCTTCCAGAATGTTCCAGACCCCGAAAAGGAATAGGTATGTGGTACGGTAAGTAAACCTACTCCAAAACAATTTTTAAGGCAATATTTCTCCGTTTTGGAATATTTAGAAAAATAGAAAAATAAGTAGCAGTCCGGGGAGGACACGAGGCCTCCACGAGGGTGGAGGGCGCGCCCTACCCCCCTGGGCGTGCCCCGCTACCTCGTGAGCACCTCGTGTGCCCTCCAGACTCCGTTTCCTTGCACGATACGTATTTTGGTCGGTAAAAATTCATTATATATACTCCCGAAGGTTTTGACTCTCGTATCACGCAAATCTCCCATGTTCTTGTTTTGAGCTGTTTTTCTGACAGGTCTAGATCATCATGACAACCCCAAGTGCTTCCAAGGACAAGTTCTTCAAGAAGGTTATCAACCCTTACCTCGCGGAGGTGTTGCAACACCTCCAAACCATTGAGATGCGTGATGGGTTGTTGTACATCCGCGATGTTGAGGGACCAAAGGGAACCGGAAGCTTGGAGTTGAGGCTTGAAGCAATGGAGCAACAAGTTTTCAGGTGCCAGGGGATGGTGGAGCGTGGAATCAACGCTACCCACAAGATGCTCACGGAGTTCACCAACAACTTTGAGCCGGATGCCAAGAAGACCGAGGAAGCCATCTATAAGCTACATGAGAAGATCGAGCACCTCCAAGCCCAAATCTATGATCTGCAAAACCAAAACTGTGAGTATGAATATAGATTCAAAAGGATGAGTTTGGCTGCAGATTTGAGGATTTCGGAGACTCAATCATCCTTCTATGATGGTGAGCCTATGCCATGGAAGGTGGACGACAAGTTTGCATCATCATCAACACCTCCACCGCCAAGAAGGAAGGAGACATGATCACATGGGTATGGGCACTCCCCCTGGCAACTGCCAAGCTTGGGGGAGGTGCCCTGGTATCGTATCACCATCACAACTTCCATCTTTACCGTTTTTCTTAGTTCGATCCTATTACTAATATCTTGATTTAGTAGAATAAAGTCATGGCATGATCTAGTTTTGAGTTTTGCTTTATGATCTCTCTTTGTAATCGAGTCCGTGAGCTATATAATAAAGATTTGTGTTGAGTCAAGGGCTTGAGTATTTTGCCATGATCTTGGGTGATTAGAAGAAAAAGAATAAAAAGAATCAAAGAGTTCATATTAATCTTAGTGAAAGTAATAACTCCACATATAAAGAATATGATGATTAAAAGTTGTTGGGAGTTGGCAAATATAGCCTTGGGCATCATTGCAATTAATAGGAAGTAATAAGGAAAGAGAGGTTTCACATATAGATATATTATCATTGACATCTTTTATGATTGGGAGCACTCATTAAAATATGACATGCTAAAGAGTTGAGGTTGGACGAGGAAGACAACATAATGAGTTATGTTTTCTTATATCTGAGATAAAGTATGTTGTCATGATTCCTCTACCGTGTTGAGCTTGCCTTTCCCCCTCATGCTAGCCAAATTCTCAGCACCAAGTAGAAATACTACTTGTGCTTCCAAATACCCTTAAACCAGTTTTGCCATGAGAGTCCACCATATCTACCTATGGATTGAGTAAGATCCTTCAAGTAAGTTGTCATCAGTGCAAGCAATAAAAATTGCTCTCTAAATATGCATGATTTATTAGTGTGGAGAAAATAAACTTTGCACGAACTTGTTGAGGATGCAATAAAAGCGACGGACTACATAATAAAGGTTCACATACAAGGGGCAATGTAAAGTGACGTTCTTTCGCATTAAGATTTTGTGCATCAACCCTAAACGCGCATGACAACCTCTGCTCCCCTCTGCGAAGGGCCTATCTTTTATTATTATTCTCTACCTTATGCAAGAGTCACGGTGATCTTCACCTTTCCATTTTTATTTTATCCTTTGGCAAGCTCAGCAAGTTGGAAAGAGCATGATATATATATCTAATTGGATGTGGGGGAGCATGAATTATTATTGTTGACATTACCCTTGAGGTAAAAGGTTGTGGGGCAAAAACTATAAGCCCCTATCTTTCTCTGTGTCCGATTAAAACTCCGTAACCACAAGTATCACATGAGTGTTAGCAATTATGAAGGACTAAGTGATAGTTGAGTATGTGGACTTGCTTTTAAGCTCTGACATAGACTCTTTCTGATGTTATGATAAATTGCAATTGCTTCAATGACTGGGCGTATAATTTGTTGGTGCTCAATAAGGTTCTGATTCATACTTTGGCTTTGTGAAAAGACTATCACTTGAACATGAGTAACCATATGACAAAATTTATATATGTTGCTGTTATGAAGTAATTATGATGCCTTCATGTCCGTATTTTATTTTTATCGACGCCTCTACCTCTAAACATGAGGACATATTTATTGTTATCGGCTTTTCGCTTGAGGACAAGCGAGGTCTAAGCTTGGGGGAGTTGATATGTCCATTTTTCATCATGCTTTTATGCCAATATTTATTGCATTATGGGCTGTTATTTCACGTTATGTCACAATGCTTATGGTTATTCTCTCTTATTTTACAAGGTTTACATGAAGAGGGAGAATGCCGGCAGCTGGAATTCTGGGCTGGAAAAGGAGCAAGTATTGAAGGACTCTGCGCAACTCCAAAAGTCCTGAAACTCCACAGAATACCTTAAAATAAATAAAGAAAAATCATCACCGAAGATGAAGGCCATGGGGCCCACACCCTGCTCACGAGGGTGGGGGCGCCCCCTTGGGCACGCCCCCCTACCTCGTGGGCCCCCTGGTGGCTCTCCAACGTCCATCTTCTCCGATATGAAGTCTTTCGATGAGAAAAAAAATAGAGGATAACCTTTCGGGACGAGACTCCGCCGCCACGAGGCAGAACCTTGGCGGAACCAATCTAGGGCTCCGGCAGAGCTGTTCTGCCGGGGACACTTCCCTCCGGGGGGGAAATCATCACCATCGTCATCACCAACGCTCCTCTCATCGGGAGAGGGCAATCTCCATCCACATCTTCATCAGCACCATCTCATCTCCAAACCCTAGTTCATCTCTTGTATCCAATTCTTGTCTCCAAGTCCGGGATTGGTTCTAGTAGGTTGCTAGTAGTGTTGATTACTCCTTGTAGTTGATGCTAGTTGGTTTATTTGGTGGAAGATCATATGTTCAGATCCTTTATGCACATTATTACCCCTCTGATTATGAACATGAATATGCTTTGTGAGTAGTTAAGTTTGTTCCTGAGGACAAGGGAGAAGTCTTGCTATTAGTAGTCATGTGAATTTGGTTTTCATTTGATATTTTGATAAGATGTATATTGTCTAACCTCTAGTGGTGTTATGTGAACGTCAACTACATAACATTTCACCATTATTTGGGCCTAGAGGAATGCATTGGGAAGTAATAAGTAGATGATGGGTTGCTAGAGTGACAAAAGCTTAAACCCTAGTTTATGCGTTGCTTCGTAAGGGGCTGATTTGGATCCATATGTTTCATGCTATGGTTAGGTTTACCTTAATACTTTTGTTGTAGTTGCGGATGCTTGCAATAGAGGTTAATCACAAGTGGGATGCTTGTCCAAGTAAGGGCAGTACCCAAGCACCGGTCCACCCACATATTAAATTATCAAAGTACCGAACGCGAATCATATGAGCGTGATGAAAACTAGCTTAATGATATTCCCATGTGTCCTCGGGAGCGCTTTTCCTATTATAAGAGTTTGTCCAGGCTTGTCCTTTGCTACAAAAAGGATTGGGCCACCTTGGTGCACTTTATTTACTTTTGTTACTTGATGCTCGTTACCATTTATCTTATCACAAAACTATTTGTTAACACTTATTTCAGTACTTGCAGAGAATACCTTGCTGAAAACCGCTTATCATTTCCTTCTGCTCCTCGTTGGGTTCGACACTCTTACTTATCGAAAGGACTATGATAGATCCCCTATATTTGTGGGTCATCAGTAGCCCGTGGAGGCTGGAGGAGGTCGACGGTGGAGATGAACAGTATCCCGCGGAGTCCCGTTTTGCGGTACACCACACCCCTCCCGATGAACAGGACCCCCATTTCAATCGTAGCGCTCCAACACAAGTCCATTTTGTCTGTTTTGCGGTACGCCACAACCCTCCTGATCAACAGGACTCCCGTTTCGACCGTAGGAGGTCTGTTTCGTTCGTTTTGCGGTACGCCGGACCCCTCCCGATGAAAAGGATCCTGTTTGGAACATGGTCGGTCGAACACAAGGCCGTTTCCTCCGTTCTGCGGTACGCCAGGCCTCGTTTCCATCGTCTGTTCCGTCCAAGCCCTCCCAATGAACACGGTGACTCATTTCGTTCCGACCCAGCCGGTTAGCTTCCCATGAACACGACGACGACACTATTTCTCCGTTCCGACCCAGCCATGTACACGAGCCCTCGCCGTACGTATGCACACATACGTGGCCGTATTTTCTTTCTTGCACACCGGCGGCAGACGACGTGTACATGCTACGTCGCGGCGCCTACCTTACGACTGCGTGCGCGCCTCTACATCCACCAGTATGTACGTACACGTTCACGACCAGAATGACAATGCTACGTATGCTTCGACCAGGTGGGTCTCGACTGTCAGGCAATTCCTTGCGTGCGAAGATGTAGCTGGTGGGTCCCAACAGTCAGGGGGGCAAATCGTTTTTTTTGCCCGGATGCACTTCCTTGCGTGCGAAGATGTAGCTGGTGGGTCCCAGCAGTCCGGGGGGAAACGTTTTTTTCATGAAATACAGTGGCCCGTCTGGTGGGTCCCTGCTGTCAGGTGGAGGTATCATTATTTTCTGCGTAATAAGGAGGCACTTCCTTGCTGCGGCCATGGACCTAGCTGTCAGCCTCTGCATGTACAGTCCACGTCCGATGGAAGTCGTTCCTTGACCACGTTGACCACGCCACGCCGAGAGCACCAGGGCGGTGGACGACGGTGAGGCCTAGGAAGGGGACGACGCGGAGCTAGGGAAGACGCAGTAGTGGAAGCCCGCGCGGAGGGGAGTACGAGGCTTCACTGGTTCGGCTGCTGTGTGAGGCTGCCATCGCCCCAGGGCCTGGCCAGCGGTGGGAATAGTAGGGGGCGGTGAGGCCTCCGCGGCAGCAAAGCTGGCCACGGGAGGCAGGAGCATGCGGCACGACCGGCGCTGCTTTGGGCGGCTGGAGTAAGAAGACCAGAGGTTGAAGAAGAACTACGGCCGTTTGATGGACACTGTACGGTCACTGGAGCTAGAATCGTTCATATTGACTAAGTTGACAAAGCCCTCGGTCCCCGTCAACTTAGTAGGCCCACAAGTCAGCCTCCCACCAAGGTGGGTCCCAGCTAGCAGGGGAGTATTCATTTTTTGTGTGTAATAAGGAGGCACTTCCGGTGGGTCCGAGCTGACAGCGGGGGGAATTTTTTTTTTCGTGAAATACGGTGGCCCGTCCGATGGGTCCCACCAGTCAGGGGGAAATGTTTTTTGTCGCGAAATAAGGTGGCCCGTCCGGTGGGTCCCTGTTATCAGGTGGAGGAATAATTATTTTGTGCGTAATAAGCAAGCACTTCCTTGCGGCCGCCTAGACCCAGCTGTCAGCCTCTTCACCAAAGTACTCTTCCGATGGAAGTCGGTCATTGACCATGTTGACCATGCCGCGCCGAGAGCACCAGGGCGGTGGACAACAGCGAGGCCTAGGAAGGGGACGATGCGGAGCCGGGGAAGACGTAGCAGTGGAAGCCCGCGCGGAGAGGAGTATGAGGGTTCACTGGTTCGGCTGTGGTGTGAGCCTGCCGTCGCCGCAGAATAACAGGGGGTGTGGGTGAGTAGAGGGATGGCCTGGCCAGTGGTGGGAGTATTACGTGGCAGTGAGGTCTCCGCGGCATCACAGCCGGCCACAGGAGGCAGGAGCACGCGGCACGACCGGCGCTGCTTTGGGCGGCTGGAGCAAGAAGACGAGAGGTTGAAGAAGCACTACGGTCGTTGGATGGACATCGTATGATCACTGCAGCTAGAATCGTTTATATTGACTAAGTTGACAAAGCCCTTGGTACGCGTCAACTTAGTATGCCCACAGCTCGGATTTGGCAGAGAACATATAGCCCATTTGCGATTTGTAAGAATGTACATCCCATTTTTTAATTCTAATGGAATTTACTACAACCCATTTACAGTTTGTTAAAAATATAGCCCAACTTATAGCTAGGACAACAATTAATAATTTCAAACAACCGCTCAAGACAGAATTCAAAAAAGTTCCCACATTTTGATGGGATCCGAAATATTTTTATCCGAAATTTCTAGTCAGGTTAAATATAATTTCAAAATAAAGTTGTATTACGTTAAAATCCAACGAAATATTGCGCGCGCAACAAGTATTGAAATTAAAATTTTCAAATTCCAAAAATAATATATTTTTAAAACTAATAACGTGTTTGGTGCATAGTTACTGCCCAGTTATTATAATTACATCCCATTTATTATTTCTTAAAGTCCATTTTCTTCTTAAGCCTAATGCATACCTCCTAGGAAAGTTTGCAGCCCAGCGGGGCAGAGAATAACAAGTTGACCCGGATATTGTGTACGACTGTCAGCCCAGTTGCATTGCTGATGTTGAAAAAAAGGCCTATGTAGTACAATACAACCTAACATGACTACTCGGCCCACATTCAGCAACGCCAGAAAGGCCCAAACAAGGCTTCTGTACAACTTTTTGAAGTCACTAAGCTCAATGAATAACTTAAGAAAAAAGTTAGATTACAGTGGAACCTAATTAAAAGCTGTCACGAGCAAATAAATAATTCAACGAGTCCCACTTGTGTTGGTACGCCTTGTGCATGTGTGTGTGTGTGTGTGTGTGTGTGTGTGTGTGTGTGTCTGTCTGTGTGTGTGTGTGTGAGAGAGAGAGAGAGAGACCCATCGGTCGATGCTCGTAAATACATCTTTCAGCCATATGCATTTTTGATGCTCAGTAAAAACTTATATAGTTGACACAATCATATAGAACATCATAGCACACTGAACTTGCATACAAAAATTTCACGCAGGTGGCACAATCAGGATGGAAGCAGTGGATCGCTACGGGTAGGGCTATGTTGAAACCAACAAAGTCGTACATAACGGTTCATCGTCTTTATCAATAACGGGGAAATATCTTGAATGTTGTGCAAAGAAAACAGACAGACAACACAATAAGTTCTGCTAGCACATTAAGTTGACGTACAACCCTTTCTAAAAAAGTTCGGTACAAAATTAGAACAGGTCACAATCAAATGTCTTGGCATATCGATTGCTTCACACCCATAGCTCGGATTTAACTAGTATCTGACAAGATTCAGTTGTTACTTCAAATTAGAGCACATCCAGGCAGCCAGCCCTGCCTCTTCTCCCAAAGAAGCAGTGGCCTCCGCCGCGTGATGGAGTAGGCCATGTGCCATCCATCGTTCCGAGCAACACAGAGAAAGTCTGACATTGACTCCTGTAATGGACGTCGTTGACGGACCCTGGCACCAGCGGCGGCAGTAGGACTTCGATTGATGGATTGACCACTTCTTCGACATGCACGAACACTCGATACAAGTACATCCCTAACATGGTCCGCGACGGCCTTGGTGGCAACGAATAGTACAACCCCGGTTCCTGCACCGGTATCTCAACACCAATCACCTTCAGTATGGTGGACGACTTCTTCATCCATGCCATAACCGTCAGAGCCCAACTGTCTGGAGGAACAAACATACTTACGAGCTCACCTCCAAGGTCGTTGATATGCTTGTTCATGGACTCACTGTTCCAAGCACGTCAAGGTATGCCGTGGAAGGTAAGCTTTGTTAAAACTCAAGCTCAGAGGCACCGAGCCCCATCCTAGGTGCCACCGATCAAAGCTCACCAGCGCGCCATCATAGAACAAACGCCGGGAAGATTCAAACACACGACTGCAGTCGAAAGTTGTCAACCTAACGTAGAAATTAGCCGGTGGCGGACAAACTTTGACGAGCAAGTCACTTATTTGGATGTCGTGCGCAATGCCAAGAGCTTTGACAAGGTCATCTGGTGAGATAGGAGGCCGGTCGCTGTTGATGGTTACCATCAGCACTTTGCCGGCAAACTAGACATCAAGCGCCGCCATGCCACTATTGAGCGACAGCATGCAGCGACCGAAGGCGGGACGGACCTTAGGATCTCCGGCTCAGAGATCCGCGTTGACCGGCGACATGATAGTGCGCTTGAGTAGAGGGAGTACAGGAGGGGATTTGGGGGAACTGGAGTAGTAATCGAGATTCCAGAGGTGGGGGAGGGGCGGGAGATTGGGGATGAAAAGGTAGCATGAATTTCAAGCATGCAACAATATGCTCTTGGCGCGCAACCACATAAAACACCGGTGGCGCCCACATGTCGGCCTAAGAGTCCTTATTCTTTCTTTTTTGGAGAGCCCGACCTTTTTTTCCAGGATCTTTTGAGAGCCCGGCCTGAGAGTCATAATTGACCTGTTTGGCATTGCGTTACTACTCGGCCCATATTCAACGACACCTCACTGGCCCAAACAAGTGTACATCATCGAAAAGACACTGAGCTCAAATTATATAACTTGAAAAAAGGAAATATACTCCGAACACTGGAAAATGGTGATGCCCTCGTTTAGCCCACCAGTAGTTCGAGACAATAAACAGTTCAAAACAATGATATATACAACATTCAAACACTGACTAGTGACTACTACTGACATAAACAGCAAGACATATAGTTCATAAGAAGTCTTGCTACACAACCAAAACGCACCCATCTGCAGTGCTCAGACTCTCCAGATCCAGACGAGAATGACATTCTAAACAGAAGCAACTATTACATAGTAAGAGTGACATAGATGAGGATGACCAAATGACAAGGAATATGCATAACAAAAGAAAGAACTACCCATCCAGAACCAGCAGCAAAGACAACAAAGTCATTCGAAGAGATGATCCAACACCATCATAATTTGTAGCTCCGCTTCAGCGACCAATGATCCGGAGACACCAGTACTCCACCCTTTCGATGCAACAGCCCAATTACCTATCAACCTGAAGGTTTGAACCACATCACTGCCTATCATAATTGAGACATCCAAGGATCAAAGTTAATCTGGATGCCTTTGTCATTCTCACCTTCTTTTGGTTGCAGGCTGTATCGTTGACAATCAGGGGAGTTTGCTCCCGAACTCCTAGGGCTCGCCGTGTAGACACAGTTTTCCATGGCAAACAGAGCCTCTCTGCCATCAAGGTCATTGCCAATGGTGATCTCCTGGTTAATCGGATAATTGAGTCCGAGAAACAGAGAGTGTGAACCAAGGCTGTTTACCCGCCTCCAACTAAAAAATCCTAAAGGCCCCAACAAGCTGGTATCCTGCTCATAGACGTAACAACCACTGGCCGGATACTCACGTATTACACGGTGCTTGTATACAGTGGGGTTTTTGCAATATAACTTTTTCGGCTCATGTGTCCGAATGATCATCAGTCTTTTGCCGTCGTTTGATTGAGCGAGGAACCAGTTGTCCTTCCCTATTTTTGGCAAAGGTGGTGTGATTACAAAGGGCAGTAACTGTAGGGACACTGCATCATATCAAAAAGGACATGCATTGTTAATGTAAGATCAGCATTGTTCAGAGTATGAGTAGGGTAATGCAAGAAACAACATTGATATGTCCCTGTTGGAACTGGGAGGAAAATACAGGGAAATGTATACTGGCTTCAAAAATATAAAAGTGCCATGCACGGTTATACTCATGTTATCTCGCAATCGATTCTTCACAGGAAACTAGCATGTCATGCATGTTTTGTAATCATGTTCTGTCCTCACAAACAAATTCTTCAAGGTAACTAACAGACCATGCATTGTTATATACCCGTGTTCTGTGGGCAAATTTTTTGTGAGGATATTATTCTAGCCATTGATTGCTGAAGGGCGAGTATAGGTGTGTACACATGGTAAGCATTGCAGGATTTCACTACTTCCAAATATAGAGTTCTCCATATGCACATTTACTTCCCTAATGTATGGTTAGATGAAACCAACAGTGTGGTGCATATTTCTACATCATGAAAATGAGGAAACTAACATGGCCATTGACACACACTCATATTTAGTAGTAGTATATAGATTACTGTAAAATAAGAATAATATCCATATATTCCTAACCGTTTGATTATTCAGGGTACAAATTGGCTATAATGACATGGTCACAATCGCATGAATTAACTCATTCCAAATATAGCTGATTTACGGAGTCTCTAATACATTGCCATAGTTATACTCAAATTTTGCTCAAACAGGGATATGCCAATCATCACAAAAAGTTCAAACAGTGTCATGGCGTCATCATTAACATGAGATGGAAACAACTTACATGCGCCGTCCCAGCAATACGTGGTGCCATCTGCTTTGTCGATCACGTAGATGATGCCATTGTGTTCAATAGCATAACAGAAGTGTGTATCAGCTTTGACGATGATCCACTGCGAGCTGAGTTGTCTCCAGCTAAAGAAGGCACCGGTGTAAAGATAAGCGAGTCCGCGGTCGAACAAGGCAATTAGCTTGAAGTCTGCATAATTCGCATGTCGTGTGGGCACTTGGCAGATTACAATCTTCTGCAAAACAAGGTCCGTCCAACTGACGTGGTAATCTAGATGACTTGGACCGTGATGGTAAAACTCTATATAATCCAACGGAGGAAGGATAATCTCATGGGAGGTCTGGAAGTTCACGAGCACCAACTTTTGCCGTCTTCTCTGAAGGCAGCCATCCAGTGGGAGTTCATGCCGACCCAGTACATACCTGCCAAGAAGTTTCGGGCGATGGTGATCGGATCGAAGTCGAGGGAAATGATGTACGGCGACCCACTACATACCTGCAAAGAAGTTTCGGCTAATGGAGATCGTATTGAAGTCGAGGGGCATCATGTACGCCTCCGTATCATGGTGAGCCAATCTCGCAAGACCAGATAGCAGCAAGCAGGGTGCCTTGAAAAGCTTACGCCTCACTTCGGCGATGGTCGTGTGCATGTCCCTCGAGCATGCAGCCAGCCGCAGGGCACTCAACATGTCCATACACGAACAACAGAGGCCGAGGATGTCACTGGGGAGATTGCTCCAATCGCGGCTCATATGGATGCTACGCGGTTCGCGTTCACCCATGGTGGAGTTTAGAAGGTGGGGGTTTTGGGGGGCTTGATTTACGGGGGAGAAGGCTGTCGGTGCTGGAGCGGCTAGCGAGGGAATAGTGGTACTGGGGGAGGCGAGTGAGGCAACGGTACACGGGGGCACCGTGAGATGCAGACGGAGACGGAGACGGAGAAGGAGATGGAGATGGAGTGGTGCTATGGGAGGGGAGAGGGAGACGAGGCGAGGCGGCAATGTGTTGTACAGCAGCGGTGACAGACCGCACAGTGCACAGGGTGATGCTGACTTTGGTAACCCGAACACGCCGCCTGGACTAGTGTCAGGCGCAGGGTGTTGTCACTTCACTGTGAGGACCAGATGAATAGTATTTTGACCATCAAGTGTACCACAGTTGTACTACTACTACTAGTAGTAGGAACATGAGTACTCCAGTATTGTATAGCGGAAATAGGTCTCCCATGCTAGCATGCCTGTTCACTTCATCATTCAGGTATCATCCATATTGCGAGCAGAACCAAATTCTCGTGCATGCCCAATCAACATCCTGCCGCGATGCATGCAGTGGTCGTTCTGGTGCATCAAGGACGGCATGCAGATCGTTCCAAACTTGAGAAGAGAAAAAAAATGGAAAGGTAGAACGCGGCAGCAGAGGAAGAGAACGCTGGCTAACGAGGCTGGGAGGGGATCAAGCAGGAAATTAATGCTCCACGCCTAAAGGTTTTGGGAAAACCTGATTTTCATAAGGTGACTTACTCACCTAAACGGAGGGAGTATTCCTTAACCAGAGAATGTTGTGTCTCCCACTCACGCGCCAATATCCATCTGAACCAGCTACAACACATTTTTTATCTGTTTGCATAGGTCCCACCTATCAGGAAGGATGGGCATGTACACGAACAGGTATGACTCATCAGTCTACCCGCATACCTTTTCGTTTAGTCTACCTAGCCGTCTAATCAACTGCCTGCATGCCACTTCTCCCATTTACTTCTCCATCAAGAACCGATTTTCCTCGGCTTCTTCACCTCCCCTTCGTCTTCATTTGCATCCAAACCCCACTGCGTTCACATTGTTTTAACCTCTTTAAATAATCATCTACTACTTCAGTTAGACTAGCCATCTAATCCTAATTCTCCAAACCATAGCCCTCCGTTCCAGCGGTTCCAAATGGCGAAAGAGATCGAGATGCAGGTTTTTAGCGTCCAACATGTCCTCGTCGAAGGCTCGATGAGCATAGTTGCCCCCGTCACCGTCCACCCAAGGGTTGTTCAGCAGGGGATCAACAATGTATCCAACTCCCTCGAAAAGGTAGAGACGAGGGTCATCGGTCTCGACGTAGAGTACATAGAGCGTGCCCCTGGGAAGATCCAACGCACCGTCGTCCTTCAGCTATGCCTCGAAGATGATGTTTTGGTGTACCACATCATACACTCGCCCTCCATACCAGGTGAGCTTCATGATTTCTTGTCTCGGGAGGACGTATAGTTCTGTGGGGCAGCCATCAAAGGGGACAAACAGAAGCTGGAGTTGTACAACCTTGATTTGAAAAGCATCGCTGACCTACAAACTAGAATCAAAATTCATGTAGAAGATTGTGATAAACAGACACCATCCCTATTCAACGTAGCAAATTTTGTGCTCGGTACAAATCTTCAGAAGGGTGATGAGACGGTGGCATTAAGGTCTTCTAGATGGGAGAATTATCCCTTGACGTACGAGCGGATAAAACATGCTGCCCTCGATGCCCGTGTGAGTTTCGAGATAGCTACAAGGTCCAAAGAGCTTGTTGCGAATCCGTCTCCCATAGAAAATGAGAAAAAGAAGAAGAAGAAGAAGAAGAAGAAGAAGAAGAAGAAGAAGGATGCACCAGCAGGAGGGTATTATGGATGGATGAACTATTTCCTCTCTTGTAAAACAAATTATTCCCTCTCGGTGTATATTGATATAGATGGACTATTTCGATGGTGTGCATGTCTTTGGAACAGAGTAGTAGCGTGGGTCTTCTTGACTATAAGGAACTATTTATCCGCATATATAGCTTTCTCTGCTACTCCTTCCAGTGATCGGTATGCAGTGCATGTGTCCGTAGGCATGATAGCTTGTCCATGGAAGTTCAACTACGGCGACCATCATGTTTCATCTCACGATTCCCGCGACACCTCTCCAACCCATGGCACCACGTCCCCCGACATGCGCCTCACCCCTCTTGGCCACACCGCCCCTATGCCTTTGTGTGCATGACATGTGGGCCACCTAAAATGCGGCGAGCATCAAGTTTCTACCATAGCCACGCGATTCCCACGACACCGCTCGAACCCATGACACCACATGTCCCCCGACCTGCAGCTCACCGCTCTTGGCCCTACTGCCCCTCTGCCTTCGGAGCATTACATGTAGACCAGTCACCTATCGGGTCCACAAGTTATTGACTCAAAGGTAGGTGTAGTAAGGCGCTGAAGCTCAGTCCCTATGGCCCTGAGAAGGAAATGTAACTCCTGCGCCAAGGCTTGTGGTGCTACCGCTGCACGAACTCGTGCCAAACTTGAGATTTGTTTCTTTACTGTACATGCATGCAATGATTTAATGGACATTGTAATCTAAACATGTGATGGGGAGCTCTAAATTTGAATTTGAAACTTATAAAACGGAAAGATTCAAAACAAATAAACTGGGAGAGAGGGAGTATATCGTAGGATGTGTCCCATACAAAATAAGTCCCCTGGTTTGTCACCGCAAAGATGCAATTAGAAAGGAGCACAACGTCTTTGTACTCGTACGGCAACAAATCGGCCGCAGACAGCATGGTCCGCCTTTGACCGCCATGTGCAAGGTTTGTGCTATCTTATTCAATCTCACCGTGGTTCCATCGTACCATTTCATGTGGTGGCTCGTTGCATGGCTGATCCAAATGTTGGACAAAGGTTCTACGGGAATGGTGTCACCGTTGTAAATGTTGTGCAAATTGATGTTGGTACCCTCCCATACATATGCAAGCCAATCTCCACTCGCACCGAGCCTAACCTGCGAAATAGTGGGCAGGGGGAGAATTAGGAAATGGACACGGAAGTAGTCTTTAGAATGCATTTACTACATGATCAAACTCATCTTACCTGCTCATCAGAGGAAATCCAAGTGCCCCTCGACGTCGGCATCTCAAGGGGCGTCAACTTGCAACTACGGCCACGCCGCGCAGGAGAGACCCCAAAGGAAACATCCTCGTGCATTCCACCGAACATCAAGATGCATTTGTATGAGTATTTTATCTTGTGAGAGAAAAAGGATGAACGAGGGAAGGCCTCTAGAGATAGAGATAGACACTACTACTAACAATGTGCTGGCCCGTGCGTTGCAATGGATCCAAAGTAGTAAAATAATACTTGTTCACGTGCTTGAAATAAAAACACTCTAGTTTTGATATACATGTGTCAGCAGACATGACAGCTTGTCCATGGAAGTTGAACCACGGCGACCATCGGGTTTCTTATTTCTACCACTGCCACACCCACACGCGATTCCCATGATGCCGCTCCAACCCACGGCACGACGTCCCCCGACGTGGACATGGATCCTCTGACGTGGCTATCACTGCCTTGCCTCGCCTTTCCTTGTTGTGGTGGGACCCACGCTTGTGGGTCCCACATGTCAGTGACAGAATGGTAGGATTGTTCGCGTCAGGGGATCCTCATCCCCCCGGTGTGCCCCTCATCCCTCCCGGCCCCATCGCTCCTCTTCCTTTGTGTGCATGACATGCAGGCCAGCTGAACTGTGGCGACCATCAACTTTCTACCATAGACACACCCGATTGGACGCGGTTTGCCTGCTCCGCTGTTGTGCTCCGATCTGTACTCCCGCACCATCGAAGTTTCATCTAGCGGCTGTGACACATTTTGTCCCGGGCATCAATCCTCAGCTAGAGTACTTATGTACTACAAGTAGTACCCGCCGGTGTGGCCATCTACGCCTCGTAACGCCCCGACGCCCAGCTGTGACACCCTCACCACGGCCACGCCACCACCGGCCGGTTCATCTCGAACGAGTGAGTCGCGAACCACGCCACCACCGTGAGAATGACATGTGGGCCAACCGCATTTAAGGTCCGCATGTCATTGACTCATACGCCGGGCACTAAGCCACTGAAGTTCGTTCTCGTGGGCCCCGAGAGGGAAATGTAACTCATGTGGCAGGCCTTGTGGTGCTCACCCAGTACGAGCTCATGCCAAAACTGGAAGTTGTTTCTTACTACTACCAACTAGTACTAGTAAGGTACACGTGCATTGCACGCATGAGATTCTGGTGGTTTGTGCATTATGCTTCTACATGTGGAGTTTTGTAGATTCTACATGTGGCAAAATCTGGTGGAATGTAGATCATATCCAACGGCAAATAGTGCTTGGATTTTCCATCTTTGTACCGTCGGATTGGCTTCATCCAACGACCAACTTTCAAAGTTATTCACACACTATATAGGGGTATAGATATATAGATGTTTGGTTTGCAGCCTAAGGTTGCCACGCCTAAGCTTAGGCGTGACACAATATCTTAGGCATGTGTTTGGTTCATTGCTACACTTGTGGCTTGCCACACTTTTCTAGCTACATGGTCCACATGTCATAGACTCAACTTCTTGCCAAATCTTGCCACACTTGTGGTGCCCATTTTGTTAGCCACATTTTTTATGGCAGACACATGGCTTGTTTGGTTTTAGGCCTAGCAATGCCACACTTTATCATACAATGTTGGCAAACTTGCCTAAGGTTAGGGGTTGTTTGGTTAGTAGGGCTATTTGAATTGTGACTATCTTTGCCATATATTGCCACATGATTTTTGCCACACTTGCCTTAGTTGATTTGCTTTGGGCCTGTTTGGTTTGCAGCCTAAGGTTGCCACGCCTAAGCTTAAGCGTGATACAATATCTTAGGCATGTGTTTGGTTCATTGTCACACTTGTGGCTTGCCATACTTTTCTAGTTACATGGTCCACATGTCATATGTTTGGTTTGTGACTAACTTTGCCCAAGATTGCCACACCTAAGGTTAGGCAAGTTTGACCAACTTAGGCAAGTGTTTGGTTCTAGCCACACCTTTGGCAAGCCACACTTGGGTCCCACATGGCATACACACAAAAAGTGTGGCAAGATTCCCTTAGGCTTGCCAACTTGTGGCGTTCATTTTGATGAACTAACCTTAGGCAATCTTGGCAAAAATGTGTGGCAATGCTAGGCCTAGAACCAAACAGCCCGACTCAACTTCTTGCCAAATCTTGCCACACTTGTGGTGGCCATTTTGTTAGCCACACTTTTTGTGGCAGCCGCACTTTGCCTAAGCTTAGTTGTGGCAAAGTTAGTCATGAACCAAATAGGCCCTTTGTTAGCCACACTTTGGCTTGCCTAAGGGAATCTATGACATGTGGGGCTCACTGCTCATAAAAAAATCTTTGCCTTAGGTGTGGCTAGAACCAAACACCGACCTAACTTGGTCAAACTTGCCTAAGGTTAGTTGTGGCAAAGTGTGGCAAGGTGTGGCTAGGAACCAAACAACCACTAAGATTGACAAAGATTGCCACGCGTAAGGTTAGGCAAGTTTGATTAACTTAGGTGAGTGTATGGTTCAAGCCACACCTTAGGCAAGCCACACTAAGGACCCACATGACATACACACAAAAAATGTGGCAAGATTCCTTTAGGCTTGCCAACTTGTGGCTCTCATTTTGAAGAACTAATAACATTGCTTAATCTTAGTTGTGGCAAAGTTAGTCATGAATTAAGTTCAACCATGGAGTCTTCTAGATTATACATGTGGTAGAATCTGGTGGATGATATCCAACGGCCGGTAGTGCTCGGATTTTCCATCTTTGTACCGTCGAATTGGCTTCATCCAACGACCAACTTTCAAAGTTTTTCACACACTATATAGGGGGTATAGATATAGATGTGCCAGTCCGTTGCAATGGACACAAAGTATATCTATTTAGTGGAGTGCAATCTACACACATTATCTACTTATTTTTCTCTAACCTTTCGTATCCATGCAACCAAGCCACATAAGCTTCATGGGTGCCCCCCACATCATATTATTCATACTATGTTGATTGAAAAAAAGATAAATCACCCAAAACAAGATCTTCTCTTTTTTGTTCCGACGATGTTGTGTCGTGCACGGACCTACTAGTTGTATAGTGGTAGTACTAGTAATATAGTATTAGGAGTACAAACTTGGTACTAGTAGGAGTAGTACTAGTACGGAATGCTCCTACTCTATCAACGAGCCCCATCTGACACCAAATTTCTTGGCTTCGTACTCTGACTAGATCTTCCCTCGTTTACATTTTTCCAACCCGGTGGTGAGCGGGGTGCGGTTTGCCAATTGTCGGTTTGCTCAACGGCGGTCCCACATGAAAGTGAAAATGCTAGGCAACACGCCTTCCCTAAGCTATGTTTCATGCCGGACGGGCAGTGGAGTACTCCCGATTCCCGGGCGTGTGGCGGTATGACGCGAACGCGGCAGGCCTTTTCCTTTTACTAGCAATGTGCCCGTGCGTGGCGACAGATCCACAGTAGTAGAATAGTAGTATTTGTTCACAAACTTGAAAGAAATCACTCTTGTTTTGATATACTCCTAATATATTACTCCCTCCGTACCTAAATATTTGTCTTTTTAGAGATTTCAAATGGACTATCACATATGGATTATATACACATATTCTAATGTTTCTAGCAAGATGCCCGCGCGTTGCACGAAGTTGATGGAAAAGGTAAGCACAACTTATAAATTGATGGATGGAGTACTAGTTACAGTGATGCATATAATTAAGCAAAGGGATCGCACATGTCGGTATTGACTGGAACGAGAATGCAATAGCACAATAAGAATTAAGGCCATGATGATGCGATCACAGTGGTGGTTATAGAAGGCAAGAAGAAAGATGGATCCATGAACGTACGACCTCCTCCTCCTCAACTTAGTGCGCCGGGCCGCCGACCGGCGGCTAAGGAGCGGCGACTTTTGTGGAGAGGTCGAGGTGCTTCTCAGCAAAGGCATCCAAGGCTTCCAGCCAGTTGAGGAAGGCCAACGTCATAGCATCCTCACTGGCCTTGTAGATACCTATGTATACGATTTGCTCGTACACGTGGATGTGTAGATCGACGAATTCTTGCACGGCGAGGTGCCTCGCAGTGAGCGCGACCTCCAGGTGGACATTCTTCGTGCCGCCAGCGGGCAATTGCAGGGCCACCAGTGCTTGAAAGAGGTTCCGGCCATGGAGGTTGATTAGGGTGGCAGGCAATGAGGAGCCCGGGCGCACGGGCTGGAGGAGTATGGCGATGTCGTCCGCGAGCTTCTTGAGGATGGTGAACTTGTTCCTGGTGGCAACGATCATCTGGTCCAACTTAGAGTCGTAGTTGGCGTCGATGGCGGCCATCCACCAACCGGTCTCCAACACCGTCTGGAGACGATCCTCGGTGCCATGCCGCAGGTCGATGTCGTGGACCATCAGGCACAACCGCTGGCCGCTCACGCGCATCGCTGCCATGGGTCTAGAGTGAGCTCTTTTGCGCTTAGTGTAGGTGCTTAGGCAAATGCTTAGGTGCGTAAGATGTGGTAGATGCATTGGAATGGAGGGGCGCCTTTATATGAGGGCAATGAGGGCCAACTGCGTTGCATTCACATCGTGCAGCCTCTTTTCCCGGACCTCCTCCCATTACTTCCCTCATGCATTACTTGAAGGAGGATGCATTGGCTGTTCAACATTTCGGGAACTGCTACTCCCTCCCTCGTCTGCATTAAAGCCGTATCGGGAACTGCGCCGCCCGCTATAAAATTGAATACTCCCTCCGTCTAGGTGAGTATTAAGTCATCTTACGAAAACCAAATAGTAAACACATAGGCGTGGTGCATTAACTCTCACATTGTTTCTTATTTTTTTTGACATAAATAGAGGAATCAACCAATAAGAGATGTGGGGCTTGTATGCTTTTAATGACTTGAGAATATCAAACATGACATGCAGTTGTCAGTTTGTTGCACGCAATGATATTAATAAGGGAGTACCTAGAACTCATCTAGATGAGATATAATTTGGTCTCATTCAGTTTGAAAACAAGAACAGATACAACCCACGTCAGCACACACGCATCTTATAGCATCACATCCAATGGCTATAAAAGATGAATGAGACCAAATTATATCTCATCTAGATGAGTTCTAGCAAAACTGTATTAATAATACTTAGTATCATATATTACTCAACTCTCTCTCTTTCTTCATTTAATTCTATGACACCTCATCAAAATTGGTTAGTTGGCATGCATGATATAGCTATGATACTACCATTACAACCAGCCTTAGCAAATAAACATTAAGTTCTCTCATTTTCCACTCCACCTTGGTCACCTACACGGAGGGAGTATACTGCGCGGGCTTTTCCTGCGCGGTAGGCGGGGCAGTTCCGCCTAGTCGGTTCGACAGAGACGCGAGAAGATGAGGGAGTAGGCTGCTGCAAGCGTAGGGCTGTGTGATTTGACAGCGAGTTACTACTGGACAAATGGGGCCCCGTGATTTGACTTGCCATTATCATATTAACTGCGGCGCTACGATCGGCGTGAGTCTCCCGATTCCTGACCACCTCCATACAGGTGCCTCTCCCAATGCTCCACCATGTAGTAGAGGCTGGCTCTTGCATGAGAGCCCACTTCTCCACTTTTTCCTTGCCTCTCTTTCCTCCACATATGCAAAAATGCCATGTAAAGCGCACTATTGTACTTACTTGCTCCTACAGGTGCTAAGCTTGCCACATAGGCATAAAGTCTGATGTGGCAAGTTAATCAAGAAGAGAGAGACTAGTTTGGTGACCCAAGGAAGAAACGGTGCTAAGTGCGTGTACCTAGGTGAAAAGACAATTTTGAGTCTATAGCTAATTAAATCAAGCAAACTTAGCAACAAAAAACTAATAAGCACACCATTTCATTGGAAGAGGTCACTCCTTGTCAAATGCAATAAATACTAGTGATCCATGTGTCCCATAATATAAGAACGTTTTTGGCACTACACTAGTGTCAAAAACGTTCTTATATTATGGGACGGAGGGAGTACGAAGAAATAGATAGAGAGAAGTAAAAAATTACACTTATAGCCAACCTTATAGCTAACCTTGTTGTAGTATGAGTGACTAAGTGATGACTATGTATGACATGCCAACATCAGATAGCCTAACGCACCGTGTTAAATCTCCAAGGCGTGACAGCATGAAAGCGACGCGACGGTCGTGGTAGGCGCGATCATGATACGGGCTGCTGGCAGCCCTTGGATCTGAGATCAAACGCTCGCATGCTAAGTTGCTGAAAATTTGCAGAATGACCCTTCAAGATAGGATATTCACCCATAGGTCTAGAATCACGCCATGCAACCGTTCAATCTCAGATCCAAGGGCTCTCGGAAGCCCGTATCATGGGAGAATGGAAAGCCACTACCCTGCCGTTCGCACGCTGGCAGTTCGCTCCTACTCGTCCCCGCACATCCTTCAATACTACGGCGGTTCGCTCCTAGTCGTCCCGTCCTTTCACATTATGGTAGTTCCACTAATCCTAACCCTCCTCCCAAATCCATGGCGTCCCAAATCTCCATGATCAGCAGTGAGTACAAGGTTAGAACCATCACCGGCGATGAGTTGATGAAGAGCAAGAGCCAAGTGTGCAGTTCAAGCAAAGAAGTATCGGCCAAGAGGAAGAGGGACAAGGACAAAGTCGAGGACGTGGATGAGGACTCCGAGTAAGGTGGCAGTGTCGTTGCTCATGGTGGTTCTAATGCAGTGTCTACCGAAATAGTTGCAAAGTTTCATTTCAGGTGTGCTTAATTTAATTTGAGGGGTGTGTTGTGCTGAGCCCCTAGCAGAACTATGTTATGTTTCTTCTCGTTACATTAACTCTTCAGTACGTACATACTAGTATTTCTTACATTTCATCTTTTAGTTGGTATTAGTACTACCACTAGTTTCTTCACATTATATGCGTACAATATATATGGCCAACATCATATAGCCAGCAGTTTAATTGTCAAAGAATTTCAGGGTGCTTAGTTTTGTCAAAGAATTCCAGGGTGCCCAGTTTTATTTGAGGGGTGGGTTGTGCACTTGTGCTGGACACCATTATTGTGACTAGCCTTCTTAATAGTACTATATGCAATAATTTGGCGACGAGTGCTCTCTATATGTACCACCTTTTTTAATTTCAAGTTTTGCTCCATGGCGCAATCCATCGATACTACTACTGTACAAAAGTGGAGTATATACATTTTTTAAAAGGCTAGAGGGCGGGGCAGTCTAGCTCGGTCGGTTTCACGAGAGGCGAGGGCCTCTGTGATTTGACGGCTCATTACTGTTGTCAAATCAAATAGTACTGCACCGCCCGCTGCTCGCCCGGCGCCTCCATTAAACCCCTCCGTTAAACCCGCATGCAAACCGAGAATCCTACTCCGGCCACATGTCCGTTCATGGGCGGGCCGGAATTAAACGCAACACCGGCCGAGCTCCTCCCATCTGCCCTCAGTTTAAACGAGGCCAGACGCCGGCCAAGCTCCTACCGTCCGCCCTTTATTTACACGAGACCAGACAGACAGCGGGCAAGAATCGCACCCCTCCGCCGCTCCCCCATCTCCTCCTTCACCATTTTCTCCACTCTTCCGATGGCTTCTGAGGAGCCGTTCTTCGGCATATTACCCGGCTGGGTGGCCCGCCGAGCCCTCCGGATATGGGCGAGGCCGCTCAGTGCTTCACGAACCTCACTTGGCCCGACGGAGCCAATTGCCGCCCCAAGCAGGCACGTGGTTCAGCAACTTGCCGCTCCAGTTCAGCTCAATGAGGAGTGGCGAGTTGCTCCATGCCGGCATGGCGGCGAGCACGCGGTACGGGCGTCGTCTCTGCTGTGTCGTACCGCGCCACCAGTGTCTGCAGTGGTCGCGGCTCCTGTGTCTGTGGGTGCGCCTCCCGTGCCTGCGGTAGCGCCATGTAGGCAGAGACAGAAGCCGGGTGCGTGGAGAGCGATGAGTTGGTGGCCAGCTTCTCCGTGTTCGTCGCCATCATCAAGGAGAAGTAGAACACGGGAGGCCGCCGCTACTTGGGACCCATGAAGGCCACCGCCGAGGCGACGACTGTGCATTCAGGTAGTTCCTTTGCTGCTTCGTCTCTTCCGAGGACCTTTGTCGACCCCGCAAGTGTCTGGCGGACATGAGGAAGACAAAGGGATCCACGGGCGGCCATTTAGAATATGTACTCCCTCTGCAGCCGATGGGAAATATTTGTTCTAAGAATGGATAAATTGTATGTATCTATAACTAAAATAAGTCTAGATACATCCATTTCTAGGACAAGTATTTCCTTTTTTTGCGGGTTAGGACAAGTATTCTGGATGGAGGGAGTGTTAATTATACCAAGGGAGCCAGATTGGCACCGCTTAGTTCATGTAAATGTAATGAAATCCATCATGTTTATATGAAGATCCGGTTTTTTATATGAAATCCTTCATGCTTATATGAAATCAGTCCGTTTTTGCACGAATTTCATCTGGTTGGTTAGAGTTGTAAAAATGTATGCCCGCTGGCATTTGATGTCGTTCTCCACGGAAGGAAGCGGGAGGAAATTTTCCGACTGCCGTTGGAGATGCTCTTATGCTGGAAATAATAGAGTGACATCCAATCCATTTGAGTTAATTGCATGTATGATTGTCCCTCTATAAAAAGTTAATTGCATGTACAGTGTACACGTGACTTGCGGTGGTGGATACAACTTGCATGAAAGTTAAAAAGAAACAAGTCCATCCTTAATCTTGTATTCTAAGTACTCTGTGGGTTCCACTGTCAGTACAGTAGCGAAAGAAGTATATATTAAATAAGTAATATATAATATAAAAATCTAAAGTTAAAATACAGAATTCAAACTCTTGTCATCGCGTTGCGAGCATCCGGTGCTAACCAGCCCAACACATTTTTGTTGTAGACCATGCTGGAGATATATCTCCATGTCTACTCTTATACTCCATTCGTTCCTAAATATTTGTCTTTTTTAGATTTCAAATAGACTACCACATACGGATGTGTATGTATATTATTTTAGAGTGTAGATTCACTCATTTTGCTCCGTATGTCTTTTCAGGAAGGGGTTAGATTTGTCCTTGATTTATTTATGAGGTATCCAGATGGCACTGCACCACCAAGAAAAGAGGGTAACATCAAAATTATGGACTAAATTTTTGAGTATGTTGGTAAGGTCCGATCATAGTCACTTGTTGAAATCTCTAAAACGACAAATACTCCCTCCGTCCGGAAATACTTGTCAACAAAATGGATAGTAGGAAATGTATCTAGACGTATTTTAGTTTTAGATACATCTCTTTTTATCCATTTTGATGACAAGTATTTTCAGATGGAGGGAGTATTTAGGAACAGAGGGAGTAGAAAACAGAGTTGGTGATGATGGTGTGCGTGCCATCCTGCAATATAGGCCGTCGGATTTGTATCTAACGGATAGGAAAGAAACTATGGCAATTTTGCAAAAATATACCCACACGCCTCTCCACGTTCGAAAATAAGGCCTTCCCTCGTTCAGCCTTTTCTCTCACAAGATAAACTACTCATACAAATGCATCTTGATGTTCCGTGCAACGCACGAGCAGCTAGCTAGTTTCTTTTAAAATAGTTGCTGCGATAATTGGGTTGAAGTGATATATTTTATGTCTGCCCCAAATGATTTCAGATTCACTAGTAGTAAAAGGAAAAGGTTGCCTTGTTAATTAATAGAAAACAGGGTGAAAACTACCGCATGAGGCCGGTAAAAACAAGGCACACTGGGTTCAGCATCATCGTCCCTACAACTGTGCGCGCGCGAGAAGTCTACATGTCGAGGGGGCTACCGAGCGAGGCACCGAGACACAATGTTTGAGAGAGAAACCAATTGACAGATTATGATCAGATCGAGTTGTCACTCTTCTACTGTCATTGTTGGGGGGGGGAGAGAAAGATGTATCGAGAGTGTGCGCGGTAGGCACAGAGGCACAACTTGCGAGTGTGTGTATGTGTGTGTGTGTGTGTCTGAAAGAGGAGTAGATAGATTATTGTCAAGATCATTGCGCCACCCTACTCCTTCGGTGTCGGGTAGTGTGTGTGTGTGTGTGTGTGTGTTTGAGAGAGAAGCCACTCGATAGATTAGTATCAAGATCGAGGTGTCACCCTACTCCTTCGGTGTTGGGAAGTGTGGGTGTGTGGGTGTGGGTGTGTGTGGGGGGGGGGGCAGTGACACTCACATATCTCTACTCTTATAAAAAACAGAGTTGGTGATGATGGTGTTCCTGTCATCCTGCAATATAGGCCATCTGATTTATATCCGACGGATAGGAAGGAAACTATGGCAATTTTGCAAAAAGATACCCACACCACTCTCCGCATTTGCAAATAAGGCATTCCCTCGTTCATCCTTTTCTCCCACAAGATAAACTTCTCATACAAATGCATCTTGATGTTCCGTGCAACGCATGGGCATCTTGCTAGTAGGGAGAAGGAGTTTGTGTGACACATATCTAGCTATATTAAGGGATAGGTAGATAGCATTTGTGCGAGGCATACTTAAAGCCTCACGAAGATAAACAAGCGGTGTGTGTGTGCATGCAAGTGCCGGAAAAAATGAAGCGAGAAACAATGGTTGTGTGTGTGTGTGTGCGCGCGCGCGCGCGTGTGTGTGTGTGTGTGTGTGTGTGTGTGTGTGTGTGTGTGTGTGTGTGTGTGTGTGTGTGTGTGTGTAGAGAGAGAGAGAGAGAGAGAGAGAGAAATCTCAAAACAAAAGGTGCTCTATTGGAATCCCATTGTATGTATTCATATGGTTCCGGAACTCGAGTTAACCTTAGGCATATGTGTGAGAGACATTATTATACCTTGAGACATTAGTGGCTGTGGGTGGGCGGAATTAAAGGGGTGGGCGTGTTAGACAGAGAGAGCGTGTGTGTTTCTATGTAAGAGACTTGTAGGATGGGGTAGAAAGACGATTTTAACCCTGACGGAGGGACATAAATATACGAAGTGCGCATGTGTGATTCCGATGCCCACAGGGAAATGAGATATGTATGTGTGTGAGAGAGATTGCACAATTCATTCACGTATCACTATCTAGCGATCGTGGACGTGCATCGCTTGAACATAAGTCAATATCTACTTCATATCGTGGCCAAAGGTACAATATCAATTCAACGCTATAAAGATTGGACACTCACATATCACATTTTTTTCTATTTAAATAAACCTTTTCAGTTGTGCATGCCAAAGTTACAGTGATGTTTCTTCAAACAACACATGTAGCTATCATATACATGCACCATTGTTACTCTTGCATTCAAATTCATTAGTCTTGAATGATTTAAGTTTCTATTTTGAAGTAATATATCTAATATTCATATATGAATTCAACGGGTATGCAATTTATGAAATGGAGGCTATGTAATCATATGAGGTAACACTTTTAAGTAGCTGACTACAATATCCATTTCTTTTTGTGCGCCTCTACACTAACACGTCAATGCATTATGTTTAAAGTAAATAACCAATATTATCTATTTACACGAGAAATACATAGGCTGAGCGTTTGATCCTTTTTTGTGAACGTGCCACAACACCCGTACGATTGGTCGCGCCCGTGTGAACATCCAAGTTATCGGCGCATCATCCCGAGTTATTGTCTTTTTTTCTGGGGTGGACTTCACACCAGTTATTAACTGCTGACGCGTGCCCCATGTACATAGTCTAGCATGACCTTCCCGCTAGCACGGTCCAAAATTAGTTGAAGCTGGATACGGACGATCCCGCAGGCGGCAAAATCTCCCGCCTCCTTCTAAAATTTCCACCACCTTAGTCTTTAGCATGCGAAATTCCCCTTTTGTCCTTGGTGCACGGAGACCAACAGTTACAATACCGCCCTCATCTACATGATAGGTCGGGGCTGCTTTGGTAACTTCCGGTTCCCCCCACTACACGGCACCCCCATTTCCTCTCCCCTCCCGCAAAAATTACTAACTCCACAGCACCAGAGCATCTTACATCACGCCGTCCGTACTTCATCGCCCTTTCTCCCCTCCCCTCTCGAAACCCTAAACTGCTCATCCACCGGCATACCATAGCCCACTCACTACCAGTGGCGTCCACCTCGCCGGATCTGCTTCTGCGACCGCATCTACCCCTCCCACCTCCCCTAGAAACAAGTAGACTGCTCATCCACCACTGTACCACAGCCCATTCAGTGTCGGCCTTGTCCACGGTGCCAGATCTGCTTTGCCAGTACTCTCGTCAATCGCCGCGCATCTGCAGCGGCTCATTCGTACTCGCCACTAGATCTACCGGAGCCGCTTTGCCGACACCATAGTCCACCCTACCGGAGCCGCTCCACAAAGCACCCTACTCGACGGTTCTAGATCTCCTTACCAGACCCCAACAGCCAGTGCATCGTCATCACCCTTAACGTTTCTAACCTGATTCCAACCGTCTGGAGAGATGCCAAGCACCCGCCACGGCCTAGGTACTTGTCACCTTTAAACCCGTCCAGCATCACCTGCCCGATGTACTTCAAATATACTAACCGGTCGTTGTTACCTGTTATGCAGCGGGCAAAAACTACAAGGACGATGTTTCTTATGGATCTAACAGCTTGGCCAACCAAGATCCTGGACTGAGGCATTGCTATGATCTTGTAAGTGCGTCTCTCTCTCTTGTATTGTTCCGTGCCTACCAGCGTGCTTTGCTAGGATTTTCGACCAGTAATCCCTTTGTGCAGACAATGATTTCTACCATCTGGCTGCTAAATTAGATATGTAGATGTCATACATGATACTACCTCGTACCTCCGTTCCTAAATATAAGTCTTTCTAGAGATTCCACTATAGGCTACATACGGAGCAAAATGAGTGAATCTACACTCGAAAATGCATCTATATACATCTGTATGTGGTCCATACTGGAATCTCTACAAAGACATATATTTAGGAACAGGGGCAATACATTACACAAAATCGTAGGTGGCATGTAGGAATTCCAGTGCACTACATTAGGATCCCTTAGAGTGCCTGCTAGTCCAGCATACAGAGTCATGGCTACTTTATGCTATGCACACAATCGTTCATTGGTGGTTTAAATATGCGCAAGGGATATGCAATGTAGTATCATGTAGAGATGTCTGAAATTAGCCGTGTCAACTTGCAGATAGGGTTACACAATGAAAAAGTACAAGATGTATGTGGTAATTTCATGGAACGTCGCAAAAAAAGGAGAGGTAGCGGTGACTGTCGGTGTCAAAACCGGCGGATCTCGGGTAGGGGGTCCCGAACTATGCGTCTAGGCGGATGGTAACAGGAGACAAGGGACACGATGTTTTTACCCAGGTTCGGGCCCTCTCGATGGAGGTAAAACCCTACTCCTGCTTGATTGATATTGATGATATGGGTAGTACAAGAGTGGATCTACCACGAGATCAAGGAGGCTAAACCCTAGAAGCTAGCCTATGGTATGATTGTCGTAATGGTTGTGTGTCCTACGGACCTAAACCCTCCGGTTTATATAGACATCGGAGAGGGCTAGGGTTACACAGAGTCGGTTACAATGGTAGGAGATCTACATATCCGTATCTCCAAGCTTGCCTTCCACGCCAAGGAAGTCCCATCCGGACACGGGACGAAGTCTTCAATCTTGTATCTTCATAGTCTTGGAGTCCGGCCGATGATGATAGTCCGCTATCCGGACACCCCTAGTCCAGACTCCTCAAGTAGCCTGAACCAGGCTTTAATGACGATGAGTCCGGCGCGCATATTGTTCGGCATTGCAAGGCGGGTTCCTCCTCCGAATAATTCATAGAAGATTGTGAACACCAGGATAGTGTCCAGCTCTGCAAAATAAATTCCACATTCCACCGTAGAGAGAATAATATGTACACAAGCTCAATCTGCTGACGTATTTTGTGGCATGACGTCACACCACCACCAATCCTTTACTTGAATCTTTTTTATTATACCACCTCAGCGCGTTTAGCGAAGCGGTTTCCTTGGCACGTCTTGTCGAAGAAGAGATCGTGTTCCCCTTATTCCGGGATTCCCATCAATACGGACGTGGGTAACCCAACCATGCATGTTGCCACGCCTCCTCTATCGGAGGCAAGTCCCGAACGGTCACGGGGACGGCTCTTGGTATTCTCCCTCTTTATAATGGGACCAAGGCTTCGTTTCTTTTCTTCAACCTTCAATCGAATCTACTCCGCTTGAAGTTCTAACACCCGAGCCCCAGATTCGAGCGCCGGACCTCAAGCGGTGTCCGCTCCGACCTCTGTGGGCGGTGGATGCCCTCCTCCGTCACGGAAGAGGACGTGCTAAAGCTGCGAGAGGCCAAGTACCTGACTTACGAGATTTCGCACAGGTTGCCCGCCAAAGGGCAAGTCATCCCCACCCCCGAGCCCGGCGATTACGTCGTGTTTGTGTCCCACCTCCGTCGGGGCTTAGGCTTCCCGATGGATCCTTTTGTGAGATGGCTCATGTTTTACTATGGGTTGGAATTCCACGACTTGGCTCCGGAGTCCATCCTCCATATTTCTTCATTCATCGTCGTCTGTGAAGCCTTCCTCCGCATTACCCCTCACTTAGGCTTGTGGCTGAAGACCTTCGATATGGAGCCGAAGATGATCGAGGGGTGTCAAGTAGAGTGCGGCGGGGCGGCCGTAAGCAGGAGGGCCGATGCCCCGTGGCCCGAGGGCTCCTTCCAAGAGGAGCTCGGCATGTGGCAACAGGAGTGGTTTTATATTACCGCTCCCAGGGGCAGCAGGCAGAAGCCGCCGCCCGTATTCCGCTCGGGACCTCCACGACGATTGATGTCATGGGTCATCCAAGGGCTGAACTGGGGGCCGTCGAAGGGCGTGCCCCTATTGCAGGGCCGGATTCGAGACCTCCAAGCGAGGGAGATCGATCTGGTCGTGCTGATGCAGGTTATGCTGATTAGGCATCTCCTGCCCTGCAAACGTCGTCCTCTCCGGCTATGGGAATTTAATCCGGAGGGACCACGGATTCTCCAACACGTCATGGGTACGACACCCGTGGAGATGTACAAATTGTTCTTCGGATCACGAGAGGCGTGTCCGTCATTGACCGAGGACGCCGACCTAAGCTGCAATCGCCCGGATACACAAGTAAGTAGCCCTGTGTTCGGACATACCGTTTGTTTGCCTTTCTACAATTCGCCTTTTAACCAGTTGTCCTTTAACAGGAGTGGATAGCGCAAGCAAAGCTGATACGGTGTCTGGCCCCCCTCCCAGAGACCGCACCGGGTCCCGTGCTGGTCAGGATGCTGGAGGTTGCACCTTCAGAAGAAGGCGAAGGGGAAAATAGAGGAGCTACCGCCTCGACCAAGGAGGCTTTTGAGAAAGGGGGGATCGAGAATCCCTCCCTCCAAGGGGAGAAGAGGACCACTTCCTGAAACCCGGAGGCCAAAGCCCCAAAGCGGGGGAAGAGGTCTTCACCAGAGGGTCCCGCGTCCGGGGAGGACCCGGCCGCACAGTCTCCCCTAAAGAATCAGCCCTCCAGCGAGCCGTAAGTGGAAAAAATGGAGTTCTATAATAAGAAACATCCCTATTTGTGCTTCTGAGGATAACTTAAGTTTTTACCTTGGAGTTCGGATCTCTGTCCTTCTCAGATGAGCTCGTCTTCGGGGGACCTTCGTCCGGAGATGGTGGAGAGCGAGACGCCTCTGTCCGCTGCGCCGTCGGATAGGGCGGACGAGCTCAAGTGTCATCACGAGGGTATCCTCGAGTCGGCGGGGCGAATAGTTCGGCACCAACCGGTGTTCGGCCGGGAGTCAAGAATCGCTTGAGAGGCGTTTATCTCGGAAGATCACCATGCATTGATGAGTATGGTGATTGAAGGATTTCGTCACCAAGGCGGGTTATGAATGCCGTTAGGAGTTTGCTGGCGGGGTTTGAGGTATGTAAAAATGACATACCTTTTGACAGTTTTACACATAAAGTGCGCCCTGTATAGATAGTAGCCCCTGAGACTCGGTAGGTTGTCGAAAGCGACGGCGTGCCGAGGATCAAAATCGCAGGTTTTAATTTGCGCCTTTCCTATGTAGGTGGCGGATAGTCCGGGGGCCAGCCGGACTGATGGAGTTGCTGAACTAAAGCGGCAACTCGACGTTGCGGATGCGGGCATCACGCTAGTCAACAGGCGACTTGACGAGTCACAAGGTAAGTTTTTATTTGTGGTCACCTAGTAAGGGAGCCGAAGCCCACTCCTTACAACATGTGTGCGAAATGCAGATGGTGCCGTTGCTGTGGAGAGCCTTCGGGCAGAACTTGCTCAAGCCAAGGAGCAAGCCAGAAGGAGTGATGCGGCAGCCTCGAGGGCGGCCGAGGAGTTAGAGGCCAAAAGGGCTGCACACTGCCGAAGTAGGGAGGAGATGGCCGAAATGGCCGTGAAGTTAAAAGATGCTACCGACCATAATGAGGTTCTTGAAAAGGAGTGCCTAGCGGAGCGAGAAGACCTGGGGAAGGCCACCGCCGAAGCCAAGGATGCCCGTTCTGCAATGCGGGCTATAAAGGAGGAGCTGCGCCAGGCCGGAGACATTGTGGCTGGCAAGCCCTTTCTGCTGCGCCGAAGGTTTACGGATCCAAAGTATGCTCAGCTTGGCCAGCTGTGGGGTCCGGAGGATCCTTATATGGATTTAGTTGCGAGTGCGGTGGATGCCGTTGTTCACTTCCGAAGTCAAAAGGATCACAAGACAGAAGAGTTGTTTTGGTCTCAATTCCATAGTCCGGAGCGTTCACTTCCGCTGACCGATCGGTTGGCCGAGTGGGCTGAGCTGAATAGGTTGTCCGGACTTTCCATGACGGATATCGTGACTCATGTCTGGCCGGATAGGCCCAAGCCGAAGAGTTATTTTGGCTTATTGCAGCAATTTCTTGGAGCGGTCCCGCATATCAAGGCGATGAAGCGATCGGCCTGCATAGAGGGTGCACGGATGGCCCTCGCCCGTGTGAAGACACATTGGACAGAGATGGATGCCACTGCTGTTGCGACCCAGGGTTCGGACGAGAGCCGGTTACCCGCCGAGCACTATTTTGGGGAGGTTCTGCGTGGTGCTCGTGCAATAGAGTCGCAGTGCTCAAAAAATGTTACGTTCAAATGAACGTTTTGGTTTGTAAAACTATGTCTATAATGTAAGCGCTTTTTGTACTTGTGCATTCAAGTATTGAAATATCTCCTGTGCGGCCGCTTATGTATACGTGTGTATAACCCGAAGATGGCGATCGCCGGTTTCAGCCCCCACGCACAAGGTGCGGGGTGTTCGCAAAAATAGCGATTTTCACACTTAATCCGACGCCTCGGTCCCGTGAAGGAGGTGGTAGCGAGCAAACGAGGCAACCGGACTATAATGCTTTATCACTTTCACTTAGCCATAGGAGTTCGAGGGTGGGCTACGATATAGCCCCTAGTGGCACCGCTTCCGAATTCGGGCGCCAGATGTGCCTCGACCGAAACGGCCCTTCGTCAAAGCGGAGGAATTCTAAACATTCCGTAGTCGATCGACTAGTTGACGATCTCTCAGATCATGACAATCGATTTTGGCTTTCATCGAGGTGCTCGCCGGCGAACCGGGCACAATCGCAGAGTTCTCCGGTGCGCGTTAGCCGATGATACGGAACGTAAGGCAGCAAAACACAGGAGCCGGGCAAACCCAACATTTGACCAAAGACATGATTCGAGCTGATGCATATAAGGCCTAACTCGAGACAACGAACACTCCCTAAGGTATTCGGTCTTTATGATAGCGGCAGAACAATGCCCTAAGCCCCTAGTGTCCGTGTACACGCAAGGTCCTCTAACGCGCCGATGCCCAAATGTCGATCTCCTCTCTCGGTTATAATGAGAAACAAGGGATTATAGCAACAAGAGACAAGAAAAAGGTTTACGCAGGTCTTAATCAAAAGAATCTTGCAATGGGTCCTCATCGCACGCTCGCTACCAGGTCTCCGCAGCCGATCCCGGACGGGTGTGCATGTTGTTCATCCGTAAAAGAGAGGAACTTAGTTTGAAAGGAAATCATGCGAAAAGTGCATTAAAAATTGAAATATTAATGAATGAATAAAGCTGAGCCTATATTAGCTCATTATTGCTTATACGCACATCCCCTTGTGAAGTGTGCGGCTAGGGATCCCCTAGCTTATTTATGCGGACTCGCCTAGCCGTGTCCGGGTCTTGAACGACCTTTAATGAAATGATGCAGCAGGACCGGCATTAAGTGTAAGAGACACATAATGTGGTATTGCGTTAAAGCGGACAAAAGCTTCACGTCCCAATAGTGCTTGATAGCTACTTTTGAATGGGGCGACATGAAAGATTAGCTTTTCGCGTCAGAAGTTGTCGGGTGACCCGAACAAAACTTCTAGCAGTAAGGAGCCCGTGCACTTGGCGTAAGGGCCTGGCGTCACTCCTTTGAAGGAAGTGCGGCTATATCGAATTTTAGTAAGGTCTATCCCCAACTTGTGGATTGTGTCTGGATATAGCAGATTTAAATCGCTGCCACCGTCCATCAGGACTTGTGTAAATTGTAGTCCATCGATTATAGGATCCAATATCAGAGCAGTCCATCCTGCATTTCGAATACTTCTGGCATAATCCAGGTGGTCGAAAGTGATTGGTTTTGACATCCAATCTCTAGGTTCCGCTGGGGTGGACCATGCGACACCTGCTTTAGCGGGTGCCGCATTGTTTTTCCGTACTATCACATGAAGTGAGTTTACTGTTTTGACTTCTTGTGGGAAAGTCTTTTGTTTTCCGGCGCTCTGCTGGTGGGGCTCGTCATCATCCTCGCTCGGCACGTCGAGCCCCTTGTGTTCGGCGTTGAGTCGGCCGGACTGTTTGAAAACTCAACAATCTCGATGGGTGTGGTTTGCAGGCCTTCCGGAGGTACTGTGGATTTGACATATCCGATCCAAAATTTTGTTTGTTGGATAGCTCACACCGTTGTCCTTAAGAGGCGATTTTGTTGTTCGACGCGAAGCTTTTGAATCCGGCGTTGACCGCCATGTTCTTTGGGCTTTTTCTTTATTTGGCTACCGATCCTTTCAAGGCTGCGTGATTTTCCGCTTCCATCTCGATCTCGGATGTACTCGGTCGTTGGTGCTGATCTTGCTAGCCAACTGTCTTCCCCGTGCAAAAGCGGTCATGAGGCTTGTTAGCGCCATTGTTCTCGGCTTCTCTGGCCGAGGTGTTCAGCGAGCCATTTGTCTCGGACATTATGTTTAAAAGCTGCTAAGGCTTCAAGGCCCGGCAATCGATTATTTGGTTCTTTTGGTAAGGAACCTATTCCAGAATTTGCGTGCCGACTCTCCGGACTTTTGAGTTATGTGACTTAAATCGTCTGCATCCGGAGGGCAGACATAAGTCCCTTGAAAATTTGCTCTAAACGCGTCCTCGAGCTCCTCCCAACTTCCAATAGTATTTTTTGGGAGCCAATGCCGAGCTGGCCCTTTGAGCTTGAGGGGTAGATATTTTATGGCGTGGAGATCATCTCCTCTAGCCATGTGTATGTGGAGGATGTAATCCTCAATCCAGACTCCAGGGTCTGTTGTTCCATCGTATGCCTCTATGTTTACGGGTTTGAACTGTCACATCCCTAGTTCTATTAATGCCTAGTGCTAGCATCTGGTGTTGCATCATGTTTAAATTCCAGTTAACCTGAAATGGGGATTGCCTAAACCCTAGCATCAAAGGAATTCACTAGGTTCAACTAAAATATTTTCAGTGAATCCAAATGGCTTTCAAAAAAGTCCATCATTTCTGGAAAATGCTAGAAACATTAACCAGAGGTGTTGCACCTTTTTCCATGTCATATTTGGGCTCTGAATTAAATCATATGGTATTTTCATTTGGGCATTTAAATACTATAAAATATTTTAAATGCTCAAATAATCATAAACTAAAAGGTTTACTGTTGGATATATTCTAAACAGTAGCCATGATTAGTTTCATGATTTTTGGATCGGTTCTTGTATTTTTAATAAAGCCACAAATATTACAGAAAATAGAAAACAGAAACAAATAAAAGAGAGAGAGAATTTTACCTCGCCTCACTGGTGCAGGCCACATAGTCGGTCTAGCTGTGGCCCAGCACTGCAGCTGGCCCAGCCCACCACCGCCTCCTTCCCTGTCGTCTTCCTCCTCTGCTAGGAGGTCAGACGTGGTCGACGCTACGCCACGCCCGCCACCTCCGACTTGCCGCCGCTTTCGCCTCTTCGGTGACGCCACGCAACCCCTCCTCCTCTCCTCCTCTTGCGCTCTCCTCGCCCTCGGTCCCTTCTCGAAGCGTGACCGAACGCGACCGTCGCCGTCGACGATGATGACCGTGGCCACCGTCGACCCTATCCCTCTCCGTACCGTCCAACGGCTCCGCCGAGACGCCCTCTTCCTCATCGCCAAACCACGTGACGCTGGGAGCCCCGTGCCATCGTCCTCGCCCTCGTCTTCTTCCGCGGGATCCGATGACAACCACCGACGAATCGACGCCGTCCGGCCTCCCTCGAGCTCGCCGACCACCTCTACGAGCCTCGTGAGCCTCCGTGCAGAACCCTCTCTTTCTCGCGTATGAAGCTCTAGGCTATAGTCGTCGCGATCAACTCCAGCAGGCAACGAAGCTCGACCGCGCGAGCCTGCTTGACCCCACCCTCCCACTTGGCTCTCGATGCGCAAGAGCAAGGGCTAGGCCCTGGTGCCCTCAGCGCGCTAAACCAACGATTCTAGCGCAAGTCTGGCGTGCCCCCGCCGTGTTCTGTGGTCGCCGCCGGCTGGTCTCCGACGTGCTGATGTGGCGCCATCATTAGGGGCTAATGACCCTGCTAATTAAGCCCTCTCTCACTGATATATGGGCCACACGCCTTTAACTAACCCCGGGTTAACTCCTGTTTAGTTTAAATTAACCACATGGGCCCCACCCATCAGCTTTGACCGAGCTGACATGGCTATTGACTGGCCCCACATGTCGTGTTGACTTTGCTGGCATGGCCGTTGACCGACCCACCACGCTGTCACTAACCAGCCCTCAGCCATCGACCGCTGGACCCCACTGGTGAGGTTTGACCTGGCCGACCCAGTTGACCTGCTGACGTCACACCTTTGTCATGCTGACGTCACACCTTTGTCATGCTGATGTAGTAACTTATTTTTTGGATTTATTCTTTTACAAGAAATTCCAGAAAATCTTGCAAACTTCAAAAATTCATAGAAATTAATCTGTAACTCCAAATGCAAAGATTTATATATGAAAAATGATCAGAAAAATCGAATCTATCCATCTGTACTAGTTTCATGCATGTTAGAGCAACCTAACCTTGCTGTTTAGATGAAACAAGTTAATGCACCTTTATGACTTCATAAAATGGGTTTGCATTTGAATCTTTGGTTCAAATGGACTCATCTCAATCTGTTCCAGCTTGCATTATCCCAGAACACATTCATATTGCCATGTCATTGCATGCATCATATTGTGCATTGCATTGATTGTGTTTCTTCTCTGTTTGCCGGTGTTGTTCCCCCTCGGTAGATGTTGTACCGACGTTGTGATCGTTGACACTGATGAAGACTCAATGCTATCTTCAGAAGTGCCGTGAAAGCAAAACCCCTTGTTTATTCCGACATAATCCTACTCTCTCGCTTCCTACTCTCTTTTATCGCATTAGGACAACAACGATTCATCTCACATTTGCTGCGGTAGTTGAACCCCTTTATCCTTTTCATGACTGTCATTCCACAATAAATAGATGAAACCCACTAGCATGAGTAGGAGTTGTTTGAGCCCCTGTTGTGCCTACTCATTCATGCTTGTTTGTCATGCCTGCCATCGCTTAGAGTTGAGTCGGGTCCGATTCATCGAGGATGAATCGAGGTGTGTGAACATGACCCACTGTGTGTGAGCTAAGTGTGTGAACACGATTTGGTAAAGGTAGCGGTGAGAGGCCATGTAGGAGTACATGGTGGGTTGTCTCATTGCAGCCGCCCTCGTGAACCTGAGTTCTGTGTTTGTGATCCATGAAACAGATACTACCACGCATTGGGCCCAAACCAATGTACCCTCTCGCTTCTTAATCACCCTTGTCCTCTCGTCCAGAGTTGCAAGTAGTTTTCGTGTTTGTAGTATGCTAGAGGCCGTGGGCAGCGCTGACCGGAGGGGTGGGCTGTGATGCGGTAGGCACATGGCACGTGTACCAGCGCCTGCTTGGTGTCTCGGAACCCCGCACACATCGCTTGGGGGCTGTGAGCGAAACTCCGGTCGGATCTCCTCATGGATGGAACTCGAATAGGCGATAAACCTGGACTAGAGACTTGAGTGTTTAGGTAGGTCGTCGCCGACACCCTCGTTGGTCTTCCGCTTGAAGGTTGCTAAGTACATGTCGTGTAAACGGCGGTAAGTGGTGAGAGCGTGTGTGAAGAAGTACACCCCTGCAGGGTTAACATCATCTATTCGAATAGTCGTGTCCGCGAAAAAGGGCTTCTGGGTTGCCTGTACAGTTCATAGACAAGTGAAAATGAATACTCTAAAATGCGCAAGATAACCGTGAGTGCTATGGATGGCGTTCTCGTAGGGAGACGGGAGCAGATCCATAGTGGTGTATTGATATGGTGAATATGTGGACTCGTAGCGCCCACCTCAAAGAGTTACTTGCAAATGTAGTTTAGGATAGCTACCAAGTCAAAGCTGGCTTGTCAGAGTTGAACTCCACCACCCCTTTGTTGATAATGATGCATATGTAGATAGTTCGATGTAAGTCTTGTGGGTACATTTGTACTCACGCTTGCCTATTTTATGTTTTTGCAGAGAGACTTCAGCCTCACTAGTAGTTCCACGTGGACTTCGATGTTTAGCTTGTTACCTCAGCTACGATCTTGTGCCCTCGGCAGATCTCGTAGATACTGTGCTTTCCAAATTTTTTCATTTATAGTTGTCTGCACTGCATTGTGTTGAGCTTTCGCTTGTGCTTTGACTTGTATGCTCTGAGTGTTGGGTCATGTTGTGATGCCATGTTGTATTTGCACATATTGAGCATATTGTGTGTATGTTATAGAAATGCTTGGTATGTGTGGGATCTGACTATCTAGTTGTTTATCCTTAGTAGCCTCTCTTACCGGGAAATGTCTCCAAGTGTTTCCACCGAGCCATGGTAGCTTGCTACTGCTCCGGAACACTTAGGCTGGCCGCATGTCTCCTTCTTCGCTCGTGGTTCTGCCCCTCGGGAAATGTCACGATGAATACCGGAGTCCTGTTAGCCCGCCATGCCTGGTTCACCGGAGTCTCGCTAGCCAGTGCTACAGCCGGATTCACTTGTCGATGAACGACACGCTCGATGTGGGTCATGGATGCTCGTCCTCGTAAGTCTGTGCCACTTTGGGTTTACGACTAGCCATGTCAGCCCGGCCCTTATCATATGGATGCTAGCGACACTATCATATACGTGTGCCAAAAGGCGAAACGGTCCCGGCAAAGGTAAGGTGACCCCGTGGGAATGCCGTGCGTGAGGCCGCAAAGTGATATGAGGTGTTACATGCTAGATCGATGTGGCATTGAGTCGGGGTCCTAACATGAACCCCGCTAGAAATTATGATCCAAAGACCTCATCGGTGAAACATAGGTGTGCGGCTCCTCAGTATTTGGGTGTGCATTGTCTTTGAACACTTGACGGTTGTGTTGCTTCCTCGGGTCCTCTTTTTGGCCCATAAATGGACCCGACGGGCCATCTGCTTTTTCGAGGATCATGAGTCGGCTTGTGTGCGGCGCCATTGTCTTTTGGCTCATCATCTGTCGCCTATCCGCCAGCGGCCTCTTTTGCTTTTTGACTTTGGGGGCTCTATGGCCTCCTCACAATTCTCGCAGCAGCTTGCGCTCGGTAGTTTCTTGTTTGGTGGCCATTGCCATATTTGTCCACGGTCTTGAGTACTTTGCTCCACCTCATTCTGAGTGTATCTTCCGCTGTTTTGAGCTTCCGCTTTTTCCTTCTTCGCACTTTTGCAAAGGGCGAGAAGTCTTTTATGAAGGTTCTTATGCTCTGGTGGTGTGTCCGGCGTGAGATCGTCTAGACTATTGTTTTCGCCGGGCATAGATTGATTATCTGATTCATCCTGTTTGGATGGTTGCTTGGTTGCATGCTCGTCGCCCGCTGGTTTGCCCTGCTCTATGCTGGGTCCTTAGGAGTGCTGTTGTTGTCGAGGCGGGACTTAGGGCGGCGCCTACGTCGCTGTTTTGGTTGTTTTTCGGCGGAATTATCCTTTGCCACTTCCCGTTGTTCCTCGTTATCGCTTCCTTTTGGGGTGTCCACCATATATACATCATGAGTTGAAGTTTCCTTCCGGTGCCTCATGAGCGCTGGTTCTTGGTCGTCTCCGGCATCGTCATCCATACCGTCGATGTCTTCGGAGTCGTAGTCTAGCATGTCGGTTAGGTCGTCGACAGTGGCTACAAAGTGGGTGGTGGGTGGGCTTTGAATTTCTTTGTCGCCCACATCCCAACTGTCCGGGCTGCAATCCGGCCAGGGCTCTCCTGATAGCGAGAGATGTTTTAGCGAATTTAGGATGTCGCCAAAGGGTGAGTGCTGAAAGATGTCCGCGGCGGAGAACTCCATGATCGGCGCCCAATCGGATTCGATTGGGGGCGCAGGAGGCTCGAGTCCGCAAGGAGTCCGCACCTCGAGTCACGAGCTTTATAAGGGATAAGGTCGGTATTCGCCCATCGCCAGAAAGCAGTTGCAGCCCCGAGGCGGTGTCCAGCCACCCGTCCTCGACCCGTGTGATCGGTTCCAACTAGGGTCGGAGCGGATTCGTGAGCGGCCTCCAAGGCACTGTCCGACGACAGAGTTAGATCATGCCCATCGTGACAGTGCGGCACGCTCGGCTGTGGCTCGAATCCATCGAAGATCAAGTCTCCGTGGATGTCAGCCGTGAAGTTTAGGCTTCCAAATATGACCTGACGGCCAGGGGCGTAGCTTTCGATCTGCTCCAGATGGCAAAGTGAATTGGCCCGCAGTGCGAAGCCGCCGAATACGAAGATCTGTCCGGGGAGATAGGTCTCACCCTGGACTGCATTGTTGTTTGAAGAATCCATCAAGCCCATCGGTGACGACACAGAGGAACTCTCAATGAAAGCACCAATGTCGATGTCAAAACCGGCGGATCTCGGGTAGGGGGTCCCGAACTGTGCGTCTAGGCGGATGGTAACAGGAGACAAGGGACACGATGTTTTTACCTGTGTTCGACCTCTCGATGGAGGTAAAACCCTACTCCTGCTTGATTGATATTGATGATATGGGTAGTACAAGAGTGGATCTACCACGAGATCAAGGAGGCTAAACCCTAGAAGCTAGCCTATGGTATGATTGTTGTAATGGTTGTGTGTCCTACGGACCTAAACCCTCCGGCTTATATAGACACCGGAGAGGGCTAGGGTAACACAGAGTCGGTTACAATGGTAGGAGATCTACATATCCGTATCGCCAAGCTTGCCTTCCACGCCAAGGAAAGTCCCATCCGGACACGGGACGAACTCTTCAATCTTGTATCTTCATAGTCTTGGAGTCCGGCCGATGATGATAGTTCGGCTATCCGGACACCCCCTAGTCCAGGACTCCCTCGGTGAGCCTATACAGTGTGCTATGGTACGTCACTCCTCCATTGCAATCATTGTGACATGTTATTTGTATGTAAGTTATATTAGCCAAGTTTCTTAGGGACAATTATTACGAGTTATCCTAAGAAAATAAGCACATGTGAATATAAGCTCCATGTAATAAGCCAACCAGTTCTTTTCATTGTGTTTTCAGCTTATCTTTGGTATGATCAGTGGAAAGTCTAGATTGCATTATATTTTTTTCATTTTGCTGCCCATATGAAAATTAATTTGACTTGCAAACATCACAAATTGAACCCAGTGCAGTAATTAATATGTTAGGAAAACAGACCATCACTATTTGCTCAAAATGCAAATACAAAGATACCATCTACTTGGCACAATCTACTTTGGTCAATGTTTTCCATAGAGATCCCATTGCCTAATTTAAACGAAGAACGCATGACCCACATTTAAATGAAGAACAATTATTTATTGAAATTTGATGGTCCAAGTGGTTGGTTATTATCATACAGCAGCACACCTGAAAGCATCATATAGCAGCAACAATAGCTCATAGCAACTCATCATACAGCAGTAGCAGTCTTAAATTCATCATATACCAGCAGCAGCTCATAGCAATTCATCATATAGCAGCAGCAGGAGCAGCTCATAGCAATTCATCATATAGCAGCAGCAGGAGCAGCTCATAGCAATTCATCATATAGCAGCAGCAGGAGCAGCTCATAGCAATTCATCATATAGCAGCAGTAGGAGCAGCTCATAGCAATTCATCATATAGCATCAGCAGGAGCAGCTTATAGCAACTCATCACATAGCTGCAGCTGCTGCTCATAGCAATTCATCATATAGCAGCAGCAACAGCTCATAGCAATTCATCATATAGCAGCAGCAGCTCATAGCAATTCATCATATAGCAGTAGCAGGAGCAGCTCATAGCAATGCATCATATAGCAGCAGCAGAAGCAGCTCATAGCAATTCATCGTATAGTGGATCAGAATGAAAATTTGGCAAAAAACCAGAGGAGATCCTCACCTTGTTGGATGAGCTCATCCTTCAACAACACCCCAAGGCTATGGCCTGGGAGGAGGGGAGGGGGAATAAGGTGCCTTCTGCCGTAGTGTGGCATCAGCCATAGTTGTGCAGCACCCGCCAGAGTAGTGCGTTGGACGAACCACAGTGGAGCGGCTGCTGGAGACCATGAGAATGAGGGGCTGCGCCAGAGGGAGGAGCAGCCAGGGATATTTGCCCCTACCCGCCGGCCATGTAGCCTAGCTGGACATAGCATCATCGAGGACCAGGCCAGATGGGAATAGTGGCGACGGCTCACTGGAGAACCCTAGTGCTGCAGGCAGGGGATCGAGGTAGAGGGAAAGGGGAGAGGAGATGCAAGCGGGCAGGGCAATGAACGCTTGCATGTTTGTTTTTACTTGAGGGTCAAGTGTGACACAGGCGTCAGCAGTTGCATTTTGAGTGTAATATAGGCAGACAACAGAGTCATTTCACTATTCCCTTCCCTTCAATTTTTAGTGAGGTTCTACCCCGAAACAGCCCCCTCCAAAGCGAAATTAGTTAAGCCCAAGCCTATAACTCAAAAATGACTTCTTTACATCTTTTATGGCTTATTTTGACAATAAGCCCTGAAAAGGCGGAACCGAACTGGCCCTTAACCTGCAACTCAATAGTGCGTGCAATGATGAATCACTCCTGCCTGCTATAGTGTACATTTAGGCATTAGCATACATGGCATAACCTAATACATGTGCATTCCATTGTAGAATCTGGAATATGCAATGTTTATGTTAGTTCATACACTGCACATGTTGTTTAAATGCCCCTTAAATCTGGTCAGTCAAGTGATGGTCCTTAAGCCTCCTTCTTTGCTTCTTTTCTTGATATGTAAGATTTGCTCACACATCTGTTCAATTGCTTGTTTGCATCAGCCAGCCATACTAGGATTGTTTGCTTTGATTACTTGTTGTTCTTGACCTAACACTCTAACAGAGCTTGTCAACGATTTAAACACTAAGGGATGCTGTAGTGGGGCCTTGTCTAACTCATAGGTGACATAAAGGTTTGGTTGTACACTAAAGTAGGCTCTCCAAGAGTACTTGGAGATCCAGTTCGAAGGTATGCCTAGTTTTTACATAGTGCAGACATAGTAAATGCTCATATCATTGTGTGCAAGTGCAAGAGATGCGGCATGTTTCATTATGTGGTGTTGTTTTGTTATAATCTCATCCTTTTGTGTTCACAGACTGGAAAGTATGCATATTTATCTTCCAAGGAGACGAGTAACTAGTTTGTGTCACCTTGCAGAGGGGATGCAATGAAGATAAGATTGAGGATTTCCAAGTACAAGATGTTAGGAAGGAGCCTTGGAAGAGAAGTAGGAGCTGTGCTGAGCCTCCTCAGCCTGTTAAGGTAAGTCACTGTATGCAACTCAACAGTTTAATTCCTTGTTTGTTTCAGGCATAGTTGATTTGCTCTTTTCAATTGCTTTATTTGTCCTTAGTTAATGAGATGCCCAAAGAATCATGCCTGATGTTGGGTACTTGTATAACTATTAGTTGACATAATTAAAGGCCTTACCATTTAATTACTTTGCCGAAGTGTGCTTGAAGCTTTGAAGTCTATTAACCAACTATTATTGCATGAGGCTCACAATCTAGTTTATACTAGGCTAATGATTGCATAGTTTTGCCTACTGTAGTATGTTTGTATGAAACCCTCTACTGTTCATTATTCTCCCCAAGACTTTAATTGAGCTACAGAATGGCCAACTGCTTGCTTACTTATACGCAACTTGCTGTCTAAATTTGTAACTTGTCTGTGTTTTCGATTGGGCCCCAACATCATGCTCCTCTGGTGAGCTAAGAGGGATTTCTGTATGCAGGCTGCACAGACTATCTTTTTTATAATTTTTAAAATATCACCTGCTTATGCTTCATGACATGTAACATTATTGTTAGTCCTGTTTTGCCATATAGTACAAAATAGTGTCTTGCTCGCTTCACTGTTGTAACTATATTTTTGCCCTAGTCATGTGTACTTACAGAAACATTTCAGGATGAAGTGACATCAACACAAAGATCTCGCGAAAGCAAAGGCAGTGGGCAAGCTATCGAATGATTATGGATTGAATTGGAATGTGGTGTTGTTCTCGAGCATCAACTAGAGGTGGCAAGACAACGTGTACATGATTGTCAACGTATAATCAACAAGTTGAGACTGGACATGCAGGTATTAGATGCAGAAGTTGAAGAAATGAAACAAGACACTGAGGTAACCACGAAGGAATTGGAGATTTTGCAGACTGAAATTTGTGCTATCTGAATCCGGCCAATCCTATTTTTTGAAGAGATTATAGTTCAAATGGAGTTAAGTTGATGCGCTTCCATGATGTATGAGTTGTATTTGCCTAGTGTATATAATTTGCTGTTTGTGTATGCTTTATTATCATCTGTGCCGAACCATAATGCCCAGTCGGTATAATCGGCTGCAATTTCTTTATTGTATAGTGTAGGATTATTCTACGTTTCTATGCATTGGTCTCTTTGTTGTATAGTGTATGTTTTTTAGAGGTGATAGTATTGAGTAGGATAATTCTTTGAATATGCTATATCGTTCAAACGGGGGCCAACTCGCCTGACCATGGCCCTCCACGGGCCGTACGATCCATGGGCCATAACGGGCCGTTAATAAGCCGTATTTGGTGATGCTATGAAAATGGCCCAACAGTTTGATGGTCCACAAATGGGCCGACTGTAACGACGGGCTGAATTTGGCCCACAAGCAAAAAATGATAATAATGGGTCGTAAGTAACCTAATGCTGTAAATGAGCCCAAGAATAAATGGGCCCTCAAAGGCCGAAAGATAACTTGGGCTGGAAACGGCCGTACGGAATAACGGGCCGTTAATGGGTATAAAGTGATACATTGTTCATTACGGGCCAGTTTCACCACGGGTCGTTAATGGGTGTAAAGTGATACACTATTCATTACGGGCCAATTTCACCACGGGCCGTTAATGGGCCAAGAGTTACAAAGGGCCTCATATGGGCCGAAAGACGTCATGGGCCAGACATGGGCCAGAAGTGAAAACGGGCTGGAATCATATTGGATGGCCCAGATGATGCTACTGGGCCTAATTCGGATAGGGCGTAATGGGCCTTGGGTTAGCGGGCTGTAAATGGGCTATATGCGAACATGTCGTTATCAGGCTTTCCATGGGCCGGGCCGCCACCTTTTGACCAAGTCAAACGGGCCGGCCTTTTCACAGGAATGGGCCTCTGTTGGGCCGTGCCACGTGTCGACGTATCATAGGCGCCTTCTGTCCAATGAGTGGATGACATTGTCACATCCCTAGTTCTAGTATGCACTAGACTAGCCCTTCATGTGTGCATCATGTTTAAATTTCATTTAAGTTGAAATGGGGATTGCTCAAACCCTAGCACGAGATCAAATCAACTAGGTTCACATAAAAATATTCTCAATGAACCCAAAATGCTCTTCAAAAAAGTTCATTATTTTTGGATTGGTCTAGAACCTCTCCCAAAAATGGTGCACATTTTTCTAGGCCATTCTGGATTTTTGAATTAAATCATATAGTATTTGCATTTGGGCATTTAAATGCTATTAAATATTTTAAATGCTCAGATAATCCCAAACTAAAATGTTTACTGTAGGATATATTTCCAACAGTGGTCATGAGCAGTTGCATGATTTTTGGGATTGATTTAGTATTTTTAATAAAGCCACAAAGCTGCAGGAAAATAGAAAACAGGAATTAAAAGAGAAAGAGAGAGAACTTACCTGGCACTTACCTAGCCTGGCACTGTAGCAGCCCAGCCGGGCCAAACCAGCCCAGCCCACCAGGGGCTCCTCCCTATCGTCTTCCACCTCCTGCCAGTGGGCAGGAGGGCGTGGTCGCTGCAGGCGCACACGCGCCCAGCCACCTCCACCCGCTTGCTGCCTCCCTCACACCCTGAGGATGCCACGACACCCCCGGAACCCCCTCGACCTCTCCCATCGCCTCTCCTCTCCTCTGTCTCCCTTGCACGCAACCGGCCGAGCGCCACCGTCGCTGCCCCTTGTCGCCTCGCGCCACCGCCACCCCTCTCCTCTCCCGGCGCTCCCGAAGCTCGCAGAAGGCTCTCCTCGTCCTCTATGTCGGCTCACGCGACCGGAAGAGCCCCGAAGCGTCATCCTCGACCTCATCTTCTTCCTCGGCCACAGGAGTTCGCCGCCGGGATTTCGATGCTGTCAAGCCTTCCCTGAGGCCGCTTCAACGACCCCTGCAACCAATGTGAGGCCACGGTCCTTTTTCCCCCTAACCCGTGCTCGTTTGCCTTCCCTAACCGCTCTAACCACCTTGCCGAGCGCTCCTCGCCACCGGCCATGGTGCCGCCGCGACCACATTTGCTTTGTCGCCGCCGTGATCCGAGCCCATCGGTTTCGTAACACTCCCAGAGCACGATCACTCTTCGCTTCTCCTCTAGTGCACCGTAGCATCGACATCGTCCGCCGCCAACTCCGCCGCCATGCAAGTTGCCGCCATTGCCGATTTAGGTCACCCGAGCCTGTTGCAGGCACCACAAGACGCGGACGAAGCCCAAAGATCGCCAGAGAACCTCTCACCATCGATTTGGTCGCCGGAGGAGCGCTTCGACGCCTCCGCCGCCTCTCGCATCACCGGCGACGAGCCGCGGGTCAACTCCGGTGAGTTTGACCCGGGGTTGACCACAGTTTGACCCCCTCTGGGTCACTGACGTCTGGGCCCGAGGCCACTAACTAAACTAGGTTAGTGTTAGTTTAGCGCTAACTAATTAGATTAGTTAGGTTAGTCACTGACAGACGGGACCCACAGGTCGATTGACTCGACCGCTCCGCTGATCGCCGACGCTATAGCGACATAATGTCGACGCAATAAAGTATTTTCTGGATTTAATCTTATTCTGAAAATTCCAAAAAATATCCTAAACTTCTAAAAATCATAGAAATTCAACCGTAACTCCAAATGAAATAAATTATATATGAAAAATGATCAGAAAAATCCAATCTATCCATCTGTACTGGCATCATGCATGTTTAAACAACTTAACCTTGCTGTTTAGTGCAAAACATGATAAGGCACTATTTAAATTCATAATTTGAGTTTGGAATTGAACCTTTGGTTCAAAATGACCCAAATCCATCTGGTTGTAGTTGCATTAGGCCAACACACTCATATTGACATGTCATGAGCATGCATCATATTGTGCATTGCATTGATTGTGTTTGTTTCTCTGTTGTCAGTGTTTGTCCCCTCTCAGTAAACGTGATTCCGACGATTGTTCGATGACACCGATGAAGAACTATTACTATCTTCAGAAGTGTCAGGCAAGCAAAGGCTCCTTGTTCATTCCGATACAATCCTACTCTCTCACTCCTGTTCTCTTTTACTGCATTAGGACAACAACGATTCAACTGTTACATGTTGCGGTAGTTGAATCCCTTATCCTCTGCATGACCTGTCATTGCCACAGTAAATAGATGAAACCCACTAGCATGAGTAGGAGTTGTTTGAGCCCTGATGTGCCTACTCATTCATGCTTGTTTGTCATGCCTGCTACTGCTTAGAGTTGAGTCAGGTCTAATTCATCGGGGATGAATTGGAACAGTGATGAACATGTCCTACTGTGTGTGAACACGATTTGGTAAAGGTAGCGGCGAGAGGCCATGTAGGAGTACATGGTGGGTTGTCTCATTGAAGCCGTCCTCAGGAACTGAGTTCTGTGTTTGTGATCCATGAATAGTTACTACCACACATTGGGCTCCGGGCACTCTAAGCTCTCTCGACTTATTAATCAACTTGATCTCTGTCCAGGAGTTGCAACTAGTTTCTGGTGTTTGTAGGTAGTGTTAGTAGTCTACCAAGTGGCACCCGCATGTGGGCTTGGGATGACTAGGCACAATGGGCACGTGTACCAAGTGGCACCCTGATGGTGGGCTTGGGAACCCTGCTCACATCATTTGGGGCCGTGAGCGACACCCCGGCCAGATCTCCTTGCGGATGGAAGGCGTTTCGATTAGGCTAGACACTGAGCTATGGGCTCCCTGAGGTTGATGCGGCCCGGGGGCCACCCTATGTTGTTTATCACCAGCTGGAGCATAGCGCTCAGAGATGTGTACGGGCATAGCCGCCTCGGCAGGTCGCCACCAAGACGGAGCATGGTGCTTCCATCTGCGTGGAGGGGCTCTCCCGGAGGAGCCCCGCCTCGACACGTGGGCTGCACGTAGGGCTCGGCGAGGTGATCTGGGCACCCGTGAGCCAGCTGGACTCACGGGCCCTACTCAAGGCGGGTTACGCCAGACTGGCCTTATATTGGGGTGTGTTCTCGCAAATTTGGCTAGATGTCAAGCTTCACGCCCCTGTCCCGCCTCGAGCTGGTCTCACCTGCCGCCGGTATGCCAGCGCGATGCCGTGGACAAGGCCAGAGGGTGAGGGCTGGAGAGCCAGAGGAGCCCCTGAGTCGCGATGCTCGTGCACCCCCTTTAACGCGCAAGCTTGGTTAGATGTCGGAGTTTCACGCCCTCGGTCCCCCTCGAGCTGGTCTCACCGCCGCCGGTATGCCAGCGCGATGCCGTGGACAAGGCCAGAGGGTGAGGGCTGGAGAGCCAGAGGAGCCCTGAGTCGCGATGCTCGTGCACCCCCTTTAACGCTGTAAGCTTGGTTAGATGTCTGAGTTTCACGCCCGGGTCCCGGCCTCGAGCTGGTCTCGGCCGCCGGTATGCCAGCGCGATGCCGTGGACAAGGCCAGAGGGTGAGGGCTGGAGAGCCAGTAGGAGCCCTGAGTCACAATGCTCAGGCACCCCCCTTTAATGCGCAAGCTTCCGACACCCAGGGAGAAAAGGTGCCACGGACAGGCACTAAATAACAAGCATGATGGGCCGAAAGCATAGCCCTAAGATAAACGCAGGAAGGGTACATGCCGCTGGGTCTAACCCGAGCGACTTGGGGATAATGCAGCCCGAGGGGCGCCCCCAACAAAGTAAGCTAAAAACACGAGCAAAAGGGATACACGCCGCAGGGACGGACCCACGCGGCCTGGGAATGATGCAGCCCTGAGGGCGCTCCCAGCTGGAAATGAAACTTGAAAGATGTCACCTGATAGCATTGACAACGAAGGGGTGTCGGTGTAGCAGACTCGGTGGGCTGCGGGAGCCGATCCTCACGAGCCCCCAGGCCCTGAGGCCTCGAGAGGCTCCGGAGGTGCTGGCGGCCCCTCGCGGACCATCTCCATCTCCGCCAGGGCTGCAGAATGCCTGACCTCTTGAGCCTCCAGGATCCCCCTCATGAGGCGCTGGTACGTAGCAGCCGCGTTCAGCAAGCCATAAGGCATGCAAACGTAGCTGTGGGGTGGACCTTCGCAGTGCCCCACTCACGAGGGCCAGAGGCGCTCCTGAGAGGCGGCTTGGTTGAGCCCTGGTATGTCGATGCAGACGCGTAGCCCACCATCCTCGCCTGGATGGGGGGCCACAGCGGGTAAGCGGCGGCTGCCTCTCATGACTCTTGACTCTCAGAGCTCCCCGAATGGCCTTGCCGACAAACTCCCCGAGGGTTTGGCCTCCATGCCTTGCTCCTTCCTCGAGGGAAGCGTGCTCAAACACGCCCAAGTGGTGCCTAAGCGCCTCCCTCGTGACCTTGGCGAGGTCGGGCGGCCTCCAGTGGGAGAGCCCCGAGCCCCGCCGAGGAGGGCGCCAGCGCGCTTTCCTATGCGATGGAGGGAGGCTCCCCCTGGGCAGGCGCGGGCCTTGAGGGGCCTGCCTCCTGAGGGGCCTGGCCGGACGATGTCTTTCTTTCTTGGGGCGGTCTCGAAGCCGCCGCTTCCGCGATCCGGTCTTCCAAAGGACGCTGCCCGAAAGCTCGCTCTGTGGAGCACACCGCTGCTCTCTCTTCGCAGGGCACCGTGATGACTCCGCCACTTCCTGCATCTTGAGGATGTTGTAGCTGCAGGGTTATGGCCATGAACTTGGCTGCCGGGTACCCGAGGATGGCGTTGTATGGCGGCGTATCGTGGGCAACATCAAGTCGATGAGCTCGGTGCGGTAGTTGTCGCGTGCCCCGAAGGTGACAGGGAGGCGGACCTGCCCAATCGGGACCGTGGAGCCGTCGGTGACTCCGAAGATGGCTTGGTTGGTTGAAGCTGATTGTAAGGCACCTGGAGGTTGTTGAATGTTTCTACAGACAGGACATTGAGGATCCTGGTGACTAGCACGTTGCTGATGATTGGGGAACAGAGCATTGGGAGGACTCCGGCGGTGGCCGCGCACTTGAGCTGATCTGCTGAGCTGAACATGATGGTGCACGCCGACCACCTGATAGGGCGCGTGGCTTCGAGCTTGGGGAGGACTGATTTACTTCATGGGCAAACCGCTTGAAGATGCGCTGAGAGGTCGGGCTTGAGCTCCGCCCAGATGCAGCGATCGACGCGGGCTCCCCGGAAGCCCCCAGCCCCTCGCCCTAATGACGGTCCTCAAGCATTCTTGGTTGTGGCGGCAGCTGAGGGAGGCTCTGCGCTGCTTTGTGGGCGATCTCGCGAGGCTGATCCTCCAGTGCTCCTCGCGAGGTTGGTCGCGCCACATGTCGGTGTCAAACCGCGGATCTCGGTAGGGGGTCCCAACTGCAGGCCTAGGCGGATGGTAACAGGAGACAAGGGACACGATATTTTTACCCAGGTTCGGGCCCTCTCGATGGAGGTGAAATCCTACTCCTGCTTGATTGATATTGATGATATGGGTAGTACAAGAGTGGATCTACCACGAGATCCAGGAGGCTAAACCCTAGAAGCTAGCCTATGGTATGATTGTTGTTGTTGTTCTACGGACTAAAACCCTCCGGTTTATATAGACATCGGAGAGGGCTAGGGTTACATAGAGTCGGTTACAATGGTAGGAGAACTACATATCCGTATCGCCAAGCTTGCCTTCCACGCCAAGGAAAGTCCCATCCGAACACGGGACGAAGTCTTCAATCTTGTATCTTCATAGTCTTGGAGTCCGCCGATGATGATAGTTCGACTATCCGACACCCCTAGTCCAGACTCCTCAAGAGCTCATGAACTGTGCATCAATGACGACGAGTCGATATTGTCTTCGCATTGCAAGGTGGGTTCCTCCCAATAATTCATAGAAGATTGTGAACACCAGATAGTGTCCGCTCAGAAAATAAATTCCACATACCTCCGTAGAGAGAATAATATGTACACAAGTTCAATCTGCTGACGTATTCTGTGGCGTGATGTTACACCACAACCAAGCCTTTACTTGAATTGTTTTTATTATACCACCTCAACGCGTTTAGCGAAGCGGTTTCCTTGGCACGTCTTGTCGAAGCAGAGATCGTGTTCCCCTTATTCTAGGATTCCCATCAATACGGACGTGGGTAACTCAACTGTGCCATTGATTGTGGCGCTTGGAAGATAAGGGAGTTTTACCAGGCCGGTGGGGATGTATAGTTTCATCCGCCCATATATAAGGGGATAAGGATCCACCTTTTTACCTACGCCTTCTTCCTCCTTTGCTTATCCATCTCCGCGCACTCGAGCTCCATCGCCCAAGTCCGCACATCTCACCTCGACCTTCTCCAGCCATGTCCGGAGTGGGAGGCAAGTGGATGGCCTCCTCCGTTATGGAGGGGCACATCAAGAAACTGCGCAATGCCGGATATCTGTCCAGCGACATCGCGCATCGGCTCCCCGACGAGGGGCAGCTCATCCCCACCCCCAGGCCCCATGAGAGGGTGGTATTCCTTCCCCATTTCCTCCGCGGACAGGGCTTCCCACTCCACCCCTTTGTCTGGGGGCTCATGTTCTACTACGGCCCGGATTTCCATGATCCGCCCCAAATTTCATCCTCAATATCTCGGCGCTTATCGTCAGGTGCGAGGCCTTCCTTCAGATCCAACCCCACTTCGCTTGTGGCTAAAGACCTTCAATATCAAGCCAAAGGTTGTGAAGGGCAGCCAAGCGGAGGCGGAGGCGCCATGGTGGGCAAAATGCCCAACGCCACCGGCTCGAGGGTGCCTTCGTGGAATCCATCAAAGGGTGGCAATCGTGGTGGTTCTACATCACCGAGCCACGTGACCCTAAATGGGCAGCGACCCCAATTCAGATCTGCATCCCCATGCAGCTCACCTCCGGAAAGAGAAGGGCTTGCTATGGGGTAGTTCGAAGAGCCGACCGACTCACCCCATCTCCGCACTCCTAGTGAACAAGAAGCCCAAGCTTGTCAACGTGATCCGTGTCATGCTCATCTACCGGATTCTCCCCGCCAAAGAACGTGACTTCAATTTGTGGGAGTTTGATCCATGCAAGACCGACCTTGAGCGGCTCTTCGACACTACGCACGGCTGCCCGGAGGGTGATGTTCAAGGGCGCCGAAGCTCCCACATCCGCTACCAAAGATTGCGGATTCAGCACGCAGCATCCAGCTGGCGAGGTAAGCTATGTTATCTTTTATGGGACACTTGCTTTTTATAGTTTGACTCTATGCGGGATCTAAAACTCCCAATACCTTTAACAGATCGGCAGAAGACGCCCGGACAGTTAATCGTCTGCCCTTCCAAGACCCAGCGACATCCGCTTGACGGGTTGCTGGTCCCAGACTTTACGTGGTGCCGAGAAGAAGGCCAAAGAAGGCCACGGAACCCAAGGAGTTCCGGCGCCGTGGTATCGGACTCATCGTCCGATGACTCGAGGCGGACTCCTCCCACGAGGACGAGGAGGAGAAGAAGAGGCCTCTCAGCCGGGGAGAGAAGAAGAGGAAGGCCTCCCCAACGAGGGAGGCCAAGGGTCCAAGAAGGGAAGGACCCTTCCCCCGGACTGTTCCGCCTACATCGGCGGCGGCGACAAGGAGTGGCCCTCAAGGGCCAAGCCCCTGGCGAGATCGTAAGTATCCGGACTCCTAGATGATTTATAATTTTTCTTTTTGTCGCATGGTGTCTTTCTAATGCCGCATACAACCCTGTAGTCCGCCCAAGGGAGATCTTCCCGCTTCGTCAAGCGGGTCCTTGGGCATGTCGGATATGGATTCTCTTCCGACCACCTCCACCCCCTGTGACGCTGACGAGGCCGAGGTGGGATCCCGGGAAGGGACCCACCAGGAGGAGGAGGCTCTGGAGGTGCCGCAGGGCAACCTCCCGGACTTCAGACCGACCCGCACCGAACCTGCAAGTGGTTCCGGAGTTCGGCGGGCGCCCTTCGTAAGAAGGGCAAGACTGTGACACCGGTGGCCTGGCCCAACCCGAGGCGCGGATAACTTGCCGGAGGCGCCAACGGCGCTCCATCGAAGAAGAACACCGACCGCTCATGAGTGCGGTGATTCAAGGTTCACCGCCAAGAGCGGGCTGACTGAAGCTCGCAGCAGCCTTCTAACAAAGCTTTGAGGTAAGAATTTTAAGATATGTAATATAATACCGCATAGACAAGAGCCCTCGATGCTCGGTTCGTGTTCGGAAACAAAAGCCGGACCGAGGATCTAAAAAGATATACGCAGGAGTCTGAAAAATATGTCAATATGGGGTTGCAGGCTGCGCTTCGACCTCGCCAGACCTGATCAAGGAGGTCAAGACTTTGAAGCAGAGCCTCGAGCAGTCCGAGAGCGAGCTCGGCCAAGCAAGAAGCAGCTCGAGGACAAGGAAGGTGAGTAACACCAGATAAAGTTGTACCTTATGTAAAAGGATTTGGCTGCAAGAGAAATAACGAGGATAACGTGGGTACCTGTGGGCTACGAACGAGGTGGCAACCTCGAAGGAGGCGGTGTCCGCGGCCAACGCAACGCGGCCGCGAATGAGTTGAGCGAGAGAAGCAGGAGGCGCGGGTGGCGGAGGTACAACAAGAGCTCCTGTGCCTCGTGGAAAAGCACGAGTGGAGCGTGACTCAAGACTCGAGAGTCCGAGCTTGCCGCTCTTGAGAGTGCCAAACCGCAAAGGCCAAGCCCACAAGGCCCTCCAGAGATTGAGGCGCTGAAGAAAATAGCGCGGTAAGGCATTTTTCATGCAAAGCAAGCATGTGAATGTGAATTACCTCTTACTTACCCGAATTCGGAGCTCTCCAGGAGCGCTCGCAGATCTACCCCGCAGCGTGTCCGATGCTGCTGCTTTCTACCGGGCCGAGGAGGGGAGCTCGATGGAGAAGGTCTTCTGGTCTCGGTATGCTAAGGCTGGACATCCAGTGCCCCTTAGCAACTAGCTGAAGCAGCTGGTCGAGCTCCACAAGGTGGCCGAACAGGCCATGAACGACCTCATAGTTCGGCTGTGGCCCAAGGAGGTCGTGCCTGGGAGCTACTTCGGCCTGGTGCGGCGGCTGGTGGATGCGTGTCCCTGGGTTGAAGTCATCAAGCACTCCGCCTGCATTGAAGGTGCCCATTGGGCCCTTGCCCATGCAAAGGTGCACTGGGGCAGGATGGACTCTGAGAAGCTTGTTGAGGGAGTCCTGGACTAGGGGGTGTCCGGACAGCCGGACTATCAATATCCACCGGACTCCCAGACTACGAAGATAGAAGATTGAAGACTGCTCGTGGTCCCAAGGTACTTTCCTTGGCGTGGAAGGCAAGCTTGGCGATACGGATATGTAGATCTCCTACCATTGTAACCGACTCTGTAACCCTAGCCTCTCCAAAGGTCTATATAAACCGGAGGGCTTTAGTCCAGAGGACACAACATTACATCTCAACAATCATACCATAGGCTAGCTTCTAGGGTTTAGCCTCCTTGATCTCGTGGTAGATCTACTCTTGTACTACCCATATCATCAATATTAATCAAGCAGACGAGGGTATTACCTCCATCGAGAGGGCCTCAACTCGGGTAAAAACATTGTGTCCTCGCCTCTGTTACCATCCGCCTAGACGCACGCCTCGGGACCCCTACCCGAGATCCGCCGGTTTTGACAATCGACATTGGTGCTTTCATTGAGAGTTCCTCCGTGTCGCCACCGATAGGCTCGATGGCATCTTCAACCATTAATGCTGCCTGTGGTGAGACTTTTCTCCCGGACAGATCTTAATATTCGCGGCTTTGCAATCGCGGGCCAATTCTCTTGGCTATCCGAGCAGATCGAAGCTACGCCCGCCGTCAGTCGATTCGAAGTTTAAACTTCACGGCCGATGACCGCGGAGACTTGATCTTCGACGGACTCGAGCCACAGCCAAGCGCCACAAGACCGCGATGATGGGCACGATCTAGCTCTCGCCGGACAAGGCTTTGGTGGTCAGATTAATCCGCCTCCGCCACTAGCCCGGGGCCGGTTGCCCATGACGAGGGCCGGTGGATAGACGCCGCCCTGGGGGCTTCAACATCTATGGCGATGGAGCCGAATACCAATCTTGTCCGCTGCGAAACTCATGATCCCGAGGCGCCGGACTACTCGCCGGACTCTGAGCCTCCCGCCGCCGCCAATTATGCAGATTTGCGCCGGTTATGGAATTCACCGCCATGACATCTTTCAACACTCGCTTTTGGAGATATCCTGAATTCTCTCAAGCATCTTCGCTATCAGAGAATCTCGCCGGACTATGGCTGTGACGGTTGGAGTTCGGACGACGAAGAAATTCGAGCCCACCCACCACCCACTTTGTAGCCACCGCCGAGGATCTAACCGACATGCTAGACTACGATTCGGCGACATCGACGCTATGGACGATGATGCCGGAGATTTATCAGACCAATACCACGGGCACTGGAAGGCCACCTCGTCATATGACGCCTACATGGTGGATACCCCAAAAGAAGGGGATGACGAAAAAGCAGCGGAGGAAGATTTCTAAAGAAGCAAATAAACGCCGGGCTGCCGGGCGCCGCTCTAAATCCCGCCACAACAAGAATGGAGATTCCGCACGGAGATAATAACACCGGAGAGTGCCGAAGACGATCCCTCCTCGCAAGATTCAGCGCAGAGGACGCAGGCAAGCCCCGCGACAGGCGCATTTAAGGGGTTGAGGACGATAACTATATGCCTCCCTCCAAGACGGCGAGCCTCAACGATGATGAATTTGTCATACCCGAGGATCCCGTCGAACAAGAGCGCTTCAGCGCAGCTCATAGCCACGGTAAATAGCCTAAAGAAAAAGCAGCAACAGCTTCAGTTGATCAAGATCTGCTAGCCGATCGATGGACCGAGGTCCTCGCGTCAAGAGTATAAACTCGAACTCCCTCCAAAATTACCTAAGACGCAAGCTGCTCCCCGATTAGAGGAGGAAGCATACATACCTTTATCACCGGGCGAAGACATGGCTGACCGACCACCCCGTGGTCGCGACAGAGAGGCATTCAAAGCCCCAGCCAAGACCGCACTCAACATCGATCCAGAGTACGGCCAAAAGGAACGTGCCGGACTTGGTAGACATCTTGGAGGACAAAGCAAGACAATCCAGATCCATCTATGGATCACGTGGGCGCCCTACGACACACGATTTAATACCGTCGCTACGGACATAACACCGCCGGGCCGAACACAGCAGCAGCGCGCCCTCGAGCTGCGCCGCGATATCGCTCAATACAGGGCGCCAGACACCCGCTATGCTTCATCGACGAAGTAATGGATCATCGATCCTCAAGGGTTTAAACCCGTGAACATCGAATCTTACGATGGTACAACAGACCTCATGTGTGGATCAAGATTATCTTCTCCACATCCATATGGCCCGCGGCGACGATCTCCACGCCATCAAATATCTCCCACTCAAGCTTAAAGGACCAGCTCGGCATTGGCTTAACAGCCTGCCCGCAGAGTCGATTGGTGTTGGGAAGACTCGAGGCCGCTTCCTTGATAACTTTCAAGGTACATACGTACGACCACCAAACGCCGATGACCTAAGCCACATTATTCAGCAGCCGATTTAATCGCTAGACAATTTCGACACGATTCTTGACGAAGAAAAATCAAATCGCCGATCGTCCGGATGCGGAGGCCCTTGCAGCCTTCAAACATAACATCCGGGACGAATGGCTAGCCCGCACCTAGGGCAGGAGAAGCCAAATCCATGGCAGCCCTCACATCGCATGACCCGCTTATGCGCTGGAGAGGATAGCTAACTAGCCCGCAGCAACAATCTCCGCAAAAATTCCGCAGTCCGGACACCAAGGACAATCACGGCAGGTCACGCCGAATCAAAACAAACGCCAGATTAACGGCGACGACAAAGAGGATACGCAGTCAATGCCGGATTCCGAGGCTCCAAACCCGTCAACGGAAGAAGCCATTTAAAAGAACAACTCCGGCCCGCCCAATCTGGACAGAATACTCGACCGCCATGCCGATACATGGCACCCCAAAAGCCAGCTAATCACACCAATAGAGATTGTTGGGTGTTCAGCAGGCGGCAAGTTAATTGCCGAACACAATGACAAGGGGCTAAATAGCGATAACGAGGAAGAGACCCGGCCTCCGAACAACAGAGGATGAAGGGTTTCCCCACAAGTGTGGATGGTGAATATGATTTACGCAACCCATATACCCAAGAGGGAGAGGAAGCGCGACCACGGACGCCTACGCGATGGAGCCAGCCGCCCAAGTTCAATCCATGGTCCTCCCGTCCGATCACTTTCGATCGACGAGACCATCCGACCAGCATACGCTTATGGCGGATTCGCCGCATTGGTCTTAGACCCAATCGTCGATGGATTTCACCTCACAAGAGTCCCGATGGACGGCGGCAAAGCAGCTGAACCTCGCTTTATCAGACACAAGCGCAAAATGGGCATAGACCCATCCAGATCAAACCTACTAAGACAACCTTTAAAGGTGTCATCCCAGAGTGGAAGCCAACTGACAGGCTCTGTCACACCGAAGTGGTCTTCGGATCCCGGATAATTTCCGGTTAAGAGTTAATCTTCGATATAGTCCCGCTCCGAAGCGGCTATCATGCTCGCCGGACGAACGCGCTTGTTAAATTCAACGCGTACCGTGATTATGCATACCTAAAACTCAAGATGCCAGCCCTCGAGGAGTCATTACGGTCAATGGGAATACGGAACGCCCTCCGAACGGAGGAACATACAATGCTCGCGCGTATACAGAGCAGCCTTCACGGCAATTCTCTAGTCCGCAATTAAAAACAGGACACATTAACACGCTACCGAGCAACAACAACCAAGACCACTGGCGCGATCAGAGCACACGAGTAATGCGGCCCCAACCCCGCCCACAGATGATCACTAGAATAACACCGCAGACATCATTACGCTTTGGAGATACCATGGGCGCAGGGAGGGGCTTAATCACGAGGACCAAAGAGTGCGGCTCGACCACACAAGGCTCATGCGACGCCCCTTGGCTTTGTTTTTTATATTTTCTTCTTTTGCATACACATGACTCCATTAAATGAAGCCCTCGTCCGACGGCGAACTTGTCAATTCACGATACAACAATCGTGGATTAAAGAAGGCTGCATTTAACACTCGTGTGGTCTCCATTACGAGCATTAAATTCAATTACATACACCAAGTCTGCAGCTTATCCTCGAGGGGGACATGTTAATTTAGTCCAATCCCTTGCTTATCAAGACTATTTGTATCAGTCCGCTTATTAGCGCACCTTCTTTCATAAATAACGCAGCATTTCCTTCTTGCAAGTACATTACCTTTTCATTGCAATTATGCTATCCTTTACATATGTTCACTATATGACATCTTGCACCAGATACTTTGGTACGGCCAATACACCAGGGCTTATGTTCCCCATATTATGGTGTGATTAAGTCCGAACACTTTCACAAGTGCGGCACCCTAACTTATAGCATTATATGAATCAGCTCAATCATGTCTTGGGTCAATAGTTGGGTTTGCCTGCCCTATGTTTTGGTACCTTACGTTCCGCTCCGTCGGCTAAGGTAGCACTGGAGAACCATCGCGATTGCGCCCTGTTGAGCCGGGTTAACGCCAAAGGAGAAAGCTAAAACTGACTGGCATGATAAGGCGAGAGACTGGTCGCTGTTCGAGAGGTTCTTTCGGGTCCCTAAAGGCTCATGCCGCTTCGAGCTAAGTTCCGGATGATGTCCGACGAAGGCGTGGATAGCGCCCCGGATTCGGTCTTCCGAATACCAGGGGCTTCGCCGAAATTTAAAATTATAGAACTCTATGGCTAAGTGAGAGTGTTCAAGCATTATAAGTCCGGTCGCCTTTGTTCGTCGTGGTTGAGCGCCCCTAGATGGACCCAATAATGGGAACAAGAGTGCTCAAGTTTATCATCAACACCCCAGCCTTTGTAGCTTGGGGCTGAAGCCAACGACTTGCCATCTCTCGATTTTACAAACGGCCGCATGTAAGGTAATATTTTAAATTCAACAAGCGTTGCTCATGGCGCATATAAACAAAGTTTTCAGCGCATGTGATAAATATACACACGAAGTTCACTCAAGGATTACATTAAGGGGCATTCATCCGCAATATTATGGCTCCTTCAGACAACTTTATAATATCGCTCCCGCGTGCGATGCTCCTTGCCCGTGGCGGCGGATCCGTGAGAAGCTTCCGCATCCAGCTTGCCCCATTGCACCTTTATGCGGCAAGGGCCCGACGAGCGCCTTCAATGCAGCGGAGCGCTTGATCACATCCAGCCCGGGCATGCATCCACTAGCCGCGCAGACTAGGCCAAAGTAGCTGCTGTGCATGGCCTGCCCAGCCACAGCCGGATTGTGAGGCCCTTCATGGCCTCCTCGGCTACCTTAGGAGTTCGACCACTGCTTCACTGGTCGCTTGGGGGCACCGGATGGCCGGCCTCAGCATACTGAGACCAGAAGACCTTCTCCATTGAGCTCCCCTCCTCACCACGATAGAATGCAGCGGCATCAGACGCACTACGCGGCAGATCTGCAAATGCCCCTGGAGAGCTCCGAATTCGGGTAAGTATCCGGTAATTTACATTAACATGCTTGCTCTGCATGAAAAATGCCTTACCCGCCGCTATCTTCTTCATGTCCTCTACTTCCTCACGGGCCCTCTGGGCCTCGACCTTGGCGGATTTGGCACTTTCGAGAGCCGAGGCAAGCTCGACTCGAGTCTTGAGTCACGCCCAAACTCTCATGTTTTTTCATGAGAGCCCGGAGCTCTTGCCGAACTTCCGCCACAAGCCGCTTGCTTTTCTCGCCAATCCGCTTGGTGGTCAGATTATGCTCGCCACGGACACGGCATCCTTCGTGGCTGCCACCTCGTTAGTGGCCCCCGCATTACATATATTATCCTTGTTAATCTTGTTTGCAACCAAAACCCTTTTCTCAGAAGGTACCTATTTAAAGTGGTGTTATTCACCTTCTTTTCCTTGAGCTGCCTCTTGGCATGGCCGAGCTCTTGCTCCGACCGCCAAGATCTTTCTTCAGCGCCCGACCTCCGCCAAGCACGCGGCAGAGGTCAACAACAAGAGCCTGCAAACCCATATTGACATATTTTTAACAACCCACAGATATCTTGTTAGATCCTTAGTCCGCTTTTCTTTTCCAACACGGACTAAGCATCGTGGGCTACCGTCTATGCGGTATTATATTACTTAATTTTAACCTTCTTACCTCAAAGCCCGTTAGAAGGCTATTGCAGTTCTCGGTCAGCCCACCCTTGGCGAAGCTGGACCTTTTCAATCACCGCACTCATGAGAGTGCGGTGTTCTTCCTCGATGGAGGCGCCTTTGAGCGCCCTCCAGCAGTTATCCGGCGCCCCGTTGGACGGGGGCTGCGGCGCCACGGTCCTGCCCTTCTTTCGAGGGGCCGCTTGCGGACTCGAACCATCGCGGGTTCCGAGTAGAGTCCGCACAAAGTCCGGGGCTGCTCGACGGCGCCCGAGCCTCCTCCTGGCGCGCCCCTCAGGATTCCGCCGCCGCCCTCGGCGCGTGGGGTAGAGGCAGTCGGGATGGAATTTACATCCGACGGCGCCAACGACCCGCCATCGAAGTCGGGAAAGTCGCCACCGCCGGACTAAAGGAATAATGCGGCGTTAGAAGGACGCTACATGACATACACTATACGGCATATAAATGATCCGGATACTTACGATCCTGCCGGACGCCGGCCCTTGAGGCCACTCATCCTCGCCAATGTCGATGTTGGCGAACCGTCCGGGATAGTTCTCCTCTGACCCTTCGCCGCCCGGTTGGGGAGGCCTTCCTCTTCTCTCTCCTCCTCCGGAGAGAGTATCCTCCTCCTCCTCCTCGCCTTCGGGAGGAGTCTCGCCGCCGTCAGACGATTGACATGGAACTCTTTCGAGTCCCCGCGCCACCTTCTTGGCCTTCTTCTCCGCACCACGTGACGGTGCCGGAACCAGCAGCCTTGCTAAATGGGCATCCATCGTTCTTCCGCATGGGAGCCGGCTGATGAGCAGCTCGGCCTTCTCCATCCATTCCTGTCAAAGGAAGAGGCAGATTAAAAACCTCGCTAGAGTCAATCTAATTACTACAAGTGTCCCGTAATGGGGTCAATCACTTACCCCGCCGCCGGAGATCGCAAGCTGAATCATGGGTCTTCGGTCGCGGATGCGGGCATCAGCGCTCTTGAACAGCACCTCCGTGCACCTTCAGACGTTGTATCAAGAGCCCGCCAACGCCTTGTGCTGTTCCGGATTAAACTCCCACAGATTAAATGCCCTTTCTTGGCATGGGAGAATCCACGGAGGAGCATGACTGACCACGCCGACGAGCCGAGCCCATTGCTCACCAGCTTCTTGATGCAGGCTCAAGTCCCGCCACCTCCACCGGATCACCCCACCGCAAGCCCTTCTCTTCCAGGAGGTGAGCTGCGAGGGATTCCAGATCTAAATTGGGGCCGCCGCCCATGTAGGCTTGCGTGGCTCGATGATATAGAACCACCCCGATTGCCACCCCTTGACGGAGTCCACGAAGGTCCCTTCTAGTTAAGGGACGTTGGGCAACTTGCCCAACATGCCGCCCAAGATTCCGCTTATGCCCCTTCACAACCTTCGCTTGACGTTGAAGGTCTTGAGCCACAGCCAAGTGGGGCCGGATGCGAGAAAGGCCTCGCACACGACGATAAACGCCGAGATGTTGAGGACGAAGTTCGCGCCAGATCGTGGAAATCCAGGCCGTAGTAAAACATGATCCCTGGACGAATGGATGGAGCGGAAAGCCCAGTCGCGGAGGAAGTGGGGAAGGAAAACAACCTCTCATGAGGTCCTGGAACGAGCTGCCCCGTCCGGGCAGCTGATGCGCGATGTCTCCGAAAGGTATCCGCGTCACAAGAGCTTGGTGATGTCCTCCTCCTTGGCGGTGGAGGCCATCCATTTGCCTCCCTCCGGACATGTTCGGAGAAGGGTCGAGGCGGAATGCGCGAGCTTGGGCGTTGGAGCTTGGGTTCGCAGGATGGATGAGCAAAGGAGGAAGAAGGCGAGGTGAGAAGGTAAATCCTTATCCCTTATATAGGCGGACAAAATATGCGCCCTCACCGCCCGGTAAAACTCGCTTATCTCCCTAAGCGCCACCATCAATGGCGCGTTGGGTTACCCACGCACGTATTGATGAGAATCCTCGAATAAGGGGAACACGATCCGCTCGACAGACGTGTTAAGGAAACCGTCGCTAAACGTGTCAAGTGGTACAAGATTCAAACAAAGGCTTGGTGCCGCAGTGATGTCACGCCGCATAATACGCCGCAGATTGATCGGTGTATATGTTTTATTCTCTACGCTTGGAATGTGGAAATTATTTTGCGAGCCGACACTATCCTGGTGTTCATTATTTTCTCCGGATTATTCAAGGAGGAACCCGCCTTGCAATGCCGAACATTATGCACGCCGGACTTATCGCCATTGAAGACCGGTTCAGGGCTACCGAGGAGTCCTGGACTAGGGGGTGTCCGGAGAGCCGGACTATCAATATCCGCCGGACTCCTAGACTACGAAGATAGAAGATTGAAGACTCCGGCTCGTGTCCGGAAGGTACTTTCCTTGGCGTGGAAGGCAAGCTTGGCGATACGGATATGTAGATCTCCTACCATTGTAACCGACTGTAACCCTAGCCTCTCCGTGTCTATATAAACCGGAGGGCTTTAGTCCGTGAGGACACAACATTACATCTCAACAATCATACCATAGGCTAGCTTCTAGGGTTTAGCCTCCTTGATCTCGTGGTAGATCTACTCTTGTACTACCCATATCATCAATATTAATCAAGCAGACGAGGGTATTACCTCCATCGAGAGGGCCTCAACTCAGGTAAAAACATTGTGTCCCTCGCCTCCTGTTACCATCCGCCTAGACGCACAGTTCGGGACCCCCTACCCGAGATCCGCCGGTTTTGACACCGACACTTGTGACGAACGCGCCACCGACGGGCAAGGAGTATCGCACGCCCGAAATGTATTATAAGAGTGTCCTGAAGGGTGCCCGCACGATTGTGGGTGAGTGCTCCAAAGATGTAATATTTGAGTAGACTCGCATTTTGTTATCCTGTGCGCTGAAAACTTTGTTCATATGCGCTAAGCAACGCTTGTTAATTTAAAATATTACCTTCGGCGGCCGCTTATCAAATCGAGAGATGGCAAGTCGTCGGCTTCAAGCCCCCATGCCACGAAAGTGCCGGGTGTTAAGGGATAAACTTGAGCGCTCTTGTTCCCATTTTTGGGTCCATCTAGGGAGGCGCTCAACACAACGAACGAGGCAACCAGACTTATAATGCTTGAACACTCTCACTTAGCCATAGAATTCTATAATTTTAAATTTCGGCGAAGCCCCTAGTGTTCGGAAGACCGAGTTTGGGGCGCTATCCACGCCTAGGCCGGACAAAGCTGGTTCCTCGCTCTAAGCGGCATAAGTCTTTAGGGACTCGAAAAAACCTCTCGAACAGCGACCAGCTCTCGCCTTATCATGACGGTCAGTTTTAGCTTTCTCCACTGAGGCGCTCGCCCAGCTCAACTGGGGCGCAATCGCAGTGGTTCTCCCAGTGCTACCTTAGCCGATACAACGGAACGTAAGGCACCAAAACATGGGAGCCGGGCAAACCCAACTATTGACCCAAGACATGATTCAGAGCCGATGCATATAATGCTATAAGTTCGGGGTGCCGCACTTGTGAAAGTGTTCGGACTTATCACACCATAATGTGGGGAACTTAAGCCCCTGGTGTATTTAGCCGTACCAAAGTGTACGGATGCAACATGTCATAAATGAACATATGTATAAGAAAGAAATGCAATTATAAGCAAAAAGCGATGCATTGCTTATTCAAGAAATACTACCATGAATGCAGAATGGTACAAATAGTGCGGTAAGCAAGGGATGGGACTATTAAGCATGTCCCCCTCCAGGGGTAGGTTGCGGAATGGAGTATAAAACAGTTTTAATGCTCGTAATGGAGACCCACGGATACTGTCGTAGCCTTTCTCCTTCCCTAGTCAGAGCATCGTGAGTTCAAGCAGGTTCTGTCACGGACAGGCCTCCGTAAATGGAGTCCTGTGGATGAGAAAAAAAGAAAAAAAAAGAAAAAAGGATGACACACTTGGAAGCCCCTGGTGTGGTTGAGCCGCACTCTGGGCCTGTCGTGGTCGTGCCCCTTCCCCTATGCCCATGGTATCTCTAGAGCGTAATGATGTATGCGGCGACCGCCTTGCAATTTTGCAAGGGCAGGGTTAGCCGATTGCTACGCTGCGATGCTCGTAACGTGCTGTGGTCTTGTTGTAGGTTACTCCGGCGCTTTAGCCGGTCCGGCCGCTAACGCCGGACTCGAGAATTGCCTTAAGAGGCTGCTCAGATTTCCGCGCGAGAGCTTGTGTGTTCCTCCGCTCGGAGGGAGCGCTCAGTGTTTCCGCTGACCGTGATGACTCTCGGGCCTCGCATCTTGAGCTTGAGGTATGCGTAAGCGGCACCACGCTGAACTTTGCAAACGCGGTCCGTCCGAGCAGAGCATGATAGCCGCCATGAAGGGAACTATGTCAAGATTAACTCCTCGCTTCGAAGTTATCCGGGATCCAAGACCACTTCAAGTGTGACCGAGCTCGCATAATTGGCCTCTACACCGGAATGACGCCTTTGAAGGTCGTTTTGTGGGTTTAATCCTTGAGGGTCTATGCCCATCTTGCACATCGATCCCGATAAAGCAGGTTCAGTTGCCGCCGCCGCCCATCGACTCGGTGATGTGAAATCCATCGACGATTGGGTCTAAAACCAATGCGGCGAATCCATCATGGCGGATATGGTGGGTGGTCCTTCTATCAAAAGTGATCGGGCAGAGGACCATGGGTTGAACTTGGGCGATCGCTCCATCACAGATACGCCCCTAAGTGCACGCTCGCCCCCTTTGGGTATGTGGGTTGCGATATCATGTTCACCGTCCGCACTTGTGGGGGGAAACCCTTCTGTCCTCTATTGTTTGGCGGCCGGGTCTCTTCCTCGTCATCGCTGTGCAGCCCCTTGTCATTGTTTTCGGCAATTAACTTGCCTGCCTACTTGAATACCCAACAAATCCCTATTGGTGTGATTAGCTGGCTTTTCGGGGGTGCCTGTATCTGGCAAGAGCGGTCGAGTATTCGGTCCGAATTGGATGTACCCGGACTAGTTCTTTTGAATGGCTTTTTCCACGACCGGTTTGAGCCTCGAATCCGCGCTGACCGCCAGATCCTCGAAGGTTATCGCCGTTATCGCGCGCTTTGTTTTTGTTGTGACGCGACCGCCATTGCGTCCTTGGTATCCGGACCGCTGAATTTTGCTGCGGTTGTTCTTGTGGGCTAGCTACTGTCCTCTCCCCGCAGGCGCGGTCATGAGTGATGTGAGGGCTGCCATGGATTTCGCTTTTCCTTTCCTAGGTGCCGGGCAAGCCACTCGTCATGATGTTATGTTTGAAGGCTACGAGGGCCTCTTCATCCGGACAATGACGATTTGATTTTTCTTTGTTAAGAACCGTGTCTGTAATTGTCCGCCGATTCGTCTGGCTGCTGAATTATGTGGCTTAGGTCATCGGCGTCTCGTGGTCGCATATGTGCCCTAGAAGTTGTCAAGGAATGCGGCTTCCGTGTCCTCCCAAAGACCCAATTGATTCTCGCCGGCAAGCTGTTAAGCCAATGCCGAGCTGGTCGCTTAAGCTTGAGGGAGATATTTGATGGCGTGAAGATCGTCACCGCGGGCCATGTGGATATGAAGGAGATAGTCTTCGATCCAAACCGCTGGGTCTCTGTGCCATCATCGAGGATTCAATATTCACGGGTTTGAACCCTTCGGGATTTGATGATCCATTACTTCATCTGTGAAGCATAGTGGGTGTGCGGCGCTCAGATATTATATCACGACGTAGCTCAAACGAGCTTTGTTCATCAGTGTTCGCCCGGCCGGACTTGCTATGTCCGGCGCGACGGTTATCGTCGCGTGCCATGGCGTGCGCACGCGATTCGTAGATCGATCTTGATTGTCTTGCCTTATCCTCCAATATATCTCGCAAGTCCGGAGCGTTCCCCTGTGGCTTTGTGCTTTTCGAGCGATGTCAGGGTACGGTTCTAATGGAGGGCCTAAAGGCCTCTTTGTCGCGGCCACGAGGTGGTCGGTCAGCCGTATCGTGCTCTGGTGATGCAGGTTTATATGCCTCCTCCTCTAATCGGGGGAGCAACTTGCGTTTGGGGTAGCTTTTGGAAGGGCGTTCGAGTTCATACTCTTCGGCCGCAAGGACTTCAGTCCATCTGTCGGCTAGCAGGTCTTGATCAGCTCTAAGTTGTTGCTGCTTTTTCTTTAGGCTGTTTGCCGTGGCCATAAGCCTGCGTTTAAAACGCTCTTGTTCGACGGGATCCTTGGGCACGACGAATTCGCCATCGTCGAGGCTCGCCTCGTCTCCGGAGGGAGGCATGTAATTATCATCCTCTACCTCTTCGTCTGCCGCTATCTCATGAGGGCTGGCTTCTCCGCCCTCTGTCTTTGAATCTTCTTTGGAGGGGGTTGTCTTCGGCACTCTTTGGGGTGTTATTATCTCTGGTGCCGGAATCTCCATTCTTGCTATGGCGGGATTTAAAGCGGCGCTGCTGATGCTGACGCTTGGGCTATTTCTTGGAGGAGTCTTTCTCCGCTGCTTCCTCGCCATTCCCATCCTTTGGGATGTCCACCATGTATATGTCGATGACGAGGTGGTCTTCCGATTGCCCGTAGGTGCTAGTTCTGGTCGCCTCCGCGCCGCCGCCCATACCGTCAATGTCTTCAGAGTCGTAGTCTAGCATGTCGGTTAGATCATCGACAGTGGCTACAAAGTGGGTGGTGGGCGGGCTTTGAATTTCTTCGTCGTCCGCATCCCAACCGTCCTGACCGTAGTTCGGCTAGGGCTCTCCTGATAACGAGAGATACTTTAGTGAATTCGGGATGTCGCTAAAAGGTGAGTGTTGAAAGATGTCCGCGACGGTGAACTCCATGATCGACGCCCAATCGGATTCGATTGGAGAGGGCGCGGGAGGTTCGGAGTCCGGCGAGGAGTCCGGCACCTCGGAGTCCGGCGAGGAGTCCGGCACCTCGGGGTCGCGAGCTTCACAAGGGACAAGGTCAGTATTCGGCTCCATCGTCGTAGAGGTAGCAGCCCCCGAGGCGGTGTCTAGCCACCCGTCCTCGATCTGGGCCGTCGGCTCCGAATTGAGGATCGGAGCGGACTCGTGTGCGGCCTCCAGGGCACTGTCCGGCAGCAAAGCTAAATCATGCCCATCGTGACAGTGCGGCGCGCTCGGCTGTGGCTCAAATCCATCGAAGATCAAGTCTCTGCGGATGCAGTCGTGAAGTTCAGACTTCCAAATCTGACCTGATGGCCAGGGGCATAGCTTTCAATCTGCTCCAGATGGCCAAGTGAATTGGCCCGCAGTGCAAAGCCGCCGAATAAGAAGATCTGTCCGGGAGAAAAGTCTCACCGACCACGCCGTTGTTGATAATCGAAGGAGCCATCGCCTATCGCTGGCGACACACGAGGAACTCTCAATGAAAGCACCAATGTCGGTGTCAAAACCGCGGATCTCGGTAGGGGGTCCCGAATTGTGCGTCTAGGCGGATGGTAACAGGAGATAAGGGACACGATATTTTTACCTGGTTGGGCCCTCTCGATGGAGGTAAAACCCTACTCCCGCTTGATTGATATTGATGATATGGGTAGTACAAGAGTGGATCTACCACGAGATCAAGGAGGCTAAACCCTAGAAGCTAGCCTATGGTATGATTGTTGTTGTTGTTGTTTACGCACTAAAACCCTCCGGTTTATATAGACATCGGAGAGGGCTAGGGTTACACAGAGTCGCCATAATGGTAGGAGATCTACATATCCAGTCGCCAAGCTTGCCTTCCACGCCAAGGAAAGTCCCATCCGGACACATGACGAAGTCTTCAATCTTGTATCTTCATAGTCTTGGAGTCTGGCCGATGATGATAGTTCGGCTATCCGGACACCCCCTAGTCCAGGACTCCCTCACCACCCTTGGCGGGGGCCGCGGTCTTCCCAGCGTCCTGCGTTCCTTCCTCCTCCTCGGCCGTAGCCCTGGTCGCTGCGGTCGGGGCGCCGGCCGGTCCTTCCTTCTCGCATGGCTCGGAGCTCTTGGCATTCATTGGTGTTGTGGGTGTGGAGGTCGTGGTATACGCAGTACCGGCTGCCCTTGGAAGACTCGGGCTGATCCCAGCCCCGCTTGGTGTCTGGTTCTGCCGCAAGCACGGCAGCCCCCTTGCGCTTCGCATCCTTGGCGTTGGGCTTCTTCTCTTCTGGGTCTGCGGCAGGCAGCTCGAGGAGGGAGAGACGCCCTTCCTCGGCCCTGGTGCACTTGGTCGCCAAGTTGAACAGCTCCAAGGAAGTGCACAGATCTTCATGCATTGCCAGCTCCTCCTTCATCTTGACGTCGCGCACGTCATCGGAGAAGGCTGAGATGATGGCTTCCTCGGTCACCTTGGGAATCTTGAGTAGCGCTGTTGAAGCGCTTAGATGTACTTCGCAGGTTTCCTGTGTTGTCGCTTGATAAGGCGATGTCGCCACCGTGGGTGGCCGGTCGCGTGTACCCTAGAAGTTGGCGATGAAGCGGTGCACATCTCTTCCCAGAGGAGATCGTGCTCGAGCTGTGTTCAGAGCCAAAGGGCCCCGCCCTGAGCGCCACGAGAAACCAGTTCGCCATGACCTTCTCGCCTCCGTTGGCAGCCTCGATGCCCGGCTCGTCAGAGCTGGAGGAACTCAAGGGGTCACTGCACTGTCAGAGCGAGGAGGCAGGTCCGCTTGAACTTGCCGGGCCACGCGACGCAAGCGCAGCTCGATAGTGAAGGTGCGGCAGCCCGTGGCCACGGAGGCCTTGGGTGACGAAAAGCTTGGTCTGCGGGTCCCCATGCGCCGCACCGGGAGCAGCGCGGGTCTTGACGCTCGAGCAGGGCGTGGTCGCGACGAGCCGGAGTGGGCGCCCGGGCAGCTTCTGGCGAGGGACTTTGGCAGCTCTGCTTCTTGCTACTGGCGCCTGACGGAGCGGGTTCCGCCCAGGAGCCATGCGCCTCGGGGCCAGGGTGCCTTCTTGAGGAGGAGGCGGCTGAGGCGCCCCCGGAGCTTCGTCGCCCACGCAGAGCGGGGCGCGGTGCAGCGAGAAGGACGGCGCGGGTGAGCCCCCTGCGGCACGGATGAGCTCGGCGACGCAGTCGAGCCATTCTTTGTAGACGTCGTCGACGGGACGGTAGCGCAGGAGCTCGTTTGCTGCGATGAGCGCAGCTCGAGCTTCCATGGCCGCGCGGGGCGCGCGGGACGAAGAACCAGCTGGGGTGAGCGAGGGTGTAGCTGTGCGGCCATCTCGCCTCATGGATGGATGCTGGGACGATGCTTGCTACTCGTTCCCCGCCGGGCCGGTGGCGGCGTTGACGGCAGGCAACGGGGAACGACGAGGGCGCCCGACGACGAGAGCCGTCTGGGAGACGCGGGAAGCGAGGGCGGCTCGGTGCTCGGCACGGGCCCGATGAGCGTCAGACATGGATGCGATGGTCGGAGGAGAAAAGGGCGGTGGAAGACGAGTTCCGGCGCACCCCTACCTGGCGCGCCAAATGTCAGATTTAGGGTTCCGGCAGACCCTTGAGGTTCGAACACTGGGGTGCGCGCGGAGATTTCGCCCTCTACCTACCTGTTCCTCGCCGCCTCGCTAGGATCTAAAACTACGGAAGAAACAACACAAGAGACACAGAGTTTATACTAGTTCAGGCCACCATTGTGGTGTAATACCCTACTCCAGTGTGTGGTGTGGTGGATTGCCTCTTGGGCTGATGATGAACAATACAAGGAAGAACAGCCTCGCGAGGGTCTTTTCTTGGCTGGGGCGATGAACTGCTAGGAGGAGTTCAGTCGCTCTATCTACTAGTTTCTTGGTGAGGATCCAGATGCCTCTACCCTCGGGGTGGCTAGTCCTATTTATAGGCAAAGGCCCTGGGCCTCTCCCCAAATATTGAGCGGGAAGGGCGCCAACAATTGGCCATTTTGAATGGGAACATCTAGTACACTTATCCTGACTAAAGTTGGTCCTCGCCTGCCAAAGGCTCCGGTGGTGACGCCTGCTTGGGCTCCACAATGACTCCTTTCCTGCCGTTGGGCTGGTCTTGATCTCGTTGCACCGAAACGGATGCCTTTGCTTGATGCTCTCGCCTGCGCTTGCTCCCTTTGCACCAAAGAGGAAAGGAGAACACTGTGCGGGCAGGCGCCCGACTGGCGCCCCTGGTCGTCATGGCTTGCGTCATGGGCACCTTGTGAGGTACCCCGCCTTGAACTCTCCGCCTCCTCGTGAGCCAGCCTGATGAGGCCGTGCCTGGGGAAGCTCCTTGTCGTCCGCCCAGCGAGGCTTGGCCCCTCGCGAGGGTCTTGAGATTGTGTTGATGAAGATGGGCCGTGCTAGGCCCCCCTTTGAGCCATGCCGCGGGCCGCAGGCAGGCAAGTCTGGGGACCCCCGTTCCCAGAACGCCGACAGAAGTGTATTTTTTTGTAGTGTTTGTCTATGTATTCACACATGTATTATGTTTCTGGTTAATACAATTCTAGCATGAATAATAAACATTTATCATGATACGAGGAAATAAATAATAACTTTATTATTGCCTCTAGGGCAAATTTCCTTCATCTACACCCAACACTCATAAGATAGATCATGGGCACCCTGCCACCCTAATACAGATACCGGGGTAGCTTCTCTGCTGTCTTCTTCCTTCGCTCCGTCGAACTTCTTTCACAAATCGACTGACCCAAATTATACTACTAGTACGAACGTATTAAGTACAGTAGGAACACGAAGATACAAGCAGTAGTACCAACTGCAAGAAGAACAGTAGTAAGACATAGTGATGTCTACTACGCAACGTTCTTCTTGTAGACGTTGTTGGGCCTCCAAGTGCAGAGGTTTGTAAGACAATAGCAAATTTCCCTCAAGTGGATAACCTAAGGTTTATCAATCCATGGGAGGTGGGGGATTCCGGGACCAGGGGGTGTCCGGATAGCCGAACTATCATCATTGGCCGGACTCCAAGACTATGAAGATACAAGATTGAAGACTCCGTCCCGTGTCCGGATGGGACTTTCCTTGGCGTGGAAGGCAAGCTTGGCGATACGGATATGTAGATCTCCTACCATTGTAACCGACTCTACATAACCCTGGCCCTCTCCGATGTCTATATAAACCGGAGGGTTTTAGTCCGTAGGACGAACAACAATCATACCATAGGCTAGCTTCTAGGGTTTAGCCTCCTTGATCTCGTGGTAGATCTACTCTTGTACTACCCATATCATCAATATTAATCAAGCAGGAGTAGGGTTTTACCTCCACCGAGAGGGCCCGAACCTGGGTAAAAACATCGTGTCCCTCATCTCCTGTTACCATCCGCCTAGATGCACAGTTCGGGACCCCCTACCCGAGATCCGCCGGTTTTGACACCGACATTGGTGCTTTCATTGAGAGCTCCTCTGTGTTGTCACCTATAGGCCCGATGGCTCCTTCGATCATCAACAACAATACGGTCTAGGGTGAGACTTTTCTCCCCGGACAGATTTTCGTATTCGGCGGCTTTGCACTGCGGGCCAATTCACTTGGCCATCCGAGCAGATCGAAGCTACGCCCGCCATCAGTCGATTCGAAGTTCGAACTATACGGCCGACATCCGCGGAGACTTGATCTTCGACGGATTCGAGCCACAAACCGAGCGCCGCCAGACCGTCATGATGGGCATGATTTAGCTCTCTGCGGACAAGGCCTCGAGGCCGCACAAGAGTCCGCTCTGACCCTTAGCTCGGAGCCGACTGCGGCGATCGAGGACGGGTGGCTGGACACCACCTCGGGGGCTGCTACCTCTACGGCGATAGAGCCAAACACCAACCCTGTCCTTCGCAAAGCCCGTGACTCCGAGGCGCCGGACTCCTCTCCGGATTCCATACCTCCCGCGCCCCTGCCAATTGAATCTAATTGGGCGCCAATCATGGATTTCACTGCCGCGGACATCTTTCAGCACTCGCCCTTTGGCGACATCCTGAATTCACTAAGATCTCTCTCTTTATCAGGAGAGCCCTGGCCGGACTATGGTCAGGACGGATGGGATGCGGACGACGAAGAATTTCAACAACCACCCACCACCCACTTTGTAGCCACTGTCGATGATTTAACCGACATGCTCGACTTTGACTCCGAAGACATCGTCGGTATGGACAATGATGCAGGAGACGACCAAGACCCAGCGCCTACAAGACACTGGAAGGCCACCTCGTCATACGACATATACATGGTGGACATCCCAAAGGATGGGAATGGCGATGGAACAACGGAGGATGACCCCTCCAAGAAACAACCTAAGCGCCGGCGTCAGCGGCGCCGCTCTAAATCCCGCCACAGCAAGAATGGAGATGCCGGCAGCAGAGACAATAACACCCCGGACAGTGCCGAAAACAACACCCTCCAGCAGGATTCAGTGCAGGAGGATGGAGAAGAAAGCCCTCATGAGAGAGCGGCAGACAGAGAGGTAGAGGACGATAATTACATGCCTCCCTCTGAAGACGAGGCAAGCCTCGACGATGACGAATTTGTCGTGCCTGAGGATCCCGTCGAACAAGAGCGTTTCAAACGCAGGCTTATGGCCACGGCAAGCAACCTCAAGAAAAAGCAGCAACAGCTTAGAGCTGACCAAGATTTGCTAGCCGACAGATGGATCAAGTCCTTGCGGCCGAAGAGTATGAACTCGAATGCCCCTCCAAAAGCTACCCCAAATGCAAGCTGCTACCCCGATTAGAGGAGGAAGCACATAAACCTACATCACCAGCGCACAATACGGCCGACCAGCCACCTCGTGGCCGCGACGGAGAGGCCTCTGGGCCCTCCGCTAAAGCCATACCCCAGCGTCGCTCAAAAAGTACAAAGCCACGGGGGAATCCGCCGGACTTACAAGACATATTGGAGGATAAGGCAAGACAAACAAGATCGATCTACGGATCGCGTGGGTGCCCCACGATGCGTGATTTACAACCGCCACGCCGGATAAAGCAATTCCGCCGGGTTAACACAAGAGACAAAGCTTGTTTGAGCTGCGTCACGATATAGCCCAATACAGAGGCGCCGCACACCCACTATGCTTCACAGACGAAGTAATGGATCATCAAATCCTCGAGGGTTTCAAACCCGTAAACATTGAATCATACGATGGCACAACAGATCCTGCGGTTTGGATTGAGGACTATCTCCTTCACATCCACATGGCCCGCGATGATGATCTACACGCCATCAAATTGAAGGAAATATGCCCTAGAGGCAATAATAAAGTTATTATATATTTCCTCATATCATGATAAATGTTTATTATTCATGCTAGAATTGTATTAACCGGAAACATAATACATGTGTGAATATATAGACAAACAGAGTGTCACTAGTATGCCTCTACTTGACTAGCTTGTTAATCAAAGATGGTTATGTTTCCTAACCATGAACAAGGTGTTGTTATTTGATTAACAAGGTCACATCATTAGTTGAATGATCTGATTGACATGACCCATTCAATTAGCTTAGCACACGATCGCTTAGTAAGTTGCTACTGCTTTTATCCATGACTTATACATGTTCCCGTAACTATGAGATTATGCAACTCCTGTTTACGGAGGAACACTTTGGTGCTACCAAACGCCACAACGAATCGGGTGATTATAAAGGAGTACTACAGGTGTCTCCAAAGGCGATGTTGGGTTGACGATTTCGAGATTAGGTTTTGTCACTCCAATTGTCGGAGAGGTATCTCTGGGCCCTCTCGGTAATGCACATCACTGAAGCCTTGCAAGCACTACAACTAATGAGTTAGTTGTGAGATGATGTATTACGGAACGAGTAAAGAGACTTGCCGGTAACTAGATTGAACTAGGTATTGATACCGACGATCGAATCTCGGGCAAGTAACATACCGATGACAAAGGAACAACGATGTTGTTATGCGGTCCGACCGATAAAGATCTTCGAGAATATGTAGGAACCAATATGGGCATCCAGGTCCCGCTATTGGTTATTGACCGGAGACGGTCTCGGTCATGTCTACATTGTTCTCGAACCGTAGGGTCCGCACGCTTAAGGTTTCGGCGATGCTTATATTATGAGTTTATGAGTTTTGATGTACCAAGGAGTTCGGAGTCCCGGATGAGATCGGGGACATGACGAGGAGTCTCGAAATGGTCGAGACGTAAAGATCGATATATTGGACGACTATATTCGGAGTTCGGAAAGGTTCCGAGTGATTCGGGTATTTTTCGGAGTACCGGAGAGTTACGGGAATTCGTATTGGGCCTTAATGGGCCATACGGGAAAGGAGAAAAGGGCAAAAGGGTGGCCGCCGCCCTTCCCTTGGTCTAGTCCGAATTGGACTAGGAGGGGGCGACCTTCCTTCCTTCTCCTTTTCTTTTCCCTTTCCTTCTCTCCTACTCCTAATACATGGAAGGACTACTAGTTGGACTAGGAAAGGGGGAATCCTACTCCCGGTGGGAGTAGGACTCCCCATGGCGCGCCATAGAGAGGGCCGGCCTCCTCCTCCCTCCCTCCTTTATATACGGGGGCAGGGGGCACCCATGGACACACAAGTTTGATCTACGGATCGTTCCTTAGCCGTAAAAGCGGTGCCCCCTCCACCATATTCCACCTCACCATACCGCCGCAAAGCTTAGGCGAAGCCTCGCTACGGTGAAACATCAAGATCGCCACCACGCCGTCGGCCGACGAAACTCTCCTCGACACTCGGCTGGATCGAGTACGAGGGACGCCATCGAGCTGTACGTGTCAAGAACTCGGGCGCCGGAGTAACGGCGCCGGATCGGTCGGATCGAGGAGAACGATGACTACTTCCTCTACGCCAGATCGCTTCGCCGGGTCTACGAGGGTACGTAGACAACACTCTCCCCTTTCGTTGCTATACATCACCATGATCTTGCGTGTGCGTAGGAAATTTTTTGAAATTACTACGTTCCCCAACACAAATACCTCCCACTCAAGCTCAAAGGGCCAGCTCGGCATTGGCTCAACAGCTTACCAGCAGAATCAATTGGGTGTTGGGAAGACCTAGAAGCCGCATTCCTTGATAACTTCCAGGGCACATATGTGCGACCACCAGACGCCGATGACCTAAGCCACATAATTCAGCAGCCAGACGAATCGGCCAGATTTAGAGGCTCTAAACCCGGTCAGCAGAAAAAGCCATTCAAAAGAACTACTCCGGGCCCGTCCAATTTGGACCGGATACTCGATCGTTTGTGCCAGATACACGGCACCCCCAAAAAGCCAGCCAATCACACCAACAGGGATTGTTGGGTGTTCAAGCAGGCAGGCAAGTTAATTGCCGAAAACAATAACAAGGGGCTGCATAGCGATGACGAGGAAGAGACCCGGTCGCCGAACAATAGAGGACAGAAGGGTTTCCCCCCACAAGTGCGGACGGTGAACATGATATACGCAACCCACATACCCAAGAGGGAACAGAAGCGTGCACTCAGGGACGTATATGCGATGGAGCCAGGTGCCCCAAAGTTCAATCCGTGGTCCTCATGCCCAATCACTTTTGATCGAAGGGACCACCCTACTAGCATCCGCCATGGTGGATTCGCCGCATTGGTTCTAGACCCAATCATTGATGGATTTCACCTGACTAGAGTCCTGATGGACGGCGGCAGCAGCCTGAACCTGCTTTATCAGGATACAGTGTGCAAGATGGGCATAGACCCTCAAAGGATTAAACCCACAAGAACAACCTTTAAAGGCGTCATACCAGGTGTAGAGGCCAACTGCACAGGCTCAGTAACACTCGAAGTGGTCTTCGGATCCCCGGACAACTTCCGAAGCGAGGAGTTAATCTTCGACATAGTCCCGTTCTGCAGCGGCTATCACGCACTGCTCGGACGAACCACATTCGCAAAGTTCAATGCAGTGCCGCACTACACATACCTAAAGCTCAAGGTGCCAGGCCCTCTAGGAGTCATTACGGTCAACGGAAACACCGAACGCTCTCTCCGAACGGAGGAGCATACGGCGGCTCTCGCGGCGGAAGTACAAAGTAGCCTCTTCAACCAACTCTCGGGTCCAGCTGTTAAGCGGTCGGACACCGTCAAGCACGCCCGGAGTAACCTACAAGAAGACCACAGCACGCCCGAGCATCGCCAGAGTAACACGGCTAACCCCAGCCCTCGCGAAATCGCGAAGCCGCACCACGCAGCGTACATAATTACGCCCGCGATACCATGGGCATAGGGGTAGGGGCACGACCACGCATGCCCAGTGCGGCTCAACCACACCAGGGCTCCCAATTGTGTCATTCTTTCCTTTCTTCTTATTCACAGGACTCCGCTTCCCAGAAGCCCTGTCCGGCGGTAGACTTGCCGAACTCACGATGCAACAGCCAGGGAAGCAGAAAAGCTACGTCGAGTATCCAGGTGGTCTCCATTATGAGCATTATACCTGTTTTACATACCATCCCGCAGCCTACCCCTGGAGGGGACATGTTAAATAGTCCCATCCCTTGCTTATCGCACTATTTGTATCGTCCTGCTTTCATTGCAGTATTTCTTGAATAAACAATGCATCGCTTTTTGCCTCTAATTGCATTTCACTTTTTTTTTCATGTTCACTTATGACATGTTGCACCCGTACGCTTTGGTACGGCTAAATACACCAGGGGCTTAAGTTCCCCAAATTATGGTGTGATAAGACCGAACACTTTCACAAGTGCGGCACCCCGAACTTATAGCATTATATGCATCGGCTCCGAATCATATCTTGGGTTAATAGTTGGGTTTGCCCGGCTCCCATGTTTTGGTACCTTACGTTCCGTTATATCGACTAAGGTAGCGCTGGGAGAACCACTGCGATTGTGCCCAGTTGAGCTGGGTTGAGCACCTCAGTGGAGAAAGCTAAAACTGACCGTCATGATAGGGCGAGAGCTGGTCGCTGTTTGAGAGGTTTTTTTGAGTCCCTAAAGACTTATGCCGCTTCGAGCGAGGAGCCGGCTTTGTCCGGCCCCAGGCGTGGATAGCGCCCCGAATTCGGTCTTCCGAACACTACGGGCTTCACCGAAATTTAAAATTGTAGAATTCTATGGCTAAGTGGGAGTGTTCAAGCATTATAAGTCCGGTTGTCTCATTCGTTGTGTTGAGCGCCTCCCTCGAAGGACCCAAAAATGGGAAAAGAGCGCTCAAGTTTATCTCGAACACCCCAGCACTCGTGGCATGGGGGCTGAAGCCAACGACTTGCCATCTCCCAGTTTGATAAACGGCTGCACAGAAGGTAATATTTTAAATTAACAAAGCGTTGCTTAGCGCATATGAACAAAGTTTTCAGCGCACAGGATAACAAATTGCGAGTCTACTCAAAAATTACATCTTTGGAACATTCACCCGCTATAAGGCAGGCACCCTTCAGGACACCCTTATAGTACATCTCAGGCATGCGATACTCCTTTGCATCCGTCACAAGCTTCTCAATGTCCATCCTGCCCCAGTGCACTTTAGCACGGGCAAGGGCCCGACGGGCACCTTCAATGCAGGAGGAGTGCTTGATGACTTCAACCCATGGACACGCATCCACCAGCCGCCGCACCAGACCGAAGTAGCTCCCAGGCATGGCTTCTTTGGGCCACAGTCGAACTATGAGGCCCTTCATACCCTGTTCGGCCACCTTGTGGAGCTCGACCAGCTGCTTCAGCTAGTCGCTCAGGGGCACCGGATGTCCGGCCTCATCATTCTGAGACCAGAACACCTTCTCCGTCGAGCTCCCCTCCTCGGCCCGGTAGAATGTGGCAGCATCAGACACACTGCGGGGCAGATCTGCGAATGCTCCTGGAGAGCTCTGGATTCGGGTAAGTAACAAGTAATTTACTTTCACGTGCTTGCTTTGCATGAAGAATGCCTTACCCGCCGCTATCTTCTTTATCGCCTCAATCTCCTAGAGGGCTTTTTGGGCTTCGGCCTTGGCGGCTTTGGCACTCTCAAGAGCCGAGGCGAGCTCGGACTCGAAGTTCGAGTCACGCCCAAACTCGTGTTTTTCCACGAGAGCCCGGAGCTCTTGCCGCACCTCCGCCACCGCGCCTCCCCGCTTCTCTCGCTCGGTGCGCTCATGTCAAGATTATGCGTTCGCCCTGACACGCTTCCTTCGTGGTCGCCACCTCATTCGTGGCCCCGCAATACCCACGTTATCCCCTGCCATTTTTGCAACCAAATCCTTTTCTATAAGGTATTACTTTAATAAGGTATTACTTGCCTTCCTTGTCCTCGAGCTGCTTCTTGGCACGGCCGAGCTCATTCTCGGACCGCCGAGGCTCGCTCAATGCATTAACCTTCGCAATCGGTCGGCAGAGGTCAAGAAAGATAGCCTGCATTCCCATATTGACATATTTGTGTTAGACTCACAGATATCTTTTTAGATCCTCGATTCGGCTTTTCTTTCCTAACACCAAACCGAGCATCGTGGGCTACCGTCTATGATATACTATTTTTACATATCTTAAATTACTTACCTCAAAGCCTGTTAGAAGGCTGGTGCAGGCTTCGGTCAGCCCGCTCTTGGCGGACTGAACCTTCTGAATCACCACACTCATGACAGTGCGGTGCTCCTCGTCGATGGAAGCGCCGTTGAGCGCCTCCAACAGACTATCTGGTGCCTCCGGTTGGACAGAGGTCACCGGCGTCGTAGTCTCACCCTTCCTACGAAGGGGCCGCCCACCGGACTCCGGAACCACTAAAGATTCCGATGCAGAGTCCGGTCCAATGTCCGGAAGGTTGCCCTGCGGCACCTCCGGGGCCTCCTCCTCCTGGCTGGGCCCCTTCTGGGGCCCCACCTCAGCATCGTCTGCATCACGGGGGGAGGAGGCGGTCGGAAGCGAAGCGCTATTCACATCCGACGAGCCCAAGGAGCCGCTCGACGAAGCGGGGAGATCGTCCTTGGGCGGGCTACATGGTGGTATTCGGCGTTAGAAGACACTATGCGATGAAAGAAAAATCATGCGTTATTATTGAAATCCGGACACTTACGATCTCGCCAGGGGCTTGACCATCGAGGGCCACTCCTCTTCGCCGTCGTCGGCATTGGTGGAACAGTCCGGAGGGAGGGTCCTCCCCTTCTTGGACCCTTCGGCCTCCTCCGTTGAGAAAGCCTTCCTTTTCTTCTCTCCCCACCGGGAGAGGCTCTTCCTCTCCTCCTCGCTCGCGGGAGGAGTCGCGCCGAGTCATCGGACGATGAGTCCGATAACACCTAGCGCCGGGAACTCCTCCGAGTTCCCGTGGCCTTCTTCTTGGCCTTCTTCTCCGGCACCACGTAAGGTGCCGGAGCCAGCAGTCCCGTTAATCGGGCATCCGCTAGGTCTTCTGGCAAGGGAGCCGGACAGTTAACCTGCCCGGACGTCTTCTGCCGGGCCTATTAAAGGTAATGGGAGTTTAGATCCCGCATAGTGTCAAACTATGAAAAACAAGCGTCCCATAAAGGGTAAAATAGCTTACCTCGCCGGCTTGACGCTGCGAGCTGAATCCGTGATCTTCGGTAGCGGATGAGGGAGCCTCGGCGCCCTTGAATAGCACCCTCCAGGCGTCTTCGTACGTAGTGTCGAAGAGCCTGCTCAAGGTTGGGTGATGTGCCGGATCAAACTCCCACAAATTGAAAGCCCGCTGTTGGCACGGGAGGATCCGGCGGATGAGCATGACCTGGATTACATTGACAAGCTTGAGCTTCTTGTCCACCAGGGTTTGGACGCAGGATTGAAGTCCGGTCAGCTCCTCCGAATCACCCCATGTCAGGCCCTTCTCTTTCCAGGAGGTGAGCCGTGTGGGGATGCCAGATTTGAATTCGGGGGCCGCTGCCCATTCAGGGTCATGCGGCTCGGTGAGGTAGAACCACCCCGATTGCCACCCCTTGATGGTTTCCACGAAGGCACCCTCGAGCCATGTGATGTTGGGCATCTTGCCCACCATGGCGCCTCCGCACTCCGCTTGGCGCCCGCCCACTACCTTCGGCTTGACATTAAACGTCTTCAGCCATAAGCCGGGTTGGGCTGACGCAGAGGAAGGCCTCGCACACCACGATGAACACCGAGATGTTGAGGATGAAATTCGGGCCCAGATCATGGAAATCCAGCCGAGTAGAACATGAGCCCCTGACAAATGGATGGAGGGAAGCCCAATCAGCGGAGGAAATGGGGAAGGAACACCACCTCTCATGGGGGCGGGGGTGGGGACGAGCTGCCCTCGTCGAGAAGCCGTGCGCAATATCGTTGCAGTGTATCCGCTTTCTCAGCCTTTTGATGTGCCCCTCCGTGATGGAGGAGGCCATCCACTTGCCTCCCGCTCTGGACATGGCTGGAGAAGGTTGAGGCGAGATGTGCGGACTTGGGCGCTGGAGCTCGAGTGCACAAAGAAGGATAAGCAAAGGAGGAAGAAGGCGTAGGTAAAAAGGTGGATCCTTATCCCCTTATATATGGGCAGACGAAAACTATACATCCCCACCAGCCTGGTAAAACTCGCTTATCTCCCAAGCGCCTTAATCAATGACGCGGTTGGGTTACCCACGCCCGTATTGATGAGAATCCTGGAATAAGGGGACACGATCTCTGCTTTGACAAGACGTGCCAAGGAAACCGCCTTAAACGCTACCGAGGTGGAACAAGAAAACAATTCTAATAAAGGCTTGGCCGTGGTGTGACGTCACGCCACAAAATACGTCAGCAGATTGAACTTGTGTAAATATTATTCTCTCTACGGCGGTATGCGGAATTTATTTGGCAGACCGGACACTATCCTGGTGTTCGAAATCTTCTATGAATTATTCGGAGGAGGAACCCGCCTTGCAATGCCGAAGACAATATGCGCGCCGGACTCGTCGTCATTGAAGCCTGGTTCAGGGGCTACTGAGTCCTGGACTAGGGGGTGTCCGGATAGCCGAACTATCATCATTGGCCGGACTCCAAGACTATGAAGATACAAGATTAAAGACTCTGTCCCGTGTCCGGAAGGGACTTTCCTTGGCGTGGAAGGCAAGCTTGGCGATACGGATATGTAGATCTCCTACCATAGTAACCGACTCTGTGTAACCCTAGCCCTCTCCGGTGTCTATATAAACCGGAGGGTTTTAGTCCGTAGGATGAACAACAATCATACCATAGGCTAGCTTCTAGTGTTTAGCCTCCTTGATCTCGTGGTAGATCTACGCTTGTACTACCCATAACATCAATATTAATCAAGCAGGAGTAGGGTTTTACCTCCACCGAGAGGGCCCGAACCTGGGTAAAAACATCGTGTCCCTCATCTCCTATTACCATCCGCCTAGACGCACAGTTCGGGACCCCCTACCCAAGATCCGCCGGTTGTGACACCGACAGGAGGCATAGGATGAAGATGGTCTCTCTCAAACAACCCTACAACCAAATAACAAAGAGTCTCTTGTGTCCCCAACACACCCAATACAATGGCAAATTGTATAGGTGCACTAGTTCGGCGAAGAGATGGTGATACAAGTGCAATATGGATGGTAGATATAGGTTTTTGTAATCTGAAAATATAAAAACATCAAGGTAACTAATGATAAAAGTGAGCGTAAACGGTACTGCAATGCTAGGAAACAAGGCCTAGGGTTCATACTTTCACTAGTGCAAGTTCTCTCAACAATAATAACATAATTGGATCATATATCCCTCAACATGCAACAGAGAGTCACCCCAAAGTCACTAATAGCAGAGAACAAACGAAGAGATTATGGTAGGGTACGAAACCACCTCAAAGTTATCCTTTCTGATCGATCTATTCAAGAGTCCATAGTAAAATAACACGAAGCTATTCTTTCCGTTCAATCTATCATAGAGTTCGTACTAGAATAACACCTTAAGACACAAATCAACCAAAACTCTAATGTCACCTAGATACTCCAATGTCACCTCAAGTATCCATGGGTATGATTATACGATATGCATCACACAATCTCAGATTCATCTATTCAACCAACACAAAGTACTTCAAAGAGTGCCCCAAAGTTTCTACCGGAGAGTCAAGACGAAAACGTGTGCCAACCCCTATGCATAGATTCCCAAGGTCAAGGAACACGCAAGTTGATCACCAAAACATACATCAAGTAGATCACGTGAATATCCCATTGTCACCACAGATAAGCACATGCAAGACATACATCAAGTGTTCTCAAATCCTTAAAGACTCAATCCGATAAGATAACTTCAAAGGAAATACTCAATCCATTACAAGAGAATAGAGGGGGAGAAACATCGTAAGATCCAGCTATAATAGCAAAGCTCGTGATACATCAAGATCGTATCACCTCAAGAACACGAGAGAGAGAGAGATCAAACACATAGCTACTGGTACGTACCCTCAGCCCCGAGGGTGAAGTACTCCCTTCTCGTCATGGAGAGTGCCGGGATGATGAAGATGGCCACTGGTGATGGATCCCCCCTTCGGCAGGGTGCCGGAATAGGGTCATGCTACCTCTTGAGCACTGCGTTGGTTTTCCCTTGAAGAGGAAAGGGTGATGCAGCAAAGTAGCGTAAGTATTTCCCTCAGTTTTTGAGAACCAATGTATCAATCCAGTAGGAGGCTCCTCAAAAGTCCCACGCACATACACAAACAAACAAGAACCTCGCAACCAACGCGATAAAGGGGTTGTCAATCCCTTCACGGTAACTTGCAAAAGTAAGATCTGATAGAGATAATAAGATAAGATAAATATTTTTGGTATTTTTATGATATAGATTGGAAAGTAAAAGATGCAAATAAAAGTAGATGGGAAACTTATATGATAAAATATAGACCTGGGGGCCACAGGTTTCACTAGTGGCTTCTCTCAAGATAGCATAAGCATTACGGTGGGTGAACAAATTACTGTCGAGCAATTGATAGAAAAGTGCATAGTATTGAGATTATCTAGGCATGATCATGTGTATAGGCATCACGTCCATTACAAGTAGACCGACTCCTGCCTGCATCTACTACTATTACTCCACACATCGACCAACTCCTGCCTGCATCTAGAGTATTAAGTTCATGAAGAACAGAGTAATGCATTAAGAAAGATGACATGATGTAGAGGGATAAACTCATGCAATATGATATAAACCCCATCTTTATCCTCGATGGCAACAATACAATACGTGCCTTGTTGCCCCTGCTGTCACTGGGAAAGGACACCGCAAGGTTGAACCCAAAGCTAAGCACTTCTCCCATTGCAAGAAAGATCAACCTAGTAGGCCAAATCAAACTAATAATTCGAAGAGATTTGCAAAGATAACCAATCACACATAAAAGAATTCAAAGGAGATTCGAATATTTCCCAGAGATAAACTTGATCATAAACCCACAATTCATCGGATCTCGACAAACACACCGCAAAAAGAGTTACATCGAATAGATCTCCAAGAAGATCGAGGAGAACTTTGTATTGATATTCAAAAAGAGAGAAGAAGCCATCTAGCTAATAACTATCGACCCAAGGTCCATGGTAAACTACTCACAACTCATCGAGAGGCCTTGGAGATGATGTAGAGGCCCTCCATGGTCGATTCCCCCTCCAGCGGAGTGCCGATGAAGGCTCCAAGATGGGATCTCGCGGATACAGAAGGTTGCGGCCGTGAAATTAGGTTTTCGTGGTGCTCCTGGATGTTTTCAGGGTACGTGGATATATATAGGAGGAAGAAGTAGGTCGGTTGAGTCACGAGGGGCCCACGAGGGTGGAGGGCGTGCCCACCCCCTTAGGGCGCGCCGGGCACCCTCGTGGCCGCCTCATTCGCTTCTTGACGTCCACTCCAAGTCTCCTGGTTTGCATTTGTTCCGAAAAGATTGCTCCCGAAGGTTTCATCCCGTTTTGGACTCCGTTTGATATTCCTTTTCTTTGAAACACTAAAATAGGCAAAAAAACAGCAGGCTGGGCCTCCGGTTAGTAGGTTAGTCCCAAAAATGATATAAAAGTGTAAAGTAAAGCCCATAAACATCCAAAATGGGTAATATAATAGCATGGAACAATCAAAAATTATAGATACATTAGCGACATATCAAGCATCCCCAAGCTTAATTCCTGCTCGTCCTCGAGTAGGTAAATGATAGAAACAGAATTTTCTACCTAGCATATTTCTCAATGTAATTTTCTTTATTGTGGCATGAATGTTCAGATCCAAATGATTCAAAAATAAAAGTTCATATTGACATAAAAACAATAATACTTCAAGCATACTAACAAAGCAATCATGTCTTCTCAAAATAACATGGCTAAAGAAAGTTATCCCTACAAAATCATATGGTCTGGCTATGCTCTATCTTCATCACACAAAGTATTTAATCATGCACAACCCCGATGACAAGCCAAGCAATTGTTTCATACTTTAGTATTCTCAAACTTTTTCAAGTTTCACGCAATACATGAGCGTGAGCCATGGACATAGCACTATATGTGGAATATAATGGTGGTTGTGGAGAAGACAAAAAGGGAGAAGATAGTCTCACATCAACTAGGCATATCAACGGGCTATGGAGATGCCCATTAATAGATATCAATGTGAGTGAGTAGGGATTGCCATGCAACGGATGCACTAGAGCTATAAATGTATGAAAGCTCAACAAAATAAACTAAGTGGGTGTGCATCCAACTTGCTTGCTCACGAAGACCTAGGGCATTTTGAGGAAGCCCATCATTGGAATATACAAGCCAAGTTCTGTAATGAAAATTTCCCACTAGTATATGAAAGTGACAACATAGGAGACTCTCTATCATGAAGATCATGGTGCTACTTTGAAGCACAAGTGTGGTAAAAAGGATAGTAACATTGTCCCTTCTCTCTTTTTCTCTCATTTTTTCCTTTTTTATATTTTTATTTGGCCTTTTTTTATAAAGTCCAAAGTCTCATCCCGACTTGTGGGGGAATCATAGTCTCCATCATCATTTCCTCACTTGGGACAATGCTCTAATAATGAAGATCATCACATTTTTATTTACTTACAACTCAAGATTACAACTTGATACTTAGAACAAAATATGACTCTATATGAATGCCTCCGGCGGTATATACCGGGATATGCAATGAATCAAGAGTGACATGTATAGAGGAATTATGAAGATGGCTTTGCCACAAATACGATGCCAACTACATGATCATGCAAAAGCAATATGCCAATGATGATGCGTGTCATAATAAACGGAACGGTAGAAAGTTGCATGGCAATATATCTCGGAATGGCTATGGAAATGCCATAATAGGTAGATATGGTGGCTTTTTTTAGGAAGGTATATGGTGGGTGTATGGTACTGGCGAAAGTTGCGCGACACAAGAGAGTCTAGCAATGGTGGAAGGGTGAGAGTGTGTATAATCCATGACTCAACATTAGTCATGAAGAACTCACATACTTATTGCAAAAATCTACAAGTTATCAAAACAAAGTACTACGCGCATGCTCCTAGGGGGGTAGATTGGTAGGAAAAGACCATCGCTCATCCCCGACCGCCACTCATAAGGAAGACAATCAATAAATAAATTATGCTCCGACTTCATCACAAAGCGGTTCACCATACGTGCATGCTACAGGAATCACAAACTTCAACACAAGTATTCCTCAAATTCATAATTACTCCACTAGCATGACTCTAATATCACCATCCTCATATCTCAAAACAATTATCAAGCATCAAATTGATCATAGCATCCAATTCACTTTCTATGATAGTTTTTATTATACCCAACTTGGATGCCCATCATTCTAGGACCAAATTTATAACCATAGCAAATACCATGCTGTTCTATAAGACTCCCAAAATAATATAAGTGAAGCATGAGAAATCAACAATTTCTACAAAATAAAACCATCGCCGTGCTCTCAAAAGTATAAGTGAAGCACATAGAGCAAAACTATCTAACTCAAAAGATATAAGTGAAGCACATAGAGTATTATAATAAATTCTGATTCATGTGTGTCTCTCCCAAAAGGTGTGTACAGAAAGGATGATTGTGGTAAACTAGAAAGCAAAGACTGATATCATACAAGACGCTCCAAGCAAAACACATATCATGTGGTGGATAACAATATAGCTCCAAGTAAAGTTACCGATAAACGAAGACGAAAGAGGGGATGCCTTCCGGGGCATCCCCAAGCTTAGGATTTTGGCTGTACTTGAATTATCTTGGGGTGACATGGGCATCCCCAAGCTTAGGATCTTGCCACTCCTTATTTCATAGTCCATCAAATCTTTACCCAAAACTTGAAAACTTCACAACACAAAACTCAACAAGAAATCTCATGAGCTCCGTTAGTGCAAGAAAGAAAAACCACCACATAAGGTATTGTAATGAACTCATTCTTTATTTGTATTGGTGTTAAACATACTTTATTCCAACTTCTCTATGGTTCATACCCCCCTATACTAGCGATAGATTCATCAAAATAAGCAAACAACACACGAAAAACAGAATCTGTCAAAAACAGAACAATCTGTAGCAATATGTAACTTTCGAGTACTTCTGGAATCCAAATAATCTAAAATAAATTGGTGGACGTGAGGAATTAGTCTATTAATCATCTACAAAAAGAATCAACTAAATATCATTCTCCAGTAAAAAATGGCAGCTAATCTCGTGAGCACTAAAGTTTCTGTTTTTTACAGCAAGCTCAAAAAGACTTCACCCAAGTCTTCCCAAAGGTTCTACTTGGCACAAACACTAATTAAAACACAAAACCACATCTAAACAGAAGCTAGATGAAATATTTATTACTAAACAGAAGCAAAAAGCAAGAAACAAAAATAAAATTGGGTTGCCTCCCAACAAGCGCTATCGTTTAACGCCCCTAGCTAGGCATAAAAGCAAGGATAGATCTACTTATTGCCATCTTTAATTTTTAATTTCTTAGCGGAGTCGTGCTCGAATCCGAGAGGTTCTTTATGTTTCCCTTCATATTCGGAAATTTTTAGATCTAAAGAATCCAATCGCTTATTGCAAAGGGTAATCAACATATTCATGCGGTGAAGATGTCCGCTAATGCTCTTGAGGGGTTCAAGAGATTTTTGTAAATTTTTTGTTACTTCGCAAATCTTTCCGAAAACTTGTGTTTCTACCTGGGTAGGATGCGCCCCCCTTTTTGAGATAGTGTTCCCACTATTCCCTCTATGATTCCATGGGCAAAATTGGGATCAATTTCAATAAAATTACCCTTGGCGGCACAATCCAAGAGTTGTCTATGGGACATATCTAGTCCAACATAAAAATTGCAAAGTAAAATCCTGAAATTCACCTCTAAGGTGCAGTTACGATAAGATTCTATCATCCTATACCAAGCATCTTTTACGTTTTCTCCTTGTCTTTGCTGGAAATGAAGAACTTCAAACTCGGGAGACAAAGGAGCGGACAAAGGACTAGCCATAACAACGAAAATAAACTAACTAACACACGAGCACGCAAGAAGGCAAGCGAAAGAGAGAGGAGAACGGAAAAAAGAGAGGGCGAATAAAACAACAAGGGTGAAGTGAGGGAGAGGAAAATGAGAGGCAAATGGCAAATAATGTACTGCGAGGAAGATGAGTTTGTGATGGGTACTTGGTATGTCTTGACTTGAGCGAAGACCTCCCCGACAACGGCGCCAGAATCCTTTTTGCTACCTCTTGAGCGCTGCATTGGTTTTCCCTTGAAGAGGAAAGGGTGATGCAGCAAAGTAGCATAAGTATTTCCATCAGTTTTTGAGAACCAAGGTATCAATCCAGTAGGAGGCTCCTCAAAAGTCCCACGCACTTACGCAAAGAAATAAGAACCTCGCAACCAACGCGATAAAGGGGTTGTCACTCCCTTCACGGTAACTTGCGAAAGTAAGATCTGATAGAGATAATAAGATGAAATAAATATTTTTGGTATTTTATGATATAGATTGGAAAGTAAAAGATGCAAATAAAAGTAGATGGGAAACTTATATGATAAAAGATAGACCCGGGGGCCATAGGTTTCACTAGTGGCTTCTCTCAAGATAGCATAAGTATTACAGTAGATGAACAAATTACTGTCGAGCAATTGATAGAAAAGTGCATAGTTATGAGATTATCTAGGCATGATCATGTATATAGGCATCACGTCCGTGACAAGTAGACCGACTCCTGCCTGCATCTACTACTATTACTCCACACATCAACCGACTCCTGCCTGCATCTAGAGTATTAAGTTCATGAAGAACAGAGTAATGCATTAAGAAAGATGACATGATGTAGAGGGATAAACTTATGCAATATGATATAAACCCCATCTTTTTATCCTCGATGGCAACAATACATATGTGCCTTGCTGCCCCTGCTGTCACTGGGAAAGGACACCGCAAGATTGAACCCAAAGCTAAGCACTTCTCCCATTGCAAGAAAGATCAATCTAGTAGGCCAGGCCAAACTGATAATTCGAAGAGACTTGCAAAGATAACCAATCACACATAAAAGAATTCAGAGGAGATTCAAATATTTCTCATAGATAAACTTGATCATAAACCCACAATTCATTGAATCTCGACAAACACGCCGCAAAAAGAGTTACATCGAATAGATCTCCAAGAAGATTGAGGAGAACTTTGTATTGAGATTCAAAGAGAGAGAAGAAGCCATCTAGCTAATAACTATGGACCTGAAGGTCTGTGGTAAACTACTCACAACTCATCGGAGAGGCCTTGGAGATGATGTAGAGGCCCTCCATGGTCGATTCCCCCTCCGGTGGAGCGCCGGTGAAGTCTCCAAGATGGGATCTCGCGGATACAGAAGGTTGCGGCGGTGGAATTAGGTTTTCATGGTGCTCCTGGAGGTTTTCAGGGTACATGGATATACATAGGAAGAAGAAGCAGGTCGGTTGAGCCATGAGGGGCCCACGAGGGTGGCGGGTGCACCCACCCCCTTAGGGCGCGTCGAGCACCCTTGTGGCCGCTTCGTTCACTTCTTGACGTCCACTCCAAGTCTCCTGGTTTGCATTTGTTCCGAAAAGATCGCTCCCAAAGGTTTCATCCCGTTTGGACTCCGTTTGATATTCCTTTTCTTCGAAACACTAAAATTGGCAAATAAAACAACAATTTGGGCTGGGCCTCCGGTTAGTAGGTTAGTCCCAAATATGATAGAGAAGTGTAAATTAAAGCCCATAAACATCCAAAACGGGTAATATAATAGCATGGAACAATAAAAAATTATAGATACATTGGAGTGTACCAGGTCCCGATTGGTTTTTGGAGGCTACAGAGGCTTGCGGCGGCAGAACTCCCGATCTATGGTGCTCCCAGATGTTTTCGGGGTATATGGGTATATATAGGCGAAAGAAGTCGGTCAGGGGAGACACGAGGGGCCCACGAGGGTGGGGGCGTGCCAAGGAGGGTAGGGCACGCCCTGGACCCTCGTGGCCACCTCGTTGCTTCCCTGACGTCTACTCCAAGTCTCTTGGATTGTGTTTGTTCCAAAAATAACTCTCCCGAAGGTTTCATTCCATTTGGACTCCGTTTGATATTCCTTTTCTGCGAAACACTGAAATAGGCAAAAAACAACGATTTGGACTGGGCCTCCGGTTAATAGGTTAGTCTCAAAAATAATATAAAAGTGCATAGTAAAGCCCATTAAACATCCAAAACAGATAATATAATAGCATGAATACTTCATAAATTATAGATACGTTGGAGACGTATCACATAGTACTAGTACTACTGTACGTACTAAAGAGTTCAAATAACGAGAAAGAACATAAACGTAGTTCTGCTGGGGCCTCAGCACAACACACCCTTGAAAATAAACTAAGCAACTAGTCCGCTTGACACTGCAGTACAACCAGCATGAGCGACAGCACTGCCACCTACTCGGAGTCCGAGTCCACGTCCTCGACTTCGTCCTCGTCCCTCTTCCTCTTCGTCGACACTTCTTTGCTTGAACTGTACACTAGGATCTGCTTCTTCATCCAACCCTTGTAGATATTTAAACAAAGGTAGGCATCTATTGCTGCGTACAGGATGTGATCTTCATCTAATGTCTTCGACTCCCATGCATGATGAAACTCGTGGTGAGGTTTCTTCAGTTTAGCGTACGAAGGATCAATCATGGCTGCTGCCAGGGTCAGCATTAAAGGCTGAGAGGATGACACCAGGCTTGCCTTCTGGAGATCGAAGGGCTGGCCTACAACGAGGCCTATCCAACCCAGGACATCCCTGTCATTCCTAAAGTCTACAGTAACGAATTTCACTCTTTTGTCCTTGAGGAAGTTCTTAAAATCCTGGCACTCAATGTCGGCATGGCATATGTGGTAGACCAAGCACACATTATGTACGCAAACCTGGATCACATCGGGCTTCTTCTTCTCTGCCACCTTTAGAATCTTCTCTCTTTCCAGGACTGTGGTGTACTCAACATCTAGCCCAGCGACCCACTCATCCGTTGAACTGTTGAACATGCGTAGGAAGCGAGCAAGGCATGCTTTCACCATCGCGGATCCACGTGTGTAGGTGACGATGAACTCATCGCCGGTGATGGCTCTAACCTGGTACTCAGCAGCGACCATGGAGATTTGAGAGGCCATGGATTTTGGAGGAGGGTTAGGAGAAGTTGAACTGGTGTAATGTGAAAGGATGGGACGACTGGGAGCGAACTGTTGTAAGGTACTGTACTAGTAGAAGACGGGGATGAGTAGGGCGTGCGAACAGCGTGGGGTTGCTGGCTTGCCCGGTGGATAAACAGCTGCAAGCCCCCAAAGAGTTCTCGAGAACTATACAGGACCCACTAGATGTCATGTCTAGTAGACCCATATTGTAGGCCTGACGGTATAGCTTTTTCCTGTTCACACGCCATGCCGACGCGTGGATGTAACTTCACTTAATTCCGTCAATCGTCAGACCTCCCTCGCGTGGTCACGCCCTTTGAGACTTCGACCGGCTATAAATGAGCAATTTTTTTGCCTACTCTGCATGCATGATACTCCCTCTGGTCCTTTTTACTTCCGTCAACCGTTTGCAAAGTGTTTAACCAAATATATACTAAAAATATCAATATCTACAATGCTGATTATAATGAGTATAAGAACTATGTGTGTCCTTCGTTGCAACCTTAGGTCCCATGCAAGAAATGGGAATGAATGTCAAACACCTTTGCCACCGTCGCTCGGCCGCTAACATTGAGATATATGGTTTTAAAATTCTAGTAAATCGAAAACTCATTTGAAATTCATGAAACTTGACATGCTATCATGGAACGGCAGCAACATGCAGTGGTAAAAATATTGTCCCATTTGGGGCAGTTGGGGTATAAGTTTCTCACAAACCAGCGCTTCTCGCAACAAGCCTCATGGTTACGGTAGGGAACGTTTCACCTTTCTGGACGAAATGATATCCGTTGCCTCTTCTTGATTTAAATTTTTTCTCTAGTGTCAACATAGAACAACTGGAGTGTTGTGTTAAATTTTTGACATTTTTTGGGGTCCGTTTGGACATTTTTGTGCATTAATTGAGTTTTCAATGCATTTATGTGCATAATTCAAATTTGAACTACATGCACATGCTCTAATGCATATAAATTGGTTGAAAATTCAAATCTATCTCCTTGGTTGCATGCTTAGGTCCCATGCAAGAAATGGGAATGGATGTCAAACACCCTGCCACCATCACTCGGCCACAAACATTAAGATACCTGGTTTAAATTCTGGTGAATCCAAAACTCATCTGAAATTAATGAAACATGGCATGCTATCATGGAGCGGCATCAACATGCCGTCGTAAATTTTTTGTCCCATTTGGGGCAGGTTTGGGTGCAAGCTTCTCACAAACCAGAGCTTCTCACAACAAGCATGATGGTTTCGGTAGGGAACATTTCACCTTTCTGGACGAAATGATAGCCGTTGCCTCTTCTTGATTTCAATTTTTTTTCTCTAGTGTCAACATAGAACAACAGGAGTGTTGTGTTAAATTTTGGAATTTTTCGGGGTTCGTTAGGACATTCTTATGCATTAATTGAGTTTTCAATGCATTTATGTGCATAATTCAAATTTGAACTACATGCACATGCTCTAATGCATATACATTGGTTGAAAATTCAAATGTGTCTCCTTGGTTGCGTGCTTAGGTCCCATGCACGAAATGGGAATGAATGTCAAAACCCTACCACCGTCACTCGGCCGCAAACATTGAGATACCTGGTTTTTAAATTCTAGTAAATCCAAAACTCGTCTAAAATTCATGAAATCTGGCATGCTATCATGGAATGGCACCCGACATGCCGTGGTAATTTTTCTGTCCCATTTGGGGCAGGTTTGGGTATAAGCTTCTCACAACAAGCCTAATGGTTTTGGTAGGGAAAACGTGCCACCTTTATGGACGAAATGATACCTGTTGCCTGTTATTGCTTTCAAAAAATTTGTAGTGTTAAAATACAACAACAGGAGTGTTGTGTTAATTTTTGGAATTATTCTGTGTTCGTTTGGACATTTTTATATATTAACTGGGTTTTCTTGGCATTTTATGTGCATAATTCAAATTTGAACTACATGCACATGCTCCAGTGCATATAAATTGGTTGAAAAATCAAATATGTGTCCTTGGGTGCATGCTTAGGTCCCATGCAAGAAATGGGAATGAATTTCAAACACCGGGGCACTATTGATTGACGGCAAAATATTGAGATACTTTGTTTTTAAATTCTAGTAAATCCAAAACTCGTTTGAAATTCATGAAACTTGGCATGCTATCATGGAATGGCACCCAACATGCTGTGGTAATTCCATGTCCATTTTGAGAGAAGGCGAACTCGAATAATAGTCAACAAAGGCAATTTGAAACAACTAGCTGCCACACTAACATCGCAAATGTTTTAGACAGAACACTCGTATGTACACTGACAGCTTCCCCAGTAAGCCAAGGGAAAATGTGTCGAGCGGGATTTGTGCAGCTCTTCATCGCAAATGTTTTAGATAGAACACATGTATGCAAAGTGAGAGCTATGATCTTTCGCAGTAAGTCAAGGAAAAATTCACTGCACAGGATTTGTGCATCTCTTCAACACAAACGGTTCAGATTGAATAAAGCGAGACTTCGGTGCTAAGCCAAGAGAAAATTTGGCAAGCAGGATTTCTACCTCTCTTCAACGCAAACAGTTTTTTCGGATGACTCGTGTACAACCACGTATAGACAATTTGGTAAGATTTGCATCTCTCATATTGGGTATATTGCCATTTTTCAAACTAGAAAGATTGACATTTGTTGATCTAGTAACATTGCCATTTGTCAATCCTTGTAACACTACGATTTGTCATGTAGCAATAAATCACTAGCATTATCTAAGTTTTGCAACTAAAATTCAGTAATTAAGCATAGATTTCATTCATAGATTAAGCAGTCGTGCTTAATTTATACAAACAGTTCAACTCGACAGCTGAACCGACCAAATTTTCCCCAATTGTTGCCAACCACGTATTGAAATAGCTAGTTCAACTATATATACTAGCTAATTTTAAGTACATTGTATAGTCCCACCACATCTATAGTTAGTTGAACTGAACAAAATAGCCCCTAAATACTACTACTATGGATGGGCTTTGTACTACTTCTGGCAACCTCTCCTCTGCCGAGCGCGCTCAGTAAGAGGAAGAGGAGGAGGAGCCTACCGACGAGCTGGACAACTGCAATACGGTGCCTGCTGCTGCTGCACCTTCAGCGACGCTCACCTCGAACGCCCTCTGTCGCTCTAGATGACCCCTCTCGAAGTAGCCGGACTGCTCGTAGATCTCCTGATTCCTCGCCTCTGCGCTGGCGTGTGCCACGGCCATAGTGGTGGTAAGACTCTTTGCATGCTCGACGAGGTGCTCCTCCTCTTCCCGCAGGAACTCAATGTAGCACGCAAGGTCGCTGCCGCACGTGCAGGCCTCCACCTCCGCCTCCCTCCTTTGGACGGTGGTGGCGGAGCGGGTGATGATCCCGGCGGTCGATGGTGGGCTGGCGGCTGACCATGGTGTGGTGGCCACGACCACCACCTCCCGCCTTTGGGTCATAGTGGCGGAGCGGGTGGTGGATAAGGGAGTCCTGGACTAGGGGGTGTCCGGATAGCCGGACTATCATCATCGGCCGGACTCCAAGACTATGAAGATACAAGATTGAAGACTTTGTCCCGTGTCCGGATGGGACTTTTCTTGGCGTGGAAGGCAAGATTGGCGATACGGATATGTAGATCTCCTACCATTGTAACCGACTCTGTGTAACCCTAGCCCTCTCCGGTGTCTATATAAACCGGAGGGTTTAGGTCCGTAGGACACACAACCATTACAACAATCATACCATAGGCTAGCTTCTAGGGTTTAGCCTCCTTGATCTCGTGGTAGATCCACTCTTGTACTACCCATATCATCAATATAAATCAAGCAGGAGTAGGGTTTTACCTCCATCGAGAGGGCCCAACTCGGTAAAACATCGTGTCCCTTGTCTCCTGTTACCATCCGCCTAGACGCACAGTTCGGGACCCCCTACCCGAGATCCGCCGGTTTTGACACCGACATTGGTGCTTTCATTGAGAGTTCCTCTGTGTCGTCACCGATGGGCTTAATGGATTCTTCAAACAACAACGTAGTCCAGGGTGAGACCTTTCTCCCAGGACAGATCTTCGTATTCGGCGGCTTCGCACTGCGGGCCAATTCACTTGGCCATCTGGAGCAGATCGAAAGCTACGCCCCTGGCCGTCAGGTCAGATTTGGAAGCCTAAACTTCACGGCTGACATCCACAGAGACTTGATCTTCGATGGACTCGAGCCACAGCCGAGCGTGCCGCACTGTCACGATGGGCATGATCTAACTCTGCCACCGGACAGTGCCTTGGAGGCCGCACATGAATCCGCTCCGATCCCTAGTTCGGAACCGATCATGGAGATCGAGGACAGGTGGCTGGACACCGCCTCGGGAGCTGCAACTGCTACGGTGATGGAGCCGAATACCGACCTTGTCCCTTATAAAGCTCGTGACTCCGAGGTGCCGGACTCCTTGCCGGACTCCGAGCCTCCTGTGCCCCTGCCAATCGAATCCGATTGGGCGCCGATCATGGAGTTCACCGCCGCGGACATCTTTCAGCACTCACCCTTTGGCGACATCCTAAATTCGCTAAAACATCTCTCGCTATCAAGAGAACCCTGGCCGAATTGCGGCCAGGACAGTTGGGATGCGGGCGACGAAGAAATTCAAAGCCCACCCACCACCCACTTTGTAGCCACTGTCGACGACCTAACCGACATGCTAGACTACGACTCCGAAGACATCGACGGTATGGACGACGATGCCGGAGACGACCAAGAACCAGCGCTCACGAGGCACCGGAAGGAAACTTCAACTCATGATGTATATATGGTGGACACCCCAAAAGAAAGCGATAACAAGGAACAACGGGAAGCGGCAAAGGATAATTCCGCCTAAAAACAACCAAAACGGCGACGTAGGCGCCGCCCTAAGTCCCGCCTCGACAACAACAGCACTCCTAAGGACCCAGCAATAGAGCAGGGCAAACCAGTGGGCGACGAGCATGAAACCAAGCAACCATCCGAACAGGATGAATCAGATAATCAATCTATGCCCGGCGAAAACAACAGTCCAGACGATCTCACGCCGGACACACCACCGGAGCATAAGAACCTTCACAAAAGACTTCTCGCCACTTCAAGAAGTCTGAAGAAGGAAAAACGGAAGCTCAAAACAGCGGAAGATACACTCAGAATGAGGTGGAGCAAAGTACTCAAGACCGTGGACAAATATGGCAATGGCCACCAAACAAAGAGCTACCCGAAGCGCAAGCTGCTGCCAGAATTCGACGAGGAGGCCATAGAGCCCCCACTTTCAAAAAGCAAAGAGGCCGCCTGGCCGGATAGACGACCAGATGACAGGCCAAAAGCGACAAGCGGCACCGCACACAAGCCGACTCATGATCCTCGGAAAACAGATGGCCCGGACAAGTCCATTTATGGGCCAAAAAAGAGGGCCCCAGGAAGCAACACAACACGTCAAGTGTTCGAAGACAGCGGCACACCCAAATACAGGGGCGCCGCACACCCATTATGTTTCACCGATGAGGTGCTGGATCATGAATTTCCAGCGGGGTTCAAACCCGTAAACATAGAGGCATACGATGGAACAACAGACCCTGGAGTCTGGATTGAGGATTACATCCTCCACATACACATGGCTAGAGGAGATGATCTCCACGCCATAAAATATCTACCCCTCAAGCTCAAAGGGCCAGCTCGGCATTGGCTCCCAGAAAATACTATTGGAAGTTGGGACGAGCTCGAGGATGCGTTTAGAGCAAATTTTCAAGGGACTTATGTCCGCCCTCCGGATGCAGACGATTTAAGTCACATAACTCAACAGCCCGAGAGTCGCCACAAGAATTCGGAACAGGTTCCTTACCAAAAAGAACCAAATAGTCGATCGCCTTGGACGCCAAGCCTTAGCAGCTTTTAAACATAATGTCCAAGATGAATGGCTCGCTTGACACCTCGCCAAGAGAAGCCGAGAATAATGGCCGCGCTAACAAGCCTCATGACCCGCTTATGCGGGGAAGACAACTGGCTAGCAAGATGCAGCACCAAAGAACCCGAGTACATCCGAGATCGAGATGGAACGGAAAATTACGCGCAGAAAGGATCAGCGCCAAATAAAGAAAAAGCCCAAAGAACACGGCGGTCAACGCCGGATTCAAAAGCTCGCAGCCAAACAACAAAACACCGCCTCTTAAGGACAACAAAGGACGAGCTATCCAACTTAAACAAAATTTTGGATCGGATATGTCAAATCCACAAGATTCCTAAGGCTCGCAAACCACACCCACCGAGATTGTTGGGTTTTCAAACAGTCCGCCGACTCAACGCCGAACACAAGGGGCTCGCACGAAAGCGAGGATGATGATTTGAGCCCCACCAGCAGAGCGCCGGAAAACGAAAGACTTTCCCACAAGAAGTCAAAATAGTAAACTCACTTCATGTGATAGTACGGAAAAACAATGCGGCACCCGCTAAAGCAGGTGTCGCACGGTCCACCCCAACGGAACCTAGAGATTGGATGTCAAAACCAATCACTTTCGACCACCTGGATTATGCCAGAAGTATTCGAAACGTAGGCTGGACTGCTCTAATATTGGATCCTATAATCGACGGACTACAATTTACACAAGTCCTGATGGACGGCGGCAGCGATTTAAATCTGCTATATCTGGACACAATCCGCAAGTTGGGGATAGACCTTACTAAAATTCGATATAGCCGCACTTCCTTCAAAGGAGTGACGCCAGGCCCTTACGCCAAGTGCACGGGCTCCTTACTGCTAGAAGTTGTGTTCGGGTCACCCGACAACTTTCGACGCGAAAAGCTAATCTTTCATGTCGCCCCATTCAAAAGTAGCTATCAAGCACTATTGGGACGTGAAGCTTTTGTCCGCTTTAACGCAATACCACATTACGCGTCTCTTACACTTAAAATGCCCGGTCCACGCGGCATCATTTCATTAAAAGGTCGTTCAAGACCCCGGACACGGCTAGACGAGTCCGCATAAATAAGCTAGGGGTTTCTAGCCGCACACCCCTTCACAAGGGGATGTGCGATAAGCAATAATGAGCTAATATATGCTCAGCTTTATTCATTCATTAATATTTCAATTTTAATGCACTTTTCGCACGATTTCCTTTCAAACTAAGTTCCTCTCTTTTTACAGATGAACAACGCACACCCGCTCAGGATACGGCACAACGGAGACATAGGCGCAGACGCGAGAGGGACCCGTTGCAAGGATTCTTTTCAGATTAAGACCTGCGTAAACCTTTTTATCGTCTCTTGTTGCTATAATCCCTGGTTTCTCATTATAACCAGAGAGGAGATCGACGTTTTGGCATCGGGCGCGTCAGAGGACCTTGCGGTACCGACACTAGGGGCTTAGGGCATTGTTCGCCGCTATCATAAAGACCGAATACCTTAGGGAGTGTTCGGCGCCTCGAGTTAGGCCTTATATGCATCAGCTCCGAATCATGTATTTGGTCAAATGTTGGGTTTGCCTGCCCTATGTTTTGCTGCCTTACGCTCCGATCATCGGCTAACGCGCACCAGGAGAACTGCTGCGATTGTACCCGGTTCGGCCGGGCGAGCACCTCAATAGAGAAAGCCAAAACCGATCATCATGATACAAATGAGAGATCGGTCAACCACTCGATCGACTACCGGAATGTTTAGAATTCCTCCGCTTTGACGAAGGGCCGTTTCCCGGTCAGGCACATACGCGCCCCAAATTCGGAAAGCGTGGTGCCACTAGGGGCTATATCGTAGCCCCACCCTCGAACTCCTACGGCTAAGTGAAAGTGATAAAGCATTATAGTCCGGTTGCCTCGTTTGCTACGCTACCACCTCCTTCATAGGACCGAGACGTCGGATTAAGTGTGAAAATGCGCTATTTTTGCGAACACCCCCGCACCTTGTGCGTAATGAAGCCGACGACTGCCATCTTTCAGGTTATACACACGTATACATAAACGGCCGCACAGGAGATATTTCAATACTTGAACGCACAAGTACAAAAAGCGCTTACATTATAGACATCGTTTTACAAACCAAAACGTTCATTTGAACGTAACATTTTTTGAGCACTGCGACTCTATTGCACAAGCACCACGCAGAACCTCCCCAAAATAGTGCTCGGCGGGTAACCGGCTCTCGTCCGAACCCTGGGTCGCAACAGCAGTGGCATCCATCTCTGTCCAATGTGTCTTCACACGGGCGAAGGCCATCCATGCACCCTCTATGCAGGCCGATCACTTCATCGCCTTGATATGCAGCACCGCTCCAAGAAATTGCTGCAATAAGCCAAAATAACTCTTGGCTTTAGCCTATCCGCCGCATATGAGTCACGATATCCGTCATGGCAAGTCCGGACAACCTATTCAGCTCAGCCCACTCGCCAACCGATCGGTCACGGAAGTGAACGCCCGGACTATGGAATTGAGACCAAAACAGCTCTTACGTCTTGTGATCCTTCCGACTTGAATCGAACAACGGCATCCGCCGCGACTCGCCGCTAAATCCATATAAGGATCCTACGGACCCCACACGGTGGCCAAGCTGAGCATACTTTGATCCATAAACCTTGGTAGCAGCGAAAGGGCTTGCCACCACAATGTCTCCGCCCTGGCGCAGCTCCTCCTTTATAGCCCGCATTGCGAACGGGCATCCTTGGCTTCGCGTGGCCTTCCCTGTGTCTCTCGCTCGCTAGGCGCCTTTTCAAGAACCTCATTACGGTCGGTAGCATCTTTTAACTTCACGGCCATTTCGCCATCTCCTCCCCGCTTCGGCAAGTGTGCAGCCCTTTCGCCTCTAACTCCTCGGCCGCCCGAGGCAGCCAGATCACTCCTTCCGCTTGCTCCTTGGCTTGAGCAAGTTCTGCCTGAAGGATCTCCACAGCAACGGCACCATCTGCATTTCGCACACATGTTGTAAGGAGTGGGCTTCGGCTCCCTTACTAGATGACCACAAATAAAAACTTACCTTGCGACTCGTCAAGTCGCCTATTGACTAGCGCGATGTCCGCATCCGCAACGTCGAGTTGCCACTTTAGTTCAGCAACTCCATCAGTCCGGCTGGCCCCTGGACTATCCACCACCTGCATAGGAAAGGCGCAAATTAAAACCTGTGATTTTGATCCTCGGCACGCTGTCGCTTTCGACAACCTACCGAGTCTCAGGGGCTACTATCTATACAGGGCGCACTTTATGTGTAAAACTGTCAAAAGGAATGTCATTTTTACGTACCTCAAACCCCGCCAAACAAACTCGACGGCATTACGAACCCGCCGGAGGATCTAAATCCTTCCAATCACCATACTCATCAATGCATGGTGATCTTCGAGATAGACGCCTCTCAAGCAGATCCTTCAGCCCCCGGCGAACACCGCTTGGTGCCGAACTATTCGGCCCCGCCAGACTCAGGGATACCCTCCATGATGACACTTCAGGCTCGTCCGCCCTATCCGACGGCGCAGCGGACGGAGGCGTCTCGCTCTCCACCATCTCCGGACGAAGGTCCCCCGAAGACGAGCTCATCTGAGAAGGACGGAGATCCGAACTACAAGGTAAAAACTTAAGTTATCCTCAGAAGCACAAATAGGGATGTTTCTTATTATAAAACTCCCTTTTTTCCACTTATGGCTCGCTGGAGGGCTGATTCTTTAGGGGAGACTGTGCGGCCGGGTCCTCCCCGGATGCGGGACCCTCTGGTGAAGACCTCTTCCCCCGCTTTGGGGCTTTGGCCTCTGGGTTTTCGGAAGCGGTCCTCTTCTCCCCTTTAAGGGAGGGATTCTCGATCCCCCCCTTTCTCAAAAGCCTCCTTGGTCGAGGCGGTAGCTCCTCTATTTTCCCCTTCGCCTTCTTCTGAAGGCGCAACCTCCAAAGATCCTCGACCAAAGACGGATCCGCGCGGTCTCGAGGGGGCGGACATCAGATCAGCTTTGCTTGCGCTATCCACTCCTGTTAAAGGACAACTAGTTAAAAGGCGAATTGTGAAAGGCAAACAAACGGTATGTCCGAACACAGGGCTACTTACTTGTGTATCCGGGCGATTGCAGCTTAGGCCGGCGTCCTCGGTCAATTCCGGACACGCCTCTCGTGATCCGAAGAACAATTTGTACATCTCCACGGGTGTCGTACCCATGAAGTGTTGGAGAATCCGTGGTCCCTTCGGATTAAATTCCCATAGCCGGAGAGGACGGCGTTTGCAGGGCAGGAGACGCCTAATCAGCATAACCTGCATCACCACGACCAGATCGATCTCCCTCGCTTGGAGGTCTCGAATCCGCCCCGCAATAGGGGCACGCCTTTGACGGCCCCCAGCTTGAGCCCTTGGTTGACCCATGACATCAATCGTCGTGGAGGTCCCGAGCGGAATACGGCGGCGGCTTCGCTGCTGCCCCAGGAGCGGTAATATAAAACCACTCCTGTTGCACAAGCCGAGCTCCTCTTGGAAGGAGCCCTCGGGCCACGGGGCATCGGCCCTCCTGCTTACGGCCGCCCCGCCACACTCTGCTTGACACCCCTCGATCATCTTCGGCTCCATATCGAAGGTCTTCAGCCACAGGCCGAAGTGAGGGGTAATGCGGAGGAAGGCTTCACAGACGACGATGAATGAAGAAATATGGAGGATGGACTCCGGAGCCAAGTCGCGGAATTCCAACCCATAGTAAAACATGAGCCCTCTCACAAAAGGATCCATCCGGAAGCCTAAGCCCCGACGGAGGTGGGACACAAACACGACGTACTCGCCGGGCTCGGGGGTGGGGATGACTTGCCCTTTGGCGGGCAACCTGTGCGAAATCTCGTAAGTCAGGTACTTGGCCTCTCGCAGCTTTAGCACGTCCTCTTCCGTGATGGAGGAGGGCATCCACCGGCCCTGTAGGTCGGAGCCGGACATTGTCGGAGGTCCGAAGCGCTCGAATCTGGGGCTCTGGGTGTTAGAACTCGGGGCGAGGAGTAGATTCGATTGAAGGTTGAAGAAAAGAAACGAAGCCTTGGTCCCATTATAAAGAGGGAGAATACCAAGAGCCGTCCCCGTGACTGTTCGGGACTCGCCTCCGATAGAGGAGGCGTGGCAACGGGCACGGTTGGGTTACCCACGTCCGTATTGATGGGAATCCCGGAATAAGGGGAACACGATCTCTCCTTCGACAAGACGTGCCAAGGAAACCGCTTCGCTAAACGCGCTGAGGTGGTATAATAAAAAACGATTCAAGTAAAGGCTTGGTGGTGGTGTGATGTCATGCCACAAAATACGTCAATAGATTGAGCTTGTGTACATATTATTCTCTCTACGGTGGAATGTGGAATTTATTTTGCAGAGCCGGACACTATCCTGGTGTTCACAATCTTCTATGAATTATTCGGAGGAGGAACCCGCCTTGCAATGCCGAACAATATGCACGCCGGACTCATCGTCATTGAAGCCTGGTTCAGGGGCTACTGAGGGAGTCCTGGACTAGGGGGTGTCCGGATAGCCGGACTATCATCATCGGCCGGACTCCAAGACTATGAAGATACAAGATTGAAGACTTCGTCCCGTGTCCGGATGGGACTTTCCTTGGCGTGGAAGGCAAGCTTGGCGATACGGATATGTAGATCTCCTACCATTGTAACCGACTCTGTGTAACCCTAGCCCTCTCCGGTGTCTATATAAACCGGAGGGTTTAGGTCCGTAGGACACACAACCATTACAACAATCATACCATAGGCTAGCTTCTAGGGTTTAGCCTCCTTGATCTCGTGGTAGATCCACTCTTGTACTACCCATATCATAAATATCAATCAAGCAGGAGTAGGGTTTTACCTCCATCGAGAGGGCCCGAACCTGGGTAAAAACATCGTGTCCCTTGTCTCCTGTTGCCATCCGCCTAGACGCACAGTTCGGGACCCCCTACCCGAGATCCGCCGGTTTTGACACCGACAGTGGCCATGGTGGCCGACAGTGGGGTGGCGGCCATGATGGCCACCTCCCACCTTTGGGCCATGGCGGCGGAGCGGGTGATGGCCCTGGCTTTCGATGGAGCTGTGGCGGCAACGGCGTCCGAGCGTGTGGTGGGTGTTCCGCGCACACCCAACAGGGACGCCACGTGCACTACACTACATCGGGGACCTCGCCGCCGCCGCGGTGTAACCTCCCAGCTAGATCTATGCTTTGATGACGGTGGAGTGGCTGAGCGACAATGATGGTCCAGTGCCATTACCGATTGTGGGAGAAGCAGACGAGATAAGCTACAAGGAGGGAGGGGAAAATGTGATGCAGGACTCGACAGCCATGGGGGTTTATATAGTAGGCTGGTAAGCATTGGGATTTTGGGGGATTTCATTGATTCGGGCGGGAAGCTTGCGCGGGAACGGTCTCACCACCGTTTGGCCAAAAGAACGTCCCCGCGTGCTGCTCGAGCTTGTGCTCGAACCGTCTGTGGCAGCAGGGTGACAAGATGTGTAAGAGGAGGACGAAAGGACACGTACACATACGTTTAATAAAAACATTTGCGATTTAGTTACCTACTATACCCCGTCGTGGTTTATAAGTAGGATTTAATTAATAAAATACGAATGCATGTCGCCAAAGATTATATCGTTGGATTCGTATTTGAACATAGTTTCCAGTTATATAATTTTTGTAACATGCATTAACATTTTGTTGGTTAAATTTGAGGTTATATACCAGCAAGCGTTTTCCCACAACACACGCGGCTTATTCCATCACAAACAGCTAGGATGGATCAACTGTATGCCACGTATCACACATGCAACTCTAATCTGATTCGTGCTTGATGTCTCCAACATCGCTCACACAGTTCATCTTATTGGCCACGTATCACTGTGCCGGCCTCTGCTCGTGTCCCTCGGCAAGCTCTGCTCTCCGTTAGGCGCCGTGCTCTCTGCTCGTGGTTAGGTGCCGCGGCGCGCGCTGCTCGCGTTCGTCGGTGTGCTCGGGTTGTGGACAAGTTTTTCTTGCGTGTTCAACTGCTCGGTTGAGGCGACCGCGGAGCACTCTACTCGCGTCCCTCAGCGCGCGCTCTGCCAGCGGTTGGGCCTACCCACGATCACGTCGGGGCCCCATATGCATGCGGTTGCGCCGCGCGCTTTGCCACGCGATGCAGTTACGTGCGACATCATGGAGTTACTCGCTGCGAATTAGAACTGCCATCAGGGTGTGCCGATCGATATTCCAGGCCGTCCGACTTCTCCTTTAATTCCCGCAGCCATTATAAGTCTAGTGGCGCTCCAATGGAGTTTGGCGAGCATAAAGTGGAGACCCATACGAGGGTGACGGATCTCTCAGTAGTGTACACCATCGACCCGGCCGTGGTGGATGACTACATCAACACAGTTGAGTAGTTGTTTGCTGGAGACAATTACAAGGTGGTCTGCATCGACCTCCAGTACACCGTCGGTCTTCCCGGCAAAGATCAGAAGGTTGTCGTCGCCTAGTTGTGCATGCACCATCATGTCCTCATCTACCACTACTGCATGGCCACATAGCCTTGCGTCCGTTTTGCCAGGTTTGTCAATAGCAGCGACTACAAGTTCGCTACAGTGGAAGCCACCGACGACGTAAAAGCGCTCAGGGTTACGGGCTTGGCGTGCAAAGAACCTTGTCGAAATCCATGAACACTACAGGGTCTGGGGCAACACGACGAAGGACTCCCTGGTTGAACTCGCTTCAACCATCATCGACCCCTACTATGAAAAGATGAAGCAGGATGCCGAGAGAACATGTCTCGTATCCTGGCACAGGGCCTAGATGCGGCAACTGGATGAACCTCACCTCAGGTTCACGGCTGCTACCTCTTGAGCACTGCGTTAGATTTCCCCGAAGAGGAGAGGATGATGCAGCAAAGTAGCATATGTATTTCCCTGAGTTTTTGAGAACCAAGGTATCAATCCAGTAGGAGACCACGCACAAGTCCCTCATACCTACACAAAACGATAGCTACTCGCAACCAACGTGATTAGGGGTTGTCAATCCCTTCACGATCACTTACGAGAGTGAGATCTGATAGAGATGATAAATAATATTTTTGGTATTTTTGATATAAAGATGCAAAGTGAAAAGTAAAAGGCAAAGTAAAAACAAAGCAAGTAATAAAGAGATAGAGGTTTTTATGATGAGAATAGACCCGGGGGCCATAGGTTTCACTAGTGGCTTCTCTCAAGAGCATAGATATTCTACGGTGGGTGAACAAATTACTGTTGAGCAATTGAGAGAATTGAGCATAGTTATGAGCATATCTAGGCAATGATCATGTATATAGGCATCACGTCCGAGACAAGTAGATCGAAACGATTCTGCATCTACTACTATTACTCCACTCATCGACCGCTATCCAGCATGCATCTAGAGTATTAAGTTAAAAACAGAGTAACGCCTTAAGCAAGATGACATGATGTAGAGAGATAAATTCATGTAATATGATAAAAAAACCATCTTGTTATCCTCGATGGCAACAATACAATACGTGCCTTGCAACCCTTTCTGTCACTAGGTAAGGACACCGCAAGATTGAACCCAAAGCTAAGCACTTCTCCCATTGCAAGAACTACCAATCTAGTTGGCCAAACCAAAAAGTATAATTCAAAGAGACTTGCAAAGATAACTCAATCATACATAAAAGAATTCAGAGAAGATTCAAATATTTTCCATAGATAAGTTGGATCATAAACCCACAATTCATCGGTCTCAACAAACACACCGCAAAAAGAAGATTACATCGAATAGATCTCCACAAGAGAGGGGGAGAATATTGTATTGAGATCCAAAAAGAGAGAAGAAGCCATCTAGCAACTAGCTATGGACCCGAAGGTCTGAAGTAAACTACTCACACTTCATCGAAGGGGCTATGCTGTTGATGTAGAAGCCCTCCATGGTGGATGCCTTCCCGTGAGCTCCTAACAGGCCCCAAGATGGGATCTCGTGGATACAGAAGGTTGCGGCGGTGGAATTAGGTTTTTTGGCTCCTCGTCTGTTTGTTTGGGGATACTTAGGTATATATAGGAGGAAGGAGTACGTCGGTGGAGCAACAGGGGGCCCACGAGGTAGGGGGCGCGCCCTCCACCCTCGTGACCGCCTCTGGCACTTCTTGGAGTAGGGTCCAAGTCTCTTGGATCACGTTCGGTGAGAAAATCTTGTTCCCGAAGGTTTCATTCCGTTTGGACTCCGTTTCATATTCTGTTTCTTGGAAACACTGAAATAGGCAAAAAAGAGCAATTCTAGGCTGGGCCTCCGGTTAATAGGTTAGTCCCAAAAAAATATAAAAGTGGAAAATAAAGCCCAATATAGTCCAAAACTGTAGATAAAGTAGCATGGAGCAATAAAAAATTATAGATACGTTGGAGACGTATCAGGCATCCCCAAGCTTAATTCCTGCTCCTCCTCGAGTAGGTAAATGATAAAAAAGAATTTTTGATGCGGAGTGATACTTTGGCATAGTTTCAATGTAAATCTTCTTAATTGTGATATGAATATTCAGATCCGAAAGATTCAAGATAAAAGTTCATATTGACACAAAAATAATAATACTTCAAGCATACTTAATCAAAGCAATCATGTCTTCTCAAAACAACATGGCAAAAGAAAGTTATCCCTACAAAATCATATAGTCTGGCTATGCTCCATCTTCCCCACATAAAATATTTAAATCATGCACAACCCCGATGACAAGCCAACCAATTGTTTCATACTTATGACATTCTCAAAACTTTTTCAATCTTCACGCAATACATGAGCGTGAGCCATGGATATAGCACTATGTGGAATAGAATGGTGGTTGTGGAGAAGACAAAAATAGGGAAGATAGTCTCACATCAACTAGGCATATCAACGGGCTATGGAGATGCCCATCAATAGATATCAATGTGAGTGAGTAGGGATTGCCATGCAATGGATGCACTAGAGCTATAAGTATATGAAAGCTCTACAAAAGAAACTAAGTGGGTGTGCATCCAACTCGCTTGCTCACGAAGACCTAGGGCATTTTGAGGAAGCCCATCATTGGAATATACAAGCCAAGTTCTATAATGAAAAATTCCCACTAGTATACGAAAGTGACAAAACGAGAGACTCTCTATCATGAAGATCTTGGTGCTACTTTGAAGCACAAGTGTGGTAAAAGGATAGTAGCATTGTCCCTTCTCTCTTTTTCTCTCATTTTTTTATTTGGGCCTTTCTCCTTTTTTGGCCTCTTTTTTTATTTTTCGTCCGGAGTCTCATCCCGACTTATGGGGGATTCATAGTCTCCATCATCCTTTCCTCACTTGGGACAATGCTTTAATAATGATGATCATCACACTTTTATTTTTCTTACAACTCAACAATTACAACTCGATACTTAGAACAAAGTATGACTCTATATGAATGCCTCCAGCGGTGTATCGGGATATACAATGAATCATGCGTGACATGTATGAAAGAATTATGAACGGTGGCCTTGCCACAAATACGATGTCAACTACATGATCATGCTAGCAATATGACAATGATGGAGCGTGTCATAATAGACGGAACGGTGGAAAGTTGCATGGCAATATATCTTGGAATGGCTATGGAAATGCCATGATAGGTAGGTATGGTGGCTGTTTTGAGGAAGGTATATGGTGGGTGTATGATACCGGTGAAAAGTGCGTGGTATTAGAGAGGCTAGCAAAGGTGGAAGGATGGGAAAAAAGTGCGTATAATCCATGGACTCAACATTAGTCATAAAGAACTCATATACTTGTTGCAAAAATCTAGAAGTTATCAAAGCAAAGTATTACGTGCATGCTCCTAGGGGGATAGATTGGTAGGAAAAGACCATCGCTCGTCCCCGACCGCCACTCATAAGGAAGACAATCAATAAATAAATCATGCTCCGAGTTCATCACATAACGGTTCACCATATGTGCATGCTACGGGAATCACAAACTTCAACACAAGTATTCTTTGAATTCACAACTACTTAACTAGCATGAGTCTAATATCACCATCTTCATATCTCAAAACAATTATCAAGCATCAAACTTATCTTAGTACTCAACGCACTCAAAAGAAAGTTTCACATATCTTGAATACCAAGTATATGAACATTAAGCGAATTACCATGCTATTAACGACTCTCAAAATAATCTAAGTGAAGCATGAGAGATCAATAGTTTCTTTAAAACAATCCACCGCCATGCTCTAAAAGGTATAAGTGAAGCACTAGAGCAAAAATTATCATGCTCAAAAGATATAAGTGAAGCACTATGAGCAAAACTATCAAGCTCAAAAGATAAAAGTGAAGCACATAGAGTATTCTAACAAATTCCAATTCATGTATGGCTCTCTCAAAGGTGTGTACAGCAAGGATGATTGTGGTAAACTAACAAGCAAAGACACAAATAATACAAGACGCTCCAAGCAAAACACATATCATGTGGTGAATAAAAATATAGCTCCAAGTAAATTACCGATGGAAGTGGACGAAAGAGGGGATGCCTTCTGGGGCATCCCCAAGCTTTGACTTTTCGGTGTACTTGGATTATCTTCGAGGTGCCATGGGCATCCCCAAGCTTAGGCTCTTGCCACTCCTTGTTCCATAATCCATCAAAAGAATTCACCCAAAACTTGAAAACTTCACAACACAAAACTCAACAGAAATCTTGTGAGCTCCGTTAGAGAAAGAAAACAAAGAACTACTTAAGGTACTGTAATGAACTCATTCTTTATTTATATTGGTGTTAAAACTACTGTATTCCAACTTCTCTATGGATTATAAACTATTTTACTAGCCATAGATTCATCAAAATAAGCAAACAACACCCGTATAACAGAATCTGTCAAAAATAGAACAGTCTGTAGCAATCTGTAACTAACGCAAACTTCTGGAACTCTAAAAATTCTACCAAAATAGGAAGTCCTGGAAAATTTGTTTATTGAACAGCAGCAAAAATAATCAACGCAAAAGCACGTTCCTGTGATTTAACAAAATTATATTTGTGCGTGCAAAGTTTCTGTTTTTCAGCAGAATCAAATCAACTATCATCGTAGGTTATCCTATAGGTTCTACTTGGCACAAACACTAATTAAAAGATAAAACCACATCCAAACAGAGGCTAGATGGATTATTTATTCCTAAACAGAAGCAAAAACAAAAAAGCAAAAATAAAATTGGGTTGCCTCCCAACAAGCGCTATCGTTTAACGACCCTTGCTAGGCATAAAAGCAAGGATAGATCTAGGTATTGCCATCTTTGGTAGGCAATTCTTCGATGAGGTATCTAACCTTTTTAGAATTTTCTTTCTCTCTAGTAATTATCAAATTTTCAGGCAAAAGATCGAAAAATTCATTTATACCAAATTGTTCCTTGATGATGGTAAAAAGATTGGGATGAACACTTATAGATTTAAGATCTGCAGTTTCCTTAGTAGATGATTCTCCCTTATTCTTAGGAACGTAAATAAGCTTAGTTTTTTTAGTAGAAGAACTTGGAGTGTTTTGAACGGAAGAAAAAACGGTTCCCAAGTTGGTAATGATACCCTCAAGTTTATCGATTCTTGTGGAATCTAGATTTATTTTCTCATTAACTTTGGGTTCTTTTTCTTTAATATTTTTCAAAGTCATTCCTACCTTAGATCCATATTGGGTAATTTGATTGTGGATCTTTTTATCAAGATTTTCAATTGATTCAACTAGTCGTCAACCCGTGCATCTGCACGGCCTAGCAAATTCATATGCATTTCATATTGAAATAAATATGTGACTACTTATATTTTGTTTGTAATGATATAACTTTTTTATTTTATGATACACATTTGAATTCTTATTGGGGATACCCGTTTCAAATATTTGGGGAGATGTAATAGCCTGCAACATTTGAACGAATAGGAATCACATTTCTCCATAGAGATTGCAAAAATATGATTCCCATGTCTTTATGTGTCTCATAATCTTAAAGAAGCATGTGCTTCATAAGTAAACTCAGTACATGAAAAATAATAATCTGTAAACCAAATATGAAACGTTGCCTGATGAAATTTGCTAAGATCAATAATATTGAACAACATTCAGTTACTAATTGATTATATGCAGGATGTTTAGAAAGTATATTGTACATGTGTTTTTTATAAAAGAATTGAGATAAAAATGTTTGTTATATACATATATTACATTTGTATATGGCATTTATAGTCTTCATGTGCATGAGATTTTTGTGACAGATAATACTCAGAGTAATATTCTCATGGAATTCATATACTTGATGATGTTTTTAAAAAAACACATCTCTGCTGGTTATAAGTCCTGCATAAGATAAATACATTGGTGGCGCTATATTACTTCATAGAATAAATAATTAATGTACAACCCAATTTTTTAAAAGTCTCATCATGATAATTATGGTAATTCTAAGAAATGTTATATCACAAATTTTAGACCAAAAAATATTTAACTGTAACTCAATAAAATTCACGATTATCCCTAAGAAACATCTCATGTGTCTTGATTCTTCTCGCTTGGGCTTTCATGTTCCGATACATAACTGAGGCATACATCAATCGGTTTTGCAATTGGCATGTCTCATTGATGTTAAAGAACTATGTACGGATGTACTTAGGTTACTTCCTACATCCCCAGAGGACCACTTATCAGGAGTAGTAGACAACACTCTAGACGGTGCAAAATCTAAACTTTTACAAAGACTATCATCTATGTTCAATGGATGATAACAATCATGATTTTCTAGGTTGAGAGAAACATTATTGCAGTAGGAGGTGAAGGATTGGACTAAACCTCCTTTTAGATTGATCCAACTGTTGATGGAAGAAAAAAGGTCGCGCCGATGGCCTGAAGAATAGATGATGCGGCAAGGCTGAAGATTAGGAAGAGCGGCCGTAGGGAGGGATTATATGATGCGCCGTCGGGGCGGGCGGCGGTCTGAAGAAGGATTTTTCCAGCAACATGTTGATGTGTTTTTCTTTCCTTGGATATGAAATAAATCAGCAGAATGGTTTTTCGAAAGGAAATCAATAGGGACAGTTTAGGAGACATAAGTGTGGCTTTCAAGAAAGAAAGCGTGCTTGTGGGAGAATATGATAGGTCGTTGCACTCTTTTTTCGGACTCGACGTTGTAGATTATTTTTGAACTCCGTTGTACTTCTTTTAAAGGGAAGTTGTTCATCTTTTCTTTTGACACATGCGTGTGTGACTTTTTAAGAGAAAATAAACGTGCTTGTGATAGAATATGATAGGACACTGTACATTTTTTTGATGGGACGTTGTAGTTTTTTGTTTGTGTATGGTTTTCCTGTCCCTGACAGTTGATGTGCATTTCTCTAGTAACGTTACAATTACGTGATTTCACATATTAAACTAAATAGATTCGATCTAGTTTTAATTAGGTGATTTCACATATTGAAAGAATCGATTGTGAATTTATTTCATAATGTAGGATTTTTTTTGGATTGATTTTTTCTGAGCATTTACACACAAAAAAAAATCTGAGCAGGCATTGTCTTTTTTTTGTAACATCATGCTCGAACAGTATTTAATTGTACGTGTCTTTTTTTCAAGGAACATGTACGTGAATGATTTTTTAGGAACAGGGACGTGCACCCTTTTTTGGTGGGGAATTGGAACGAGGACTCTTTTGTTTTTTTGTTGAAACGGACTGGACCCTTTTTTTCTTTGGATTCACGTGGACTCTTTGCTTTCTTTGGTGCCTGGCCTAACGTGTCTATGACACATTTTTTTTGACTTTCACATGCACACGTATGTATAGCGTAACCTCTTAGGACTGTTATTTTGAAACGTTTAGATTTCTTTTAATCTTAGTCATACATTAAACAATCCTATGGTTATTATTGTTCTGTTTCTAGGATTAACGTGGAGCCTCGTATGGTGCTTCCAATTAGTAAATATAAGATGGTAGCAACTTTATTCTCAATAATTTCAAGCCTTTGCATAACATGCTCCAAAGTTAACGTAGTTCCATTAATCAAAAGGGGTGGTGAGCCAAATATATCTATTAAAGCATTATAAGAATCAAAAGTATGGCTACCCAAGAAGTTCTCTCCGGTAATGGTATCAAGGATATATCTATAACAAGGATTAGCACCTACATAAAAATTATGAAGAAGAACTGAAGTAGATTGCTTCCTGGTAGATCTATTTTGAGCATTGCAAATTCTATACCAAGCATCTTTTAGATTTTCTCCCTCCCTTTGTTTAAAATTTAGAACTTCATTCTCGGGAGATAGCGGAGAAGATATGAGACTAGTCATGACGATAAGCAAGCAAACTAGCACACGAGCAAATAGAAAGGCAACGAGAAAAGGCAAACGGGAAAGAGAGGAGGAGATTGGGAAAGAGAAGGCGAATAAAACGGCAAGGGTGAAGTGGGGGAGAGGAAAATGAGAGGCAAATGGCAAATAATGTAATGCGAGAGATAAGGATTGTGATGAGTACTTGGTATTGTTGACTTGCTTGCGTGAACCTTCCCGGCAACGGCGCCAGAAATTCTTCTTGCTACCTCTTGAGCACTGCGTTGGATTTCCCCGAAGAGGAGAGGATGATGCAGCAAAGTAGCGTAAGTATTTCCCTCAGTTTTTGAGAACCAAGGTATCAATCCAGTAGGAGACCACACACAAGTCCCTCGTACCTACACAAAACGATAGCTACTCGCAACCAACGCGATTAGGGGTTGTCAATCCCTTCACGGTCACTTACGAGAGTGAGATGTAATAGAGATGATAAATAATATTTTTGGTATTTTTGATATAAAGATGCAAAGTGAAAAGTAAAAGGCAAAGTAAAAACAAAGCAAGTAATAAAGCGATAGAGATTGATATGATGAGAATAGACCCGGGAGCCATAGGTTTCACTAGTGGCTTCTCCCAAGAGCATAGATATTCTATGTTGGGTGAACAAATTACTGTTGAGCAATTGAGAGAATTGAGCATAGTTATGAGCATATCTAGGCAATGATCATGTATATAGGCATCATGTCCGTGGCAAGTAGATCGAAACGATTCTGCATCTACTACTATTACTCCACTCATCGACCGCTATCTAGCATGCATCTAGTGTATTAAGTTAAAAACAGAGTAACGCCTTAAGCAAGATGACATGATGTAGAGGGATAAATTCATGCAATATAATAAAAACCCCATCTTGTTATCCTCGATGGCAACAATACAATACGTGCCTTGCAACCCTTTCTGTCACTGGGTAAGGACATCGCAAGATTGAACCCAAAGCTAAGCACTTCTCCCATTGCAAGAACTACCAATCTAGTTGGCCAAAGCAAAAAGGATAATTCGAAGAGACTTGCAAAGATAACTCAATCATACATAAAAGAATTCAGAGAAGATTCAAATATTTTCCATAGATAAGTTGGATCATAAACCCACAATTCATCAATCTCAACAAACACACCGCAAAAAGAAGATTACATCGAATAGGTCTCCACAAGAGAGGGGGAGAACATTGTATTGAGATCTCCAGAATAGGCCCCAAGATGGGATCTCGTGGATACAGAAGGTTGCGGCGGTGGAATTAGGTTTTTTGGCTCCTCGTCTGTTCGTTTGGGGATACGTAGGTATATATAGGAGGAAGGAGTACGTAGGTGGAGCAACAGGGGGCCCACGAGGTAGGGGGCGCGCCCAAGGGGCGCGCCCTCCACCCTCATGACTGCCTCTGGCACTTCTTTGGGTAGGGTCCAAGTCTCCTGGATCATGTTTGGTGAGAAAATCACGTTCCCGAAGGTTTCATTCTGTTTGGACTCCGTTTGATATTTTGTTTCTTCGAAACACTGAAATAGGCAAAAAAAACATCAATTCTGGGCTGGGCCTCCGGTTAATAGGTTAGTCCCGAAAATAATATAAAAGTGGAAAATAACGCCGAATATAGTCCAAAACAGTAGATAAAGTAGCATGGAGCAATCAAAAATTATAGATACGTTGGAGACGTATCAATGGCCAAGAGCGTGTACACATGCTACGAGATGCACATGCGGATGGTTGACATGAGGAAGTGCCTCGTTACCCAAATCGACGAGCCCGGATCAAGCCACAAGCAGAGCAACAAGCGTCTCAAGCAGTAGATGATGATCAGATTATCGTTTATGCTAGTTAATCATGCATGTAATATGTAGTTTACTTTGGTGTGTGGAAATGGCATGGTGTAGTAGCCACCTATGTAATTATGCATGTAATAGTTTACTTTGGTGTGTGCAAATGCCATGGTTGTAGTAGCCACCTATGTAAGTGGATGTTTAATTTGGTTATGCGACCATGTCCTTATAAGTGTGTGTGTGTGTGTGTGTGTGTGTGTGTGTGTGTGTGTGTGTGTCTATATATATAGTCGTTCTGTATGCAATCCCATCACACAACACACACGTCTTATTAGCAGCGTTCGTCTGTGTTATTATCGGTCTTCGCACACATTTCTTATTACAGACCTGTTTGCCACGTATCACACACATCTTGTTATATTGAACCGTTTATGTTCTCTTGTCTCAACACAAACAATTCAACCGAGTGAACCACATGCCGTATATTGCACACACCTTGATCTGGCTGACCATTTCTTTTATGTTGCCTAATCACAAAAAGTTCATCCAAGTGAACCGTATGTTGTTTATCGCATGCACCTTCATCTGGTTGCCTGTTTCTTTTGTTGCTCCTTATTGCAAACAATTAATTGCACTGAACCGTATGCCCTACATCACACAGAGAACTAAAACTGAACCGTGTTTGATGCATCTATCATCACAAACGTTTTGCACCTTTTTTGACGGTTCTTTTACACCATCGTTTGCGATTAATGCATCGCATACAGTTTTGTCAAAGGGTCTCTGATCGTAGTACCGCGTTAGCAGCATCCTGCACTAGTGTGAGCAGCGAAACACCATTAAGATTAATTCATTTTTTAAGCCAGTTGCTTAAGATTCTCAACCTACTAGGTTGATGTGCAAGTTACAAATCCTGATCCAATTGACAATAATGATCAGGGTATGCCGTACATGGTTAATGTTGGAGAACATGTGAAAACATGTCAAATTGGGAGGTGCCATCGGACAAGCAAGATGAATTTCGACTTTTTATATATCTAAGGGACCATATCAGCTAGAAGTGCCCTGAAACACTCTAAATATCAATCTATCTTTTAAACGCCAACTGGGATACTTTCTTCGGCATTGCATGATATATACATCGAAAAAATTAGCAGGTAAGTTCTCTTCATTATTAACCTTTTGTCATCTTATTGGCAATGGTAGAGGTAAATTAGCAGGTAAGTTCTCTTCATTATTAACCTTTTGTCATCTTATTGGCAATGCTAGAGGTAGATTCAAACTCATACAACTGTATCCATGTCGCATATTACGGTATGATGATAGTTATCTTTTCGGTCTAGAACAAAAGTTATGAACTTGACTTGGCCCCCACTATACCAAAATCTTGGCTCCACCCCTGGGCGTTCTCTTACTCTATCGCTTACTGTTAGGCTCATCTCATTATGTCAATGATTGGTTTATTTGGCGGGACTCCACTTCTACCCACTTAACTCGTGGCAAATTTTCTGGGTTGTCCCACTGTACCCACCAATTCTTAATGGGACGGAGTGGGTCGAGTTGGGATGCCCACGGGTAGTCCCACCTGCAGCGTGACGACAGGTAGTCGACTGCGTTGTGGAGCGGTGGCAATATTACAGATTGAGGGCATCCCGGGGACTGCGCAACGCCGGCCATCAGCAACCATGCCTGCCTAATCTCCCCATCCATGGAAAGCCACGGGTTCGTCTCACGCGAGAGAGAGAGGAGGAGAGTCAGGAAAGTGATAACCCACAAGTATAGGGGATCGCAACAGTTTTCGAGGGTAGAGTATTCAACCCAAATTTATTGATTCGACACAAGGGGAGCCAAATAATATTCTCAAGTATTAGCAGCTGAGCTGTCAATTCAACCACACCTGAAAGACTTAATATCTGTAGCAAAGTATTTAGTATCAAACTAGTATGGAAGTAACGGTAACGGTGGCAAAAGTAACAGTAGCAGTTTTGTAGCAATCGTGACAGTGGCAACGGAGAAGTAACTTAGCAAAGATCAATATGGAACGAGCTCATAGGCAATGGATCAATATGTCGAATAGCATTCATCATGCAATAGTTATAACATAGGATTACACAGAACTAGCTCCAGTTCATCAATATAATGTAGGCATGTATTCCGAATATAGTCATACGTGCTTATGGAAAAGAACTTGGATGACATCTTTTGTCCTACCTTCCCGTGGCAGCGGGGTCCTATTGGAAACTAAGGGATATTAAGGCCTCCTTTTAATAGAGTACCGGACCAAAGCATTAGCACTTAGTGAATACATGAACTCCTCAAACTACGGTCATCACCGGGAGTGGTCCCGATTATTGTCACTTTAGGGTTGCCGGATCATAACACATAGTAGGTGACTATAACTTGCAAGATAGGATCAAAAACACCCATATATTCATGAAAATATAATAGGTTCAGATCTGAAATCATGGCACTCGGGCCCTAGTGACAAGCATTATGCATAGCAAAGTCATAGCAACCTCAATCTTAGAACATAATGGATACTAGGGATCAAACCCTAACAAAACTAACTCGATTACATGGTAAATCTCATCCAACCCATCACCGTCCAACAAGCCTACGATAGGATTACTCACGCACGACGGTGAGCATCATGAGATTGGTGACGGAGGATGATTGATGATGACGATGGCGACGGATTCCCCTCTCCGAAGCCCCGAACGGACTCCAGATCGGCCCTCCCGAGGAAGAACAGGGCTTGGCGGCGGCTCCGCATCGTAAAACATGATGAATCATTCTGATACATCTCCATCGTATCTACTTTTCCAAAGACTTTTGCCCTTATTTTGGACTCTAACTTGCATGATTTGAATGGAACTAACCGGACTGACGCTGTTTTCAGCAGAACTGCCATGGTGTTATTTTTGTGCAAAAATAAAAGTTCTCGGAATCACCTGAAACTCCATGGAAGTTATTTTTGAAATTAATAAAAAATACTGGCGAAAGAATCAAGGTCAGGGGGCCCACACCCTGTCCACGAGGGTGGGGGCACGACCTACCCCCCTGGGTGTGCCTACCTGCCTCGTGGCCTCCCTAATGCTCCACCGACCTCAACTCCAACTCTATATATTCACGTTCGGGGAGAAAAAATCAGGGAGAAGGATTCATCGCGTTTTACGATATGAAGCCGCCGCCAAGCCCTAATCTCTCTCAGGAGGGCTGATCTGGAGTCCATTCGGGGCTCCGGAGAGGGGAATCCGTCGCCGTCGTCATCATCAACCATCCTCCATCACCAATTTCATGATGCTCACCGTCGTGCGTCAGTAATTCCATCGTAGGCTTGCTGGACGGTGATGGGTTGGACGAGATTTACCATGTAATCGACTTAGTTTTGTTAGGGTTTGATCCCTAGTATCCATTATGTTCTGAGATTGATGTTGCTATGAATTTGCTATGCTTAATGCTTGTCACTAGGGCCCGAGTGCCATGATTTCAGATCTGAACCTATTATGTTTTCATGAGTATATGTGAGTTCTTGACCCTATCTTGCAAGTCTATAGTCACCTATTATGTGTTATGATCCGACAACCCCGAAGTGACAATAATCGGGACCACTCTCGGTGATGACCATAGTTTGAGGAGTTCATGTATTCACTAAGTGTTAATGCTTTGGTCCGGTACTCTATTAAAAGGAGGCCTTAATATCCCTTAGTTTCCAATAGGACCCCGCTGCCATGGGAGGGTAGGACAAAAGATGTCATGCAAGTTCTTTTCCGTAAGCACGTATGACTATATTCGGAATACATGCCTACATTACATTGATGAATTGGAGCTAGTTCTGTGTCACCCTATGTTATAACTATTGCATGAGGAATCACATCCGACATAATTATACATCACTGATCCAATGCCTACGAGCTTTTCACATATTGATCTTTGCTTAGTTACTTTACCGTTGCCACTGTTACAATTTCTACAAAACTGCTACTATTACTTTTGCCACTGTTACCGTTACTTCCATACAACTTTGCTACTAAACACTTTGCTGCAGATATTAAGTTATCCAGGTGTGGCTGAATTGACAACTCAACTACTAATACTTGAGAATATCCTTTGGCTCCCCTTGTGTCGAATCAATAAATTTGGGTTGAATACTCTACCCTCGAAAACTATTGTGATCCCCTATACTTGTGGGTTATCAAGACTATTTTCCGGTGCTGTTGCCGGGGAGCATAGCTCCATTCTTTGAGTCACTTGGGATTTATATCTGCTGATCACTATGAGGAACTTGAAAGATGAAAAAAAACAAGATTTTTCCCTCAACTACGAGGGGAGGTAAGGAACTGCCATCTAGCTCTGCACTTGATTCTCCTTCTATTTTGAGTAAGCTTGCGACACCTAAACCTGCTTCTGCTATTAATTCTAATATGTTGCATGTTATTGATGATGCCACTTCTGCTATGCGTGATACTTATGATGAAACTACTTCTATGCTTGATAATACTATGCCATTAGGTTAATTTCTTGACGAACAACTTGCTAGGGCTAGAGAGAATGAAATTATTGAAACTAATAATGTTGATGAAAGTGATGATGAAGATTCTCCCCCTAAATATGAATTGTGTGTTGTGCCTGAGGGTTATGTTATGGATGAAGAAACTGCTAGAGATTTTCTTGCTTGCAATGATAGATCTGATCTTAAGAAATTATTAGCTAAGCCGAAAGAAAAGTCTTTGAATGCTAGAATGAAATATGACCCTGCTTTTGCTACTTCACCTATCTTTTTACTGATAAGGATTATGATTTCTCTGTCGATCCTGAGATAATTACTTTGGTTGAATCTGATCCTTTTTATGGCTATGAATCTGGAACTATTGTGGCACATCTTACTAAGTTAAATGATATGGCCACCCTATTCACTAATGATGAGAAAACTCGCTACTACTATATGCTTAAGATATTTCAGTTCTCATTAAAAGGTGATGCTAAAACATGGTTTAATTCTCTTGATCATGGTTGTGTGCATAGTCCCCAGGATATGATTTATTACTTCTCTGCTAAATATTTCCCCGCTCATAAGAATCAAGTTGCCTTAAGGGAAATATATAACTTTGTGCAAACTAAAGAAGAGAGTCTCCCACAAGCTTGTGGGAGGCTTCTCCAATTACTTAATGCTTTGCGTGATCATCCTCTCAAGAAAAATGAAATACTTGATATCTTTTATAATGGACTAACCGATGCTTCCAGAGACCACCTGGATAGTTGTGCTGGTTGTGTTTTGAGGGAAAGAACTGTTGATCAGGCTGAATTATTATTGAATAAAATGTTGACTAATGAAAACAATTGGACACTTCCTGAACCAACTCCTAAGCCAACTCTGAAGAAAAGGGGTATTCTATTTCTCAGTCCTGAAGATATGCAAGAGGCAAAGAAATCTATGAAAGAAAAGGGTATTAAAGCTGAAGATGTTAAGAATTTACCGCCTATTGAAGAAATACATGGTCTTGATAACCCGACATAGGTAGTAAAGGTAAATTCTCTCTATAGATATGATAGAGTTGAAATCCCGTCTACTAAGTTTGCTAGCCAATGCTTGGATGAGTTTGATGACTTTATGGCTAAACAAGAAAGCTTCAATGCTTATGTTGGTAGACAATTGAAACACAATGCTTATATGATTGAACACTTGAGTGATTATATGTCTAGAGTTAAAGGTGAACTTAAACTCATTAGTAAACATGCTTCTGTGGTTACCACTCAAGTAGAACAAGTGCTTAAAGCACAAATGATTTGCTCAATGAATTAAATAATAAGAAAAAAGATAATGATGTTAAAGTTGTGACTAGAAGTGGTAGAATGACTGGGGAACCTTTGTATCATGAGGGCCACCCTAAGAGAATTGAGCAAGATTCTCAGAGAACTAATGTTGATGCACCTAGCCCTTCTAAAAAGAAGAAAAAAAAAATGATAGGACTTTGCATGCTTCTAGTGAACCTGTTGTAGACACACCTGAGAATCCCAGTGATATTTCTATTTCTGATGCTGAAGCACAATATGGTGATGAACATGCACCTAGTGATAATGTTAATGATAATGTTCATGTTGATGCCCAACCTAGCAATAACAATGATGTAGAAATTGAACCTACTGTTGATCTTGATACCCACAATCAAACAATCAACGTTATGATAAGAGAGACTTCGTTGCTAGGAAGCACGGTAAAGAAAGAGAACCATGGGTTCAGAAACCCATGCCTTTTCCTCCTAAACCATCCAAGAAAAAGGATGATGAGGATTTTAAGCGCTTTGCTGAAATGATTAGACCTGTCTTTTTGCGTATGCGTTTTACTGATATGCTTAAAATGAATCCTTATGCTAAGTACATGAAAGATATTGTTACAAATAAAAGAAAGATATTGGAAGCTGAAATTTCCACCATGCTTGCTAATCATACTTTTAAGGGTGGAATACCTAAGAAACTTGGAGATCCAGGAGTACCAACTATGCCATGCTCCATTAAAAGAAACTATGTTAAAACTGCTTTATGTGATCTTGGAGCCGATGTTAGTGTTATGCCCCTCTCTTTATATCGTAGACTTGAATTGAATAAGTTGACACCTACTGAAATATCTTTGCAAATGGTTGATAAATCAACTGCTATACCTGTCGGTATTTGTGAGGATGTGCCTGTTGTGGTTGCAAACGTTACTATCTTAATGGACTTTGTTATTCTTGATATTCCCGAGGACGATAGTATGTCGATTATCCTTGGTAGACCCTTTTTGAATACTGTAGGGGTTGTTATTGATTGCAACAAAGGCAATGTCACTTTTCATGTTAATGGTAATGAGCATACGGTACACTTTTCGAGGAAACAACCTCAAGTTCACAGTATCAATTCTATTGGAAAAATTCCATCGATTATTATTGGAGGTTTTGAATTTCCTCTTCCTAATGTCAAGAAGAAATATGATATTCTTATTATTGGGGATGTACATATCCCCGTTGAGGTAACCTAGTGTTATTCAAAATTTCTTCAATTTCATGCGATTCGGAATGAGTTGTTAACAAGACTTGATCAACCTTGTTAGTGGATTCCTTTTAATGAGCATGAGATGGACGAAGCTAGAAAGCGCGACTTTCTGTACCCTCCTATTACTTTCTGTTATTTATATTAAATAAAGCAAAAATAGTATTTTTTCTGTCTGTTTTCTGAATTATCCGTGCAATAAAAAATACCCCAAAAATAAAAGTTCTCCAAATGCCTTGAAAATGAAATATGATTTTTTTTCTAGAATATTTGAGAATATTTGGCACTTAGAACACGCCAGAGGGGCAACCACAGCCACGAGGTCCAGGCGCGCCACGCCTGGGCGCCCCGCCTCGTGAGCCCCTGGTGGCCCCCCTCCACTTATTCCTGCACCCACACACTCCTTCTTCCTCCCAAAAAAATCACCAACCAGCTCAAGCACGAGTTCTAGCTCATCTTGCTGCCGTTTTCGGTCTCCTTGCTTAAAGCTCCACTCACAAAACTGCTTTGGGGGATTGTTCTTCGGTATGTGACTCCTCCAATGGTCCAATTAGTTTTTGTTCTAGTGCTTTATTCATTGCAAATTTTTGCTGCCTAGGTGACCCTGTTATTGATCTTGCATGTCAAATTTATATGGTCCCAAGTAGTTCTAATGTATGATATAGTCTCTAGGCACTTGTGGGAGTAGTTGCTATCAATTTTGTTGAATTTGGTTCACTTTCATTTTGAGTTACTAAAAATTTCAGAAATTTTTAGAAAATGATGAAGAGATTTTTGAGGGGCTCTTCGAGCCAAAGCTCAAAGGATAAACAAAATAAGGAGAATAAAAAGCCCAAGTATAATCTCCCTCGCACTGCGGAGGTTCGGCCGTGTGGATGGCCTTGTGATGAGTTCTTGAGAGCAGCCGGGATTCATGATGATTTCTATTCTTTGGCTGATAATGCGGGCCTCACCGACTTCCTCCATGACCAGCTCGATCAGTATCTCCTACTCACTAATACTTTCGTGCAAAATTTTTACTTTCATGCTAAGAAATCACCACCTTCAGTGGAGTTTCATTTATATGATGAGGTTAAGGAGATGTCACTAGATGACTTTTGTGGGGTCTGTAAGATACCTTTTGCGGGCAGCATAGAGGAACCATGTCGTAGTGATGTGGAAGGATTTATTGATATGATTGTTGTAGGGGAGACGAGGAATGTATCTGATGCAAGAATCACTAGCATACACTTTCCTGTTCTACGTTACTTTGCAATATTTGCTAGTACATGCTTAATTGGTCGCGGAAACTGTGGAAACCTTAGTGCCCCTGATATTGTTATTTTGTGCCATGCCTTGTTTCGTGATAACACTTTTAGTTTGGGCTCTATTATTGCTAAACGATTAAGTCTGAACCATACAAAGGCCCCCATCTTTGGAGGCATCTTTGCTTCATGCCTTGCTAAACACTTTAGGATACCTATTAGGCACTATGAGAAAGAGGAAAAGTTGCTGCCCTCTATTTTTCTAGATTATAAGAGTATGGTAGCACATGAGTTTACTGTTAAAAATAATGAGATGATGCTTAATTATAATTTGAGATTTAATAAAACTCACAGTGAGACTATTATCTTGCCTGCACCCTATTTGTTTGACATATCTTCAGGCACGTACCTCATCTTGCCAGAGGCCGTTTACGCATACCGGAGCCTGACACCAGCTCCAGAGCCTGAGCCAGAACCACCACTTGACCCTTATCGACAGTCCGTTTATCAGTGGGATCCGGAGGAGATCGCCAACCAGTGGCACTCAGAGGACACTCCTCAGTACAACGGAGATAGTAGCTTTAATCCATGGGCATAGACCAATTTAGGCCAAAAGCCTATGCTTTGGGGAGTATGTATTTCTCATCGACATTACATTCATGTTCACACACTCATTCCAGTTGTCGGTGCTCGTACTTTTTCATTCTATTATTCATGCTAGTTTATTTACTTTTTCTCGCTTTCTTGTGTGTTTGAATAACCTTAAGAAAAAACAAAAAAAATAGTTGTAGCTTTTAGTTAGTTTACTTTCCATGCCTGTAGTAGTAGTAGTAGTTAAAAGAAAACTCAAAAAGATTTCTCGTTCTTCTTTTGCTTGTTGGGAGCTTTCCCGTTCCAAGTAAATTTGTATGTGCCAAACTCTAAACCTTCAAATGAAATTCTGTTTTGCATGCTCGAACAACTCATGTATCAACTAGGGCTGTATATATCTTCCATGCTAGGTGGGTTATTCTCACGAGGAGTGGACTCCGCTCCTCACTCACGAGAAAATGGCCGGTCACCGGGATGCCCAGTCCCATGTTCAAATCAGATCAAAATAATTGCAAACAAAACTCCCCCAGGACTGTTGTTAGTTGGACGGTACCCGTTGTTTCGGACCAGCTGTGGAGTGTGCTTGTTGGTGGTGGGGGGGTATAAACTTTCCCATTCTATTTGGGAACCGGCTATAATGTGTGTAGCATGGAGGATATCGAGATCTCTTGGTTGTTATGTTGACAATTAAAGTATACCGCTAAAAATATTATTTATCTCTATTTCAAAACTCGAGCTCTGGCACCTCTACAAATCCCTGCTTCCCTCTGTGAAGGGCCTATCTATTTACTTTTATGTTGGGTCATCATCTTCTTATTAAAAAGCACCAATTGGAGAGCACCGCTGTCATTTGCATGCATTACTATTAATTTATATTGAGTATAACTATGACTGGATCTCTTTTACCATGAATTACAATGTTTAGTCAGTCCTTGATCTTCAGAGGTGCTCTGCATTTATGTTTTGCGGTCTCAGAAAGGGCTAGCGGGAGTTATATCATATTATGATTGTTTTGAGAAAGTGTTGTCATCCGATATTTATTATTATTGCTCGCTAGTTGATTATGCCATTGATATGAGTAAACATGAGACCTAAGTGTTTGAATGTGGTTAGTTCATAATCTTTGTTGAAAACTTGAATGCTGGCTTTACATATTTGCAAAACAAGAGCAAACAAAGTTTGTAAAAGTTTTTCTTTATCACTTTCAGTTTGTCAACTAAATTGCTTGAGGACAAGCAAAGGTTTAAGCTTGGGGGAGTTGATACATCTCCATCGTATCTACTTTTCCAAACACTTTTGCCCTTGTTTTGGACTCTAACTTGCATGATTTGAATGGAACTAACCCGGACTAACGTTGTTTTCAGCAGAACTCCCATGGTGTTATTTTTGTGCAGAAATAGAAGTTCTCGGAATGACCTGAAACTCCACGGAAGTTATTTTTGGAACTAATAAAAAATACTGGCGAAATAATCAAGGTCAGGGGGCCCACACCCTGTCCATGAGGGTGGGGGGCACGCCCTACCCCCTGGGCGCGCCTCCTTGCCTCGTGGGCCCCCTGATGCTCCACTGACCTCAACTCCAACTCTATATATTCACGTTCGGGGGAAAAATCAGGGAGAATGATTCATCGCGTTTTACGATACGGAGCCGCCGCCAAGCCCTAATCTCTCTCAGAAGGGCTAATCTGGAGTCCGTTCGGGGCTCCGGAGAGGGGAATCCGTCGTCGTCATCATCATCATCATCAACGATCCTCCATCACCAATTTCATGATGCTCACCGCCGTGCGTGAGTAATTCCATCGTAGGCTTGTTGGACGGTGATGGGTTGGGTGAGATTTACCATGTAATCGAGTTAGTTTTGTTAGGGTTTGATCCCTAGTATCCATTATGTTCTGAGATTGATGTTGCGATGACTTTGCTATGCTTAATGCTTGTCACTAGGGCCCGAGTGCCATGATTTCAGATCTGAACCTATTATGTTTTCATGAATATATGTGAGTTATTGATCCTATCTTGCAAGTCTATAATCACCTATTATGTGTTATGATCCGACAACCCCGAAGTGACAATAATCGGGACCACTCTCGATGATGACCGTAGTTTGAGGAGTTCATGTATTCACTAAGAGTTAATGCTTTGGTCAGGTACTCTATTAAAAGGAGGCCTTAATATCCCTTAGTTTCCAATAGGACCCCGCTGCCACGGGAGGGTAGGACAAAAGATGTCATGCAAGTTCTTTTCCATAAGCACGTATGACTATATTCGGAATACATGCCTACATTACATTGATGAATTGGAGCTAGTTCTGTGTCACCCTATGTTATAACTATTGCATGAGGAATCGCATCCGACATAATTATCCATCACTGATCCAATGCCTACGAGCTTTTCACATATTGATCTTTGCTTAGTTACTTTACCGTTGCCACTCTTACAATTACTACAAAACTGCTAGTGTTACTTTTGCCACTATTACCATTACTTCCATACTACTTTGCTACTAAATACTTTGCTGCAGATATTAAGTTATCCAGGTGTGGTTGAATTGACGACTCAACTGCTAATACTTGAGAATATTCTTTGGCTCCCCTTGTTTCGAATCAATAAATTTAGGTTGAATACTCTACCCTCGAAAACTGTTGCGATCCCCTATACTTGTGGGTTATCACATTCTCTCTTAATTTTTTCTCCCCGAACGTGAATATATGGAGTTGGAGTTGAGGTCGGTGGAGCTCCAAGGGGGCCATGAGGCAGGGGCGCGCCCTGGGGGTGGGGGTGCCCCCACCCTCGTGGCCAGGGTGTGGGCCCCCTTCTATTGATTCTTTCACCAGTATTTTTTATTAATTCCAAAAAATGCCTGCTTGAAGTTTCAGGTCATTCTGAGAGCTTTTATTTCTGCACAGAAATAACACCATGGCAATTCTGCTGAAAACAGCATCAGTCTGGGTTAGTTCCATTCAAATTATGCAAATTAGAGTCCAAAACAAGGGTTTGGAAAAGTAGATACGTTGGAGTTGTATCAACTCCCCCAAGCTTAAACCTTTGCTTGTCCTCAAGCAATTCAGTTGACAAACTGAAAGTGATAAAGAAAAACTTTTACAAACTTTTTTTGATCTTTTTGTTGCATATATGTAAAGCTAGCATTCAAGTTTTCAGCAAAGATCATTAACTAACCATATTCACAATAACATTTAGGTCTCATGTTTACTCATATCAATGGCATAATCAACTAGCGAGTAATAACAAAAATCTCGGATGATAACACTTTCTCAAAACAATCATGATATAAGAAGATGGTATCTCGCTAGCCCTTTCTGAGACCGCAAAATGTAAATGCAGAGCACCCCTGAAGATCAAGGACTGGCTAGACATGGTAATTCATGGCAAAAGAGATCCAGTCACACTCAATATAAATTAATAGCAATGCATACAAATGAAAGTGGTACTCTCCAACTGGTGCCTTTTTTATAAGAGGATGATGACTCAACATAAAAGTAAATAGGTAGGCCCTTCACAGAGGGAAGCAGGGATTTGCATAGGTGCCAGAGCTCGAGTTTTGAAACAAAGATAAATAATATTTTAAGCGGCATACTTTCATTGTCAACAGAACAACCAAGAGATCTCGATATCTTCCATGTTACATACATTATAGGCAGTCCCCAAATAGAATGGTAAAGTTTATACTCCCCCACCACCAACAAGCACATTCCATGGCTGGTCCAAAACAGTGAGTTCTGTCCAACTAACAACAATCCTGGGGGAGTTTTGTTTGCAATTATTTTGATTTGATTTGAGCATGGGACTGGGCATCCCGGTTACCGGCCATTTTCTCGTGAATGATGAGAGGAGTCCACTCATCGTGAGAATAACCCACCTATCATGGAAGATAGATACATCCCTAGTTGATACATGAGCTATTCGAGCATACAAACCATAATTTCATTTGAAGGTTTAGAGTTTATCACATGCAAATTTACTTGGAACGGCAGGTAAATAACGCATATAGGTAGGTATGGCTGACTCATATGGAATAACTTTGGGGTTTATGGAAGTGGATGCACAAGCAGTATTCCCGCTTAGTACAAGAGACTGGGAAGGACCAATTAGAGAGCGGCAACAGTCATAAACATGCATTAAGATTTACCAACAATGAGTGAAAGCATGAGTAGGATATAAATCACCATGAACATAAATATCGTGGAGGCTATGTTGATTTTGTTTCAACTACATGTGTGAACATGTGCCAAGTCAAGCCACTCGAATCATTCAAAGGAGGATACCACCCTATCATACTACATCGCAACCATTTTAATGGCATGTTGGTACGCAAGGTAAACCATTATAAACTCCAAGCTAATTAATCATGACATGAATAACTATAATCTCTAATTGTCATTGCAAACATGTTTAATTCATAATAGGCTGAATCAGGAACGATGAACTAATCATATTTACAAAAACAAGATAGGTCGAGTTCATACCAGCTTTTCCTCATCTCAATCATTTCATCATATATCGTCATTATTGCCATTCACTTGCACGACCGAACGGTGTGAATAATAATGATAGTGCATGTGCATTGGACTAAGCTGGAATCTGCAAACATTTAGTTCAAAGGAGAAGACAAGGTAATGTGGACTATTTGTTAGATCAACAATACTGCATATCAGAGCCACTCACCATTTTCATCGTGATCTTCTCCTCTCGACCCCCAAAGAAAAGAAAAGAATTTCAAAGAAACACACTGAAATATTTTTGGAGTTTTTGTTTTTTTGAAGGAAGTAAAACAAGAACGAGAAAAAATATTTAAAACAAGCAAAAGAAGAACGGGAATCTTTTTGGGTTTTCTTATTTAATTACTACTACTACAAGCATGGAAAGTAAAGTAGCTAAAAGCTACAACTATTTTTTTGGTTTGGTTTTTCTCAAAGTTTTTCAAACACACAAGAAGAAAGCAAGAACTGAATAAGCTAGCATGGATAATACAATGAAAGAGTATGAACACTGACAGCTAGAATATGTGTGTGAACATGAATGTAATGTCGGTGAGAAATACGTACTCCCCCCAAGCTTAGGCTTTTGGCCTAAATTGGTCTACGCCCATGGATCAAAGTAGTCCTATTCGATGCGTTGAGGAAGATCCTCGGGGTGCCACTGGTTAGCGAGCTCCTGCGGATCCCACTAATAAATAGACTCCTGATATGGATCAGGAGATGGCTCAGGCTCATGCTCTGGGGACCGTGTACGTGTTGGGGAATGTAGTAATTTCAAAATTTTCCTACGCACACGCAAGATCATGGTGATGCATTGCAACGAGAGGGGGAGTGTATCTTCATACCCTTGAAGATCGCTAAGTGGAAGCGTTTATCAACGCGGTTGATGTAGTTGTACGTCTTCACGATCCGACCGATCCAAGTACCGAACACACGGCACCTCCGAGTTCTGCACACGTTCAGCTCGATGACGTCCTCGCCTTCTCGATCCAGCAAGACGGCGAAGTAGTAGATGAGTTCCGGCAGACGACGGCGTGGTGGCGGTGTTGGTGAAGAACAATCTCCGCAGGCTTCGCCTAAGCACTACGGAAACTATGACGGAGGATAAACTAGAGGGGCGGGGTTGCGGCACACGGCTTGGTGTTTCTTGATGTGTCTTTGGTGCTAGCCCTGCCCTCTATTTATATGTTGAGCCTTGGGGTGAAACTTGGAGTAAAAGCCTCCACAAAGTCGGTTTCACCCGAAGGCAAGAGTCCTTCTCGGACCCGGCGTGCGGACCCAGACGCCAGGACCTGGCGTCGGCCCTCGAATCCATAAAACTTTCTTTTGCGCTTTCCAAAACCTTGTGGGCTTTCCCTTTGGCCCAAATAACGTGTTCTCGCACCCAAACATTTGGGAAACATCCGGAACCCCTTCCGTGAATTCGGAACCCTTAGGAGATCAAACACTATTATCCCATATATCAAACTTTATCTCCGGACCATTCCATAGTTCCTCGTCATGTCCATGATCTCATCCGGGACTCCGAACAACATTCGGTTACCAGCATACATAACTCATATAATACTATATCGTCAACGAAACATTAAGCGTGCGGACCCTATGGGTTCGAGAACTATGTAGACATGACCTAGAACTGTTTCCGGTCAATAACCAATAGCGGAACCTGGATGCTCATATTGGCTCCTACATATTCTACGAAGATCTTTATCGGTCAACCCGCATAACAACATACGTTGTTCCCTTTGTCATCGGTATGTTACTTGCCCGAGATTCGATCGTCGGTATCTCAATACCTAGTTCAATCTCGTTACCGGCAAGTCTCTTTACTCGTTCTGTAATACATCATCTCACAACTAACTCATTAGTTGTAATGCTTGCAAGGCTTAAGTGATGTGTATTACCGAGAGGGCCCAGAGATACCTCTCCGACAATCGGAGTGACAAATCCTAATCTCGAAATACGCCAACCCAACAAGTACCTTCAGAGACACCTGTAGAGCACCTTTATAATCACCTAGTTACGTTGTGACGTTTGGTAGCACACAAAGTGTTCCTCCGGTAAACGGGAGTTGCATAATCTCATAGTCATAGGAACATGTATAAGTCATGAAGAAAGCAATAGCAGAATACTTAAACGATCAAGTGCTAAGCTAACGGAATGGGTCAAGTCAATCGCATCATTATCCTAATGATGTGATCCCGTTAATCAAATGACAACTCATGTCTATGGTTAGGAAACATAACCATCTTCGATTAACGAGCTAGTCAAGTAGAGGCATACTAGTCACACTCTGTTTGTCTATGTATTCACACATGTATTATGTTTCCGGTTAATACAATTCTAGCATGAATAATAAACATTTATCATGATATAAGGAAATAAATAATAACTTTATTATTGCCTCTAGGGCATATTTCCTTCAGTCTCCCACTTGCACTAGAGTCAATAATCTAGTTCACAACGCCATGTGATTTAACATCAATAGTTCACATCTTTATGTGGTTAACACCCATAGTTCACATCGACATGTGACCAACACCCAAAGGGTTTACTAGAGTCAGTAATCTAGTTCACATTGCTATGTGATTAACACCCAAAGAGTACTAAGGTGTGATCATGTTTTGCTTGTGAGATAATTTTAGTCAACGGGTCTGTCACATTCAGATCCATAAGTATTTTGCAAATTTCTATGTCTACAATGCTCTGCACGGAGCTACTCTAGCTAATTGCTCCCACTTTCAATATGTATCTAGACCGAGACTTAGAGTCATCTAGATTAGTGTCAAAACTTGCATCGACGTAACCCTTTACGACGAACCTTTTATCACTTCCATAATCGAGAAACATATCCTTATTCCACTAAGGATAATTTTGACCGATGTCCATTGATCTTCTCCTAGATCACTATTGCACTCCCTTGCCAAGATTAGTGGTAGGGTATGCAATAGATCTAGTACACAGCATGGCATACTTTATAGAACCTATGGCTGATGCATAGGGAATGACTTTCATTCTCTTTCTATCTTCTTCCGTGGTCGGGTTTTGAGTCTTACTCAATCTCACACCTTGTAACACAGGCAAGAACTCTTTCTTTGACTGTTCCATTTTGAACTACTTCAAAATTTTTTCAAGGTATGTGTTCATTGAAAAACTTATCAAGCATCTTGATCTATCTCTATAAATCTTGATGCTCAATATGTAAGCAGCTTCACCGAGGTCTTTCTTTGAAAAACTCCTTTCAAACACACCTTTATGCTTTGCAGAATAATTCTACATTATTTCCGATCAACAATATGTCATTCACATATACTTATCAGAAAGGCTGTAGTGCTCCCACTCACTTTCTTGTAAATGCAGGCCTTTCCAAAAGTCTGTATAAAACCATATGCTTTGATCAACTCATCAAAGCATATATTCCAACTCCGAGATGCTTGCACCAGTCCATTGATGGATCGCTTGAGCTTGCACATTTTTGTTAGCACCCTTAGGATTGACAAAACCTTATGGTTGTATTATATACAACTCTTCTTTAATAAATCCATTAAGGAATGCAGTTTTGACATCCTTTTGCCGGATTTCATAAAATGTGGCAATTGCTAACATGATTCGGACAGACTTAAGCATCGATACGAGTGAGAAAATCTCATTGTATTCAACACCTTGAACTTATCGAAAACCTTTTTGTGACAAGTCGAGCTTTGTAGATAGTAACACTACTATCAGCATCTGTCTTCCTCTTGAAGATCCATTTATTTTCTATGGCTTGTCGATCATCCGACAAGTCCACCAAAGTCCATACTTTGTTCTCATACATGGATCATATCTCAGATTTTATGGCCTCAAGCCATTTCGTGGAATCTGGGCTCATCATCGCTTCCTCATAGTTCGTAGGTTCATCATGGTCTAGTAACATGACTTCCAGAATAGGATTACAGTAGCACACTGGTGCGGACCGTACTCTGGAAGACCTACGAGGTTCTGTAGTAACTTGATCTGAAGTTTCATGATCATCATCATTAGCTTCCTCACTAATTGGTGTAGCAATCACTGGAACTGATTTCTGTGATGAACTACTTTACAATTCGGGAGAAGGTGCAATTACCTTATCAAGCTCTACTTTCCTCCCACTCAGTTCTTTCGAGAGAAATTTCTTTTCTAGAAAGGATCCATCTTAGCAACGAATAACTTGCCTTCGGATCTGTGATAGAAGGTGTACCCAATAGTTACCTTTGGGTATTCTATGAAGACGCACTTCTCCGATTTGGGTTCGAGCTTATCAGGTTGAAACTTTTTCACATAAGCATCGCAGCCCCAAACTTTAAGAAATGACAAATTTTGGTTTCTCGCCAAACCACAGTTCATAAGGTGTCGTCTCAACGGATTTTGATGGTGCCCTTTTTAAAGTGAATGCAGCTGTCTCTAATGCATAACCCCAAAATGATAGTGGTAAATCGGTAAGAGACATCATAGATTGCACTATATCCAATAAAGTACGGTTATGACGTTCGGACACTCCATAACGTTGTGGTGTTCCATGTGGCGTGCGCTGTGAAACTATTCCACATTGTTTTATATGAAGGCCAAACTCGTAACTCAAATATTCTTCTCCACGATCAGATCGTAGAAACTTTATTTTCTTGTTACGATGATTCTCCACTTCACTCTGAAATTCTTTGAACTTTTCAAATGTTTCAGACTTGTGTTTCATTAAGTAGATATACTCATATCTGCTCAAATCATCTTGTGAAGGTCAGAAAATAACGATACCTACCACGAGCATCAATACTCATTGGACCGCATACATCGGTATGTATTATTTCCAACAAGTCAGTATCTCGTTCCATTGTTCCGAAGAACGGAGTTTCAGTCATCTTGCCCAAAAGGCACGGTTCGCAAGCATCAAATGATTCATAACCAAGTGATTCCAAAAACCCATCAACATGGAGTTTCTTCATGCGCTTTACACCGATATGACCCAAACGGCAGTGCCACAAATAAGTTGCACTATCATTATTAACTTTGCATCTTTTGGCATCAATATTATGAATATGTGTATCACTACGATCGAGATCCAACAAACTATTTTCATTGGGTGTATGACCATTGAAGGTTTTATTCATTTAAGCAGAACAACAATTATTCTCTAATTTTAAATGAATAACCGTATTGCAATAAACATGATCAAATCATATTCATGCTCAACGCAAATGCCAAATAACACTTATTTAGGTTCTACACTAATCCCGAAAGTATAGGGAGTGTACGATGATGATCATATCAATCTTGGAACTACTTCCAACACACATCGTCACCTCACCCTCAACTAGTTTCTGTTTATTATGCAACTCCCGTTTCGAGTTACTACTCTTAGCAACTGAACCAGTATCAAATACCAAGGGGTTGCTATAAACACTAGTAAAGTACACATAAATAACATGTATATCAAATATACCTATGTTCACTTTGCCATCCTTCTTATCTGCCAAATACTTGGGGTAGTTCCACTTCCAGTGACCAGTCCCTTTGCAGTAGAATCACTTAGTCTTAGGCTTAGGTCCAGACTTGGGCTTCTTCACTTGAGCAGCAACTTGCTTGCTGTTCTTCTTGAAGTTCCCCTTCTTCCCTTTGCTCTTTTTCTTGAAACTAGTGATCTTGTCCACCATCAACACTTTGATGTTTTTCTTTGATTTCTACCTTCGCCGATTTTTGCATCGCGAAGAGCTTGGGAATCATCCCTTGCATATTATAGTTCATCACGAAGTTCTACTAACTTGGTGGTGGTGACTAGAGAATTCTGCAATCATTATCTTATCTGGAAGATTAACACCCACTTGATTCAAGCGATTGTAGTATCCAGACAATCTGAGCACATGCTCACTAGTTGAGCGATTCTCCTCCATCTTTTAGCTATAGAACTTGTTGGAGACTTCATATCTCTCAACTCGGGTATTTGCTTGAAATATTAACTTCAACTCCTGGAACATCTCATATGGTCCATGACGTTCAAAACGTCTTTGAAGTCCCGATTCTAAGCCATAAAGCATGGTGCACAAAACTATCAAGTAGTCATCATATTGAGCTAGCCAAACATTCATAATGTCTGCATCTGCTCCTGCAATAGGTCCGTCACCTAGCGGTGCATCAAGGACATAATTCTTCTTCAGGCAAAGAATGAGGGTAAACCTCGGATCACGGATCCAATCCGCATCATTGCTACTAATATCTTTCAACATAGTTTTCTCTAGGAACATATCAAAATAAACATATGAAAGCAACAACGCGAGCTATTGATCTACAACATAATTTGCAAAATACTACCAGGACTAAGTTCATGATAAATTTAAGTTCAATTAATCATATTACTTAAGAACTCCCACTTACAAAGACATCCCTCTAATCCTCTAAGTGATCACGTGATCCATATCAACTACACCATGTCCGATCGTCACGTGAGATGGAGTAGTTTCAACGGTGAACATCAATATGTTGATCATATTTACTATAAGATTCACGCTCGACCTTTCGGTCTCCGTGTTCCGAGGCCATATCTGTTATATGCTAGGCTCGTCAAGTTTAACTTTGAGTATTCGCGTGTGCAACTGTTTTGCACCGTTGTATTTGAACGTAGAGCCTATCACACCCGATCATCATGTGGTGTCTCAAAGACGAAGAACTTTCATAGCGGTGCATACTCGGGAGAACACTTCTTGATAATTAGTGAGAGATCATCTTAAAATGCTACCGTCAATCAAAGCAAGATAAGATGCATAAAGGATAAACATCACATGCAATCAATATAAGTGATATGATATGGCCATCATCATCTTGTGCTTGTGATCTCCATCTCAAGCACCGTCTTGATCACCATCGTCACCCGCGCGACACCTTGATCTCCATCGTAGCATCGTTGTCGTTACGCCATCTATTGCTTCTACGACTATCGCTACCGCTTAGTGATAAAGTAAAGCAATTACAGTATGCGTTGCATTTCATACAATAAAGCGACAACCATATGGCTCCCGCCATTGTCGATAACCGGTTACAAAACATGATCATCTCATACAATAAAATATAGCATCACGTCTTGACCATATCACATCACAACATGCCCTGCAAAAACAAGTTAGACGTCCTCTACTTTGTTGTTGCAAATTTTACGTGGCTGCTACGGGCTGAGCAAGAACCGTTCTTACCTACGCATCAAAACCACAACGATAGTTCGTCAAGTTAGTGCTGTTTTAACCTTCGCAAGGACCGGGCGTAGCCACACTTGGTTCAACTAAAGTGAGAGAGACAGACACCCGCCAGTCACCTTTAAGAACGAGTGCTCGTAACGGTGAAACCAGTCTCGCGTAAGCGTACGCGTAATGTCGGTCTGGGCCGCTTCATCTCACAATACCGCTGAACCAAAGTATGACATCTTCGGTAAGCAAGATGACTTGTATTGCCCACAACTCATGTAAGCATACGAGACCGATGCTCGAAGACTTCGGCTATTCCGAGATTAAATGCGTGTGATTTGTTTTGTTCGTTGCATTCATCCTTGCATCATGTGCATTGCATCATGTCATCATGCCATCATATCATTAATTTTTAAAACTCAACTATATAAATTGCATGGATCTTTGATCCATTTAAATCGAGGGAATTCACATGGTGATTCTCTTTAAAACATATCCTCTCGATATTTAGAGAGCTATAGTAAATATTCCAATTATTTGGATTTACCGCAAACACACTTACAAAATATCCTAATGCCTTTGTTATTTTAATTCTTGATCTCCAACTTTGCCATATATTCTTTCATCATATTCCGGAGCTCCACCAAAAATCCCAACATTTTTGGAAACCTCTAATTCCTAGTCCTAGTTCAAACCCATTTGAATTAAATTCCAAATGAGTTTGAATTTAAATCTTGCAATCTTGGCAATTCCTATTTTCTCGGAACAAACACTTTTTCGTGACTCTGGGAAAATAATCCGCATGCCCAAATTCTTTGTCCAACCATTTCTTTTCTCTCCTCTTCTTTCTTTGCTTTACTGTATATGGAAGAGATTTAAAGGAGGGAGAAAGAGATAGAGAGAAGGAGCCCAACAGCCTGGGCCTCCCAACCCCACCAGGCCGGCCCAGTCTCCCTAGGCCAAGGCCTAGCCGCAACCGCTGCTCTAACCCTAGCCCCAACCGATCCAGCCCCCAGATCTCTCTCGATCCTCGCTCTCCCTCGTTCCCACACCACCGCCACTCACACGCGCAGCCCTCGATCCCCTCGCTCCTCTTGGTGCCCAATCCCCAAGCAGCGCCCTCGTCGGCCGGAGTCCTTGCTGCCGTTCCCCGCGCTCGTTCGCCTCCTCCCTCAACCACGCTAGCCATCGAAGCCGTTCCCGGCGGCCGCCCCGTCGACCCGACCCGTCCTCGCATCTTCGGCTTCGTCCCCGACCCTGACGCCAGATCGAACTAGCCCGCGTCCACCACCACCACCACCATGCACCGCGCGCCAACAACCTCCTGCCTCGCCTCCTCCCACGCACCGTGCCCGATTCCCATGGACGCTGTCACTCGTCTCCACCACACGCGTGCCTCGCGCTGGGCCTCCCTCTCTTCTTGACAGGAACAAGCAGAAGCCTTCCATGGCGGCCGATGGACCTAGCCATGGTCGCTTCCCCTCCCTCTGCGGCTCACCTCTCCTCCAACTCGCGTTGCTCCGCCCCGTGTTGACTTTTCCGGCATCGCCCCCTGCCCAAGCCGTCCCTGAGCTCCTCCTCCTTGTTGTTTCACCTGTTGCCTCCCATGGAGCTCCTCCGCTGGGGCTGCTCCTCGCCTGCGTCGCTGCCTTCCCTCGCGCTGCTGCTCCTCTGCTTCATCCTCTGCCGCCCGTAGCGCGCGTGACCGAGCTGCCCCTGCCTTGTTCGAACTTTGGAACCGCGCCAAATCTTTGCCTCTTTGCCAAGGCCATCACCGAGTTACCCCCAGGACCCGTGGAGTCATGCACGGGAAAACCAAGTCTGAAGACTACCGTGACCGTGTATCTTGCCAAGTACCACTACCGTTCCTCAAGACCGCCAAGTTCGACTACACGGTGATGCGCCAAGTACCCCCCTCAGATTGTCAAGTTTGACTACACGGAGCTGCCAAGTACCACTACGATTGTCGTGTGCATCTGCGGATCGCCAAGTACCCCTTCGGATACGCCAAGTTCATCTACGGAACGTGTACAACTTCGAACGGTGTACCACGACGATCATGTACGGCTACACGACGACCCGCCAAGACCCTGAACAACTACCGCCGCCGCCGTGTACAACTACTTCCACTACCGTCACGAGAACGACTACTTCCACTACTACCGTCGCGGAACAACTACTTCCTCTACTTCCCTCGATGACCCGTGAACGACTACTTCCTCTCCGAACCGGTCCGCCTTGAAAATGCATGCCTCGAAGGTATAGCCCCGAGACGCCGTCCGTGGACCGAATGCATGTGTTGTTATGAGATGCACCCTATGTTTGCACCGTGCCCGTTTGCTTCATGCACGTTCCTCCTCGTTCGCCATGCTAATGAACCGTGGGAACCCGGTAACCGGGAGCACCCCACCATCTTGCATGACTTGCTCACGTCACACTTCCTTTTGCACCGGTATCTCCGTGAGCTACCGGAAACGATATGTTGCCGTGGCACCATTTTTGTTTCGCCGCCGTGGCACCCTTTTCGTTCCGCCATGGCGACCAAATGCTTCATAACATGCTCTTGTCAACATTTTCATAAAAATTGCATAAAACTTGCATATGTCATCCGCATCATGATAACAACATTTAAATGCTTAAAATTGTTGTTGCTTTAAATTGCTAAATGCATATGGGGATTTACCGGATTTGTTGTTTTTATATCCGGCCCCATTTAAATTGTTTAGATGGTATAGTTTTTGTTATGCTTCACCACTTGCCATGTTAACCAATATTTAATATTGTTGAGTAGCATAACCGGGAGGAAACTAAATAATTGATGTGGTGTTTCGTCAATATGCAACTAGTTGCATATTGGGCTCCATTTAACTTGTAGTTTTGTTTGTGCATATTGCCATGCCATGCTATTTAAACCGGGCATGCATCATACTTGTTTGTGCATCATGACATGTTTATGCTTGTGTGTTTACTATGTTGTTTGCTTCTTTCCGGTTTGCTTCTCTCGTTAGCTTCGGTTTCGTTCCGGAGTTGTGAGGATTCGTTCGACTACGTCCGTTTGTCTTCTTCATGGACTCGTTCTTCTTCCTTGCGGGATTTCAGGCAAGATGATCATACCCTCGAAATCACTACTATCTTTGCTATGCTAGTTTGCTCGCTCTTTTGCTATGCCTATGCTACGATGCCTACCATTTGCTTGTCAGCCTCCCAAATTGCCATGTCAAACCTCTAACCTTTGACACCATTCCTAGCAAGCCATTGATTGGCTATGTTACCGCTTTGCTCAGCCCCTCTTATAGCGTTGTTAGTTGCAGGTGAAGTTGAAGATTTCTCCATGGTGGACAGGGTTATGTTGGGATATCACAATATCTCTTATATTATTAATGCACCTATATACTTGGTAAAGGGTGGAAGGCTCGGCCTTATGCCTGGTGTTTTGTTCCACTCTTGCCGCCCTAGTTTCCGTCATACCAGTGTTATGTTCCCGGATTTTGCGTTCCTTACGCGGTTGGGTGATTTATGGGACCCCTTGGCAGTTCGCTTTGAATAAAACTCCTCCAAAGAAGGCCCAACCTTGGTTTTACCATTTGCCTACCTAAGCCTTTTTCCCTTGGGTTCTACAGACTCAAGGGTCATCTTTATTTTACCCCCCGGGCGGTGCTCCTTGGTCTTTGGTCCAAACCGAAGCGATGTCCGGCGCCCCGGGCAATCAGGGTCTATGCCAACCCGACGTCTGGCTCATCCGGTGTGCCCGAGAACGAGATATGTGCAGCTCCTATCGGGATTTGTCGGACAATGGAGGTCTTGCTGGTCTTGTTTTACCATTGTCGAAATGTCTTGATGTACCGGATACCGAGTCGATCGGAGTGTCTCGGGTGAAGGTCTATTCCTTCGTTGATCGCGAGAGCTTGTCATGGGCTAAGTTGGGACACCCCTGCAGGGTTATAAACTTTCGAGAGCCGTGCCCGCGGTTATGTGGCAGATGGGAATTTGTTACCGTCCGGTTGTAGAAAACCCGAAGTTGACCTTAATTAAAATACATCAACCGCGTGTGTAACCGTGATGGTCTCTTCTCGGCGGAGTCCGGGAAGTGAACACGGTGTTGGAGTTATGTTTGACGTAGGTTGCTCTAGGATCACTTCTTGATCACTACTAGCTTCACGACCGTGCCTTGCTTCTCTTCTCGCTCTCTTTTGCGATTGTAGCCACCTTATATGCTAGTCGCTTGCTGCAACTCCACCTCATTACTCCATCCTTCCTATAAGCTTAAATAGTCTTGATCTCGCGGGTGCGGGATTGCTGAGTCCCCGTGGCTCACAGATACTTCCAAAACCAGTTTGCAGGTGCCTATGTTACCGAGCAGGTGACGCAACCAAGCTCAAGGAGGAGCTCGATGAAGATCTTGCCCTTTGTGTTGTTTCGTTCTAGTTGATCAATAGTGGAGCCCAGTTGGGGTCGATCGGGGACCTTTGTCGCATTTGGGGTTCTTCTTTTATTTTGGTTCCGTAGTCGGACCTTGATTGTATCTGGATGATGTAATGCTTTATTCATGTAATTGTGTGAAGTTGCGATTGTAAGCCAACTATGTATCTTTTTCCCTTATGTATTACATGGGTTGTGTGAAGATTACCTCACTTGCGACATTGCTTTTAATGCGGTTATGCCTCTAAGTCATGCTTCGACACGTGGGAGATATAGCCGCATCGAGGGCGTTACAACTCACTTGTGTTCTACTCGTGCATATGACATCTACACATAAAATCAGGCTCTGATACCACTGTTGGGGAACGTAGTAATTTCAAAATTTTCCTACGCACACGCAAGATCATGGTGATGCATAGCAATGAGAGGGGGAGTGTATCTTCATACCCTTGAAGATCGCTAAGCGGAAGCGTTTATCAACGCGGTTGATGTAGTCGACGTCTTCACGATCCGACCGATCCAAGAACCGAACGCACGACACCTCCGAAGTTACGCACACGCTCAGCTCGATGACGTCCTCGCCTTCTCGATCCAAAGAAGCGGGCAAAGTAGTAGATGAGTTCCAGCAGCACGACAGCGTGGTGACGGTGTTGGTGAAGAACAATCTCCGCAGGGCTTCGCCTAAGCACTACGGAAACTATGACGGAGGATAAACTAGAGGGGACGGGGTTGCCGGCACATGACTTGGTGTTTCTTGACGTGTCTTTGGTGCTAGCCCTGCCCCTCTATTTATATGTTGAGCCTTGGGGTCGAAACTTGGAGTAAAAGCCTCCACAAAGTCGGTTTCACCCGAAGGCAAGAGGCCTTCTCGGACTCGGGGCGAGACGCCAGGTTCCGGCGTCTCGACCCGACGCCAGGACCTCGGCGTTCGCCCTCGGACTCATAAAACTTTCTTTGCGCTTTCCAAAACCTTGTGGGCTTTCCCTTTGGCCCAAATAACGTGTTCTCGCACCCAAACATTTCGGAAACATCCGAACCCCTTCGGTGAATTCGGAACCCTTAGGAGATCAAACACTATTATCCCATATATCAAACTTTATCTCCGGACCATTCCAGAGTTCCTCGTCATGTCCATGATCTCATCCGAGACTCCGAACAACATTCGGTTACCAACATACATAACTCATATAATACTATATCGTCAACGAAACGTTAAGCGTGCGGACCCTACGGGTTCGAGAACTATGTAGACATGACCTAGAACTATTTCCGGTCAATAACCAATAGCGGAACCTGGATGCTCATATTGGCTCCTACATATTCTACGAAGATCTTTATCGGTCAAGCCGCATAACAACACACGTTGTTCCCTTTGTCATCGGTATGTTACTTGCCCGAGATTCGATCGTCGGTATCTCAATACCTAGTTCAATCTCGTTACCGGCAAGTCTCTTTACTCGTTCCGTAATACATCATCTCACAACTAACTCATTAGTTGTAATGCTTGCAAGGCCTAAGTGATGTGTATTACCGAGAGGGCCCAGAGATACCTCTCCGACAATCGGAGTGAGAAATCCTAATCTCGAAATACGCCAACCCAACAAGTACCTTCGGAGACACCTGTAGAGCACCTTTATAATCACCCGATTACGTTGTGGACGTTTGGTAGCACACAAAGTGTTCCTCCCGTAAACGGAGTTGCATAATCTCATAGTCATAGGAACATGTATAAGTCATGAAGAAAGCAATAGCAGAATACTTAAACGATCAAGTGCTAAGCTAACAGAATGGGTCAAGTCAATCGCATCATTCTCCTAATGATGTGATCCCGTTAATCAAATGACAACTCATGTATATGGCTAGGAAACATAACCATCTTCGATTAACGAGCTAGTCAAGTAGAGGCATACTAGTGACACTCTGTTTGTCTATGTATTCAGACATGTATTATGTTTCCGGTTAATACAATTCTAGCATGATTAATAAACATTTATCATGATATAAGGAAATAAATAATAACTTTATTATTGCCTCTAGGGCATATTTCCTTCAGTACGCTCCCAATATGCATAAATGTCATCGGGCAGGATGAGGTATGTGCCTGAATGTATGTTAAACAAAGAAGGTGCAGGCAAGGCAATAATTTGACAAGTAGTCTTACTAAATACCAAGTTATAAATAAGTCTCTTCTCCTTATCATCACCAATAAAATCATGTGCTACCATACTTTTATAGCCTAAGAAAATAGTGGGCAACACCTTTTCCTCTTTCTCATAATGCCTAATAGGTATCTCAAAATATTTAGCAAGACACGAAGCGAAGATACCTCCAAAAATGGGGCGCTTTTTACGGTTTAGACTCAACAGTTTAGCAACCATACCGCCTAAACTGAAAGTTCTATCATGAATTAAAGCATGGCCAAAGTGGTAAGGTCAGGAGCACTGAGGGCCCCACTGTTCTTGCGACCAATTAAACATCTACTAGCAACATAGTAATGTAGAACAGGAAAATGTATAGTAGTAGTTCTTGCATCTGACACTTTTCTCGTTTCCCCTACAGAAATTTTATCAATAAATTCTGCCACATCACTAGGATGTGGTTCCTCGACGATGCCCTCAACAGGCAACTTGCAAACCACACAAAATTATAGAGTGACATCTCCTTAAACTCATCATATAAATAAAATCTACCGAAGGTGGTGATCTCCTAGCATGGAAATGAAAGTTTTGCATGAAAATATTAGTAAGTAGGAGGTATTGATCACACTTATCGTGGATGATTCAGTGGTGCCTGCATTCTCAGCCAAGTAATAAAAGTGTTCATAAATTCTAGTGGCCCTCAAGAATGCATCACAAGGTCATTCACACGACCGAACCTCCGTTGTGCGGGGAAGGTTATACTTGGGCCTTTTATTCTCTTCATTCCGCTTTTCCTTCGAACCTCGGCTCGAGGAGCCTCTCAATAATCTCTTCAACATTTTCTTCCTCTGAAAATTTCTGAAATTTTTTAGTGACTCAAAATAAAATTGAACCAAACTCAACAAGATTGATAGCAACTACTCCCACAAGTGCCTAGAGGCTATGTCATGCATTAAAACTACTTTGGACCATATAAATTTGGCATGCAAGCTCAAGAACAGGGTCACCTCAGCAGCAAAAATTTGCAATGAATAAAGCACTAGAACAAAAACTAATTGGACCATTGGAGGAGTCACATACCGAAGAACAATCCACCAAAGCAGTTTATGAATGGAGTTTTGAGCAAGGAGATCAAAAATGGCAGCATAACGAGCAAGACCACGAGTTTTAGCTACTGGATGATTTTTTTCTGGAGGAAGACGAAGTGTGTGGGTGCTGGAATAAGTGGAGGGGGGCCACATGGGGCCCACGAGGCAGGGGGTGCGCCCAGGGGGTAGGGCGCGCCCTCGACCCTCATGGCCAACTGGTGGGTCCCCCGGTGTGTTCTATGTGCTAGAAATTCTCAAATATTCTCTAAAAAATCATATTAAATTTTCAAGGCATTTGGAGAACTTTTATTTTCATTTTTTTATTGCACGGATAATTCACAAAACAGACAGAAAACACTATTTTTGCTTTATTTCAACTAAATAAAAAAAGTAAAATGAGGGTACAGAGGGTTGTGCCTTCTAACTTCATCCATCTCATGCTTATCAAAAGGAATCCACTAACAAGGTTGATCAAGTCTTGTTAACAAACTTCTTCCGAATAAGATGAAGCCGGAGAGTTTTCGAATAACATTATGTTACCTCAACAGGGATATGCATGTCCCCAAAAATAAGAATATCATATTTCTTTTTTACTGTAGGAAGAGGGAATTCAGAACCTCCAATAGTAATAGTAGAAAATTTTCCAATAGAATTGATACTATGAACTTGAGGTTGTTTCTTCGCAAAGTGTACCGTATGCTCATTAGCATTAACATGAAAAGTGACATTGCCTTTGTTGCAATCAATAACAGCCCCTGCGGTATTCAGAAAAGGTCTACCAAGGATGACCGACATACTTTTTGTCTCATATATTCTTGCGGTAGACTCTTTGGCTATTAAGGTGATCCTTCAACTAGGTGTGTGTGTGTGTACATTAACTTTCAGTGTTCATTGGCTACATATACTAGCAATGCTAATATAATTTCGTCTCATATATATACTTGCAGGTAGGTTCTTTGACTATTAAGCTAATTGTTTATCTCTTCGCCACACCCAACAGATATTTGCATATATCAGAATGAATCCACAGCTACAGACTTTGAAAACTGTTCAACTATACAACTTTTTGTTACTTCTTTCCATAGAATATATTGTATTTTCACCGCTGTTGCATGTGTACATTTTGGTGCGAAACTTACAAATTACTTTAACTTTTTTTGTTGCATATTTTTGTAAAAAATTATCAGAAACACATTGTGGTAAAGGTATTCTGTGAGTTCCCAATTTGCTACGTGTAAAATTTGAGTTATACCATTTAATTAGTAAAAGTTTAAATTCATCATGGAACATAATTCTTTAACTTTATTCGAGCAATGCCTTGACTAGTATCATGCCTTTTTTTCTATGTTCAATCATTGCCTTTTTCTTTGTTATAGACACACCTCCAAAAGATAAAGCAAATATCCCGCAGCAACGCACGAGGTATCATCTAGTTTTTACAGTGACATCTACCCTACCGGAGCATACTGACGGGGAGGTTTTCTTCCAGCATGGGTGATGGTGTAATCTTTAGATAGGACCCACCATATCTTAGGTTGTTATCTTTTTCGTTGCTGCAAAATGATACTCTCTTCTTGGTTGTGTTGGACGCGCTAGGTGTGTGCAATGGTGGAGTTACGACAAGGCCATGTCATGTCCCACCTAATGCTGGAGCCAAAAAAAAGAGAAGATTAAGCCCGTAGCATTCAGAGCCTAGTCAACCTTGCACGCCCATAATCGACACCGATACAGAGCAATATTGCACCCATCCGCCTCACACGCGTAGCACTCCTTCATGGGAAAAAAACATGTAGCGGAGGAGCTAAGGAGCAGACACCGGTCGCCTCAGCATAGCACAACACAACACAATGGAAAAAGCGTGCTCTCTGCCCGACCCAACATTTTCTTTGTAGCTCCATCACTGTTTGTGTGCATCGTGCTATATGAAGCCCAGACATTCGCTGGTTGTGTGCGTCATTCTGTGTGGAGGCCGAACATTCGCTCAATGCGATTGTGTCACCTCAATATATCTTTTTCTTTATGAGAATGTCACCTCGATATATCTTACATTGCTCTCATCTTTTATCAACTGGTGTCAAAGGGCAAGAGAAGAAGGTGAAACGAAACTATCCAGATGAAAAGTGGGACAACTTTAGACTAGAGGAAGAGGAGTACTACTATTGTAGGAGAAAGAAAAAATAAAGAGAAGACACCAATCGTGGTCAAACTTCGTACAGTGCAGAATGTAGTCTTGCCGAAGAATGAGTAGTACCCAAAGGAGAAAAGACATGTTCACGGGGCCGTGTGAATATGTTTGCTCGTGGAATCACGGTGGACCGACCGAGCGGCCAGACCAAAAAGGAACACAATCCTCAAAAGGAATTAACCAGAGAGGAGAACCTCAACAACAGGAAAGACGAATGTTCCTGAACGAAAAGGGCGAGCACCCTTGCTCGTGTGGCGTCGGATGATGCACCCGTCTGACACGATAACGACCCCGGAACATCTCAAACTCGCGTCGTGCTGCTGACTTTCTCCCCAAGAGTCCAACGACCCAACGTGCTCACGGCAGGCACGTCCCGAGCGGCGTGGCCCCACTCATCAGCAACGTGCGGCTCCGTGACACGACAGAGAAACCAAAGAACAGAAATCGCATCGTAACTACCGAAACATGGAAGTAATTACGCATTTAGCCCCGCCATCCCCAAAATTCTCACCCTTTCCCTCTTAAAAAAAACTCACAGCCAATAGAGAAGCGGGTCAAACGCCCGGGCTGGACTTTTGGGCCAGGAAATATTTGGCAATCCTCGCGTGCAGCGGAAGTTTCCGCGAAGCGCACGACGCGGCGAGGGGAGTAAAAAAATACGCTCCCGGACCGGCGGGCCCAGGCAGTCAGTGTCCCGGCCCAGCACCACGCCCCCCGGTGTTTTCCGGTATAAAAGAGCCCCGCACCCAGCGACGCGAGATTGCTTCCCCCCAAACCTCACCTCATCTCCTCCACCATTGACCAGACGGCGGCGCTCACCTCCTCCCCCTCGGCCTCCCCCATCGTCCTGCTGGCTTCCCCGGTTCTCCCTCGTAAGCGCCCTCCCGATCCCCCAATCTCTTGGTCCGATCGATTGCGTTTGTTTCTACGAAATCTCGGTAGATCGGGGCCGATTGTTGTGAGTCGTGGTTCGTGTCGATCCGATTGTAAATTCGGGCGATCTGCGTCCAATCCGTCGATTCCGCGGTGGTGGTTACCGCAATCGCCGCACGGATTGGTCTGGTCTTCCGTCGGTCGAAGCTTCCGGCCGATTAGGGTTTGTCGTCGATCGATCGGTCGATCTACCCGTTGATTTGGGGTTATGCGGCTGGATATTGTAGCAGCTTCGAGAAAGTTTTAGATTTGGTCGGGAATTACATTGTTCGGCGTTTATTTAGGTTCGATTCCGTTGAGTGCCTTGTGATGGATTGGTGGATTCTCTTAGATCGTTGACCTAATGGTCCGGAACTGATCCAAGACAGTGTTTTCTAGGAGACTTCCCATAGTTTTTGCGTTTGTGGGAACTTTTGTTTGATTACTAATATCATCTGTGCCTACGAATTATCATAAATTCAAGTGATTTGCTCCACAAAGCCTGTAAGTTCTGATTATATGGTAGGGTAGATGCATCTACCTGCTAATGTGCTTATTATATATTTTTAATGATGTAGAACTAATGTGGTTTGGGTTAAGGTCGATATTTTGGGTTAAGTTATCTTGGTGAAAACATATTAGGTGCTCACAGTAGCTTGATATTTGGTTATCTAACTGCAGCGCTGTATTAAGTCCTGTATGATCCTTTTTGCAGTTTGCTTTTCGTTGAAAGATCCTGTAGTTTTATCTTGAGTTACATCAGAGCCTATGAAATATACTAAAATTCTCTCTATTTCCTCCCCAAAGCCATGTTGTAGGTTAGATTCACCTTGTTAATGTGCTATTTCAATGTGAGCTGTGTACAATGTAAAATTCACTTCCTATGTATGCCATCTTTTGTTTGCTTCCTAGGACTTTAGTTTTTGGACGGGAATAGTCACCTTGTTGATCTAGATAAAACATAGAACAATATGTATTCTGTATATTCTTCTGCTGTTTATGTTTTTCCCTTCTGATGATGATTTCTAATCTCATGCAGGTTTTTGATCTCAGTCACTCATGTCTTTTGAAGTCAGCGAGGGATCCCCTTATTTCCTCTCGTGCTACTTCTGGTTCATATATTGCATAAAATTCCGGGACTTCACTTGATACAAGTGGATCATCTGGAGTTTTGTGCGAATACTTCCTATCATGTGAATCAGTGGTAGTTGGTTTAATTGGCAAGACTCAAACTTCTCATCTGAGTTCAGAAACATTTGTTGCTTGAGTCTTTGGTGTACTGCTTTCCTTGAGTCTTGCCAAGCCTGGTTTCCCATCAGTTGTTTCTCCTCCAGCTTTCGGTTGGACCATTCTCTCTTCTGGTCTAATCTCATCAATCCTTTGATCCTCCCTTCAGAATAGTTGTTTAACGTGAGCTTGTCCTACTCTGCTCACACTGCAATCTTCTGAAGCTCTCTTCTCTGGTTCTTGTCTGTTCTCCAAGCATTTGAGAGCTCCTCTCTCCTTAAGTTTGGTTGATCTGTGGCCCTGAATTCTGTCCTTTGAGGGCTAAAGCATATCCCTTTCTGGCCAAACTTGATATTTCCCTGATTACTGGTATTGTTAGTTGCATAATCTGGTGAAGCATTTCTGGTTGTGTTTCACCTCTTGTGTTCTTCTCTTGATACTGAGCGCAAGAGACCCACTGCAGTGATGGCTCAAGCTTGCCTGCCACCTGGCTTTCGTTTCCATCCAACTGATGTTGAGCTTGTTTCTTACTACTTGAAAAGGAAGATTATGGGGAAGAAACTTTTTGTTGAAGCTATTTCAGAGGTTGAGCTGTACAAATTTGCTCCTTGGGACCTTCCTGGTAATTTTCCTCTTGTTTTGATTTATCTTGATGTAAGAATTGCACCCGAACGAGTTGGAAACTAATCTAGAATTTTTCAAATGCTTCCACTTTAGTTGAGTTTAGCTACTACTTTTGTTACAACCTTGTATGTTTCTGTGCAGATAAATCCTGTCTCCAGAGCAAAGATCTTGAGTGGTTCTTCTTTTGTCCCCGTGACAAAAAATATCCTAAAGGGTCTAGGACGAACCGTGCCACACCAAATGGTTATTGGAAAACAAGTGGAAAAGACAGAACAATTGAGCTGAACTCTCGCATTGTTGGGTTGAAGAAAACATTGATTTTTCATGAAGGCAAGGCACCCAAAGGCAATAGGACTGATTGGGTGATGTATGAATACAAAATGGAAGATGAAACTTTGGTGTCTGCTGGTTTCTCCAAGGTACTTCAAACTCTTATCTAATGTTTTTGTTTGTTTCACTTTATGTTAAATATGTTCAGTACAGTATATGAAAGATTCTACCATACTGGAATATGTTTTGAGGCATGCTCTTTTGCTTGTGCCTGAAATTGTGCGTGATAAGTTGCCTTTATATTTAGTTAGAAAGTTGTGATCCTAGTATTTCTTTCAAATTCGCTGCAAGTTTATTTAAATATATTTGTTGTTTGTTTGTTTCAGGATGCTTATGTACTCTGCAAGATATTTAAAAAAAGTGGGCTTGGCCCAAGGATCGGTGAGCAATATGGGGCTCCTTTTGATGAAAATGAATGGGAGAATTTAGATGTTGGATCTTCTATCTTCTCTTTTGCACCGTCGTCAGGTGTAGAGGATCCACAGGTTGAAAGTTCTGCTTTGGCTACTGCCATAGTTATGCAGGAACCATCCGCTCCTCAGCAGTCTGTTCAATTTTCTGAACATGTTAATATCTGTTCTGATGAGGTCAATGACGTGCCTCCTGAAATTGATGGAATATTGTTGGACGAACTGACAAAGTTTTTGGATGATTCTCCGAACCACGACGTAGTTTTTCCAGAGGTATTGGCTTGCTGACTAATTGCTTAACATGGTCTGTTTGCTTGTACCCAAGGAATTACAAATTATTTACTAACCTTTAACATCTTACAGAATTCTGGTCTCCCTCCAATGTCTGAGCTTGAGGCTCAAGCTTTTGAGATAAATACTGCTGAGCTCTATGACCAATTGGCAGGACTTACCCAGTCAGGAGATATGTCTGCTGTAAATTTCCCTGCTAGCAACGGTGATGTTATTGAAAACAATTTGCAGCAAACAAACTCTGGACTTGCTATGGATGATGATTATATAGGGCTGGATGATCTGCTTGCTCCTGGGGAAACCTTCTCCTATGATTTTTCTGGTGAAACCTTTTCCTATGATCTGCCTGGTGGAAGCTTCTCCTATGATTTGTCTGTGCCAAACAATCAGTTTTTGCAGTACCCACTTGATCAATCAACTAATGGCAGTCACTACGGTGTTGGTGCTACTCAATCAACTTTTGAAGCAAGTGGATCTCTTCCACCAATGCAACCAATGCTGAGCACTTTTGATGACATGCCTTCTGTTTCCAATAAGCCTGCAAGCTCCAACTGCTTGAACCCAGCCATTAAAGACCCATTCTCTTAGGCAGCAACTTTTGAGGTATAAGCCTGTTATCTTTGTGGTCATTGGTGCTAGAAGATGCTGCCGTTTCTGGTTTGGTTGCCCATCATTGTCTGATGTGGCTCTTGATGGATCTTGGATGTTGGTCCCTGCTGTAGATGGTCCAACGATGGTTCTTTGTATCATGGCATGGCTGCTGCTCAATTGAAGAAGCCGGAACTTGGTTGTGTCTTTGATCACGAGCACAATACTGGACAAGTGGCCGAGCTTAGCTTACTGCTTCACCGCAGAGAAACTGTTTTCTGCTGGTTTTCTAAGATGTCTTATGAAATCTCATGTCTTATCTGGGTGGAGATGCTGCAGTCCACCGTAGTTCATTGTAATAACTGCCATGGTAGATGGAGTTGTCCATAAACCTAATGACAACCTAGCTTAAGTTGCATCTTCTGTCTATTTTCTGTCAAAATAGTACTGTATTTGAACCATAGTCATTATTATAATTATTGTAATCGTGCAAATACCGTGTTTATGTTTTTTCCGACGCAATGTTTTGCCTTTTTTTGGTTCTTGGGCATGGTGAAATACCTCAGCTGGCTGTTAACATTCGCCCTTCAGTTGCATATGAAATGGATGAATAAATTTAAACAGTATCAGAACCTGGCAAGAGCCCATGTGAGACCTGTTCCTCGTATCCCCATGGATTATTTCTCCCGATTTGGATTTGTACTTCCGTTCCCCGTCGCCTTCCTTGAATTGACCATTGTATTGGAATCTCAGAACCACTACTGCGATGACTTGATTTTAGCGGTCTCCTATCTAAGATCATATAGAATAAATCATAATGTTGGGTTTGTTTGATCTCTAGACTCTATGTGAGATTAATTGGTTTAGATCTTAAGTACTCCATCCGTACAGAAATATACTTGTTAAAAATGGATCCTTCTGCTGAAACGTTAGAGTATATAATGGTCATACGCAAGTAATTTCAGACGGAGTATGTGGTACCTGAATACAGAGGTAAAACAACCAATCAAAATATATTTCTGCTGAAACATGAACATTATTCTGAAAATATAATGGTCATATGATTGGTGGTGCTGAAGTACAAGTGCTCTCCTAAATATAATGCTGAAGTCAAATAAAGGTTTAGATCCTATGCTAAATAAATAAATAAATAAATAAAGGTTTAGATCCTAGAGACTAGAGTGCAGTCATTCATTTGAGAAAGGCCTCATGTAATATCATTGCTCCATACATCTATTCCTTCAAGACTTTCGCATCACAAAAGGGCGCTGATAGGCGTCGGTGCGCCGGCCGAAACGTTTCGGCCGGTCCAGCGTGGGCCGTTAGATCTGACTAACGCGGAGGCTGCGTAACCGCTCGATCTGGACTGGGTCATCGTCTTCCTCGCCCCCTTGCGAATCCCCCACTCCTCCTCCGCTCGACTCACTCACCCACCTGCTGCGCGCCGCCTCCTCCCTCCTGCTTGGCCATTTGCCGCCTCGCCGTCGTCGCCGCCGGTCGCCGCCCTCGCCGTTGGTCGCCGCCTCGCCTATGCCGCCGCCGTGCGTTTCTCCCTCTGTGGATGCAAGGCGGCGCGCCATGGTTGCACCCGTGGTTGTAGGCTTGCGGCTCCGGAAAGATGGGCGCATCTCCGGTGGCGCGCCGCCGCCGCCGCAGCACTGTCGTTGTGCTCGCGTTGTACCTCGCCGTGTGCCCACTCGAGGCTCTTGCTAGTTCAACAAAAAGCGACACTGGTTGTAGCAAAAGTTTATCGCCCAAAAAAAAAGCTTACGCGCAGCCCGCCGTCGTCATTGTAGCAAAATTGTTAACTAGATGTAGCTTCTGTGGTTGCCGATTGCAGCAAAAAAATGACGTGGTTGTAGCAAACACAAAAGAACGAAAAAGTTTTCATCGTTTTCAGAAAAAGCTTCCACTGTGGTTTGGAAAAGCTTCAATCGTGTATAAAAAAGCTTCATCCGTTAAGAAAAAAGCTTCAACCGGACTGCGACCGGAGAAAAGTTGCAAACATTGACAAAAAGCTTCAACCGTATATAGAAAAAGCTTCAACCGCTACGGCGGTAGAAAAAGCCGTGGTTGCGCCCACGGTCACCTCGGTCATCGCCGTCACCCACCCCTGACCTCCGCTGGGTTGCATCGGCGTCGCCGTGGTAGCACCCCGTCGCCCGGTTGCAAGATCTCCGTGGTCACCCCCCCCGATCGCGGCGAGATGGGATGGTCACCTCGCAGAGCCATGGCGAGCTTCTGCGGGGAGAGGGAGGCGTGGCGCGGCGAAGCGGGCGGGGAGGGAGGGGGAAGGGGTGGGGAAGGGGGGGGAGGAGGGGCAGAAGAAGAGGGCGCGGCGCGCGCCCCGGGAAGCTACGCGACATGAAGAAGCCGTGCGAGGAAGAGGGAGACCGGCCCAATCTTCCGCCGGTGCGCCGGTCCCAACCGTTTCCCATCACAAAAACAGATCAACACCACGCATCCTTAAGTCACAGGACAGGTTAGACTACTTTCAGTGATGTGCTTGTGGATTTGTTCGATGAACGTGCTTGTGTGCGTGACTTCAAAATATATAAAGAAAAATGTTAAAAAATTCTTGTTGTCTTATCCGCATTGATCTCAGTTGTTGGCTTATTTCCATGGGAGATTAGCAGATATACAAGTCATATAACTGAACTGAACTGTTTGAAGAATTGTATTGTACTCCCTCCGTCCGGAATTATTTGTCTTATAAATGAATAAAAATGATTGTATGTAGAACTAAAATATACATCCATTTCTTTGACAAATATTTTTGGACGGAGGGAGTATGTACATATGTGATTTTAGCTGTTAAGAAACCTCTTTTTGATATACTCCCTCTGTTCATGTTTGTAAGACGTTTTAGACAGCTGAAATTGAACTGTTTTGGCAGTTGCCTTAAATGTCTAAACGGTCTTATAAAAGTGAACGGAGGGAGTAATAGAAATGACTGTCCAAACTCTGCCAATGCTTTCTACCAGTAGGCTATAGTGAAAGATATTGTGCCTTCGTAAACTTTGAGAGGTCAAACACGCGCGGTTTACTGCAACCTTTACATTTGTTTTCATTTATAACTCACTGTACATTAGACTACCTGATCTCCAATTCATCGCCAATAATGAAAATAGATAAATTCGAACTACATTTCATGAAATCTAAGAAGCACCATGGTAAACGCCAGGAGGCATGAGCTGCTGCGGTCTCTGCTCTCGCATTGCCAGCCCCCCCTGCCCTTGCATGCCATTCTTGCCATACTGTTGCCACACCATCTGCTCCTCCGTCAGAAGCTGCTGCTTCGTCTGCATGTCGGACATCTGCACGTACGTCGGCGGCGGCACCACCGTCGACGCCGCGAAGGGGTCCGCCCCCGGCGCGGCGCTGCACATCCCCGGCGGCGCGGGCAGTGCCAGCATGGGCGCTCCGGGCGGCCGCAAGGCCACGCTGCTCGCGCTGCCGGAGAACGCCTGCGCGTTCGCCGCCGCCGCGTGGTTGTACATGCCGTCGAGGGCCATCATGTCGAGCCCGCCCCCAAGCATCGCGCGCTGGTTCGCGAGAGCGCTCGCCGACTCGACCAACGCCGTCTCCCAGTCCGCCGATGACGGGTCGAACACGTCGCATGTCGGCGCCGATCCGGCCGGGTGGCCATCGAACAGGGCCAGCGCCAGCTGCTGCCCGTGCTCTTCCCCGGACATGGCGTCCGCCTTCAAGTTCAAGAAGTCCGCCTCCTCGTTGACCACGTCGGTTGTGATCAGCGGAGCCTCCGGCTCTGCATGCGCCGTCTCGCTGGCATCGTGCTCCTGCTCCACGGCAGCCGGCGGCTCCGCGGGCGCCGGAAGGGCCCTGGTGGCGTTTATGTCGTGCTCCTCGACCTCTGGCTCCGGGCTGGACGGCTCCGGCGACGGCGGCGGCAGCCTCCGCACATACTCAGCGCCGCGCCTGTCGCAGACGAACTCGTCCATGAGCTCTAGCCTCTCCTGCGTGATGAGTTCCACCTCCGGCACGTCGGACTGGCGGCAGACGTAGGCGTCCTTGCACCACGCGTAGAAAGAGTCGAGCTCCTCGATCTGCTGGGCGAGGCCGCAGAAGACTCCGGTCACGCGCTCGCAGTCAGCGCTCTCCATGGCCGGGAACTGCTCCATGAGCGCGGCCATGACCTCCGTGAGCTCGCAGTACAGCTGCACGCTCTCCTTCACCAGCGGGTACAGAGACACCGACACCACCCGGTTCGTCTTCGCCGCGCCTGAGACGCGTCGTTTCATGTCAGTGCACGCTCGGCGATGGCGTGATCCCAATCCCACACGAGAATGTGAGCAAACAGTTGCGTGCACGCACGGATGGACTCACCTACGGGTCGGCAGGCGATGAATCGGTCGAGGAGATGCTGCAGTTGGTGGACCTTGGCGAGGAGCTGCTCCAGCGTCATCTCGCTCGTCGGCGTCTCCCTCGGCACGATCGCCTCCGCCTTGGCGGCGTCGGCGTCCGCCGCCGCATCCTCCCGTTTACTCCCGTTACCCCCCTCGTTGCTGAAGCGGTTTCCGGGGGACATGTAGAGCTCGTCGCGGAGCAGCTTGCAGCGGTTGGGGCCGCCCTGCCTGGCCTGTATCCGGTGCTCGAGGCGGTCGTCGAGGTAAGCGGCGTAGGTGCGGACGAACGCGGAGAAGTCCCACGCGTCGTCGTCGCTAGCGCGGCCGCAGAAGTCGGACATGTTGAGCATGCGCGTGCCCCGCCGCGTGGCGTAGAATAGCTCCTGCTCGAACACCGGATCGCCTTCGGCGAGGAGGCGGCGCACGATCACCAGCGTCTTGAGCGCCACGTCCCAGCTCCGGGTGCGCCCGAGACGGCGTGACAGCGCGGCCACGCAGGCGCCGGCGGACCCGCGGGAGTCGCGCGTGAGCGGGACGATCTCGCGGATGTGGCGCTCGTCGGCGGGGACTTCTCATCGTGCTTGGTGGCCTTGACGATGGCCACTTCGAGCTCCGGCGACGCGAAACCGCTGCCGCCGCCCACCTTGGCCAGACCGATGCTGGTCTTGTCCTTGACCGCTCCCAGCGCCTTGCGGAGCTTGCTCGGCGCCATTGTTCGCACGTCCGGCCGGGGAGAGCAATTGGTGGATTCTTTCGCGCGTGGTGCGTCGCGGCGATGGGGAGGGGGCGAGACGGTGGTGTCTGAGGCGAAGCGCGGATGGTGATGCATGGGAAATGCGAGCGCGTGGAAGCGGATGGCGGAGAGGAGGTCCGAGGAAGGGGGGCGCCATGGACGGTCACGGTGCAGGGGAGGTTTTGACATTTGGCTGAATGGATGGTTTCGTCTGTTATTTTTAACACGTACACCTATGAATGCACATACGCACATCCTACCTCTATGAGCACCTTCAAGAGACTGAGCCGGCGTATCATATTGAGATTTATGAAGCCACCGTAGGCGCCTCGTCGTCGATGGAAACGTCTTCTCCCACCGAAAGCACATCGCCGAAAATCCTGAAATAAATCCAGAATAATGCGAGCACCAGGATACCACAGTCCCTCTAACCATCCAACCACATGTTGCGTCTGTCTTTGTTGTATACTACTCCCTCCTTCCCAAAATATAAGGCGCGATTGACTTTTTACGGTCTTTGATGCACAACTTTGACCACTAATATATATCAAAGTATATGGATTGAACATGTATAAATGACATCGCTGTATTTGTCTTGCAAAGAAACTTTATTTCATATGTATGTATAATAATTTTATTGACATATAATACATAAAAAATATAGTCAAAGTTGTGCAACGAAGACCAGAAAAGTCAAACCGTGCCTTATATTTTGGGAAGGAGGGAGTATATACTTACTGAAGAAAGGTTTGGTTTTTTGTTTTTGTGCTCGGTGAACTTATTTTTTTTAACTCGCATTATCTTGATTGAATTACAATCCGCAGCCATAAGCGGGCACTGCTCTGCGCCGGCCGGCCCGCCAGAAGCCCAAGCCGGTCGCCTCAGCGTCGTAGATTAAAATGCCCACAATCATTGGATCATACAGACCACACAACCATAGGAGAGGACCGACTTTCGCTTCTCAGCTCATGCTCTCGCATCTCTCGCGCACATGCGAGCGAAAGCATGATATGGTTACTAGACGCACTATATATGAATTGACATAAAAATACGGTCACTGTCACACGTATGCGTCGCGTACGAGACTGATTTGACCATTTGTCGATCGCCACGTGCGCTGTTATGATTAGGCCAATTTTGCATGGAGGGGCTTTTTTGTAAAGAGCCAAAAATCCCCACCTCGTTAAATCCCTAAGCCGCCTCGCATGCTCTTCATTCCCTAGCTTTTCCCCCTCTTGCGTGCAACTGCCCCGCCACCATCTTTCTCGTCGGCAATCATCGAATCCGCCGATCACTACCGGATCCCATATCGTGGCAGTTCTTTCCACTGTGGTGCTCATGCCTGTCGTTACCTCCTCAGCTGTTTGCCATAGGGCATTGACGTTGCCCTTGATCTGTCGCACGTCTTGCAAGGAGAAGGTGTGCATGTACGTCTTGATGACGAAGAAGCACGACGGTTGGATCTTCTACAAATGCTCAAACCATGGGGTTTCTCCGATTTTAGCTAAAAAGTCTCGAGTTTTTTACCTTGGCATGTATTTTGGGATAGGTTACTTGTGATTTCCTATTGGGGAATGTTGCATCGAGAATAAAAAATTTCTACGCACACGCAAGATATATCCATGGAGATGCATTGCTACGAGAGGTGGAGAGCATCTACATACCCTTGTAGATTGCTAAAGCGGAAGCGTTTATCACGCGGTTGATGTAGTCGTACTCTTCGTGATCTGATCATGATCCAACCGATCTAGTGTCGAACGAACGGCACATCCGGGATTAGCACACATGCGGCTCGATAACATCTTGAAACGTCTCCAACGTATCTATAATTTTTGATTGTTTCATGCTGTTATATTATTATTCTTGGAAGTTTACAATCATTTTGTAGCAACTTTGTATCATTTTTTGAGACTAACCTATTGACATAGTGCCCATTTCCAGTTGCTGTTTTCTTGCTTATTTTTAACTTCGCAGAATATCAGTACCAAACAGAGTCGAAACGCAGCAAAACTTTTTGGAGAGTTTTTATAGACCAGAAGGAACAACATGGGCCAAAAAGTACCAAAGGGGTGCCTAGAGGGGGGCACAACCCACCTGGATGCGCCTAGGGGCCCAGGCGCGCCTTGGTGGGTTGTTCCCACCTCGGTGGCCTCCCACACCGTCTCTTTGCTCTATAAATACCCCCAAAATTCAAAAAACCTAGGGGAGTCGAGGAAACACAATTCCAGCCGCCGCAAGTTCCAGAACCACGAGATCCAATCTAAACACCATCACAGAGGGGTTCATCATCCTCATTGGTGCCTCTCTGATGATACGTGAGTAGTTCATTGTAGACCTACGGGTCCGTAGGCAGTAGCTAGATGGCTTCTTCTCTATTTTTGATTCTCAATACAATGGCCTCTTGGAGATCTATTTGATGTAACTCTTTTGGCGGTGTGTTTGTGGGATTCGATGAACTTTGAGTTTATGATCAGATCTATATCCATGAAAGATATTTGAGTTTCTATGATCACTTATATGCACGATTACTTAGCCTCGTATTTCTTATTCGAATATTTGGTTTAGTTAGGCCAACTAGATCGATTTTTTTTGCCATGGAAAGAGGTGCTTTGTGATGGGTTCGATCATGCGGTGTTCTTTCCCAGTGAGAAGGGGCAGCAAGACACGCATGTATCATTGCTATTAAGGATAACAAGATGGGGACTATTCCTACATGAATAGATCTCGTCTACATCATGTCATCGTTCTTATTGCATTACTTTGTTTCTCCATGAACTTAATACACTAGATGCATGCTGGATAGCGGTCGACGTGTGGAGTAATAGTAGTATATGCATGTTAGAGTTGGTCTAGTAATCTTGGACGGGATGCCTATAAAATGATCATTTCCTGGATATTGTCATAATTATTTGACATTCTATCAATTGCCCAACAGTAATTTGTTTACGGCCCCCGGGTCTATTTTCCCATCATATATTTTCATATCTATATTGCTATTTGCCTTTTTCTTTATTTGCTTCTTTTATTTTCAGATCTATATTATTAAAAACCCAAAAATATCTCGTTGAATTTTATTTGCTATTGTTCTATTTGCATCTACCAATTTATCTATTTACTAAACGTTTACCCGAGAGGGATTGATAACCCCTCTTACGCGTCGGGTTGCATTTGTTCTTTCTGTGCAGGTACCGTTTACATAGTGTTTTTTGGTTCTCCTACTGGTTCAATAACCTTGTTTTCATAACTGCAGGAAATACCTACCGAAGCTGTGCTACATCATCCCTTCCTCTTGGGGAAAAATACTGACGCGGATACGAGCTATCATCAAGTAGAATTTCTGGCGCCTTTGCTGGGGAGACATCATCAACATCTATCAGGATCCTAATCACAAATCTCATCTCCTCGCAATTTACATTATTTGCCATTTGTCTCTCGTTTTCATCTCCCCCACTTCACAAAACTTGACGTTTTATTCGCCCTCTTTTTCGTTTGCCTTTTTCATTCGTCAGATCTATTTTTGTGAGCAGTCTTGTTTGCGTAGTCACGATGACTCAACAAAACACTAGGTTTTGAGATTTTTCCAATACCAATAACAATGATTTTATTAGCACTCCGATTGCTCCTCCCGCCACTAGTGCAGAATCTTGTGATATTAATGCCGTTTTGTTGAAGCTTGTCATGAAAGATCAATTTTCTGTTACTCCTAATGAGGATGTCGTGTCCCATCTAAACACATTCGTAGAATTATACGATATGCGAAAGAAAAAAGATGTGCACAATGATATTGTGAAGTTGAAATTATTTCCTTTCTCTTTGAGGGATCATGCAAAAATTTGGTTTTCTTCTTTGCCTCGCAATAATATTGATTCATGGGATAAGTGCAAATATGCTTTTAGTACTAAGTATTTTCAGCCCGCGAAAATTATTTCCCTTCGAACTCAGATCATGAATTTTAAGCAACATGAGCATGAACATGAACATGAGCATGAACATGTTGCATAATCTTGAAAAAGAATGAAATTGATGCTAAGAAATTGTCCTACTCATGGTATAAATCTTTGGATGATCATACAAAATTTTTATGCGGGATTGAATTTTGTCTCTAGAAATCTTTTAGACTCTACCGCGGGTGGTACTTTTATGGAAATTACCTTGGGTGAAGCTACTATATTTCTTGATAATATTATGGCAAATTATTCACAATGGCATACCAAAAGAGCACCTACTAGTAAAAAAGTTAATTCGGTTGAAGAAATAAATTCTTTGAGTGAAAAAGTTGATGCTCTTATGAAAATGGTTGCTAGTAAAAGTACTCCTATCGATCTTAATGATGTGCCTTTGTCTACTTTGATTGAGAAAAGTAGTGAAGCCGTAGATGTGAATTTTATCTCGCGAAATAATTTCAATAACAATGCTTATAGAGGTAATTTTAATCCTAGACCTTTTCCTGGAAATTCCTCTAATAATTTGGTAATTCCTATGGTAATTCTTCTTACAATAATAATAGGAATACCTCTGATCTTGAGAATAATATCATACAATTCATCAATGCTCAAAAAGTTTTCAATACTACGATAGAAGGAAAGTTGAATAAAGTTGATCATATGTCTAGAAGGATCAATAGAATTTCTCATGATGTAGAAATCTCAAGTTGAAAGCTTTTGTTCCCAAAGTTGATGAATCAATTAAATCCTTATATGTTTCTATGGATGAAAGTAAGAAAAGAACCGATATGCTTAGAGCTAAAAAGAATTTTTAGAAAGAGCGTTTTCTAGTGATTGCTTTCATAAAAATGACGAAGATCTTAAAGTAATTGGTGTTTCCTCTATTGATTACTTGTTTAGTAAAATTAAAATTGATGATAAAGGGACTGGGTAAGAGTCAACTTTAGCTAGAAGGCGTCTTGATAATTCGAAGGGTGAAAATCTTGATGAAAAAATTGATAAAAGTGGGTTTGGAGAGGTCAAAACTTTAACTAGTGATGCGCCCACTCTTTTGGATTACAAAGACTCAAATTATTATAATTGCTCTTTGACCGACTATATTTATTTGTTGCAATCCATGATAAATTCACCTCATGCCTATGAACAAAATAAAGCTTTTACTAAACATATTGTTGATGCCATGATGAAAGCTTCTGAAGAAAACTAGGAATTAGAGGTTTCAATTCCTAGAAAATTACATGATGAATGGGAACCTACCATCAAAGTCAAGATTAAAATTTATGAGTGTTTGCTTTATGTGATTTGGGTGCTAGTGTTTCCACAATTCCGAAATCTTTATGTGATGTGCTTGGTCTTACCGATATTGAAGAATGTTCTCTTAATTTGAATTTTGTGGATCTACTACTAAAAAGCCTTTGAGAAGAATTAATGATGTTCTTATTATTGCAAATAGAAATTATGTGCCCATAGACTTTATTGTTCTTCATATTGATTGCAATCCGTCTTGTCCAATTATTCTTGGTAGATCATTTTTATGCACTATAGGTGTCGTGATTGATATGAAAGAAGAGAATATTAAATTTGAGTTTCTACTAAGAAAGGGTATGGAGCACTTCCCTGGAAAAAGAATTAGGCCACCATATGAATCAATCATGAGGGCATCTTATGGATCTAGAACTAAAGATGACAATACTTGAATCCATGCATTATGCCTAGCTAGGGGCGTAAAATGATAATGCTTGTTGGGAGGCAACCCAATCTTTATCTTTTTGCTCCCACTGAATGCGGCAGTCTCTAATGCATAACCCCAAAATGATAGTGGTAAATTGGTAAGAGACATCATAGAACACACCATATCCAATAAAGTACGGTTACAACGTTCAGACACACCATTATGCTGTGGTGTTCCAGGTGGCGTGAGTTGTGAAACAATTCCACATTGTTTTAAATGAAGGCCAAACTCGTAACTCAAATATTCACCTCCACGATCAGATCATAGAAACTTTAATTTCTTGTTACGATGATTCTCCACTTCACTCTGAAACTCCTTGAACTTTTCAAATGTTTCAGATTTGTGTTTCATCAAGTGGATATAACATATCTACCCAAACCATCGGTTAAGGTTAGGAAATAACATACCCGCCGCGTGATTCAACACTCATCGGACCGCATACATCGGCATGTATTATTTCCAATAAGTCATTAGCTAGCTCCATTGTTTCGGAGAATGGAGTTTTAGTCATCTTGCGCATGAGGCATGGTTCGCAAGTATCAAATGATTCATAATCAAGTGATTCCAAAAGTCCATCTGCATGGAGTTTCTTCATACGTTCTATACCAATATGACCTAAACAGCAGTGCCACAAATATGTTGCACTATCATTCTCAATTTTGCATCTTTTGGCATCAATATTATGAATATGTGTATCACTATGATCGAGATTCAATAAACCATTTACATTGGGTGTATGACCATAGAAGGTTTTATTCATGTAAACAGAACAACAATTATTCTCTGACTTAAATGAATAACCCTACTGCTATAAACATGATCTAATCATATTCATGCTCAACGCAAACACCAAATAACATTTATTTAGGTTCAATACTAATCCTGAAGGTAGAGTGAGTGTGCGACGGTGATCGTATCAACCTTGGAATCAATTCCAACATTAACTAGTCTCCGTTTATTCTACAACTCCTGTTTCGAGTTACTAATCTTAGCAACTGAACCGGTATCAAATACCCAGGGGTTACTACGGACACTAGTAAGGTACACATCAATAACCTGTATATCAAATATAGCTTTGTTCACTTTGCCATCCTTCTTATCCGCCAAATGTTTGGGGCCGTTCCGCTTCCTGTGACCATTTCCTTTGCAGTAGAAGCACTCAATCTCAGGCTTGGGTCCAACTTTGTGCTTCTTCATGGGAGTGGCAGCTTGCTTGCCATTCTTCTTGAAGCTCCCTTTATTTCCCTTTGCCCTTTTTCTTGAAACTAGTGGTCTTGTTAACCATCAACACTTGATGCTCTTTCTTGATTTCTACCTTCGTTGATTTCAGCATCGCGAAGTGCTCGGGAATCACTTTCGTCATCCCTTGCATATTATAGTTCATCACGAAGTTCTAGTAGCTTGGTGATAGTGACTAGAGAACTCTGTCAATCACTATCTTATCTGGAAGATTAACTCCCACTTGATTCAAGTGATTGTAGTACATTCTGAGCACATGCTCACCAGCTGAGCTATTCTCCTCCATCTTGTAGGCAAAGTACTTGTCAGAGGTTCATACGTCTTAACAGGAGGTTGAGTCTGAAATGCGAATTTCAGCTCTTGGAACATCTCACATGCTCCATGGCATTCAAAAGATTTTTGAAGTACCGGTTCTAAGCCGTAAAGCATGGCACACTAAACTATTAAGTAGTCATCATATCGAGCATGCCAAAATGTTCATAACGTCTGCATCTGCTCCTGCAATAGGTCTGTCACCTAGCGGTGTATCAAGGGCATAATTCTTCTTTGCAGCAACGAGGATAATCCTCAGATCATGGACCCAGTCCGCATTATTGCTACTATCATCTTACAACTTATTTTTCACTAGGAACATATCAAAAATAGGGGAGCTATATCGCGCGCTATTGATCTACAACATAGATTTGCAAATACTATCAGGACTAAGTTCATGATAAATTAAGTTACATTAATCAAATTACTAATGAACTCCCACTTAAATAAACATCCCTCAAGTTATCTAAGTGATACGTGATCCAAATCAACTAACCCATGTCTGATCATCACGTGAGATGGGGTAGTCATCAATGGTGAACATCTCTATGTTGATCATATCTACTATATGACTCATGTTCGACCTTTCGGTCTAAAATGTTCCGAGACCATGTCTGTACATGCTAGGTTCATCAAGTTTAACCCAAATATTCTGCATGTGCAAAACTGTCTTACACCCGTTGTATGTGAACGTAGAGTCTATCACACCCGATCATCACGTGGTGTCTCGAAAAGACGAACTTTCGCAATAGTGCATACTCGGGGAGAACACTTATATCTTGAAATTTAGTGAAGAGATCATCTTATAATGCTACCGCCATTCTAAGCAAAATAAGATGCATAAAAGATAAACATCACATGCAATCAAATTATGTGACATGATATGGCCATCATAATCTTGTGCTTTTGATCTCCATCTCCAAAGCATCGTCATGATCTCCATCGTCACCGACTCGACACCTTGATCTCCATGTTTGCGTCGTGGTCGTCTCGCCAACTATTGCTTCTACAACTATCGCTAACGCATAGTGATAAAGTAAAGCAATTACATGGCGTTTGCATTTCATACAATAAAGAGACAACCATAAGGCTCCTGCCGGTTGCTGATAACTTACAAAACATGATCATCTGATACAATAGCGTTTATCACATCATGTCTTGACCATATCACATCACAACATACCTTGCAAAAACAAGTTAGACGTCCTCTACTTTGTTGTTGCAAGTTTTGCGTGGCTGATATGGGCTTCTTGAAAGAACTGTTCTTACCTATGGCAAAAACCACAACGGTGATTCGTCAAGTTTGTTATTTTAACCTTCTTCAAGGACCGGCTGTAGTCAAATTCGATTCAACTAAAGTAGGAGAAATAGACACCCGCCAGCCACCTTTATGCAAAACTAGTTGCATGTCTGTCTGTGGAACCGGTCTCATGTTCGTGGACATGTAAGGTTGGTCGCCGCTTCATCCCACAATACTGTCGTATCAAAATAAGACGTTGGTGTTAAGCAGTATGACTATCACCACCCACAACTCTTTGTGTTCTACTTGTGCATATCATCTACGCATAGACCTGGCTCTGATACCACTGTTAGGAATCGTTGCATGGAAAACAAAAAAAATTCTATGCACACGCAATGATCTATCCATGGATATGCATAGCAACGAGGGGGAGAGTGTGTCTATGTACCCTCTTAGACCGTAAGCAGAAGTGTTTCACAACGTGGTTGATGTAGTGGAACTTTCTCTGCGATCCACCGATCGAGTACCCAACGTACGACACCTCCGGGTTCTGCACACGTTCAGGTCGGTGAAGTCCCTCGCCTTCTTGATCCAGCAAGACGTCAAGGTACTAGATGAGTTCCGTTAGCACGACGGCGTGGTGAGGGTGTTGGTGAAGTGATCTCCACAGGGCTTCGCCTAAGCACTACAAAAATATGACCGGGAAAGTAAACGATGGAGGGGGACGCCGCACACGACTAGGCAGTTGTCTGTTCTATGCTAGGCACCCCCTCCCACATATATATATGTGGGAGGGTGGGAGGAGCAGCCAAAGGAGGCGCTCAAGTAGGAGGAATCCTACTTGGAGTCCCTCCCAAGCCGCGCCCCCTGCCATATATAAACGAGGGGAAAGGAAAGAGGGGGGGGGGAGGGGGAGTCCTACTCCACACTTTCCTTTCCCTCCCCTCTTTCCTTCTCCTCCTCATAGGGCCGGCCACTATAGGGGCGCACCAGCCCCTTGTGGGCCGGTGTGTTCCCTCACTTGGCCCATAAGGCCCATATATTTGTCGGGGTTGCCCGAAACTCCTTTCTGGTGACCCAATATGTACCAGGTACTCTCCGAAACACTTCCGATGTCCGAATACCATCGTGCTATATATCAATATTTACCTCTTGACCAGTTCAAGACCCCTCGTCATGTCCGTGATATCATTTGGGACTCCGAGCAAAATTCGGTCACCAAATCATATAACTCATATAACACTATATCGTCAATGAACATTAAGCGTGCGGACCCTACAGGTTCGATAACTATGTAGACATGACCGAGACACCTCTCCGTTCAATAACCAATAGCAGAATCTGGATGCCCATATTGGCTCCCACATATTCTACGAAGATCTTTATCGGTCGAACCATCATGACAGCATACGTAATTCCCTTTGTCCATCGGTATGTTACTTGCCCGAGTTTCGATCGTCGGTATCTTCATACCTAGTTCAACCTCATTACCGGCAAGTCTCTTTACTCATTCCGTAATACATCACCTCGTGAATAACTCCTTAGTCGTTCACTTGCAAGCTTATGATGTGTATTACCGAGAGGGCCAAGAGATTCCTCTCCGATACTCGGAGTGACAAATCCTTATCTCGATCTATGCCAACTCAACAAACACCTTTGGAGATACCTGTAGAGCATCTTTACGATCACCTTGTTATGTTGTGACGTTTGATAGAATACAAGGTATTCCTTTGGTATCCGGGAGTTGCATAATCTCATAGTCGAAGGAATATGTATTTGACATGAAGAAAGCAATATCAATAAAACTAAATGATCATAATGCTAAGCTATTAGATGGGTCTTGTCCATCGCATCATTCTCCTAATGATGTGATCCCGTTATCAATGACAACACATGTCCATGGTTAGGAAACCTTAACCATCTTTGATCAACGAGCTAGTCTAATATAGGCCTACTAGGGACACAATATTTGTTTATGTATTCACACATGTATTTAAGTTTCCGATTAATACAATTCTAGCATGAATAATAAACCTTTATCATGAATAAGGAAATATAAAATAACAACTTTATTATTGCCTCTAGGGAATATTTCCTTGAGCACCAACTAAGGGGTACTATGATCACACTTGAGCATTGGATTTAGCTAATATGCAAATGTTTTTCATGAATGGATCAATGATTAAGCATGATGGGCTCGGGATAACTTGCTTTAGTGTTGATATTTTGAAAGACATGGTTGCTTGTTGATATGCTTGAGTATTGAAATCTTCATGTCAAAACTAGACTATTGCTTTGAACCATATAAAAGTCCATATGTCCATGCTGCAAAACAAAAGAATATGTGATGAACATGTTAGGCAGCATTCCACATCAAAAATTGTGTTTTCATCATTTACCTACTCGAGGACGAGCATGAATTAAGCTTGGGGATGCTGATATGTCTCCAACATATCTATAATTTTTGATTGTTCCATCCTGTTATATTATCATTCTTGGATGTTTTACAATCATTTTATAGAAACTTTATATCATTTTTTGGGACTAACCTATTGACATAGTGCCCAATGTAGTTGTTGTTTTTTACTTCGAAGAGTATCAATACCAAACGGAGTCTAAACGTAGCGAATTTTTTTTTGAGAATTTTTATGGACCAAAAGGAACAACTTGGGCCAAAGAAGTACCAAAGGGGTGCCCCAGGGGGGCACAACCCACCTAGGTGCGCCTGGGATCCCAGGCGCTCCCTGGTGGGTTGTGCCCACCTCAGTGGCCTCCCGCACCGCCTCTTTGCTCTATAAATACCCCCAAAATCCAAAAACCCTAGGGGAGTCGACGAAACACAATTCCAGTCGCTGCAAGTTCCAGAACCATGAGATGCAATCTAGACACCATCACGGAGGGGTTCATCATCCTCATTGGTGCCTCTCCTATGATGCATGAGTAGTTCATTGTAGACCTGCGGGTCCTTAGAGAGTATCTAGATGGCTTCTTCTCTCTTTTTGATTCACAATACAATGGTCTCTTGGAGATCTATTTGATGTAACTCTTTTTGCGATGTATCTGTTGGGATCCAGTGAACTTTGAGTTTATGATCAGATCTATATCCATGAAGATATTTGAGTTTTCTTTGATCTCTTATAGCCTCGTATTTCTTCTTTGATTCTTTGATTTAGTTAGGCCAACTAGATCGATTTTTCTTGCCATGGGAAGAGGTGCTTTGCGATGGGTTTGATCATGCGGTGTTCTTTCCCAATGACAGAAGGGCCAGCAAGACAGACATGTATCATTGCTATTAAGGATAACAAGATGGGGGCTATTCCTACATGAATAGATCTCGTCTACATCGTGTCATCGTTCTTATTGCATTACTCCATTTCTCCATGAACTTAATACACCAGATGCATGCTGGATAGCGGTCGATGTGTGGGGTAATAGTAGTAGATGCAGGCAGGGGTCAGTCTACTAATCTTGGACGTGATGCCTATATAATGATCATTGCGTGGATATCGTCATAATTATTTGACATTCTATCAATTCCCCAAGGGTAATTTTTTTACCCACCGTTTGCTATTTTCTTGAGAGAGGCCACTAGTGAAATATACGGCCCCTAGGTCTATTTTTCCATCATGTATTTTCAGATCTATATTGCTATTTGCCTTTTTCTTTATTCACATCTTTTATTTTCAGATCTATATTATTAAAAACCCAAAAATACCCCGCTTAATTTTATTTGCGTTATTCTATTTGCACCTACCAATTTATCTATTTACCAATCTTTTACCTGAGAGGGATTGACAACCCCTCTTACGCGCCGGTTGCAAGTATTTGTTCTTTGTGTGCAGGTACCGTTTACATAGTGTTGCTTGGTTCTCCTACTGGTTTGATAACCTTGGTTTCATAAATGAGGGAAATACCTACCGAAGCTGTGCTGCATCATCCCTTCCTCTTGGGGGAAATACTGACGCGGATACAAGCTATCATCAAGTAGAATTTCTGGCGCCGTTGCCAGGGAGACATCATCAACATCTATCAGGTCCTAATCACAAATCACATCTCCTTGCAATTTACATTATTTGCCATTTGCCTCTCGTTTTCATCTCCCCCACTTCACAAAAAATTGCCGTTTTATTCACCCTCTTTTTCATTTGCCTTTTTCTTTCGTCAGATCTGTTTTTGTGAGCAATCTTGTTTGCGTAGTCACGATGACTCAAGAATACACCAAGTTGTGGAATTTTTCCAATACCAATAGCACTGATTTTATTAGCACTCCGATTGCTCCTCCCACCACTAGTGCGGAATCTTGTGATATTAATGCCACTTTGTTGAATGTTGTCATGAAAGATCAATTTTCCGGTACTCCTAATGAGGATGCCACGTCCCGTCTAAACACATTCGTAGAATTATGTGATATGCAAAAGAAAAAAAGATGTGGACAATGATATTATGAAGTTGAAATTATTTCCTTTCTCTTTGAGGGATCATGCAAAAATTTGGTTTTCTTCTTTGCCTCACAATCATATCGATTCATGGGATAAGTGCAAAGATGCTTTTATTACTAAGTATTTTCCACCCGGGAAAATTATTTCCATTTGAACTTAGATCATGGATTTTAAGCAACTTGAGCATGAACATGTTACACAATCTTGGGAAAGAATGAAATTGATGCTAAGAAATTGTCCTACTCATGGTTTAAATCTTTGGATGATCATACACAAAATTTATACGTATCCGATTTGTGACTTAGAGTCATCCGGATCAGTCTCGAAGCTAGCATTAACCTAACCTTTTACGACGAGCTCTTCGTCACCTCCATAAACGAGAAACATATCCTTGGTCCTTTTCAGGTATTTCAGGATATTCTTGACCGCAGTCCAGTGATCCACTCCTGGATTACTTTGCTACCTCCCTGCCAAACTTATGGCAAGGCACACATCAAGTCTGGTACACAGTATAGCATACATGATAGAACCTATGGCTGAGACATAAGGTATGACTTTCATTTTCTCTATATCTTCTGCCATGGTCGGACATTGAGTCTCACTCAATTTCACAACTTGCAACACAGGCAAGAACCCTTTCTCTGGTCCATTTTGAACTTCTTTAGAACTTTGTCAAGGTATGTGCTTTGTGAAAGTCCTATTAAGCGTCTCGATCTATCCCTATAGATCTTGATGCCCAATATATAAGCAACTTCACCAAGGTCTTTCATTGAAAAATTCTTATTCAATTATCCTTTTATGCTATCCAGAAAATCTATATCATTTCCGATCAACAATATGTCATCCACATATAATATCAGAAATGCTACAGAGCTCCCACTCACTTTCTTGTAAATACAGGCTTCACCGTAAGTCTGTATAAAACCATATACTTTGATCACCTCATGAAAGCGTATATTCCAACTCCGAGATGCTTGCACCAGTCCATAGATGGCTCGTTGGAGCTTGCGCACTTTGTTAGCACCTTTAGGATCAAAAAAACCTTCTATTGCATCATATACAACTCTTCTTTAAGAAATCCATTAAGGAATGCAGTTTTGACGTCCATTTGCCAGATTTCATAACCATAAAATGTAACAATTGCTAACATGATTCAGACAGACTTAAGCATCACTACGAGTGAGAAAGTCTCATCATGGTCAACCCCTTGAACTTGTCGAAAACCTTTTGCGACAAGTCGAGCTTTGTAGATAGTGACATTACCATCAGCGTCTGTCTTCTTCTTGAAGATCCATTTATTCTCAATGGCTTGCTGTTCATTGGGAAAGTCCACCAAAGTCCATACTTTGTTCTCATACATGGGTCCTATCTCAGATTTCATGGCATCAAGCCATTTATCAGAATCTAGGCTCATCATAGCTTCTTCATAGTTCAAAGGTTTGCCGTGGTCTAATAACATGACTTCCAGGATAGGATTACCGTACCACTCTAGTGTGGAATGTGTTCTGGTTGATCTATGAAGTTTAGTAGCAACTTGATCTGAAGTTTTACGATCATCATTAGCTTCCTCTCTAGTTGGTGTAGGCATCAAGGGAACGGTTTTATCTGATGTACTACTATCCAATTCGAGAGAATGTACAATTACCTCATCAAGTTCTACTTTCCTTACACTCACTTCTTTCGAGAGAAACTCCTTCTCAAGAAAGGACCCATTCTTGGCAAAAAGATCTTGCCTTCGGATCTATGGTAGAAGGTGTACCCAATTGTTTCCTTAGGGTATCCTATGAAGATGCACTTCTCCGATTTGGGTTCCAGCTTATCAGGCTGAAGCCTTTTGACATAAGCGTCGCATCCCCGAACTTTAAGAAATGACAACTTAGGTTTCTTGCCAAACCATTGTTCATATGGGGTCGTCTCAACGGATTTAGGCGGCGCCCTATTTAACGTGAATGCAGCTGTCTCTAATGCACCATATCTGATAGTGGTAAATCGGTAAGAGACATTATAGAACTCACCAAATCTGATAAAGTACGGTTACGACGTTTGGACACACCATTATGCTGTGGTGTTCCAGGTGGCGTCAGTTGTGAAACAATTCCACATTGTTTTAAATGAAGGCCAAACTCGTAACTCCAATATTAGCCTCCCACGATCAGATCATAGAAACTTTATTTTCTTGTTACGATGATTCTCCACTTCACTCTGAAATTCTTTGAACTTTTCAAATGTTCCAAACTTGTGTTTCATCAAGTAGATATACCCATACCTCCTCAAATCATCTGTGAAGGTCAGAAAATAACGATACCCACCGCGTGCCTCAACACTCATCGGACTGCGTACATCGGTATGTATTATTTCCAATAAGTCATTAGCTCACTCCATTGTTCCGGAGAATGGAGTTTTAGTCATCTTACCCATGAGGCACGGTTCGCAATTATCAAATGATCCATAATCAAGTGATTCCAAAAGTCCATCTGTATGGAGTTTCTTCATGCGCTTTACACCAATATGACCTAAACGGCAGTGCCACAAGTATGTTGCACTATCATTATCAACTTTGCATCTTTTGGAATCAATAGTATGAATATGTGTATCACTACGATTGATATGCAACAAGAATAGACCATTCATCAAAGGAGCATGACCATAAAAGATATTATTCATATAAATAGAACAACAATTATACTTGGACTTAAATGAATAATAGTCTCGCAATAAACAAGATCTAGATATAATTTTCATGCTCAACGCTGGCACCAAATAACAATTATTGAGGTCTAAAACTAATACTGAAGGTAGATGTAGAGGTAGCGTGCCGACGGCGATCACATCGGCCTTGGAACCATTCCTGACGCGCATTGTCACCTCGTCCTTAGCCAATCTTTGTTTATTCTATAGCTCCTGTTTCGAGTTACAAATATGAGCAACCAAACCAGTATCAAATACCCAGGCGCTACTATGAGCATTAGTAAGGAACACATCATTAACATGTATATCAAATATACATTTGTTCACTTTGCCATCCTTCTTATCCGCCAAGTATTTGGGGCAGTTCCGCTTCCAGTGACCATTTCCTTTGCAGTAGATGCACTCAGTTTCAGGCTTTGGTTCAGCTTTGGGCTTCTTCACGGGAGCAACAACTTGCTTGCCATTCTTCTTGAAGTTCCGTTTCTTTTCCTTGCCCTTTTTCTTGAAACTAGTGGTCTTGTTAACCATCAACACTTGATGCTCCTTCTTGATTTCTACCTTCGTGGCCTTAAGCATTGCGAAGAGCTCGAGAATCATTTTCGTCATCCCTTGCATATTATAGTTCATCATGAAGCCTTTGTAGCTTGGTGTTAGTGATTGAAGAACTCTATCAATAACACTCTCAACTGGAAGATCAATTCCCAGCTGAGTCAAGTGGTTATGATACCCAAACATTTTGAGTATGTGTTCACTGACAGAACTATTCTCCTCCATCTTGCAACCATAGAACTTATTGGAGACTTCATATCTCTCAACCCGGGCATTAGCTTGGAACGTCAACTTCAGCTCTTGGAACATCTCATACCCTCCGTGGCGTTCAAAACGTCTTTAAAGTCACAATTGTAAGCCGTAAAGCATGGCACACTGAAATATTGAGTAGTCATCAGATCGAGCCTGTCAGACGTTCATAACATCTGTAGTAGCTCCTTCAGTAGGTCTATCACCTAGCGGTGCATCAAGGACATAATTCTTCTATGCAGCAATGAGGATAATCCTCAAGTTATGGACCCAGTCCGTGTAGTTGCTACCATCATCTTTCAACTTAGCTTTCTCTAGGAATGCATTAAAATTCAGGGGAACGGTAGCACGTGCCATTGATCTACAACATACATATGCAAAAACTATCAATACTAGGTTCATGATAAAGTAAGTTCAATTAATAAAATTACTAATGAACTTCCACTTAAAATAACATCCCTCAAGTTATCTAAGTGATACATGATCCAAATCAACTAACCCATGTCCGATCATCACGTGAGATGGGGTAGTCATCAATGGTGAACATTTCTATGTTGATCATATCTACTATATGACTGTTCGACCTTTCGGTCTCCAGTGTTCCGAGACCATGTTTGCACATGCTAGGCTCGTCAAGTTTAACCCAAGTATTCTGCTTGTGCAAAACTGTCTTACACCCGTTGTATGTGAATGTAGAATCTATCACACCGGATCATCACGAGGTGCTTCGAAACGACGAACTTTAGCAATGGTGCATACTTGGGAGAACACTTTTATCTTGAAAATAAGATGCATAAAGGATAAACATCACATGCAATCAAAATATGTGGCATGATATGGCCATCATCATCTTGTGCTTTTTGATCTCTATCTTCAAAGCATCGTCATGATCTCCATTGTCACCGGCTCGACACCTTTATCTCCATCGTTGCATCGGGGTCATCTCACCAACTATGGCTAACGCATAGCAATAAAGTAAAGCAATTACATGGCGCTTGCATTTCATACAAAAATTACGAGATAACCTAAGGCTCCTGCCGGTTATCGATATTACAAAACATGATCATCTCATACAACAACGTATATCACATCATGTCTTGACCATATCACATCACAACATACCCTTAAAAACAAGTTAGACGCCCTCTACTTTGTTGTTGCAAGTTTTACGTGGCTGCTACGGGCAACTAGCAAGAACCGTTCTTACCTACGCAAAACCACAATGGTGATTATCAAGTTTGATGTTTTAACCTTCTTCAAGGACCAGCCTTAGTCAAATATGATTCAACTAAAGTAGGAGAAACAGACACCCGCCAGCCACCTTTATGCAAAACAAGTTGCATGTCTGTCGGTGGAACCGGTCTCATGTACGTGGACATGTAAGGTTTGTCCGGGCCGCTTCATCCCACGGTACTTCTGAATCAAAAATAAGACGTTGGTGTTAAGCAGTATGACCATCACCGCCCACAACTCCTTTGTGTTCTACTCGTGCATATCATCTACGAATAGACCTGGCTCATGATGCCACTGTTGGGGAACGTTGCATCAAAAACAAAAAATTCTACGCACACGCAAGATATATCCATGGAGAGGCATAGCTACAAGAGGGAGAGAGCATCTACATACCCTTGTAGATTGCCAAGCAGAAGTGTTTATCACGTGATTGATGTAGTCGCACTCTTCGCGTTCCAATCACGATCCAATCGATCTAGTGCCGAATGGACGTCACCTCCGAGGTTAGCACACGTGTGGCTCGATGACGTCTCCTCCTTCTTGATTCATAAAGTGGGAGAGTAGAAGTAGATGGGATCACAACCAACACGACGGGGTGGTGGTGATGGTGGTGGTGGAGCACCGACAGCGCTTCACTAATCGTCGCCAGGACGAGGCAGTGGAACTACAGAGTAACGTGAGAGAGAGAGGAGCGCCAAGGGTTTGGTGTGTACTCTTGGGGCGCCCCCTCCCCTCTATATATAGGTGGAGGGGCGTGGGAAACAGCCCCTCCAAGCCCTAGGGTGCAGCTAAGGGGGAGAGGCGTTGGACTCCAAGTCCAATCCTATTCTTACTAGGACTCATTCCTTGTTTGCCTTCCCTAGCCACATGGGCTTTTGAGGACTTGGTGCGCCTAGCCCAATAAAGCCAGGGCGCCTCCCTACAGCCCATGCTAGCCCTTGGGTCATGGTGGACCCACTTGTGGACTTCTGGACCGCCTCCGGAATCCTCCGGAACCTTCTCGAAGCTTCCCGGTACAATACCGAAAAAACTGCACCTTTTTCCGGAACCCAAAATATGACTTCCTATATATAAATCTTTACCTCTCGACCATTTCAAAACTCCTTGTGATGTCCAAGATCTCATCCGGGACTCCGAACAACATTTGGTTACCACTCATCAAATATCCCAATACTACTCTAGCGTCAACGAACGTTAAGCGTGCGACCCTGCGGGTTCAGGAATTATGTAGTCATGACCGAGACACGTGTTCGGTCAATAACCAATAGCAGGACCTGGATGCCCATATTGATTCCTACATATTCCATGAAGATCTTTTATCGGTTGAACCTTTATGACAACATACGTAATTCCCTTTATCTGTCGGTATGTTACTTGCTAGAGATTTGATCCTCGGTATCTCTATACCTAGTTCAATCTTCTTAGTGGCAAGTCTCTTTACTCGTTTCATAATACATCTTCTCGCAACTAACTCCTTAGTTACTTTGCTTGCGATCTTCTTGTGATGTGTATTGCCGAGAGGGCCTATAGATACCTCTCCGTCATACGGAGTGACAAATCCCAATCTTGATTCACGCCAACTCAACACACAGCTTCGGAGATACCTGTAGAGCATCTTTATGATCACCCACTTATGTTGTGATGTTTGATAGCACACAAGGTGTTCCTTCGGTATCCGAGAGTTGCATGATCTCATGGTCGAAGAAACATGTAATTGGCATTAAGAAAGCAGTAGCAATAAACTGGATGATCATATGCTAAGCTAACAGATGGGTCTTGTCCATCACATCATTCTCCTAATGATGTGATCCCATCATCAAACAACTCATGTCTATGGTTAGGAAGCCTAACCATCTTTGATCAACGAGCTAGTCTAGTAGAGGCTTGCTAGGGACACAATATTTGTTTATGTATCCACACATGTATCTAAGTTTCCGGTCAATACAATTCTAGCATGAATAATAAACATTTATCATGAATAAGGAAATATAATAATAACACTTAATTATTGCCTCTAAGGCATATCTCCATCATTTCCGATGTTAGGAATTGGAATATGTTGAGTTCGAGTATCTTGTTTACAAGCATTATCTCATTGGTGATGCCTCTGCAGAGAACCGAAGGGAATAACGTTTGAATGCATAGGAGCATAACATTATGGAGGGTCAAAAGTATGTCTAGAGGGAGGGGGTGATTAGACTACTTGACCAAATAAAAACTTATCATTTTCCCGATTTTAGTTGTAGGCAAGTTTTAGCAATTCTACCAAGTCAAGCAACACCCTAAACATAAAAGTCTAAGTGTTGAACAGCGGAAAGTAAAGACTTCGCATATGAATGTAAAGGAGAGATTGGAGAAATCAAATGCAAAGAAGACACCGTAGTATTTTGGCGTGGTTCCGATAGGTGGTGCTATCGTACGTCCACGTTGATGGAGACTTCAACCCACTGAGGATAACAGCTGCACGAGTCTATGAAGGGCTCCACCCACGAAGGGTCCACAAAGAAGCAACCTTGTCTATTCCACCATGGCTTGCGTCCACGAAGAACTAGCCTCAGTCGGGGTAGATTTTCAGGAAGTAGGCGATCTCCTTGCCCTTACAAACTCCTTGGTTCAACTCCACAAGATCTTCCAGGCTCCCAAGTGACACCTAACCAATCTAGGAGACATCACTCTCCAAAAGGTAATAGATGTGTAGTTGATGATGAACTCCTTGCTTATATGCTTCAAATGATAGTCTCCTCAACACTCAATCACCCTCTCACAGATTTGGCTTGGGTAGGATAGGGATTGGAGTGGAAAGCAACTTGGGGAGGCTAGAAATCAAGGTTCAAATGGTTGGATTGGAATCTCTTGATCTCAACACATGAGTAGGTGCTTCTCTCTCAGAAAATGAATGGTGGAAGTGTAGATTTGTTCTGACGGCTCTCTTAGAGAGTAGGTGGGGGTGGAGGGGTATTTATAGCCTTCACCCCAAATCCAACCATTACACACTGTTGGCTCAACTCGATGACACTGAAGCAAAATCTCAGTGAGGCCAACCAGTGCAAAAGATATAAACGTTGGGCTTTTCGGTGGGACCAAAGTGGAAATCTCGGGCAGACCGATATGCGATAATCTAGGCAGAACTTCATTTCGGTAGTTCCGATCAGTTTAACTCGGTAATTCTGAAATGAACGAATTGGCTTATAGAAACTTGGTCATTGCAACTCGGTGAGAATGATCGCAATCTCGATGAGACTGAAATTCTAGGGTTTGGCTCTGGCAGTGTATTAAGATCAACTCGGTGGGTCCGGCATAGATGTTTTCGGTGGGACCGAGATGAAACTTTAGGATTTGGACATATTTGATTTGTAGAAGGTGTTTGAGGATTTTTGGAGCAATATCACTAAGCACTTGAGAAATTGAGCCATGATCAAAACCTCATACCCTTCTAATAGTATTGGCTTTCCTATGAACTCAATGTGATCTTTGATCACTTAACCAAAAATGAAGAGTCTTGAAGCTTTGCCAATTCCATGTCCTTAGCATTTTGAGGGGTCCACATTCTCATGTCCTTACCATGCCAATCATTGATCTTTTCTGAAATCTACTATTAGTGAGCATTAGATCAATGATGTATATGTTGTTATGAATTACCAAAACCACTCAGGGATTAGTTGCACTTTCACATTACGAATGTGGATACCAGTAGGTCTAAGCAGGGTATGAAGAATCAAACTGCAAATGGCATGAGCAGGAAGCAAGCTTGTGCACTAATGAGGCTAGGGAGGGAGGTGGCGATGCTCATGAAGTTGCTGGTTGCTGTTGTGATGTTGATGTGTGTGGTTGGTGTGGTCTTCATGATGAAGAAGTGATGTTATGTTGGAAGAGATGCTGTCAGTCGGTAGGTTCACTTTGGGATGTTGATGCATGTCATGTTACAATGGTGTCAGTTAGTAGGTTTAGTCAGCCTCAGTTCGTCCCATGTCATGTGGTATATTTTGGTTTAATATGCTGTATTGGTGTGTATGATAAGAAAGTAATGGTTTGTTAAACCAGTTTTTGCTATCTTTTATGTATGCACAATTTGCATCAGTTATATGTGCAATTTGTAAGAGATGTGGATGTGTAATGCAAAAGCACACTTCGCCATGACTAAACAACAGAGATAAAACCAGATGGTTTTTCCACAACTGACCAAAACTAAAATGACTGAAGTTGCTAGAATATAGAGTAGGATGTTTTTGCATTGAACAACACTGATCAAAACTACAGAATGACCAAAATGGTAGTATCGATGAACAAAACTGAACACAATTAAAATTGATGCAACTGAGTAGAACCGAACATGATGAAAATTAGTAGAAAATAACCACATAAGTAGCCTTATTTCATACCTAGACCTCATCCATGAACATAAGAGGTAGCAAAATGACTAAACCATCCCAGCTTAATGCAGGCTACATGAGCAACAAGGTACCATACATGATCATACCAACATAGAAGATTATGTGATCATGAAGGTACCAAACACTACTAGTTGGACCTAGTCTCTAAAGATATCAAGCATTGATGATCTTTCAACTCTCTTTGACCAGTTTGCTTGATCAGTTACCATTGGTCTCTTTGGTCTATGTGTAGCAACCATCCTTTGCTGCTCATCTCCATGTGCATTGATCAACCTTTGCCGCTCTTCTCTCTGTGCAACAACAAGCCTTCTCTCTTCTCTTTTAGCAGCAACAAGCGTCTTCTCCTCTTCTCTTTTAGTAGCAACACATCTCTTCTCTTCTTCTCTTTTTTTCGCAACTGCTTTCTTTTGTGCCCCCCTTCTTATTAGTTGCAGCTTTCCTCTTGCCTTCTTGCTTTACCTTCTTCTCAGCAGCTATAGTTTTAAAGGACACACTTGGATTTACTCGACTAGAACTAAAGTAAAAGTGCTACATTAAATTATTAGATAAAACTTCATATGCAGGACGATGATGTGCGAGGAAGTCTGTTAAACTTGCATAGTTCATGAAAGCCTCAAACTCTATTTTAATTTGGTATCTCTCATGACAGTTTCACATGGCCACTTAGCTGATTTCACTTCCGCGTTACACGGAAGATTGGTAGTGAATTAGCCATAAGAAACTCTCCTAGGCTGCGTTCAAGACCTTGTCTCCCTTGAATAAGAGCAGGATGAACTTCTTCCCTAAGCTCTTCAACATAGTCTTTATATTCTGAAATTTTTGGACAAATCAAAGAGAAGTAACATTTGATCAAATAAACCAAGGAAAAAAACCCAAACTTTTAGTGACTATACCATCCATCAAAACAACTTAGAAATTTCTAAAATTAACATGCAAGCGGAATTTGAAGTCACCAATAGCTAGAAAAAGGTATAGAGCACTTAACTCTAGCTTGGAAGGTCTGCCATGCGCCGACCCAGTGAGTAGGCCGATAGGTTGCCGCACAGAGAGGCCTATGCCTCGCTCCAGGCCACGAGGGCTATGTCTCGCTTATAGCGAGACGATAGCTGCTATCGGCTAGAAGGATTTCCCTCTTGCCTACGAGTCAGGCCAGCCCATTAATTTCACCTTCCTACGCGCTCGGATCGATCGATCTACTCAAGATCCATAACTCACTTATAGTGAGGATATGTTTCGTCTTGCTGAGGACTTTCCAGCGTGCATACAATACTCGATGGCCCATTTGTTTAGTGCGCATTTAGAGCATTCACTGTGGTTTTCTATTCTTTTTCTTTCATTTTTTAGTTTTGGTTCTCTGTATCTTCTCCGGTTTTCTTGATTTCTTCAGTTTTCAGTTTTATTATATTTTTCGCCGATTTCCTTTGATTTTGTTTATGTTTTTCACTGATTTTTCTTGTCTTCTTTTTTTTTCTTTGTTTTCCCTCGGATTTTCACTGGTTTTATTTGCTTTGCTTTCTTTCTTTCTTCGCTTTCTTTGTTTCCTTTTTGGTTTTCATTTTTTTCTATGTTTCTTTCTTTCGTTTCTCTTCTTCTTTAACACATGTCTATATTTTTTACATATCTTTGTATATTTTTCATGTACATTAGGAACATTTTATATATATGCTTAACATATTTCAAATAATTATGTTTGATAACTAATTTTTCTTACAAAGTATTTATATATATTAGGAACATTTTTAATCATGTTATCATTTTTGAACTATATGATTAATATTTTTCAATACATGATCAATATTTTATAAAATTTATTTTTCAGTTCAATGTATTTAATACACATACTACATTTTCGTATATATCTGAATTTTTTATACACGTTCAACATTTTTTAATCATAATTAACATTTATATATATATGATCAACATAAAAAAGTTTCCATGTTCAATTTTTTAAGACATGTTCTACATATTTTTTTACATTGGGAACATTTTTTGTGAAACTATAACATAAAGACAAAAGAAAAAAATAGAAAGAAAAAGCGAAATCGAGGAATGGATTAATAAGGAAACAAACGAACTAAATCCAAAACAAACGAAGGTGCAACTGGGCCGCCTCATTCCTACATCCCTTCTGCGAGCTGACACTCTGTCAAGACTGAAGCGAGACATAGGGGGGGGGCATCGATCTATCGCTAGACCCGCTTGTTCCTGCACGATTTCGCTATTTTATTACAATTTCTTGTTTTCAGGTCTCCTTTTTTTATTTTTATTTTCATTTTTACATGGCTGTTACCAGTTTTCTTTGCTTCTTGATGCTTTTCTTTGATTATTTTCTTTATTTTCTCATCGATTTTCTTCATTTATTTCTCGGTTTTTACCGGCTTTTTTTCCTACTTTTCTTCAGTTTATTGTTTTCCTTCGGTGTTTCTTGTTTCCGTTCCTTTCTTTTTTTCACACTGGTTTCATTGTTTTTTTATTTTGTTTACTATTTTCTTCGTTTATGCATGAATTTTCATGTTTTTTTGTGTTTTTCCTTTTTCTTTGTTTCTAAGGTGTTTTTTAAATTTCTTTCTTCCCTTTCATTGGCTTTTTTTCTTGTTTTTTCATCATTTTTTGTTTTCTCATGGTTGTACTGTATTTTTGTACACATTTTTGGTATATATGTGATACATTTCTCCAATACATGTTTAATAATTTTCAAATACAAGATCAACATTTTCTGAATACATGATCAACTTTTTTTTCTATACACATTTAACATTTTTCAAATGCTTAATTATCATTTTCAAAACCAAAATCAACATTATCTGAATACATGGTCAACATTTATTGCGGTGAGATGTGTATACCCTGGCTACATCAACCGATATACAACACTAGTAAATACGCACGTGCAACACAGCTAATATTTATGCAATATATTAATTGCACACGGATATTAGGAATGCTATTATCGTGTGTTAATCATGTGATTAGTGCAATATTTGGTATGACACTAATTGCACCTTAAACACGTTTAACACTCGCCATTGGAGCAGTCTAGGTCGTTGGATTGACTTAGTTCGATGGCCGAGATCAGTTGGATTTGCCTCTTTGGGTCTTTTTATATTGGTATAGATATAGATTAACATTTCAGAGATATGTATACACAATTAACATTTTTAAAATGCTTCATCAACCGGTTCTTGCCCCTCTCAGCATGTCCGTTCACTAATTTTTTTTCATCTAACCATTTTTTCAAACCCACAAAACCATTTTCCGCATCTTCCCCGTGCGTTGATCAATCAACTTAATTTAGTTACCGAACATCTATTTACACAATCGCGAGCAGTATTTGACAAGCATCTATTTCCACAATCATAGAAGGGATTTGATAAGCATTTATTTATACAATCACATTAATATGGTAGGTAAACCCCAAGGTAACGTACTAGGATATTTATATCTTGTCGCAATGAACAGGCAATGTCTTAGTAAACAGAAACAAAAAACATAAGAAGCGCATGTGGTAAGTCTAGTTGGAATAGGTGTTTATTTGAGCTCATGTTTCCAGGTCTTTTTGCAAAAATATCAGATCTACTATAAAGATTCCTCAGAAGTACAAAGCACCCCAAACATAATAAAAATTACATTGATGTTCATGGACAATCAAACGACCATTGCCGCCGCCAGAATGAGCCGCCGATGCGCTGCTATCATCGCTCCCATATCGGAGCTAGCCTAACCTTGTCGATGACAACAGAGAAGTCTTCGTGCACGTGCCCCCAAGGATCAGCGTTCGGGAGCTGCAGTCATCGCCATCGAATCCTTGAATCGATGTGAAGAATCTGACATCAAATCTCACCGTTGCGTACACACGAGAAGAAACCCTAAATTCGCCCCTCCGAAGAGTTGGCAGGAATCTACGCCGGTCTTGGTGAAATTCCTTCCACCTTGTGTTTTGGAGATTGTTGTCAAAAACAGTGAGGGACTAATTTCTTTGCTAGTGCACACACAGAGAAATAGTCCCTGGAGTATCGAGAAGATTGCTATAATTTGCCGAAAGGTTTGCTGCCGAAAGGTTTTGTACTGAATGGTTTGCTTCCGAAAGGTATGCTACTGAAAGGTTTGCTTCTAAAAGGTATGCTACCAAAAGGTTTTCTACTGAAAGGTTTGCTTCCGAAAGGTATGCTACCGAAAGGTTTGCTTCCGAAATGTATGCTATCGAAAGGTTTCCTAACGAGGAGATTACTATAATATTTCGAAAGGATTGCTACAGAAGAGATTGCTATAATATCCCAAAAGGATTGCTACCGAAGAGATAGCTATAATATCCCGAAGAGACTGCTACCGAAAAGATTGCTATAATCTTCTGAGAAGATTGCAGCAAAGAAGATTGCTATGTTTCAAGAAGCTTATTATCGAGAAGATTGCCACTTCCGAGAAGTTTGATAAACTTCCTCGAAAGTTATCTGCGCTGTAGAAAAGATTGACATGTCTCGAAGAGTTTGTTATCAAGAAGAATGCTATATTATTTCAGGAAGTTCGAAGAACTTCACCGAGAAACATCTATGTTGCAGAGAAGAGAAGGATATGTTTCGAGAAGAAAGCACACTAAAAGGATTGCATGCCGGAGATGGTCTTGAAAGAATTGCTGCCGCAATGCAATTTTCATTCGGTGTGTCCGAAGAAGAATGACTGCAGTCGAGAAGATTGAAGACAAAGTGAAGACGTTGCATTTGTGTCGTTGTTCTTCTTTATCTTATTTGAGTCATAGGACCATCGTACTATTAAGATGGGTATAAGTATTTGAGACTTTTGTCTGTTGTGATGCTTAGCCGAATCCTATGAGAGTTCGAGAGAAATCTCTTTGTGCTCCGAATGAATATTTGCCAGCAAGAGACGCAGTTCTTCTTTGTTGCGAGAGATTTCATTCGCATCAAAGAGTTAGCATTACTTGTTCCTCAAGTAATGTTACCATTGCCCTTAAAATCTGATCGTTGAGAACGTGTCGGTTAGCCATTGGCTGGACCGCATGTCCAAAATGGTCATTTCCCACAGGGAAGGCTGCGGCTATAAATAGCCACCCCACACCGGCGTTGTCCGGTGGTTGCTCCGCTTGAGATTCTGAGAAGATTGATTGAGCACCCCTCTCCGAGAGATTTGAGTTTAAAATCTACCGAGAGAAAATCAAGAGCTGAGACTTAGATAGTGGTTCAGCATCACAGTAGATCTTAGTTGAGAGTTCTTGTACCTATTACTCTTGAGAGTTGCATACTCACTAGACGGATAGGTGTCGGATCGAGTGTTGAAGAGTTGTTGTCTTCACCGAGCAAAGTCTTCAGCAACCAAGAGTTGTTGTGGTTCGCGAAGAAGTTTGTCGAAGGTTTGGAGATTGCCGAAAAGAATCTACCACGAGTGAAATCAACTGATGCTTGAGGAACTTCACGTTGAGGAGAATAGGATGGAGAGAGTTTATCTCCTGTGTTGAATCACAAGTCCCTCCGACCAGACATAGCTCTTTTGCAGAAGAGTGAACTAGTCTACGAAACCATCTGTCGCCATCGAGCACCACTGGTTATTTCTATCCTACTGCATTTCTTTCGGTAGTTTATTTTCGGTGCTCTTTGTTGTCGATAGATATCTATTTGTGTACTGCGATTCTTTATCATCCAAGCAATCCTTTCAGTACTGTGATCATATTCTGTTGCATATATGCTTTCGTTGTACTTAAGGTTGTTTGTTCAAATGTTCATTTGGTTGTCATATGGTACTACTTAGTCTTTGTGCTAAGTCTTGCTCTGATGAACATTTCACAGTAGTGTGCATGTTTTGTATCTGTTATGTGTGAAATTGCCTCATGTATGCAATTCTATCAATGTTGATAATTATGTTTTTATTATAGTATTGTTTCATAGAACTAAATCTGCTCAACTGTGTTTTCATAGCAGTTCTGTTTAGGAAACAATTTTGTTTTAGGAACATTTTTGTTTGGGAACAATTTTGTTTCATAAATAGTTTTCCTACGGGAATAGTTTTCTTTCGTAGAACTGAAACTACTTAGTTGATTATCCATTATGTTGTGTTGAGAGTATTCAATATTTCAAAAGAAATTTTGAATCTCCCTCAGGGAGTCTTGGATTAGGGGGTCCTCAGACAGCCGGACTATATGCTTATGTCGGACTGTTGGACTATGAAGATACAAGATTGAGGACTTCGTCCAGTGTCCGGGTGGGACTCTCCTTGGCGTGGAAAGCAAGCTTGGCAATTTGGATATGTAGATTCCCTTCTCTGTAACCAACTCTGTGTAATCCTAGCCCCCTCCGGTGTCTATATAAACCGGAGGGTCTAGTCCGTAGGACAACAACAATCATAATCATAGGCTAGCTTCTAGGGTTTAGCCTCTACGATCTCATGTTAGATCAACTCTTGTAATACTCATATCATCAAGATCAATCAAGCAGGGTATTACCTCCATAGAGAGGGCCCGAACCTGGGTAAACATCGTGTCCCCCGCCTCCTATTACCATTAACCTTAGGCGCACAGTTCGGGACCCCCTACGCGAGATTCGTTGGTTTTGACACCGACACTCCCATTCACCCCCCTCCGGTTGATATACTCCGGTCCTTACAATTGGTATCAGAGCAAGGTACTCCTTGTCTCTTCTTATTAAGGTCTAACCGCCTTGGAGTTTTGAGTATGTCGCTTGTAGGACACCATGGGCACTCTGAAAGATTTCCTATCTTTGATGGAAATGACTATCTATTCTGGAAACAAAAGATGATGATTCGACTGAAGGCTCTCAATGAAGAAATATGGCAGATTGTGGAAAATGGCTACACAATTCAGCTGGATGCACAAGCAAATGATATCATTCGCAACTATGTCTCAAGGAATGTATTCCTTCAGTACAGAAGACTTGGAACAACAAAAGAAATCTAGGAAAGATTAGAGAAGATCAATCAAGGTGTTTCAACTCAGAAATAAACACGAATCAATATTCTTTGGGCCAAGTTCAACCGCCTCAAGAGGCTCGAGAATGAAAATTGTCAAGAAACCTTTAATCGTTTGAATGGTATTGCATATGAGTTGCAAGGTCTTGGTACTAAAGATATTACCGATCATGAGATTGTGAATAAGTTGCTTCGGTCCCTGGACAGTTCTTTCAATACCTTGAGCTGATGATCAAGGAAAGTCGTGACTTCAAAAGTCTCAACGATGCTGATGTTATGGAGATCATATGGCTCTCGCTACCGAAAGAAGCATGCTCTCAAAGCTGCCGGTGATTCTTCCTCAGACGTCGAAAATAATGCTGATGAAGACTCCGATGAACTCCATAGCATCAGCAAAGATTTCATGCAGATAACTAAGAATTTGCAATGCTGCCTGAAAAAGAATCAGTTTCCAAAAAAGAACTCGAGCAGTAACTCAAAGTCTTCATTGAGGTCAAAATCTTCTGGAGAATATACATGCTTCAAGTGCAAGAATCCTGTACATTTCATCTCTAATTGTCCAATGTGGGAAGCCAAAATAAGAGCTAGTGGCAAGTTCAACATGTGTAGTAGCAAGAGTTTCAAGAGCAAGACCTATGATTCTGATGATGAGAAGAAAAAGAAGTTCTTGAAGAAGAAAGACAATTCCTCCTTGAAGTCTTCATCAAGAACTTCCTCCAAGTATCATTCCAACTGAAAGAAGAGCTCTCACAAGGCTAAGGCGTATACTGGGAAGGAAATGGACTCGCTGAAGAAGAATCTGATGAGGATTCAGGTTCATGCATGGCCAGCATCGCTTGCGCTTCCACACCAGCGTCAAATTTCTCCGACAACAATTCAAGTGATGTTGATGCTCCTGCATATTGCTTCATGGCAAAAGCTTCAAAAGGAAATGTACCTCCCAAGAAACAAAAAGCTTATGCTAGTGATGAATTCTCTTCTAGTGATGATGATCAATCTAAGCTCATAAAATTGCTAAGGAACAACAATACTCTCTACATAAACTTGAGAAAACTCTTAGGAAGGCCAAAAATTTGTTGGTGGAGGAGATGAAGAAAAATCAAATGTTGACAAACAAGCATTCTGTTCTTTTGGCAAAATTTGAGGATCTATCAAGTCATCATGATTTTCTCTCAGATGACCATGAGAGACTTAACTATGATTTCCTGAAAAGGAAACAAGAGCTCAACTCTCTGAGAGCAAGTCATGATGATCTCCGTATTCAAAATGATACTCTCCTCGCCCAACAAATTGGTGCTTCTCAACAGGAATTTGTTCCACCTTGCCTAAAATGCCTAGAGCGAAGCAGTTCTAATTCTAATGCTAACGCATTTGTTGCTGCTGAAAGAAATGCACATGTTATTACTATTGAAACTAACTCCTCATGTGAGGAAAATGTTGATATTTCTGATGAAAATGCTAGGCTAAAGAACTTGCTTGAGACAGGAATGTTCAAAAGTCTCAAAGGACATCAGACCCTTTGCGATGTTCTTAAGAAGTCAATTCTTCACAAGAACCCTAGAAAGGAAGGGTTAGATTTAGAGAGGAAACTAAATGCAGATGGTACTTACTGGACTCCTGAGCAATATCCTAAGACGGTGTGGGTGCTCTCCAAGAACAAACCCCTCGATCCTTCATTGCTCTTGGGTTATGATTGTCCATTTCCTTCACCTACTATTGAGTCATTTGACTCCAACTACAAACTATTTAAGCAACAGAATGGTGAAGTATTTGTACGATATACTGGCACTAATTGCAGGAACGGGCCACCCAAGAAAAGAATCTGGGTTGAAAAGTCTCGCATTAAAAATTTTCCTGTTACTGCTGCTCTAACCATGCAGGGAAATAACTTTGCTAGGAAAGGAAAATCTTCACTGTATGAAACTGAAAATCCTTCATATGGTTAAGATATTTCTCATTTGAGATAATTCTCAAAGTGTTGATCAATTCTTCTCCAAAAATGATTTTCATCGAAAACTTTATCTGTGCATACTCATGGCTATGTCTATATTTTCCCTCGCATCTATTCTCTTTCATAGGTTAATTATGTTGAAGTTTCTGCTAAGCATGTTGGTCAGATGGATATGGATGAAGTGACTTTCATGGGCATATGTGTTCTATCAAAAGTTTAGTTTGATGAAGAATGGCAGTCTGCAAAAAAGATGTGTGGCACTGAAAAGAAACCTGGGTGCCAAAAGAAATCCCATCAAAAAGAAAGTTGTGACGAGAAAAATGCTTCTGATGAAAATAAAGCTATAAACCGAAAGAAATGAGCCTAGTGCTTAGGGAGAAGGAAGTGTGGAAAATGGAATGTTTCAGATCCTCAAGCATCGGAACAATCTTCTGAAAAGAATGAGAGGTAATGAAATTCTCCTTCCAGGGTTATTCTTCAAGAAGGTAGAATCAGAGAAGGAAAAGAAGGCTCAAGTGCTTCAAATAAATGAATCAGAGAAAGAAAAGGCCCTTGTGCCTCGGCAAATAGAAATGAGCTTGAGAGTGAAAATCTTGAAAAAGCTTATGTACCCCTCACAGAAAAAGTTGCCATGGAGATTGATTGTCCAAGTACTTCAAAATTCTAATACAAATGCTGGTCCATCAGAAACAAATGTTGGCTCGCATCTGAAAGAAAATGCTCGCAACTGAAAAGTAATCAGATATTTCATCATGAATATCTTGATGAGAATAATGGAATGATTAAAGCAAATCCCTCAGGACATTGAAGATTTTCAACTTACTAAGGTTTTCTCATTCAAGCACCCATGGAACTAATAATATATTCTCTAAGTCTTATGCCACACTATATGTGTTGGGTGACAAACAAGATATCAAAAACATGGGATCTCGAATGGATAACAGAGCACCATGTCATGAAGGGCAGTACTGAAGAATTTCTCGAGTGTCTGCATTTCCCACGGATTGAAAGCAACAACTTTGAAGATCGTGTGCATTTTATCGATGAGCTTTCTAATGAACAGTTTCACCTCCTCATGGATTCAGATAAGGTTGGAGATTATCATTATGGTTTTCCTCGGACAAAATATCTTAAGTTCAACGTCAAAACCTACAGTTATATTCGGTGTCATACTACAAGTCCTCTACCAGGAGCATATGATTCAGGAGCAATTCATGGTGTATTGCGCAACACTCTCAATGGCCTATATCTTGGCTGTCTCCGATAACAAAGATGTATTCACGCATCAGCTTGTTGATTCTACCGAAGAAAATGAAACTGAGAAGAAGATTATCAATTGATGCGCAAGGAAAGAATATCTTGCTCAAGATGCTCCATAGAAATTTATCCTTCATGTTAGAGACACTCGGCTGATGTTCAAAGATTACAAAAGGCAAAGTTTTTAGAGATAATACATCTAGATTCCAAAGATCAGTCTTAGAACCCAACAACTCCTAGTAAAGCACATTGATAATGACCGAAAAGAAAACGAACGTCTTGCACATGAGCTGAATGTTCCCCACAAGAATACATGCAAAATTCAGATTCATGGATGCCCCGTTGACGAAATTGCTGAGAAAATTCCTTTCTAAGAAGAAAATCAACACGGCTAGCCTGTTCGAAACATATGACTTCATGTATGCCCCACTGACTATTGAAGATCTTTGAGAATGCAACACTCCTAAGTTTTCAGCCAGATTTCCTTCAACGGATCCACTAAGGATTAATCTGAACAATGTTTTCAGTGAGTTTGAGGCTACATTGCTTAAATTTTTATCTGAGGACAATAGTGTTCCATTATCTACTGAAAGAGTTTCTCAGAAGAAAGATGAAAATGCTCCAGCAACCCCAGTTGTGCCTCAACATTCCAATAAAGAAGCAGAAGAAGATGCAACTAAAGATAATGTTGTCACCTCATAGGCGGAAACTTCTTCGCCAAGAGAATCTGAACCTTTTTCGGGCGACGATTCATTTTTCCTTCAGGCATGTAATTTCTCATGTTCTTTTTCACCTTTTTGACACTTGTTGACAAAAAGGGGGAGAAGACATCGAGTGATAGAGTTTTGGGTCTTTGCTGGGTTGTTTTTCGAGTTTACAACACTTGCCTTCATTTGATTCTTCACGTGTTGTATAACTCTTGTGAACTCTTTCTAGTTCTCAAATGATAATAACCCCTATCATACTTCATTTCTCTCGAGAATTTATTTTTGCAGGTGCATTTATTACTAGAGTTCATGTATGGATGCACTCTATTATATCTCGGATATTATCCTTCGGTGTGATACATTTATTCTCGAAGATGGGAAATATCTCTCCACCAAGCTTATTCTAATGTATGCAGGTTCATCCAAAAGGTTAATATTTCATACGCTGCATACATTGACGGGAGTATATTTATCTTTGAGATATTATCGAATTTACATTCTGCACATTTCTGGTTACATATCTATCTACTCTTCGTTGTTTATCTGTTTTGTCAACAATTGTCCAAAAAGGGGGAGATTGTTGATGAAATTCCTTGCCCCTTGTGTTTTGGAGATTGTTGTCAGAAACAGCGAGGGACTAATTTCTTTGCTAGTGCACACACAAAGGAATAGTCCCTGGCGTATCGAGAAGATTGCTATAATCTACCGAAAGGTTTGCTTCCGAAAGGTATGCTACCAAAAGATTTCCTTCTGAAAGGTATGCTACTGAAAGGTTTGCTACCAAAAGGTTTGCTTCCGAAAAGTTTACTAACGAGGAGATTACTGCAATACTTCGAAAGGATTGCTACGGAAGAGATTGCTATAATATCCCGAAAGGATTGCTACCGAAGAGATAGCTATAATCTCCCGAAGAGACTGCTACCGAAAATATTGCTATAATATTCCAAGAAGATTGCAACAGAGAAGACTGATATGTTTCACGAAGCTTATTATCGAGAAGGTTGCCACTTCCGAGAAGTTTGCTTTAAACTTCCTCGAAAGTTATCTATGCTGCAGAAAAGATTGACATGTCTCGAAGAGTTTGTTATCAAGAAGAATGCTATATTCTTTCAGGAAGTTTGAAGAACTTCACCGAGAAAAATTTACGTTACAGAGAAGAGAAGGATATGTTTCGAGAAGAAAGCACACTAAAAAGATTGCGTACCGGAGATGGTCTTGAAAGAATTGCTGACGCAAAGCAATTTTCATTCGGTGTGTCCAAAGAAGAATGACTGCGCTCGAGAAGATTGAAGACGAAGTGAGATGTAGCATTTGTTTCGTTGTTCTTCTTTCTCTTATTTGAGTCATAGGACCATCGTACTATTAAGATGGGTATAAGTATTCGAGACTTTTGTCTGTTGTGATGCTTAGCTGAATCCTATGAGAGTTCGAGAGAAATCTCTTTGTGCTCTGAATGAATACTTGCCAGCAAGAGATGCAGTTCTTCTTTGCTGCGAGACATTTCATTCGCATCAAAGAGTTAGCATTACTTGTTCCTCAAGTAATGTTACCGTTGCTCTTAAAATCCGACCGTTGAGAACATGTCGATTGGCCATTGGCTGGACCGCGTGTCCAAAATGGTCATTTCCCACCAGGAAAGGCTGCGGCAATAAATAGCCACCCCACACCGGTGTTGTCCGGCGGTTGCTCCACTTGAGATTATGAGAAGATTGATTGAGCACCCCTCTTTGAGAGATTTGAGTTTAAAATCCACCGAGAGAAACTTAAGAGCCGAAACTTAGATAGTGGTTCAGCATCACAGTAGATCTGAGTTGAGAGTTCTTGTACCTATTACTCTTGAGAGTTGCATACTCTCTAGACGGATAGGTGTCGGCTCGAGTGTTGAAGAGTTGTTGTCTTCACCGAGCAAAGTCTTCAACAACCAAGAGTCATTGCGGTTCGTGAACGAGTCTGCCGAAGGTTTGAAGATTGTCGAAAAGAATCTACCATGAGTGAAATTAACTGAAGTTTGAGGAACTTCATGTTGAGGAGAATAGGTTTGAGAGAGTTTATCTCCTGTGTTGAATCACAAGTCCCTCCAACCAGACATAGCTCTTTTGCAGAAGAGTGAACTGGTCTACCAAACCATCTGCCGCCATCGAGCACCACTAGTCATTTCTATCCTACTACATTTCTTTTGGTAGCTTATTTTTGGTTCTCTTTGCTCTTGATAGATATCTATTTGTGTACTGCGATTCTTTATCATCCAAGCAATCCTATCAGTACTGTGACCATATTGTGTTGCATATATGCTTTCATTGTACTTGAGGTTGTTTGTTTGAATGTTCATTTGGTTTCCATATGGTACTACTTAGTTTTTGTGCTAAGTCTTGCTCTGATGAACATTTCGCAGTAGTGTGCATGTTTTGTATGTTGTTATGTGTGAAGTTGCCTCATGTACGCAATTCTATCTATGTTGATAATTTTGTTTCTATGATAGTATTGTTTCATAGAACTAAATCTGCTCAACTGTGTTTTCATAGCAGTTCTATTTCAGAAACAGTTTTGTTTCAAGAACATTTTTATTTTGGGAACATTTTTGTTTCAGAACTAGTTTTTCTTCGGAAATAGTTTTCCTTCGGGAATAGTTTTCTTTCGTAGAACTGAAACTACTTAGTTGATTATCCGCTATGCTGTGTTGAGAGTATTCAACATTTTGAAAGAAAATTTGAATCTCCCATTCACCCCCCTCTGGTCGATATACTCCGGTCCTTACAACCAGAGCTACGTCTAATCCATCCCGACGAACAAACTTGATAGCCAAATCTAGACACCAACCAAACCAACACTCTAAATCTCGGATTTTTTTTGATAAACACTAAACACTAAATTTTACTGGTACTCATAGTGCTTATTTCCCAGGACACATGCACTTGCTTAATGCATATTAGCTGAACTGAGGTTTTGCTCAAAAAAAGAAAAAAAATTGAACCGAGGTGCGTACCAGGGCTAGAAAGTGGGCTAGGTTGGCTTAGAATACCTTTGTTGGAGCCAATGTTTACTTACTAAATATTTAGGTAACAAAATTATTACTCTAGTAAGGTTTTGTTGCCATGATTTAGCTAATGTAGCAAGAAAAATGAACTGGAGAGATTATTTGTGCATGGCAAAAAGTTTGGCAACCATCCAAACAAGGGGGAAAGATTTGGCTGTGACCAAAGTATGTGTAGGGTTTGTTTTCGACAAAGACTAAACATACCTTTAGTCTTGTTTACCCTTAGTTTTGTTAACATTCTTGTATGCACTAAAGTAGGCATTTTAATCAACCCTTTGCATGGATCTTCCTAGGTTCTTGCAATTGCACCCGTCGGAACCAAAGTGGGATTTTTAGTCAACTGTTGTACATCGCAAGACCTATATCTTGCTTACTGTGATATGTAGCCTAGCCTGGCCTCTAGCACTGGGTTACTCATGTTGGGAAACGTAGCATGCAATTTCAAAATATTTCCTACGCACATGCAAGATCTATCAAGGAGATGCATAGCAATGAGAGAGGGATAGTGTGTCCACGTACCCTCGTAGACCGAAAGCGGAAGCGTTAGCTTAACGTGGTTGATGTAGTCGAACGTCTTCTCGATTTAACCGATCAAGCACCGAACGTACAACACCTCCGAGTTTTGCACATGTTCAGCTCAATGACGTCCCTCGAACTCTTGATCCAGCAGAGGGTCAAAGGAGTAGATGAGTTCCATCAGCACGACGGCGTGGTGACAGTGATGGTGATGTGATCTGAGCAGGGCTTTGCCTAAGCACTACGACAATATGATCGGAGGAGTAAACGGTGGAGGTGGCACCGCACACGGCTAAGAATCAATTGATGTGCCTAGAGGTGCCCCCCGCACACGTATAGAAAGGAGGGAGGGAGAGGAGGCCGGCTCTAGGCACGCCAAGTGAGAGGAGCCCCACTTGGACTCCTAGTTGGATTCCCCCCCTTCCCTTTTACTGGAGGGGGAAAGGGGGAAGGAGTAGGAGAGGGAGAAGGAAAGGGGGGTGGCGCCTGTAACGCCCCGGATCCGATGTGCCAGGTGTCCGTCAGTTATTCGCCTTCGTTGCCATGTCATTGCTTGCATGTTGCATTTCACCATGTCATCACTTGCATTTTATCATGTCATCATGTGCATTTCATTTTGCATGCGTGTTCGTCTCATGCATCCGAGCCTTTTCCCCGTTGTCCGTTTTGCAATCCGGCACTCCTATGTCCTCCGGCGTCCCCTTCTTCTCTCCTGTTGTGAGTGGGGGTTAAACTTTCTCGGAATGGCCGAGGTTTGCCAGCGACCTTGGTATAGCACCGATGAACCGCTGTCAAGTTTCGTGCCATTTGGAGGTCGTTTGGTACTCAGCAGTTAGCAAGGTAACATGAAGGCCTCTTTGTTTGCAGCCCAACACCCTTCCAAAGTGGCCCAAAACCCTTCTAACTCCTCTCCATGCTCTCGATCGTTCGATCACGATCGCGTGGCGAAAACCGCACCTCATTTGGACTCTCCTAACTCCCTCCACCTATATAAGCGTCTTCCCTCCCCATTTTGGATCTTTTCCCCGAAACCCTAGCCCGCTCCTCTCGCGCCACGGACACGTCGCCCCATGCCGGACATATCCGCCGGACGCGTCGCCCGGCCAATAGACCGCCGCCACGTCGGCGCGCGCCGCAGCGCTTAATCGCGCCGCGACACGCGTCCCTGGCTGTCCCGCCGCCACAGGCTCGCCGCGGAACCAGATCGGGCCCAGCGAGCCGTCTGCCGCCGCCGCCGAGTTCGCCTCCGCCTGCCGCGCCCGCTCCGCCCGGCCGGCAACTGTCGCCCGCCGGGCCCAGCGCCCAGGAAGGCCTCGCTCTTCCCGCACCCGTCGCCTCCCTTCGCTCGTCGATCCAGATCGGGAGGAGCTCCGATCAGATCGAACCCCGCCGTCACCGGCCTCTCGCCGCCGCCTGCACCACGGCGACCCGCCGGAGCTGCGTCAGATCCGGTGAGCCCCGACCTCGCCGCCCTTCTCCTCTCCTTCCTCACTGCCTTCTCTCTCTCCCTCACAGGGCGCCGCCGCCGCCATGGATGCCAGCGCCGCCGCCGAAGTTCTTGTCGGCCTCCGGCGCCGCCAAGCACGGGAATGGGCTCCCCGGCCTCGCCCTCCTCCAGATCCGTCGGGTCCCGTGCTCCTCGCCGGTCCCCTGCCGTATTGCGCCGCCGAAGGACAGCAGCGCCGCCGGCCTCGTCCACTGGGAGGGCGGCGACCGCCTACCTCGCCGTCCACAGGCCACCGGCCTCTCTAAAACCCATCTCCATGGCCCGCTTGACCTCCCTCAAGGCCAGCGACACTCCTCATCCCAGTAGGCCCGGTTCGCCTCTGCCTCACGGGCTAGGCCCATGGGTGAGCCGCCCCTCCAGTTCCCCTGTGCTCTAACGGGCCAGCTAGATTGACCCGATGCATGTTTTTTTTCCTGCCAAATGATTTTAACCTTTATCCGAGTTTGCATATTCTGAAAAACCCCCTGTACTTCATGCATTTAATAACTAATTAACCATGCATCGGATTAAAACAAATTATATATGTAAAATGCTTAGTTTTTCATCTAGTTTCATAATATGCCATTTTCATCTATGTTAAAAATGTTTAACTTGCTGTTTATTTAAATTTGCATAAATGCCATGCTAAAATGATTTAATTCATAACTAAATAACCGTAGCTCGGTTTTAAATAAACTTTATATGTAAATGGGGTGGAAAAATGCCTAGTTTAACATGGTACACTTTATTTTCCTGTTTAACAACTTTAAAATATGGTTTAGGGCAGAACAGTACTGAATCTAAAATATGCACATGGGGATTTTCCGGAATTGTTGTTTGTTATTCCGGCCTCATTTAAAGTTGACTAAATAGTTAGTTTACTTTTGCTTCACCCCTTGACATGTTTAACAACATTTAACATTGTTGTTTACCTAAACGAGATTAAACTAAATATGTCTATGTGGTGTTTTCGTCAATATGCAACTCCGTTGCATATTGAGCTCCACTTAATTTGTAAGTTTGTTTTGTGCACTTTGCCATGCCATGCCTCATTAAACCGGACATGCATCATACTTGTTTGCGCATCATGCCATGATTATGTGATGGTTGTTTATCATGTTGTTTGCTTCTTTTCGGTTTGCTTCTCTCGTTAGCTTCGGTTTCGTTCCGGAGTTGTGAGGATTCGTTCGTCTACGTCCGTTTGTCTTCTTCATGGACTCGTTCTTCTTCCTTGCGGGATTTCGGGCAAGATGACCGCTACTGGATCTCACTACTATCATTGCTATGCTAGTTGCCTCGTTCTTTCGCTATCTTTGCGCTACCTATTACTGTTTGTCCAGCCATCCCTATTGCCATGAACCCTAACCTTTGACACCTTTCCTATGCAAACCGTTGTTTGGCTATGTCACCGCTTTGCTCAGCCCCTCTTATAGCATTGCTAGTTGCAGGTGAAGTTGAAGATTTCTTCATGGTGGACAGGGTTTTTGTTGGGATATCACAATATCTCTTATTTTATTAATGCATCTATATATTTGGTAAAGGGTGGAAGGCTCGGCCTTATGCCTGGTGTTTTGTTCCACTCTTGCCGCCCTAGTTTCCGTCATACCGGTGTTATGTTCCCGGATTTTGCGTTCCTAACGGTCGGGTGATTTATGGGACCCCCGACGATTCGCTTTGAATAAAACTTGTCCAACAAGGCCCAACATTGACTTTTACCATTTGCCTCACCACCACCTATCTTTTCCTTGGGAGTCGCTCTCTCGAGGACATCTTTATTTAGCCCCCGGGCGGTGCTTGTCTAAGTGCTGGTTCGAACCGAGTAGATGCGGGGCCCCTCGGGAAACTCGAGTCTGGTTTTACTCGTAGGATGTCTCATCCGGTGTTGCCACGAGCGAGATATGTGCAGCTCCTATCGGGATTGTCGGCGCATCGGGCGGCTTTGCTGGTCTTGTTTTACCATTGTCGAAATGTCTTGATGTACCGGGATTCCGAGACTGATCGGGTCTTCCTGGGTGAAGGTCTATTCCTTCGATGATCGCAAGAGCTTGTCATGGGCTAAGTTTGGACACCCCTGCAGGGTATAAACTTTCGAGAGCCATGCCCGCGGTTATGTGGCAGATGGGAATTTGTTAATGTCCGGTTGTAGACAACTTGACACTTGATCCGAATTAAAACGCATCAACCGAGTGTGTAGCCGTGATGGTCTCTTCTCGGCAGAGTCCGGGAAGTGAACACGGTCTTTGGGTTATGTTTGACGTAAGTAGGTGTTCAGGATCACCTCTTGATCATTACTAGTTGACGACCGTTCCTTTGTTTCTCTTCTCGCTCTCATTTGTGTATGTTAGCCACCATATCATGCTTAGCCGCTGCTGCAACCTCACCACTTTACCCCTTCCTTTCCCACTAAGCTTTGCTAGTCTTGATACCCATGGTAATGGGATTCTTTGAGTCCTCGTGGCTCACGGATACTTCAAAACCAGTTTGCGGTGCCTATGTAACCGAGCAGGTGACGCAACCAAGCTCAAGGAGGAGCTTGATGAAGATCTTGCCCTTTGTGTTGTTTCTTTCTAGTTGATCAGTAGTGGAGCCCAGTTGGGGTCGATCGGGGACCTTTGTCGCATTTGCGGTTCTTCTTTTATTTTGGTTCCGTAGTCGGACCTTGATTGTATCTGGATGATGTAATGCTTTATTCATGTAATTGTGTGAAGTGGCGATTGTAAGCCAACTATGTAACTCTTTCCCTTATGTATTACTTGGGTTGTGTGAAGATTACCTCACTTGCGACATTACTTTCAATGCGGTTATGCCTCTAGGTCGTGCTTCGACATGTGGGAGATATAGCCGCATCGAGGGCGTTACAAGTTGGTATCAGAGCCTTCCTCGACTTAGGAGCCCCCTCTGCTTGATCGTTTTTAGCGGCCGAGTTGTGTCTAGAAAAAATGTTTTGAGTCATTTAGGAATTATATATCGGAGAGTAGGATTCTTTTACTCCCAGTCCTTGACCTTACGGTGAGGTATCTGACGTAGAGTTTTGACTCTTCTCTTCTTAAATTCCACTAAATATTTTTTAGGATCACGCGGGTATCTTAGAATCGTTCGATGGTTTTATGATGACAACATTGTCTTGGTGCCTCCGTCGGAGGTTTTTTAGTGGAGGTGTCCGGGAGTTGAGCTCCGGCGTGTTGTCGTCATAATTTTATCGTTGCAGATTTCGGAATACGAGTTTAATGCGCCGACATCGAAAATCTCTTTTATGCGTTGTTGGTGAGATAACCCGCTAACCCAAAGATCTTGAGGTGAGTACGGGAGTATTGCCATGGCGCGTATAACGGATGCTTTTGAAGGTTGAGGTACACGATTTCGAAGGTTTCTTGGTTATGTGTTGACGGATGGATACAACTTGGATGTAGGTATTGTTAGTTTGGGTGAGATATATTGCTTCCCCTGTATCCCCAACACCAGATTGCATAACCAGAAAGTTTCGGGAGTTTATAGGTGGGAATTCAAGTAGATCCTAGAATATCTTTCCGACAGATGCATGATATGGGATTGGGTAAATCTCTATCATATGTATTTGTTCCGGCTTATTCTGCAAGCCAAATCCTTTGTTTTGTTTTATTGTGGTATTCGAGTTGCTTCGAAGTCAAATGTTGAATCCATACTTTTTCCTAAACGGTGTTCTCATATTGCTATGTGAATACTAATCCTTTTGATCATTGAGGTTGTCATGTTAATTCTTTTCCAACCGGTGCGCTTCTCTTCGAGATGATCCCATCATTCTCCCCATCCGCAAGATAAATTCTAAGTTTTCTCAACGGTGTTTGTTTCGTTCATCCCAAGTTGTCTTTATTTTTCCCCACCCTCCCACCCTTTTCTTCAAGGACTCATTTATTTTAATCAAGTATCCATTTATTCATGTGAAGTCTCTTCACTCTTTTCAATCAATGTTCTGATCCGGTGATTTCCCATGAAGATGCTCAACAGCTTCAAGTTCATCATCCTTCGTTCTTTTTTCTTCTTCGCTGGATCCAATTCAAGCTTTCAGTGTTGATCATATTCCTTTCCTTGTTTCTAATGCTTTCTCATACCGATGCACCTCTTAATCACTCACCTCTTGCTATTCATTTGTTCTGGAGTGCTAAAGATATCTCGAAGATTCGTGTTTCCACTCTGCATTCGTTCAAGCTCTTTCGAGATTGGTATCTCATTCAAGTCATTTAATTCAACCGGTGCAACATCTCTTTTAAATGTTTTCAACGGTGTTCTTTTGAGTGGGCCCTAACCCACAGGTCTTTTCCCAGGATCTTACCTGACTCTTCTATTTTCCCAGAGCTATCCTAAATTCTTCTCCAAGTTTGACGTAAGAATGAGTTGTCATCAGTCAAATGCTTTTCTCCAAGATCTTTCAAATTCTTTTCATAGTTGGCTCAACCTCTTTGCTCTTGATTCTTCCGGTGTGCCTCAATAATTCTTGGTGGTGTTTCTCGTTGTCATTCTCATCATTTGAAGACCGAAGAAGAGTTTCTCTTTAATCTTGCTCTATTCTCTTTAAGCTTCATGGTTCTAGATTGATGCCATCCTCTCATAATTGTTTTTGATTGTGACAATTCTTTTCACCCATCCGGAGCATTTTAGGAGTCTTTTCAGTTTCATTCTTTCAAGCCCATCATCTTAGTATTATTCATTCAAGCTTTCAGCTCTTGTTCTCCAAATCTTACCGGTGGTTCGTTCAAGATTTCACTTCCTTTGTTATCATATCAATGATTCGTTGCTTCCAAATCCTACCGGTGGTTCGTTGAAGACCTTCTCAAGTTTTGATATATCTCTTTTAATCCTTTCTATGAGAATAAGTAGAATGCCAAATCCGTTGATTGTCATCAATTTAATTGGTGAAGGATAAGCATAACATAATTCTTATTCTTGCTCATCCAAGTGATTAATTCTTTATTCCGGAGGCCCTTAAAATTCTCGGTTTCATTTGTTTCATCTTCTCTTTTTCCCGGAGTTCCAAGCTCTAATTATCACGGAGATCCATCTAAATCATTGCAAGGCTCCACCTTGTGTTTTCATCTTCTCTTTCTTTTTATCATCCTTTTATTACCGGAGTTCTTCATGGAGGCTCTACATGGTGGTTCCTCAAGGATTCTTTTCATTCTTCAATTGTTCTTCAAGATTTCTCTTGAAGTTATGATCAGCCAAGCTATACTCTAAAATAAACATGGTGCTCAACACATGTTTTGTTTTGAGAAGCTCAAGTATTCTTCATCTTGCATTTCGAAGTGCAATTCCTTCTATCTTATCTTTTGAGATGGTGTTATGTCACTCTTGACAATTTCCTTCTTGTTTCATGATTCATATTGTTGTCAAGAATGATGTATTTTAAATCCATCAGTCTATTCATTGGAGTTATCTTGGTATAGATTTCACCTAAAGCCTTTCCTAAGAAATGTTGCTATTTGTGGTGCTTATCAATGACCCAAGTTCTTCGTTTGTCCTCCCGGTGAATTAAGTCTCTCATCTCCTTGGTGATATCAATCCAATCTTTTGTTTTCATTAGTGGCAGGTTGTCACGTCATAATTTTGGGATGTCTCCCATAAGTCCACATCAAGCTTAAGCTTTCGTTGTTGATAATCCCAACAACTCCGTTCAACCCTTCTTTGTAAGGATGCTTTTCAAATTCAATTGCGGTAGAAGTTATCATTTCCTTCAACGTTCTCTTATTCCGACGATCTAGCTTCTATCCATTCGTTCCATTCCATTCTTTCATTTCTTCCGGAGGCATTGTGATGTTGCTCTCTTCTCTCATCATCTCCAGTTGTGGGGATCGTGTTCTTTTCCTTGATTATCCATTTAACCGGAGCGTTGTGTCTTCTCTTCAAGTTCTTTTTTATCTTATCAAGTCTTGTATCCCTTCTCAACCGGAGTGCTATCTGAAATCTTTCTTACCCCTTGTGCCATTCTTTTAATAGTTCCGGAGGCAGTGCGTTGTTGATTTCATCAAGTACCATCTTATCAAGTTCATGTTCTATTCCCTCCATGTTCAACCGGAGTGCTGCCCGAATTTTTCCTCTCTCATCTTGTTTTAACCGGAGTGGTTACGAATTCTATCTTGTCCATTAAACTCTTGATTCATGTCTTTGCAACCTTCAAATTCTCGTAATACTCCATGTTCATCTTTTCTACCGGTTTGCTTGCAATCTCGTTCATCAATGTTGTACCCTTTCTTTTAAATTGCTCAACCTCTCAAGGTTCATGGTTTCACTCATTGGTCAAAGAAGCAACTTAGTTTTACCTCTTCTCTTCCTCTTCCGTTTTTCCCTCCGGTGCCATCCTAGATCTCGGGACGAGATCCTCTCGTAGTGGTGGAGTGTTGTAACGCCCCGGATCCGATGCGCCAGGTGTCCGTCAGTTATTCGCCTTCGTTGCCATGTCATTGCTTGCGTGTTACATTTCACCATGTCATCATTTGCATTTTATCATGTCATCATGTGCATTTCATTTTGCATGCATGTTCGTCTCATGCATCCGAGCCTTTTCCCCGTTGTCCGTTTTGCAATCCGGCACTCCTATGTCCTCCGGCGTCCCCTTCTTCTCTCCTGTTGTATGCGGGTGTTAAACTTTCTCGGAATGGCCCGAGGTTTGCCAAGCGGCCTTGGTATAGCACCAGTAGACCGCCTGTCAAGTTTCGTGCCATTTGGAGGTCGTTTGGTACTCCAACGGTTAACCGGGTAACCGCAAAGGCCTCTTTTGTTTGCAGCCCAACACCCCTTCCAAAGTGGCCCAAAACCCTTCTAACTCCTCTCCATGCTCTCGGTCGTTCGATCACGATCGCGTGGCCGAAAACCGCACCTCATTTGGACTCTCCTAACTCCCTCCACCTATATAAACGTCTTCCCCTCCCCATTTTTCGGATCTTTTCCCCCGAAACCCTAGCCCCGCTCCTCTCGCGCCGCCGGACACGTCCGCCCGCGCCGGACATGTCCGCCGGACGCGTCGCCCCGGCCAATAGACCGCCGCCACGTCAGCGCCGCGCCGCGCCGCTTAATCGCGCGCGACACGCGTCCCTCGGTTGTCCCCCCGCGCCCGAAGCTTCGCGCCAGAACCAGATCGGCCCCGCGAGCCTGGCTCTGCGCCGCCGCCCGAAACCGCCTCCGTACTGCCGCGCCGCGCCGCCACCACAGATCATCACCGCCGGGCCGCAGCGTCCTGAAGCGCCGCTCGCTGCGCGCCCGTCGCCTTCCCTTCGCTTCGTCGATCCAGATCGGAGAGGAGCTCCCGATCGAGATCGAACCCGCCGTCACCGGCCTCTCGCCGCCCTTTGCACCACGGCGACCAGCGGAGCTGCGTCGAGATCCGTGAGCCCGACCTCGCCGCCCTTCTCTCTCCTTCCTCGCTGCCTTCTCTCTCTCCCTCACAGGGCGCCGCCGCCGCCATGGATGCCAGCGCCGCCGCCGAAGTTCTTGTCGGCCTCCGGCGCCGCCAAGCACGGGAATGGGCTCCCCGGCCTCGCCCTCCTCCAGATCCGTCGGGTCCCGTGCTCCTCGCCGGTCCCCTGCCGTATTGCGCCGCCGAAGGACAGCAGCGCCGCCGGCCTCGTCCCTGGGGAGGACGACGACCGCCCTGCCTCGCGCGTCCCTGGGCCACCGGCCTCTCTAAGGCCCATCTCCGCCGGCCCGCTTCAGCCTCCCCTCCAAGGCCCAGCGCACACTCCTCATCCCAGCCGGCCCAGTTCGCCTCTGCCTCACCGGGCTAGGCCCATGGGTGAGCCGCCCCTCCAGTTCCCCTGTGCTCTAACGGGCCAGCTAGATTCGGCCCGATGCATGTTTTTTTCCCTGCCAGCGATTTTAACCTTTATCCAGAGTTTGCATATTTACAGAAAACCCCCTGTACTTCATGCATTTAATAACTAATTAACCATGCATCGGATTAAAACAAATTATATATGTAAAATGCTTAGTTTTTCATCTAGTTTCATAATATGCCATTTTCATCTATGTTAAAAATGTTTAACTTGCTGTTTATTTAAATTTGCATAAATGCCATGCTAAAATGATTTAATTCATAACTAAATAACCGTAGCTCGGTTTTAAATAAACTTTATATGTAAATGGGGTGGAAAAATGCCTAGTTTAACATGGTACACTTTATTTTCCTGTTTAACAACTTTAAAATATGGTTTAGGGCAGAACAGTACCGAATCTAAAATATGCACATGGGGATTTTCCGGAATTGTTGTTTGTTATTCCGGCCTCATTTAAAGTTGACTAAATAGTTAGTTTACTTTTGCTTCACCCCTTGACATGTTTAACAACATTTAACATTGTTGTGTACCTAAACGAGATTAAACTAAATATGTCTATGTGGTGTTTTCGTCAATATGCAACTCCGTTGCATATTGAGCTCCACTTAATTTGTAAGTTTGTTTTGTGCACTTTGCCATGCCATGCCTCATTAAACCGGACATGCATCATACTTGTTTGCGCATCATGCCATGATTATGTGATGGTTGTTTACCATGTTGTTTGCTTCTTTCCGGTTTGCTTCTCGTTAGCCGGTTTCGTTCGGAGTTGTGAGGATTCGTTCGTCTCGTCCGTTTGTCTTCTTCATGGACTCGTTCTTCTTCCTTGCGGGATTTCGTGCAAGATGACCGCTACTACTGGATCTCACTACTATCATTGCTATGCTAGTTGCCTCGTTCTTTCGCTATCTTTGCGCTACCTATTACTGTTTGTCCAGCCATCCCTATTGCCATGAACCCCTAACCTTTGACACCTTTCCTATGCAAACCGTTGTTTGGCTATGTCACCGCTTTGCTCAGCCCCTCTTATAGTGTTGCTAGTTGCAGGTGAAGTTGAAGATTTCTTCATGGTGGACAGGGTTTTTGTTGGGATATCACAATATCTCTTATTTTATTAATGCATCTATATATTGGGTAAAGGGTGGAAGGCTCGGCCTTATGCCTGGTGTTTTGTTCCACTCTTGCCGCCCTAGTTTCCGTCATACCGGTGTTATGTTCCCGGATTTTGCGTTCCTAACGCGGTCGGGTGATTTATGGGACCCCCGACGATTCGCTTTGAATAAAACTTGTCCAAAGAAGGCCCAACATTGACTTTTACCATTTGCCTCACCACCACCTATCTTTTCCCTTGGGAGTCGCTCTCTCGAGGTCATCTTTATTTTAGCCCCCGGCCGGTGCTTGTCTAAGTGCTGGTTCGAACCGAAGTAGATCAGGGGCCCCTCGGGAAACTCGAGGTCTGGTTTTACTCGAGGATGTCTCATCCGGTGTTGCGAGAGCGAGATATGTGCAGCTCCTATCGGGATTGTCGGCGATCGGGCGGCTTTGCTGGTCTTGTTTTACCATTGTCGAAATGTCTTGATGTACTGGGATTCCAGGGCGATCGGGTCTTCTGGGTGAAGGTCTATTCCTTCGATGATCGCGAGAGTTTGTCATGGGCTAAGTTGGGACACCCTGCAGGTATAAACTTTCGAGAGCCGTGCCCACGGTTATGTGGCAGATGGGAATTTGTTAATGTCGGTTGTAGACAACTTGACACTTGATCCGAATTAAAACGCATCAACCGAGTGTGTAGCCGTGATGGTCTCTTCTCGGCGGAGTCCGGGAAGTGAACACGGTCTTTGGGTTATGTTTGACGTAAGTAGGTGTTCAGGATCACCTCTTGATCATTACTAGTTGACGACCGTTCCTTTGTTTCTCTTCTCGCTTTCATTTGCGTATGTTAGCCACCATATCATGCTTAGCGCTCTTTGCAACCTCACCACTTTACCCCTTCCTTTCCCACTAAGCTTTGCTAGTCTTGATACCCATGGTAATGGGATTCTTTGAGTCCTCGTGGCTCACGGATACTTCAAAACCAGTTTGCGGTGCCTATGTAACCGGCGGTGGCGCAACCAAGCTCAAGGAGGAGCTTGATGAAGATCTTGCCCTTTGTGTTGTTTCGTTCTAGTTGATCAAGAGTGGAGCCCGGTTGGGGTCGATCGGGGACCTTTATCGCATTTGGGGTTCTTCTTTTATTTTGGTTCCGTAGTCGGACCTTGATTGTATCTGGATGATGTAATGCTTTATTCATGTAATTGTGTGAAGTGGCGATTGTAAGCCAACTATGTAACTCTTTCCCTTATGTATTACTTGGGTTGTGTGAAGATTACCTCACTTGCGACATTGCTTTCAATGCGGTTATGCCTCTAAGTCGTGCTTCGACACGTGGGAGATATAGCCGCATCGAGGGCGTTACAGCGCCCCCTTCCCTAGTCCAATTCGGCCTCCTCCCTTGTGGGGGGTGCACCAGCCCCTTGTGGGCTTGTTAGCCTCCCTCCTATGGCTCATATGGCCCACATCTTTCCCCGGGGGGTTCCGGTAACCCCTCTAGTACTCCGGTATGTACCCGATACACTCCGGAACCCTTCCAGTGTCCAAATACTACCTTCCAATATATCAATATTTACCTCTCAACCATTTTGAGACTCCTCTTCATGTCCGTGATCTCATCCGGGACTCCGAACAACCTTCAGTCACCAAAACACATAACTCATATAATACATATCATCATCGAACGTTAAGTGTGCGGACCCTACGGGTTTGAGAACTATGTAAACATGACCGAGACACCTCTCCGGTCAATAACCAATAGCGGAACCTGGATGCTCATATTGGTTCTCACATATTCTACGAAGATCTTTATCGGTCGAACCGCAATGTCAACATGTGTTATTCCCTTTAATTGTCGTCAGTATGCTACTTGCCCGAGATTCGATCGTCGATATCTTCATACGTAGTGCAATATCGTACCGGCAAGTCTCTTTACTCGTTCCATAATGCATCATCCCACAACTAACTCATTAGTCACATTGCTTGCAAGGCTTGATATGATGTGCATTACTGAGAGGGCCCAGAGATACCTCTCCGATACTCGAAGAGACAGATCCTAATCTCGATCTATGCGAACCCAACAAACACCTTCGGAGGTACTTGTAGAGCATCTTTATAATCACCCAGTTATGTTGTGACGTCTGATAGCACACAAGGCATTCCTCCGGTGTCCGGGAGTTGCATAATCTCATAGTCGGAGGAATATGTATTTGACATGAAGGAAGAAGTAGCAATAAAACTGAACGATCATTATGCTAAGCTAACGGATGGATCTTGTCCATCACATCATTCTCCTAATGATGTGATCTCGTTGATCAAATGACAACACATATCCATGGCTAGGAAACTTAACCATCTTTGTCCACGAGCTAGTCAAGTAGAGGCATACTAGGGACACGGTGTTTTGTCTATGTATTCACACATGTATCAAGTTTCCAGTTAATACAATTCTAGCATTAATAATAGACATTTATCATGATATAAGGAAATATAAAATAACAACTTTATTATTGCCTCTAGGGCATATTTCCTTCAGTCTCCCACTTGCACTAGAGTCAATAATCTAGTTCACATTGCCATGTGATTTAACACCATTAGTTCACATCTGTATGTCATTAACACCCATAGTTCACATCGCCATGTGATCGACAACCAAAGGGTTTACTAGAGTCAATAATCTAGTTCACATCGCTATGTGATTAACACCCAAAGAGTACTAAGGTGTGATCATGTTTTGCTTGTGAGAGAAGTTTAGTCAACGGGTCTGTCATATTCAGAGCCGTATGTATTTTGCAAATTTTCTATGTCTACAATGCTTTGCATGGAGCTACTCTAGCTAATTGCTCCCACTTTCAATATGTATTCATACTGAGACTTAGAGTCATCTGGATTGGTGTAAAAGCTTGCATCGACGCAACTCTTTACGTCAAACTCTTTATCACCTCCATAACCAAGAAATATTTCCTTAGTCCTCTTAGGTAACTAAGGATAACTTTGACCGCTGTCTAGTGATCCACTCCTGGATCACTATCATACCCCCTTGCCAAACTCATGATAAGTTACACAATAGGTCTGGTACACAACATAGCATACTTTATAGAACCTATGGTTGAGGCATAAGGAATGACTTTCATTCTCTTTCTATTTTCTACTGTGGTCAGGTTTTGAGTCTTAATCAACTTTACACCTTGCAACACAGGCAAGAACTCCTTCTTTGACTGTTCCATTTTGAACTACAAAATCTTGTCAAGGTATGTACTCATTGAAAAATCTTATCAAGCGTTTTGATCTATCTCTATAGATCTTGATGCCCAATATGTAAGCTGCTTTAACGAGGTCGAAAAGCTCCTTTAAAAACCTCCTTTATGCTTTCCAGAAAATTCTACATCATTTCCGATCAACAATATGTCATTCACATATACTTATCAGAAAGGTTGTAGTGCTCCCACTCACTTTCTTGTAAATACAGGCTTCTCTATAAGTCTGTATAGAACCATATACTTTGATCACCTTATCAAAGCATATATTCCAACTCCGAGATGCTCGCACCAGTCAACAGATGGATCATTGGAGCTCGCACACTTTGTTAGCACCTTTAGGATTGATAAAACCTTCTGGTTGCATCATATACAACTCTTCTTTAATAAATCCATTAAGGATGCAGTTTTGACATCCATTTGCCAGATTTCATAATCATAAAATGTGGAAATTCTAACATGATTCGGACAGACTTAAGCATCACTACAGGCGAGAAAGTCTCAGCATAGTCAACTCCTTGAACTTGTCGAAAATCTTTTGCGACAAGTCGAGCTTTATAGACAGTAACATTACCATCAGCATCAGTCTTCTTCTTGAAGATCCATTTATTCTCTATGGGTCACCAATCATCGGGCAGATCCACCAAAGTCCACACTTTGTTCTCATACATGGATCCTATCTCAGATTTCATGGCCTCAAGCCATTTATCGGAACCTGGGCTCATGATAGCTTCTTCATAGTTCGTAGGTTCGTCATGGTCAAGTAACATGACCTCTAGAACAGGATTACCGTACCACTCTGGTGCGGATCGTGCTCTGTTTGACCTACGAGGTTTTGTAGCAACTTGATCTGAAGTTTCATGATCTTTATCATGAGATTCCTCTCCAGTTGGTGTAGGCATCATGAGAACGGATTTCTTGGATCAGCTACTTTCCAAATTGAGAGAAGGTACAACTACCTCATTAAGTTCTACTTTCCTCCCACTCACTTCTTTCGAAAGAAACTCCTTCTCTAGAAAGGTATCGTTCTTAGCAACATAGATCTTGCCTTGGAAAGGTGTACCTAATTGTTTCCTTAGGGTATCCTATGAAGACACACTTCTCCGATTTGGGTTCGAGCTTATCAGGTTGAAGCCTTTTGACATAAGCATTGCATCCCCAAACTTTAAGAAATGACAGCTTAGGTTTGTTGCCAAACCATAGTTCATACAGTGTCGTCTCAACGGATTTTAACGGTGCCCTGTTTAACGTGAATGCAAATGTCTCTAATGCATAACCCCAAAATGATAGTGGTAAATCAGTAAGAGACATCATAGATCGCACCATATCTAGTAATGTGTGGTTACGACGTTCGGACACACCATTACGCTGTGATGTTCCAGGTGGCGTGAGCTGTGAAACTATTCCACATTGTTTTAAATGAAGGCTAAACTCGTAACTCAAATATTCTCCTCCACAATCAGATCATAGAAACTTTATCTTCTTGTTACAATGATTCTCCACTTCACTCTGAAATTCTTTGAACTTTTCAAATGTTTCAGACTTGTGTTTCATTAAGTAGATATACCCATATCTGCTCAAATCATCTGTGAAGGTCAGAAAATAACGATACCCGCCACGAGCCTCAACACTCATCGGACCGCATACATCGGTATGTATTATTTCCAATAAGTCATTAGCTTGTTCCATTGTTCCGGAGAACGGAGTTTTAGTCATCTTGCCCATGAGGCATGGTTTGCAAGTATCAAATGATTCATAATCAAGTGATTCCAAAAGCCCATTAGCATGGAGTTTCTTCATGCGCTTTACACCAATATAACCTAAACGGTAGTGCCACAAGTATGTTGCACTATCATTATCAACTTTGCATCTTTTGGCATCAATATTATGAATATGTGTATCACTACGATCGAGATTGAATAAACCATCAACATTGGGTGTATGACCATAGAAGGTTTTATTCATGTAAACATAATAACAATTATTCTCTGTCTTAAATGAATAACCGTATTGCAATAAACATGATCTAATCATATTCATGCTTAACGCAAACACCAAATAAGATTTATTTAGGTTCAACACTAATCCCGAAAGTACAGGGAGTGTGCGATGATGATCATATCAATCTTGGAACCACTTCCAACATACATCGTCACTTCACCCTCAACTAGTCTCTATTTATTCCGCAACTCCTGTTTCGAGTTACTAATCTTAGCAACTGAACATGTATCAAATACCCAGGGGCTACTACGTTCACTAGTAAGGTACACATGAATAACATGTATATAAAATATACCTTTGTTCACTTTGCCATCCTTCTTATCCGCTAAATATTTGGGGCAGTTCCGCTTCCAGTGACCATTTCCTTTGTAGTAGAAGCACTCAGTTTTAGGCTTAGGTCCAGCTTTGGGCTTCTTCACGGGAGTGACAACTTGCTTGCCATTCTTCTTGAAGTTCCCTTTCTTTCCCTTTGCCCTTTTCTTGAAACTAGTGGTCTTGTTTAGTCATCAACACTTGATGCTTTTTCTTGATTTCTACCTTCGTCGATTTCAGCATCACGAAGAGCTCAAGAATCGCTTTCGTCATCCCTTGCATATTATAGTTCATCACGAAGTTCCAGTAACTTGGTGATGGTCACTAGAGAACTTTGTCAATCACTATCTTTTCTGGAAGATTAACTCCCACTTGATTCAAGCAATTGTAGTACCCAAACATTCTGAGCACATGCTCACTAGCTGAGCTATTCTCCTCCATTTTTTAGGTGAAGTACTTGTCAGAGGTCTCATACCTCTCGACACGGGCATGAGTCTGAAATACCAATTTCAGCTCTTGGAACATCTCATATGCTCCGTGGCGTTCAAAATGTTTTTGAAGTCTCGGTTCTAAACCGTAAAGCATGGTGCATTAAACTATCAAGTAGTCATCATATTGAGCTAGCCAAACGTTCATAACGTTTGCATCTGCTCCTGCAATAGGTCTGTCAACTAGCGGTGCATCAAGGACATAATTCTTCTGTGCAACAATGAGGATAAACCTCATATCATGGACCCAATCTGCATCATAGCTACTATTATCTTTCAACTTAGTTTTCTCTAGGAACATATCAAAAAACATAGGGGAGCAATAACGCGAGCTATCGATCTACAACATAATATGCAAATACTATCAGGACTAAGTTCATGATAAATTAAAGTTCAATTAATCATATTACTTAGGAACTCCCACTTAGATTGACATCCCTCAAGTCATCTACATGGTACGTGATCCAAATCAACTAAACCATGTCCGATCATCATGTGAGATAGAGTAGTCATCAATGGTGAACATCTCTATGTTTATCATATCCACTATATGATTCACGTTCGACCTTTCGGTCTCCAGTGTTCTGAGGCCATGTCTATACATGCTAGGATCGTCAAGTTTAACCCGAGTATTCCTCTTGTGCAAAACTGGCTTGTACCCGTTGTATTTTAACATAGAGATTATCACACCCTATCATCATGTGGTGTCTAAGCACGAAGAACTTTCACAACGGTGCATACTCGGGGAGAACACTTATACCTTGAAATTTAGTTAAGGAATCATCTTATAATGCTACCGCCATACTAAGCAAAATAAGATGCATAAAAGATAAACATCATATGCAATCAAAATATATGACATGATATGGCCATCATCATCTTGTGCTTTTGACCTCCATCACCAAAGCAACGTCATGATCTCCATCGTCACCGGCTTGACACCTTGAACCCCATCGTAGCATCGTGGTCGTCTCGCCAACTATTGCTTCTACGACTATCGCTACCGCTTAGTGATAAAGTAAAGCAATTACATAGCGTTTGTATTTCATACAATAAAGCGACAACCATATGGCTCCTACCAGTTGCCAATAAATTTTACAAAACATGATCATCTCATACAACAACTTATAGCACATCATGTCTTGACCATATCACATCAAAACATGCCCTGCAAAAACAAGTTAGATGTCCTCTACTTTGTTGTTGCAAGTTTTACGTGGCTGCTACGGGCTTCTAGCAAGAACCGCACTTACCTACGGCACAAAAACCACAATGATGATTTATCAAGTTTGCTATTTTAACCTTCACAAGGACCGGCCGCAGCCAAATTTGATTCAACTGAAGTTGGAGAAACAGACACCCGCAAGCCACCTTTATGCAAAACTAGTTGCATGTCTGTTGGTGGAACCGGTCTCATGAACGCGGTCATGTAAGGTTGGTTTGGGCCGCTTCATCCAACTATACCGCCGAATCAAAATAAGACATTGGTGATAAGTAGTATGACGATCACCACCCACAACTCTTTGTGTTCTACTCATGCATATCATCTACGCATAGACCTGGCTCTGATACCACCGTTGGGAAACGTAGCATGCAATTCCAAAACAATTCCTACGCTCACACAAGATCTATCAAGGAGATGCATATCAACGAGAGGGGGAGAGTGTGTCCATGTACCCTCGTAGACCGAAAGCGGAAGCGTTAGCTTAACGTGGTTGATGTACTCGAACGTCTTCTCGATTCAACCGATCAAGTACCAAACGTACGACACCTCCAAGTTCTGCACACGTTCAGCTCGATGACGTCCCTCGAACTCTTGATCCATCAAAGGGTCGAAGGAGTAGATGAGTTCCATCAGCACGACGGTGTGGTGACGGTGATGGTGATGTGATCTGCGCAGGGCTTCGCCTAAGCACTATGACAATATTACCGGAGGAGTAAACGGTGGAGAGGGGCACCGCACACGGCTAAGAATCAACTGATGTGCCTAGAGGTTCCCCCACCCCCGTATATAAAGGAGGGAGGGAGAGGAGGCCGGCCCTAGGCACGCCAAGTGAGAGGAGTCCCACTTGGACTCCTAGTTGGATTCGCCACCCCCTTTTCCTTTTACCGGAGGGGGAAAGGGGGAAGGAGTAGGAGAGGGAGAAGGGAAGGGGGGTGGCGCCCCCTTTCCTAGTCCAATTCGGCCTTCTCCCTTGTGGGGGGCGTACCAGCCCCTTGTGGGTTGGTTAGCCTCCCTCCTATGGCCCATATGACCCATATCTTTCCCGGGAGGTTCCGGTACTCCGGTATGTACCCGATACACTCCGGAACCCTTCCGGTGTCCGAATACTACCTTCCAATATATCAACATTTACATCTTGACCATTTCGAGACTCCTCGTCATGTCCCTGATCTCATCCGGGACTCCGAACAACCTTTGGACCAAAAAACACATAACTCATATAATACATATCGTCATCGAACGTTAAGCGTGCGGACCCTATGGGTTGGAGAACTATGTAGACATGACTGAGACACCTCTCCGGTTAATAACCAATAGCGGAACCTGGATGCTCATATTGGTTCTCACATATTCTACGAAGATCTTTATCGGTCGAACCGCAATGTCAACATATGTTATTCCCTTTGTCGTCGGTATGCTACTTGCCCGAGAATCGATCATCGATATCTTCATACATAGTTCAATCTCGTTACCGGCAAGTCTCTTTACTTGTTCCGCAATGCATCATCTCGCAACTAACTCATTAGTCACATCGCAAGGCTTCATATGATGTGCATTACCGAGAGGGCCTAGAGATACCTCTCCGATACTCGAAGAGACGGATCCTAATCTCGATCTATGCCAACCCAACAAACACCTTCGGAGATACCTGTAGAGCATCTTTATAATCACCCAGTTATGTTGTGACGTCTGATAGCACACAAGGCATTCCTCCGGTGTCCGGGAGTTGCATAATCTCATAGTCGGAGGAATATGTATTTGACATGAAGGAAGTAGTAGCAATAAAACCGAACGATCATTATGCTAAGCTAACGGATGGGTCTTGTCCATCACAACATTCTACTAATGATGTGATCTCGTTGATCAAATGACAACACATGTCCATGGCTAGGAAACTTAACCATCTTTGATCAACGAGCTAGTCAAGTAGAGGCATACTAGGGACATAGTGTTTTGTCTATTTATTCACACATGTATCAAATTTCCGGTTAATACAATTCTAGCATGAATAATAGACATTTATCATGATATAAGAAAATATAAAATAACAACTTTATTATTGTCTCTAGTACATATTTCCTTCAGCCCATGTCTTAGTGGGTTGGCTTATTAAACCATCTTTTTCTTTTACATTTTTGGTTTTCTTTACCTTTTTTTTGTTTTTTTAAACACATGTTGTACAATTTTCGTACACATACAGAATATTTTTTTTGGTACACGCTGAATATATTTCACATACATGATGAGCATTCTGAAATACATGTTTCATTTTTTTTCCGAATACATATTAAACATTTTTTAAATAAATGATATTTTTCTAAAACTAGAAAACATGTTTTTACATAGTATAAACATTTTTCGGAAAAGTCATGAAAATATTTTTTTTAGATGTGTGAACATTTTCCTAAATGTCATGAACAGTTTTGGAATGGTATGAAACCTTTATTTTTCAATGATGCAAAATTTCCATGTGTAATGTTTTGTTGAAATGTGTGGAGGAATGCGCGAAGATTTTTTTTAAAGGGACAATTGCACTTTTACCCCTAGTTGGTTCCTACCCACGGGTTTTGCCCTTACTTTTCGAGCTTGCTCAGTTTTGCCCTTACTTTTTCCATCGAGGTCCCTCGAATGCCCTTTGACCGTTTGACCAAAACTTTGAAAATTCATAACTAATTCATAAGAACTCAGAAAAATGCAAATAAGATATCAAAATGTTCATATAAACATTACCTTTAGAGGCATATCATTTGCATTCAGGACAAAAGCATCATTTAAACTACCCGAGGTAATTAATGTTATTAACATTATTAAAAATAAATAGGTACAAACAATATTTTTTCATGAATAAGAATTACATGCAAATGTAGGTGATATTTTCTGAACATCCTGATAACTTATTTGCATTTTTCTGAGTTTGTATCAACTTGTTATGAATGTTCTAACAACTTTGACCATTATTTGGAAACTTCATAACAAGTTGATACGAACTCAAGAAAATGCAAATAAGGTATCAGGATGTTCAGAAAACATCACTTACATTTGTATATAATTTTTATTCACAAAAAAATATTGTTTATACCTATTTATTTTTAATAATGTTAATAACATCAATTACCACAGGTAGCTTGAACGATGCTTTTGTCCTGAATGCAAATGATATTCCCATAAAGGTAATGTTTATCTGAATATTTTGATATCTTATTTGCATTTTTCTGAGTTCATATGAATTAGTTATGAATTTTCAAAGTTTTGGTCAAACGGTCAAAGGGCATTCGAGGGACCTCGATGAAAAAAGTAAGGGCAAAACTGAGCAAGCTCAAAAAGTAAGGGCAAAACCCGTGGGTAGGAACCAACTAGGGGTAAAAATGCAGTTGTCCCCTTTTTTAAATGTCACAGACATTATTTTAATGGTACACAATATTTTCTATAATTGTGTGAATATTTTTTACATACTATAAGTGTTTCTACAAATTATAAACATTCTTTATAATGCATGATTACTTTTTAAATGTCACAAGTATACGATACAAATAAATTTTTACAGTAAAATAATTATTCTTATATCTCTTAAATATTCGTGAATTAACATGAAAAAAGGGTGAAACAAGAAATTAAAACAAAAAAGGTAAACAAATAGAACACAACCGTGCACGTAGATAAGCGCGGTAGCGTGTGGGGGAGTTGCCACTGTGTTGGGTCGGCCTATATCCTCTGCATTATAGGCAATTGGAGTGTACAACTGAACCAAGTACCAGGAATATGTCACCATCCAGTGCATGTGGTATTTGCGGTATGGAAGATTGATGGAGACACTTGTTGATCGAATGTTCAATGTCACGATGTATATGGGCCCTGGTGGATGAGGACATAGCTGAACATACGATGGCAACAAGTGAACCTAGTGCAAAGCAATGGTTATTTACTATGAAAGATTCCATGTCTCATGAAGCTTTTGTGAAACTTGTTGTGGCCCTTTGGGCTACGTGGTGGGTGAGAAGAAAGGCTATCCACGAAGGAGATTACCAGAGCCCGCTCTCCACAAATATGCTTGTAAAGCGCTTCATTGTAGAGCTGGGAGTTGTGGCAGGAAACACTCAAGCACGGCAGGCGAGTTCGATGCGAAGTGGTGCCACCACAAGCGTCAGGAGAGCTGGTCTTGCACTCATGAAAGCACCACCACCAGACTTTGCTTTGTTTCATGTGGACGCAAGTGTTCTTAGAGTTGGGAATAACGGTTCAGCAACAGTAATTGGCAGGGACGAGAATGAGTGTTATCTTGGGTCCTCCTCTCTGATGATACACGGGACAAACGATGTGGCAACCTTCGAGGCGATCGCGTGTAGAGAGGCATTGTCGCTAGCCAAGGATCTCTACTTCACAACATTGTGGTGGTCTTTGACTCAAGTGAAGTTCTTAATGACACGCAGAAGGGCAGTAGTGGCATATACATGCAAGTTATCGGGGAGATCAAATTGAGAGATTTGAATCTTAATTGTATTTTTCATTTTGAAGATAGGTCAACAAACTTTGAGGCCGACTTGTTAGCCAAGCATTCACATTCTTTAGATCGCGGGGGGAAGGGCACGTGTGGTTGGGCCAACCCCACGACTCGATTTGTATCCTATTGTGTGTGGAGTTTGAATAATAAAGCTTGGTGTTTCTCAAAATAAATTTTCTTTTGGAGTGCACAACTCACATTTTTCTTGCACTTTTCGATATCTCATCATCTATTATGGACAAAAGCCATACTATTTATTATGAAGATTAGGCTGTGGGTTCAGCTGATTTCTACTTCTTCCCATTTTCCTTTCATAGATGAAGCTTTTGCAGGACAACGCATGGATAACAACGAAGTTGCATAGCTCAAAAGAAACTACTTGGACCTTTCGGCTGGAATAACTGGACCTCATGCACAAGCTTGTTACGAACATGCATAGCACTTCAGGTGCCAGCACACCAAAGTGGCGCTCACACACAACCCCTCTTGGCCGGCCCAACAAATGCATTCGCACGTTTGTTGCTTTGCTCGATCGCAACACAACTTCCTTCGCCCCGTTAGGCGTCACCAAGTCAGTTGTTGACCGGTCAACCATTTTACCTTTGACTCTTTGAAAATTGATCTGAAAAAAGTTTGTAATTTTGAAAACAATTCGTGATTTTGAAAAATGAGATACAAATTTGAAGAAAATTCACCGATTTGATAAAATTTCATGATTTTTTATCAAATCCGGAAAAAAGTTTACTGATTTTTGAAAAAAGTTTATTGAATTTGAAAAAATGTTCATCAATTTGCTAAAGTTCATCAAATTTTAGTAACGAGTTCATTGATTTAAAAAAATCATCGAATTAGAAAAAAGTTGATCTAATTTGAAAAAAGTTCATGGATTTTCAAAAAATAGCTCACAAATCGGAAAAGATTCATTAATTCGGGTGCATTTGAAAGAAAAATCAGAGATTTGAAAAAGTTCATCGATTTTGATCAAAAAAGTTCACGCATTTTTAAAGAAACAAAAGGAAAAAGGAAAAAGAAAAGAAAAAAGAAGAAATGAAATAAAAAGAAGTAACAAACCACATTCGTGTGCATTGCCTAGTTGGCTAACATAGCTAGCACTTGAGGAAGAGGTCAAGGTTTTGAGTCGTAACACTCGCGTGCACTTTTTGGGCTTTTAAAAACAGGAAAAAAAAGTATATGGGCTGGCCGAACGCAGAGGAGGTTGTGTGCCTGTTTGCGAACTATACTGTAACGGGCGCCTTATGCACGGTACTGGAAATGCCCAACTTGCGAGCTATAAACCCGCCCACTGTACACCATCGTGAACATATTTTTGTAACACCTGAAGATTTTGTTTAGATGTCCCAAACTTTTTCCAGTGGTAAGATTTTTTAAGACGATGTGATTTTTTTACATTGTATAAACATTTTCTAAAAATGTCATGAGCATTTTTTTAACTTGTGAATAAGTTTAAAAAAGGCCATGAACAATATCTTTGAATAATAAAAAAATTTAAAACATTGCATGAACAAATTTTCCGCACTTTAATACTTATTCAGACCACTTCCAGTGATATAAACACTCTTATATTTCTTTACAGATGGAGTAGAAGGCAATCCTGCTTGTACATGTACCGCTGTAGCGTGTGGGGAGCCGCCGCTGTGTTTGGGGCGGCCCATAATCCGTGCTTTCTAGGCGGCCCTAGAAAAAACAAATCTACGCGTCCACTGTACACCATCGTTCGTTCAAGGCAGAACCGCTGGTTTTGCTCCACCGAAAATCAAAGGGGCCACACATAAACAGATAGCAACACGAGCCAGACGTGGCGGCGTGCACTGCTGCTTCAGTACCACATGCAGCGGACAATGATGGAGTCATGGCCGAACGTTCAGACAAACATTGGTGTGATATCCGTTGCTTTGATCACGAAGATTACCCTACCCAGCAAGCTACCCGTACACGTTTTCTCAGACAACGGAAGCGCCACACAGACAGTCTGTTGCAGCAGTTTGTTGAGTTGTGGCAGCGTGGAAAACATAATGCTACACGCACGGACCTGTGACGGCGTTTTACGGATTGGTTAACGCTATCCCCCTGATTGGGGGTGTCTCTTCCTAATCCCAATTAGAAGACGCCACATGTGCTGGTCCATGAAGTATGTAGAAACTTCTTCGTGTGTCTAGCATCTCTCGCGTGGAAAAACTCCTCGTGGAAGTGTATGCCCTAAAAAAATAATTTTTTTTAATACATATATGATTTATTCATCTTCAATCATGGGAGTACAACGAATACTAGAAATAATAAAAATTACATTCAAATCCGTAGACCATTTAGCGACGATTACAAGCATTGAAGCGAACTGAAGGCGCGCCGCCGTTATCGCCCATCCCTCACCGATGCCGAGCAAAACTTGTTGTAGTGGAAAGTCGTCGTGCTAAGCCCTCAAAGGACCATCGCACCAGAACAGTAACCGCCGCCGATGAAGAGTAGCGTAGATCGGAAGAATTCGACTTCAAGACACACAAACGTAGACGAACGACGAACATATCCGAGCAAAGAAATATCCGTCAGAGACACACCTCCACACGCCCATCGACGATGATAGATACATCACCATAACAGGGGCTAGGAGGGAAGAATCTTATTCTATTTTCAGGGAGCTGCCGCCATTCCATTTTCATGAGCAGGACACAAACCCTAACAAATCTTCATGGTCCTAAGGCCACTGAAGACAAGGCGAAACGGCGGCGATGGAAGACAAAGAAACTCTAATCGGAGAGAACTTAACGTGACAAGGAACAGTACTGGACAAGTGCTCCGGACTTTACTCTAGCAAGAACGCATAAATTTTACTATTAATCAAAGTAGCGGGACTGCTTCACTCTGTGCGTTCGGTTTATTCGGTTTGCATAGTTCGGTTTATACGGTTTTCCGGTTTGTACGGTATTAATACTTCGGTTTATACGGTATGAAATTAAAATACGGTTCGGTTTCGGTATATACCAAATTATTTCGGTATGGTTTCGGTATATACCATAATAACTAAAGTTGACGCGAATTTGAAAATGACATACTATATTTTACAAATTTATAATTCAAAACACATAGTCTTTTAATAAAAATGGTATATAACTTTATATAAGTATATATGCATGCCTCAATTCATGCCTTGAAAGGTTATGGACGTGATTAGCATTTTTGCAAGAGAAAAAAATACTACATTACAGGAAAAAAGGGATGTTCTTTGCAGGAAATTTTACTTCTATACAAGAAAAATGACTACTTGTATCATTGTTTGTCTCAAGAAATATAAATATATTTTTATTTCGGTTTATTCGGTTAACCATTCGGTTTTTCGGTATATACCATAAAAACCGAAATTCAAAACGGTATCAAAAGTTCATACCATATCGAAACCAGAAACCATAAAAACAATAAATTCGGTTCGGTTCGGTTTATTTTCGGTATGGTTTTTCGGTTCGGTTTGAAAATGCACAGAGTGAGGACTGCTGCCGCATGGTCGCATGGTGGCCCGCAGGAGCCATTGCCGGTGTGCACCTTTGGGCCTGGACGCACTTGCTGCAGAGCTGCCAAGAAAGGAAACTATATAAATGCTCGAAAAAAAGAAAAGAAAGGAAACTCTGCCTGTGGGCGGGCTAGATGAAACATGAGGGCATCTTCAACACCGACCAGCCTCCGCAACCGACTGTATCGGTTCGCTGCGCGGTCCTGACACGATTTCTACCGTAAACTGGAGACAAAGTGAAGGAGGATTGCGAAAGTCCATACAGATCCCAAACCCGTTTCTGACAGCCCTGGCTCACCGAAACCCCTCCATTCCCGTGCGTTTTCAGTGAGCGCCGCTCCAGAGCGTCAGCGCGCACATTCATGCTTGGCCAGAGCGGACGCGACCGCTCACGGTTGCCGGCATTGAAGCGGCGCACCGGCCGAGAGAGCGCCGGCCGCCCCGCTTCTCGGTGCAGGCGACTGCCACACGTTCAAACGACATGATGGCCGCCGGTTCGTCCGTCTGCCACCTGCATTGATGGTGCACGGGTGTGTCTCTTCCTAATCCCAATTAGAAGACGCCACATGTGCTGGTCCATGAAGTATGTAGAAACTTCTTCGTGTGTCTAGCATCTCTCGTGTGGAAAAACTCCTCGTGGAAGTGTATGCCCTAAAAAAAATAATTTTTTTAATACATATATGATCTATTCATCTTCAATCATGGGAGTACAACGAATACTAGAAATAATAAAAATTACATTCAAATCCGTAGACCATTTAGCGACGATTACAAGCATTGAAGCGAGCTGAAGGCGCGCCGCCGTTATCGCCCATCCCTCACAGATGCCGGGCAAAACTTGTTGTAGTGGAAAGTCGTCGTGCTAAGCCCTCAAAGGACCAGCGCACCAGAACAGTAACCGCCGCCGATGAAGAGTAGCGTAGATCGGAAGAATTCGACTTCAAGACACACAAACGTAGACGAACGACGAACATATCCGAGCAAAGAAATATCCGTCAGAGACACACCTCCACACGCCCATCGACGATGATAGATACATCACCATAACAGGGGCTAGGAGGGAAGAATCTTATTCTATTTTCAGGGAGCCGCCGCCATTCCATTTTCATGAGCAGGACACAAACCCTAACAAATCTTCATGGTCCTAAGGCCACTGAAGACAAGGCGAAACGGCGGCGATGGAAGACACAGAAACTCTAATCGGAGAGAACTTAACGTGACAAGGAACAGTACTGGACAAGTGCTCCGGACTTTACTCTAGCAAGAACGCATAAATTTTACTATTAATCAAAGTAGCGGGACTGCTGCCGCATGGTCGCATGGTGGCCCGCAGGAGCCATTGCCGGTGTGCACCTTTGGGCCTGGACGCACTTGCTGCAGAGCTGCCAAGAAAGGAAACTATATAAATGCTCGAAAAAAAGAAAAGAAAGGAAACTCGCACGTGGGCGGGCTAGATGAAACATGAGGGCATCTTCAACACCGACCAGCCTCCGCAACCGACTGTATCGGTTCGCTGCGCGGTCCTGACACGATTTCTACCGTAAACTGGAGACAAAGTGAAGGAGGATTGCGAAAGTCCATACAGATCCCAAACCCATTTCTGACAGCCCTGGCTCACCGAAACCCCTCCATTCCCGTGCGTTTTCAGTGAGCGCCGCTCCAGAGCGTCAGCGCGCACATTCATGCTTGGCCAGAGCGGACGCGACCGCTCACGGTTGCCGGCATTGAAGCGGCGCACCGGCCGAGAGAGCGCCGGCCGCCCCGCTTCTCGGTGCAGGCGACTGCCACACGTTCAAACGACATGATGGCCGCCGGTTCGTCCGTCTGCCACCTGCATTGATGGTGCACGGTTGCCGAGGCATCTCCTCCTGTGCCGCCTGTCCATCCATCTGCCACCCATTGGTGCTATATAAACCGTTGCCCCGGTGTCGCGACCATAGCCGCAACCACCTCTCCACACCACTCCCCGCCATGTATCCCTCCACGGCCAAAGTTCGGTGGGACATGCTTACATCGAAGCAAAAGAAGGCCATGTCAGCCATTGCTGCCGACTGGTAGGCCGGCAGGCAACCGGAGAACATGCAAATGGAGGATGCCTTCTCTGATGAGCCAGTGCCACTCTCCTCTTCCTCCGCGCCACCTTCCTTCTTCGCTCCACCTCTCTGGTGCACTGCACCATGACCATCGGCGAGGCCCGTGCCCATTATATGGATATGGTGCGGGAGGAGCAGTTCCAGGAGGCACAGGTGGACGCCAACTACAACCACAACCTCCTCCAGGAGCATCTGCCCGACAGAGGAGCGGGTTGTCGCCGGCAGGGCGGTCGCGCCGGACGTGGACCTGGCGGAAGAGGAGGCGCTGCTCGAGTCCTATCGCTCCGTCATGAGATCCGCCTCGCCAGCTGACGGTACCGGTAGCGGGTACGGAGATGGCGACCGCCGGCAAGGAGCGCGATGACGACGCGGGCGAGGCGTTGTTCGGCGACACCGACGATGAGGAGGCTGCGCCACGGCCACGAAGAAGCCGACACGTCCGCGGACGCCGTCCGGAGCTGGAAAAGGCGAAGTTTCCGTTCTCTTGGTTCATGACCGGAGACGGGGACCGGACACCGGCGATCATTTATATTAGGTATTAGTTATACTCCAGAGCCCGCCTAGACTGCTTTGATGTATTTGTAATGAAATCCGTAATGTTTATATGAAATTCGGCATGTTTATATGAAATCTAGACTTGTTTGAAGGAATTTTATCCGGTTGGTTTGAGTTGTTGTGAAAATGTATGCGGCTAGCATTGGATGGTTGTCTCCCGCATTCATGTCCATAGACTGATCTCTCCCTGTACACAGACGGACGCGGGAGATTTTTTGCGCGTTGCCGTTGGAGATGCTCTGACAACTTTTGCGTTCCATGGATCATAACTTTTGGTACTCTCTCTCAGTTTATAGGGCGTGCGCGTACCCCTAGGTCATCAATTTGACCAACCTAATACAAGTCATATATTACAAAAAATATATCAATGTAAACTTCAGATTTTCTATTTTCAAAAGGTATAATCTTTGTGTTATATATTTTATATTAGGGTGATAAAATTGCCAATTTAGGTATACACGCAGAACTTGTAAGCTGAGACGGAGGGTGTAGTTGGACGTATGAGGTATCATGGTTGGAGATATGAGGTGCTCTCATTGTGGGTCCTAAGTATGAACGCGTGCCCAATCCTCTTTACGTGGTCGCGCCGACGGGACAACGTGGTCTCGTTTTCCTTTTCTACCCAAGCTCGACAGTGAGCGCGTAGCACGGTGTTTACATTACCAGGCAAACGAAGACATTTCACTTAAATTATACTCCCTAATAAATAAACTAAAACAGCATCACTTATTTTCGAGCGGAAGTCGTACTGTACTACTAGTGACCAGAGAGAGATGGTGTCCTTGCAGCTCTAGCGACCGACAAGAGGAGATGGTATCCTACCAAAATGTGCGTGATTTCTTGTTCACGGGATCATTGGCTGGCTAACAGTACAGTATATGGTTGGCCGGCTAACTATTCAGTAATGTATGGATGTGAAATTTTCTTATTCGGCCTGTCATTTCTTTTCTTAGTACCGCTACCTAACATGTGCCATGATACTACACGACAAGACGAGATGGATGATTGCTCCTGACTTGCGTAGTTATTGACCCAACAATTAGATACAGATAACAAACTTGTCAGGCGTGGACCAGATGCATGTACATAACGTGCACCGCGTGCATTCACGGCCTGACGCCACCGCGCGACCCCAAACGGACGTCCGTTTTGTCCGGATTCTGTCCGTTTGAGTAGGGCAATGAGGTCGTGCAGTTTTCGGGATGCGGTGGCCGTGCGCCCAATGTGCCGACGCATTCCGGCCGCATCTTGTACGTGTGCACCTTTCTTTGCAAGTTCTTAAAAAAGGTCAAAGAAAACAAGAACCACACGGATACATTTCAAAAGATACCCAACTTCCATAACTGCTCCCTTGAGTTGGGTTAGGGCCTTCTTGATGCACTCATTGTTGATCTGTGGAGGAGGCTCGACATTGCACCCTCCTTTCTTCTTCAAGCCAGAAGTCGACGTTGCTTCCTCACACGTAGTATCGTGCCTTGTTGCTTCTTCGCACGTAGTATCGTGCCTAGCCTCTAATCTAGCAGCAAGTGCACTTGTCTCATCTAAAGCCTCTAGACTAGCTAAAAGTGCACGAACATGTACTAAATTTCGCTCTATCAATATATCGATGTACTCTTCTTCCCAATACCAAAACTTGCATCCATTCTACACAATAAAACTTAAAGTTAGCACAACTAGTCTAATCCGAGAGCACAAACGGAAGCTAAAAAAGAGCACATACCCCATTGTTTAACCACTTGATGAACAGCCATCCGGGATGCTCTGGCATTGTAGACACGCGGCGCACGACCACCGTTGGGCAGTGATCGCACTTGATGAGGGGCAACGGTGCGCCGGCGAGCTTTTGGGCAAGCACCGAGCCCGGCCGGCCGCCATTCGCGTATCTGCCGGCGGACCATCGACGGTGCAGACCCGAGTGGCTAGAGGACGAGCCACTGCCTGCATGTGGCCTTGTGGCCCTGCCAGGGCCTTCCGGCAAGGTGCCCGGCCAGTCCATGGCGCGGCCCGGCCTCCCACAGACGGGCGAGCTCAAGACCGACCGGATCCGCCCAAATCCGGCCGGCGGGTGCGCAAACCGTGGTCGTGCTTGGGTAGCTTCGGTGGCGACGAGGAAGGAAATTTGGGCGAAGCGTCTGAAGTTGTCGGCTGCAATGCAAAGGGCGGCGGCGGCGAGGGGAAGAGTGGGGAAGAGTGGAGTGGGATGCGGCCGGAGGGAGGGAGGGGGGCGGATAGAAAAAGGCCCGTTCTGTGCCACCGACGGGCGGACCAGGGGAGGACACGCGCAGACGGCCGGCGCGTCCGCGTGGTGTCCTTTCACCCCAAAAGCGGCGCAAACTTGGGCCGTGGATGGGTCGAAAGCGGACACAAAACGGACAAAAGTCCGTTTGCTCCCGCGCGCTGGGCCGCCCCGTTTGTACATTTTACCCCAAACGAACGGGCCCGGACAGGATGGGGTCGCGCGGTGGAGTTGGCCTGAAGAACTATAGGATCATCACGAGCGTGCTACACTCTTCATCATGCTCCTAAACTTCTACGGCGTAGCACTACTGCACTGGCACGGTGTTTACATATCACGGTAAACAGTGATATTCTACAAAACCAGTGGGATCTACTTGAGAGCATCTTCAACAGGCGCCCAACACGCGGTGCACAAAAATCTGGTTTGTGGCGCACGCAACGCCAGGTTTGGCGCGGGGCGCGGCGCTGCAGCCGCGCCAAAATGCAGCGTGTGCGCGCAGCTCCAGCAGTGCACTAAAATGCAGCGCGCGCGAGCAACCGCGCATCCACATTTGTTGCATTTTCACATAAAACAAAGACATGGCATAATTTTTAAATTACAAACATCATTCACAACCAAGTTTAACTGAATAGTTCAATTTATTACAACTCATCAAACAAATAGTACTTTGAGAAATACAACAAATAGTTCAACAATACAACATCAAACGCACAAATCATGATGATCTTCGGCGGCCATTCCAAGCCCACCACTCAATGAGATCCTTCTTGAGTTCATTATGCGCTGTCGGACGTCGAATGGCATGATAGGAGGCAACAAAACGGGTCACCCTTTCAGCCCTCCTCCGCGCTCGCACGGGATGTACGACTCGGGGTATGTGGGATTCTCCACAAAATAGTGCCTCATCAATCTGTCGTGGGCATCAATCCTATCCCTCCAAATTTTTTGCCGACCCATAACCGAACCACCGTGCTTCGGCTTTTTATTGATGTGCATAGCTACGATCATGCAAGATGCTCCTCCTCTTCCATATCAAATTCTTCTTCAGAAGTGTCATATCCTGAACTCATCTAAAATGTTCAAAAAATAGGCTATTAACAACATGCACCAAATTTCATGCAAAAAAGTGAAAGTTGGAAGCAATACATACCTTGTGGGCGTTTTGTCGAACACCTTGCGGGCGCCAAAGCGGCGGTGGGCGGTCGGGCACTGTTCGTTGGAGACTGCCGTGCGCGACGGCGGCGCTGATCAGAGAGAGAGAGAGGGAGGAAGCCGTGGCCGCGGGGGAAGAGACCGACGAAGCGCCGGAACGGTCGCCGGAAAAAATTGGGTGGCGCGGGCGGCAGCGGCGGCGCAGCTGGATGGGTTGGTGGAGTGAGAGCGAGCGCTCGAGAGTCCAGCACGGGAGCAGGCGCAGCAAATAAGCGGGGCGCGATGGCGTTTCCGCCTACGCGCTGAATTACATATGCCGCGCGCGCGATTTTTGCGCATCCGCTGGAGCGCCGGGAATGGTAGCGCGCGCTAAAACCACTACTTTTTCGGCGCGATGCGTTTATAGCGCGCCTGTTGGAGATGCTCTGAGCATATTAGCATCTAGAGATGTAAGCGGGCGTCCCGCATAGGGCCATATCCAACGCTGGCCCACAAACCTCTTAGAAATGTCAGAACCACGCTGTTTCGACTGTGAAAGTCATCTAACGCCGTCTTGTATCGACGCACAACGCGTTCTGGACGTGATTTCTCCGCAAACCGGAGACAAAGTGGAGAAATTTGCGGGGGTCCAGACCGATCCCGAGCTCTCTCCCGACCGGCCTTCCCCACCAAAAACCACCCCCTCCCGCACGCGCTCCCGCCCGGTACCAGCTGCCCGTATTCATGTCGTTGTAGAGCATGCCGCTCCGCATCGAAGACGGCTCAGAGCGGACACGGCCTCTCACTGCTTCCGCCATTGAAGTGGCGCGCCGGCCGAGGGTGCCTCCCGCTGCGCATTCGGCTAAACACGCCTCCTCGCCATATTCATACGCATCCATTTAACCCGTGTGGAAGCCGAGAAATCTACTTCGGCCACAGTCCGTTCATGAGCGGGCTGACATTAAACGCAAACGCCGGCCCTCCCGCTCGCCCTCTATTTAAACGAGGCCAGATGCCAGGTAAGAATCACACCCCTCTGCCGCTCCCCCATCTCCTCCTACACCACTCTTCTAATGGCTTCCGAAGAGCCGTTCTCCGCCATATAAGCCGGTTGGGTGGCCCACCGAGCCTAACGGAGCCAGTTGCCGCCCCAAGCTGGCGTGTGGTTCATTAACTCGCCGCTCCAGGCCAGCTCCATGAGGAGTGGCGAGTTGCTCCACACCGACACGATGGGGAGCACGGCGGCACGGGCATCGTCGCATCTAGTGCCTGCGACCGAGCCATCCGCCGTCGACGCGTGCGTAGCCACGCCATGCACGCAGAGAAATAAGCCGCGTGCACGGATGTCGAAGAGGTGGTGGCCGGCACGTCTGCGTCCACCGCATCATCGAGAAGAAGTAGAACACGGGAAGCCGCCGCTGCTTGGGTCCCAAGAAGGCCACCGCCGGCGCGGCACCGACTTGTAAAGCCGGTGACCTGTCTGGTTCTTATTTATATTAGACCATTAGGGCACCTGCGTGAGCTTCACGGAAGCACCCTTTCCCTCCAACAGCACCCTCTTCGTCACTCCGATGAGTGGCGCAGCTGGACATAGGGAAGATACGAGGGAAGAATATGCCTCCGGGACTGCCGGCAGTCCGGTGAGCGGGTTCTCGGACATGAGGAAGACAAAGGGCTCTGTTACGGCCAGCCTAGACTAGTTTTGGGTATCAGTATCGTGGGAGTGGAGCTCCGTGCGATCGTACGTGCACATAGTTTTATCTTTTTAGTTAAAATATGTCTAAAATATAACCGTTTTCATCCAATTTGTATAAAATCCGTCATGTTTGTATGAAATCCGGCCGTATTTGCATGAATTTCATTTGTTTTGTTGAAAAAGAGTTTTAAATGTATGCGGCTAGCGCTGGATGGCGTCCTCCCGCAATTGTGTCCGCGCACTAGTCCCCCTTGTCTGCGGACGGATGCGGGAGAAAATTTACGGGTTGCCGTTGGAGATGTCCTAAGCCTGCAAATACAAGATGGTAGTTCAAACTGAACTAAGTCTACGAAATCCGGCCGTGCTTGCATGAATTTCATATGGTTTATTGAAAAAAAGTTTTAAATGTATGTGGCTAGCGTCGATGCGGGAGCAGATATGCGGGTTGACGTTGGATTGTAGTTCAAACTGGACTAAGTTGTTTGACAAGGGGACTGAACTTTGATGATTTAACCACCGCCGATCTGATAAATTACGTATAAACACTGCGGTAGTGTTGACTCAGGGAAAAAGTTGTTAACAACACTCCTTAGACTTTTTTTATAAACACCGTCGATTGACTCGACATCCATCACATGAGATGCTCGCGGTTACGATGGAGCCCCCAACTACCCGTGCACCCCCCCCCCCCCCCCCCAAAGGAAAAACCTGCTATCCAACTATGCATGCATCACCACTCGCGCACCCCTGACAACTTCTGTATAAATAACCATGATAACTTTAGCCCAAAGAAAAAATTTATTGGAATAATAACCATGGGAAAAATGTTGTTGAATGCACACCACTTTTGCATAGGATGCATGTGACACACTAGCTAATCACCGTTAGATGAAATCTTTACGTAAATGATGGACCCAAGATTATACAACCATATGCACGTCGTACATAAAACATTGTATGCAAAGGTATTTCGTTTCTCGACTGTATATACATGGATATTTCTAGGGTTGTTATTCTCACGGGTTTCTTTAGTGCATCATCAAATATTACACTTCATGTGATGGAGGTAGGCCCGTGTCTTTTGAAAAAAGTTTTTGAATCATAACATTGATATAGCATGATAATTTACGCATTGTTGACCTAATAATTTTCATAAAAATATCATGGTAAGTACGATTCGAGGGAATTTTTTCAAAACATAACTGATAACTTATGTGTAAATAGAATGGTATTTTACGCACCGCAGACCTGATAACTCACGTATAAATACTATGGTAACTTTGATATGAAAAAAGACTTGCTAAAAACATACCACCGATAATTTCTGTATAAATAGCATGGTAATTTACTTACCGCAGACCCGATAACTTTTTTGTATAAATACCACGATAACTTTGATCCTGAGAAAAAAGCGTTAAAAAATACCAGCTAGTATGGTCTATCCATTAGCGACTACAACTCCCATTTTGTTTCGGGCATGTGCGTTGGTGCATGCCCAAAAAGACCTTATTTTTTGAGATAAAACAAATTGTGATTATGAAGGAAATAACTGAACTTTGATCCAGGAAAAATATATTTGGATAATACCCTCGGTATCTTTCGTGTTAATAACACAGTAATTTACACACAGCCTGATTATATAACAAACACCCGAGGAAACTTTTGACTCGGGAACAAATTATTGGAGATACAAACCTCCCTAATTTTTGTGTAAATATGATGGTAATATACGCACAATAAAGTCGATAACTCACATACAAACACCGCAATAACTCTTGTGATCCTGGAATAAAACTTGTTGAAAAGCATATCCCGGGTAAGAGCATCTTCAGCCGTGCCCCCAACAGCCCCCCAGGGTCATTTTTTAGCGTCGGCGCTTGAAAAACGGCCCAGTCGCGTCCCCAGTAGCCTATTTTTCGCCGGTTAGGCCCGAAACTGGCGCCGGCGGACCCAGACCGAACCCGGCATGCTGGAGGGCGCCCGTGGGCGCCGGGGCAATCGTTTTTGACGTGAAGGAACGGCGGGCCCGCCAAATCAGCGATCCCCGCGCCTCGTCGTCCTCATCACCTCAGTTTCTAGTGGGGAATCAATGCCAAGGCTGCCGCCGGTCAGCCTTCCATTGATTCCTCATGGGCGGTGCGGTGCGGTGACGTGTCCCCTCCCGCCATGCGTACACATGTTACCGTCCCCCGACCGCTATAAAAGCCGCCCCTCCCTCGCCGGTGGAAGCAGACGCCCTCTCTCGCCGCTGACGCCCTCTCTTTCTCTCTCTCCCCGTGTAGCCACCACGTGCACACACAGTCCGATGGGTGAACGGTGCCCCGGCGACGCGGTGGCGGCCAACGGCTTCGGCCGCCGCTCTCTACATGAGTGGGAAGCTCACCTTCTCCACGAGGCAAACTACCCGACGCCCCCCGACATGCGCGCCAGGGGGGTGGATGCTCAGCGCCCGGGGCGTCCCAGTCCCCCCACTGCCCGACGTCAAACACCCCGGCTAATTCCATGCCGAGATCGAGCATGTGCGGGCCTTCCTGTCGGAGGAGGAGCGGGACCTCCCGAAGTACGACACCGGCAACCACGAGGCGTGGGCGGCGTACTTCGAACGCCGGTAGGCGGAGCGGCTCGCCTCCATCAACAACGCATCGGTGGTCAGGGGGCGCAACGACAGCAATGGCCGTCGCCTGTGGTGGGGCGCCCCCGGCCGCATGTTGCACGCCGTCCTCGAGTACCTCGAGGGCGGCAACGATCCCCCGCTCCAGTACCCGGCGGCCCTGGGCCCGCACTGGAGTGTCGGCTCGTGGCTGCCGCGGCGAATGCTGGGCGGGTCCTCCTCCTCCTCCTCCTCCCGATCCTTCTCCCACTCCTTCGAGTCGCCGATGCTCGTCAGCGTCAAGGCCGAACCCGTGAAAACGCCACTCGCCCGGTGCACCCGCAGCGCCGCCCTCGTCATCAACGAGGGCGGCCGTGCCTCCTCCTTGGCTCCTTCCTGCCTTGTCAAGCCAAAGACGGTGCCGGGGCTCGCCACCGTGAAGAGCGAGGACGATGACGGGCTCGACGACGAGGCCGCCATGAAGTGGGCGTGGGAAGATTGGGCCCAGTTGGAGATGGAGCGCCAGCGCCGCGGCCTGAAGGAGATCGTTGTGCATCGCCGTGGATGCAAGGAGGGAGGCGTCATCGTGCTTGAGGACAGCGACGACGACGCGTCGTCGCTGGCCAAAATAGTCCGCCAGGGCAACCCCGGGCAGGGGTCCAACAGGGACGGCCGTGTGAAGAAGGAGAAGGAGGAGGACGAAGGCGGCGACGACAGCGACTACGCCGTGTTCAGCAAGTTCTTCGACCTGTGGGCCCAACAACAACCCTTTTTCTTAGTAAATTTTATGTTTTCTATATGTAAAAAAACTATGAAACGCCTAATCTATGTCGTGTTTGCCGAATTTTGACCGAATGTCTTTTTAAAAATGTTTACAAAAAGGGCGTCTGGGGGCAACCTGGGGGCGGTGGCTGGGGACCCCATCGCCCCCACGGCAAAAATATCCCCGGTTCGCCCCCAAGCGGCACTTTTTCTAGCCCCTGGGGGGTGGGGGGAGAACGGCTGGAGATGCTCTAACTTCTGGGCAAATAACATGGCAATATACGCAAAACAAAGCTGATAACTCGCGTACAAGCACCGTGGTAACTTTTTTTACCCGAAAAAATGTTAAATAATCTAGCCCGGTAACTTTGTGTGTAAATTGCATGACAATATAGACACAACAAAGATGATAACTCATGTACAAACTATGATAACTTCTGTGTAAATAGGATGGTAATATACATGAAACAAAGCCGATAACTCATGTACGAACACCATGGTAACTCTTTTGACCCCAGGATAGAAGTTGTTGAAAACCATACTCCGCTAACTTTTGTGCAAATTGTTGGGGAACACAGTAATTTCAAAAAATTCCCTACGATCATGCAAGATCTATCTAGGTGATGCATAGAAACGAGGGGGAGAGTGTGTCCACATACCCTTGTAGACCAAAAGCGGAAGCGTTTAGTTAACGCGGTTGATGTAGTCGAACATCTTCGCGATCCAACCGATCAAGTACCAAATGCACGACACCTCTGCGATCTGCACACGTTCAGCTCGGTGACGTCCCTCGAACTCTAGATCCAGCTGAGGCTGAGGGAGAGTTCCGTCAGCACGACAGCGTGGATACGGTGATGGTGAAGTTACCGGCGCAGAGCTTCGCCTAAGCACTACGATGATATGACCGAGGTGTATATCTGTGGAGGGGGGCACCGCACACGGCTAAAAGATCAACTTGTGTGTCTATGGGGTGCCCCTTGGCCACGTACATAAAGGAGGGGGAGGAGGAGGCCGGCCAAGAGGATAGGCGCGCCATGGGGGAGGGAGTCCTACTAGGACTCCAAACCTAGTAGGATTCGTCCCCCCCTTTCATATTCCAAGTTGGAGAAGGGGGGAAGGAGGAGGAGGAGAGAAGGAAGGAGGGGGGCGTCGCCCCCTCCCCTTGTCCAATTCGGATTGGGGCAAGGGGGGCGCGCGCCACCTCCTGGCCGGCCCTCTCTCTTCTCCACTAAGGCCCATGAGGCCCATTAGTTCCCCGGGGGTTCCGGTAACCCCCCGGTACTCCGGTTTTATCCGAAACTTCTCCGGAACACTTCCGGTGTTCGAATATAGCCATCCAATATATCAATCTTTATGTCTCGATCATTTCGAGACTCCTCATAATGTCCGTGATCTCATCTGGGACTCCGAACAACCTTCGGTACATCAAATCACGTAAACTCATAATACCAATCGTTATCAAACGTTAAGCGTGTGTACCCTACGGGTTCGAGAACTATGTAGACATGACCGAGACACATCTTCGATCAATAACGAATAGCGGAACTTGGATGCTCATATTGGTTCCTACATATTCTACGAAGATCTTTATCGGTCAAACTACATAACAACATACGTTATTCCCTTTGTCATCGGTATGTTACTTGCCCGAGATTTGATCGTCGGTATCATCCTACCTAGTTCAATCTCGTTATCGGCAAGTCTCTTTACTCGTTCTGTAATACTTCATCCCGGAACTAACTCATTAGTCACAATGCTTGCAAGGCTTATGGTGATGAGTATTACCGAGAGGGCCCAGAGATACCTCTCCGAAACACGGAGTGACAAATCCTAATCTCGATCTATGCCAAGCCAACAAACACCTTCAAATTCTAAGTCTGGGATTACTTTGGTACCTCCCTGCTATGCTTATAGCAAGGCACACATCAGGTCTGGTACACAGCATTGCATACATGATAGAACCTATGGCTGAAGCATAGGGAATGACCTTCATTTTCTCTCTATCTTCTAAAGTGATCGGCCATTGAGTCTGACTCAACTTCACACCTTGTAACACAGGCAAGAACCCTTTCTTTGATTGATCCATTTTGAACTTTTTCAAAACTTTATCAAGGTATGTGCTTTGTAAAAGTCCAATTAAGCGTCTTGATCTATCTCTATAGATCTTGATGCCCAATGTGTAAGCAGCTTCTTCGAGGTCTTTCATAGAAAAACTCTTATTCAGGTATCCCTTTATGCTATCCAGAAATTCTATATCATTTCCAATCAACAATATGTCATCCACATATAATATCGTAAATGCTACTGAGCTCCTACTCACTTTCTTGTAAATACAAAGCTTCTCCAAAAGTCTCAGATAAAACCATATGCTTTGATCACACTATCAAAACGTTTATTCCAACTCCGAGAGGCTTGCACCAGTCCATAAATGGATCGCTAGAGCTTGCACACTTTGTTAGCACCCTTTGGATCGACAAAACCTTCTAGTTGCATCATATACAACTCTTCTTCCAGAAATCCATTCAGGAATGCAGTTTTGACATCCATCTGTCAAATTTCATAATCATACAATGCGGTAATTGCTAACATGATTCGAACAGACTTAAGCATCGCTACGAGTGAGAAAGTCTCATCGTAGTCAACTCCTTGAACTTGTCGAAAACCTTTTGCAACAAGTCGAGCTTTGTAAACAGTAAGATTACCGTCTGCGTCGGTCTTCTTCTTAAAGATCCATTTATTTTCTATGGCTTGCCGATCATCGGGCAAGTCCACACTTTGTTCTCATACATGGATCCCATCTCAGATTTCATGGCCTCAAGCCATTTCGCGGAATCTGGGCTCATCATCGCTTCCTCATAGTTCGTAGGTTAATCATGGTCTAGTAAGGTATCCTATGAAGATGCACTTCTCCGATTTGGGTTCGAGCTTATCAGGTTGAAGCTTTTTCAAATAAGCATCGCAGCCCCAAACTTTAAGAAACGACAATTTTGGTTTCTTGCCAAACCATAGTTCATAAGGCGTCGTCTCAAGGGATTTTGATGGTGCCCTATTTAAAGTGAATGCAGCCGTCTCTAAAGCATAACCCCAAAACGATAGCGGTAAATCAGTAAGAGACATCATAGGTTGCACCATATCCAATAAAGTATGGTTACGACATTCAGACACACCATTTCACTGTGGTGTTCTAGGTAGCGTTAGTTGTGAAACTATCCCATGTTGTTTCAAATGAAGACCAAACTCATAACTCAAATATTCTCCTCCACGATCAGATCATAGAAACTTTATTTTCTTGTTACGATGATTTTCCACTTCACTCTGAAATTCTTTGAACATTTTGAATGTTTCAGACTTATGCTTCATTAAGTAGATATAACCATATCTACTCAAATCATCTGTGAAGGTAAGAAAATAACGATACCCGCCACGAGCTTCAACACTCATGGGACCACATACATCGGTATATATTATTTCCAACAAGTCAGTATCTCGTTCCATTGTTTTGGAGAACGGAGTTTTAGTCATCTTGCCCATAAGGCACGGTTCGCAAGCACCAAGTGATTCATAATCATGTAATTCCAAAAGTCCATCAGCATGGAGTTTCTTCCTGCACTTTACCGATATGACCCAAATGGCAGTGCCACAAATAAGTTGCACTATCATTATCAACTTTGCATCTTTTGGCTTTAATATTATGAATATGTGTATCATCACTATCGAGATTCAGCAAAAGTAGACCACTCAGCGAGGGTGCATGCCCATAAAAGATATTACTCATATAAATAGAACTACCATTATTTTCTGATTTAAATGAATAACTGTCTCGCATCAAACAAGATCCAGATATAATGTTCATGCTCAACGCTGGCACTAAATAACAATTATTCAGGTCTAAAACTAATCCCGATGATAGATGTAGAGGCAGCGTGTCGACGACGATCACATCGACCTTGGAACCATTTCCCACGCGTATCGTCACCTCGTCCTTAGCCAATCTTCGTTTAATCCATAGCCCCTATTTCGAGTTGCAAATATGAGCAACAGAACCAATATCAAATACCCAGGCGCTACTACGAGCATTAGTAAGGTACACATCAATAACATGTATATCAAATATACCGTTCACTTTGACACCCTTCTTATCTGCCAAATACTTGGGGCAGTTCTGCTTCTAGTGACCAGTCCCTTTGTAGTAGAAGCACTCAGTTTCAGGCTTAGGTCCAGACTTGGGTTTCTTCTCTTGAGCAGCAACCTTTTTGCCGTTCTTCTTGAAGTTCCCCTTCTTCCCTTTGCCCTTTTTCTTGAAAGTGGTCTTGTTGACCATCAACACTTGATGCTCCTTCTTCATTTCTACCTCCGCAGCCTTTAGCATCGCGAAGAGCTCGAGAATAGTCTTGTTCATCCCTTGCATATTATAGTTCACCACTAAGCCTTTATAGCTTGGTGGCAGTGATTGAAGAACTCTGTCAATGACACTATCAACTGGAAGGTCAACTCCCAATTGAGTCAAGTGGTTATGATACCCATTCATTCTGAGTATGTGTTCACTGACAGAACTATTCTCCTCCATTTTGCAGCTGTAGAACTTGTTGGAGACTTCATATCTCTCAACTCGGGCATTTGCTTGAAATATTAACTTCAACTCTTGGAACATCTCATATGCTCCATGACGTTCAAAACGTCTTTGAAGTCCCAATTCTAAGCCGTAAAGCATGTCACACTAAACTATTGAGTAGTCATCAGCTTTGCTCTGCCAGACGTTCTCAACATCATCAGTAGCATCTGCAGCAGGCCTGACACCCAGCGGTTCTTCCAGGACGTAATTCTTCTGTGCAGCAATGAGGATAATCCTCAAGTTATGAACCCAGTCCGTGTAGTTGTTGTCATCATCTTTGAGCTTAGCTTTCTCTAGGAACACATTAAAATTCAAAGGAACGGTAGCACGGGCCATTGATCTACAATAATATAGACATGCAAAATAACTATCAGGACTAAGTTCATGATAAATTAAAGTTCAATTAATCATATTAATTAAGAACTCCCACTTAGACAGATATCCCTCTAGTCATTTATGTGATCACGTGATACAAATCAACTAAACCATGTTCGATCATCACGTGAGATTAAACCCGGGCATGGGCAGCCCGGCCTGACGACCCGGCCCGAGCCCGGCCCGAAAAACCCGAGCCGGGCCGGGCCGGGCTTGACACTCGGGCCGGGCTCGGGCTTTGTTTTGCAGCCGAAGGTAGTTCGGCCAGCTCGGCTTCTTTTTCTATTTTTCGGGCCGGGCTTTCGGGCTTCGGGCCGGGCTTGCACGTACATGTACTAAAAAATAGCGTTCGGGCCGGGCTTTCGGGCTTCGGGCTTGAGTTCGGGCCGGGCTCGGGCTTGAAATCAGGGAGTATTCCAGGCTTCGGGCCGGGCTCGGGCTTGAGAAATGAAGGTCGGGCTTTTACAAGCCCGGCCCGAAACCCGGCCCGGCCCGAGGTTTGCCCAGCTTTACGTGAGATGGAGTAGTTTTCATTAATACATGTCCACCTCTCACTCTCACATAGTTCCTAGAAGCACATGCTGCAGCTGGCTCTTAATTATTCTATAGTCGGCTCCTCTTCTCTCTCCTCTTCTCTCCCTTCCATGTCATCAGAAAAAAAAATATTTTAACCCTTATAGCCTACTTACATAAGCTTATTGTACTTGATCTTAGGGCATCTTCAAAGTGGACCCTCAAACTGCACATATCCGTTCAGACCGCATGGTCCAGACATATTTGTCATCCAACACGGGATTGTATGTCCAGACACATATTTCCTGCAAATTGGAGGGGGGTGGGTTTGTGCGAGTCTAGATAGCAGGCATGGACGACTCCTACACCCATGACCCACTCAAATCCCCCTTTCAGTCTCATTCTCTTCCACCCCTGGCCCTCGTTGCTTTGCATCCGCGCGCTCCTCCTCTTTCACCGCCATTGTACCTCTTCAGCCGCCACCCAGGCATTGTCGAACGTCCGCAGCCACTAGCCATGCACACGCTCGCCTTGTACTATAGCGCCGTCCACTTAGGGTCCTTCCACAACTAGGTACCTCCTCCCCCCTTCTCGACGACGTCCATGGAGGTTGATGGTGTCCTACATAGGGGGGTAATGACCACATCGGCTCCCAGACGCTTGAAACTCTGTGCAAGTGATTGGTTAGTATGGCCAAAAGCATCAAGAAGAAGTCCCAACATTGCAAGAATGAAGAGGATGAGCTAAATGACAGACGGACCAAGCTCGTTAGGGCCGAGCGGACGCTCGAGGATAAGCTCCAATAGACTGGTGCTAACAGATCTTACCCCCGCAGAAACTTACTAGATGAGTTGGACACAGAGGCCAAGGACAACACACTTTCAAAAGACGACTGGGTTAAAAACCTCGACCGTCCTCTTCAGGGCAGAGATTGGCAAACAGGAACAAGAAAGCATGCCCTCGAGGCGCCTGGAGCTCGAGGTGGAGTCAATCAACCACGGACAACCACGAGATATGACTCGAAGGAAAAGAGGCCCTTAAGGTCCAAAAACCCACCTCGGTCAATCTATAAGTAAAGGCAACGCCTGCGAACTGGACAGGTGGGATACTTGGCGAGGCTAGCAAAGAACTGTGATGTGCGCGACTACACTCGTGACCACACTATAACCATGCCATATGTACACCACGCTACTGCAAGAGTCAGAGGAGCTGCACACCCTCAATGCTTCACAGAAGAGGTCATGCAGCACCAGTTTCCCGACGGGTTTAAACCCACCAACATCAAGTGGTATGATGGAACAATGGACCCTACAGTCTGGAAGAGGACTTCCACATGGCAATACATATCACCGGTGGAGATGACCTTCACGCCATCAATTACCTGCCATTGAAGCTCAAAGGCTCAGCTTGGTATTGACTTAACAACCTTCCCAAGAACTCGATTGGAGTCTGGGAGAACCTCGAGGAAAAGTTCCAAGATAATTACCAAGGCACTTACATTAGACCCCCGAATGCCGACGATCTTACTCACATCGTACAAAAGCCGGGGGAGTCGGTCCGTAAATTCTGGAATTGGTTCTTGACCAAGAAAAACCAGATAGTGGACTACCCGGATGCAGAAGCAATCACAACATTCAAGCACGGTATCAATGGCGAATGGTTGGTTAGAGAACTAGGGCATGAGAAGCCCCGAACAATGGCAGGCCTCACACAGCTCATGACTCGATTTTTCGCTGGCGACGATAACTAACTTGCTCATAAGAGCAACCGCAGCGGCAACCCCGACACCTGCGAAGTACGTGATGGAAACAGGAAACCTCGACGCAACCGAATCAACAAGCGTCACAATAGAGGTAGCAACAACGACATTGAGGAGATCAAGGTTAATGTCGGCTTCAGCAACTAGTGTGGCGGTAACAAAAGGAAGCCCTTCCAAGGAGAAAAGACCAGCCCCACACATCTGGATAAAATCTTGGATCTACCCTGCGCCATTCATGGCAATCCCGATAAACCGTCCGCCCGTACCAACCAGAACTGCTAGGTCATCAAGCAGGCCAGAAAGATTATGGCCGAAAACCAATGCAAAGGGCAACCTTGTAATGAGGATAGAGACCAACCTGGGTCAAGCAATGCTGGCCATAAACAATTCCCTCCCGAGGTTAAAGATGTGAACATGATGTAAATTACTCACGTCACCAAGAAGGAGAGAAAACAAGCACTCCATGATGTTTATGCCGTGGAGCCCACTGAGCCGAAGTATAGCCCATGGTCAGAAATCCTGATCATCCTAATTGTCCTCTATGGAAGGCACCATAAATATTGCTTGATGCTCTCATTTCATTCCTTTACTCTATCTGATTAGAACATAATAGATACCACATTATCTTGCCTTCTCGCCCTTTCTTCTGGTCCTATCCAAACAACTCCTACCCTAAGGACTTCTGAAGCTTATTCTTTAGAACCTCCCATCAACTTGATTCTTCTGGGATGCCTGGTCCTCTGTCATAGTGAGTTTGGTCCCTCTGGTGGTACTATTGTACCAGCGTTGCCAAGGGGCTGTGAGTGCGACTAATGTGGTTCTTTGATAAATTTGTTCAAGGCCTATGTGGTTGACAAAAAGGTGTTGACTTAGTTTCACTCAACTGCTGTACCTATGTGGTTTGCCACTATAGGAATTATTAACTTATGCGGGATTTACAACAGCTCAAGATTGTTTTTCTTGTCTCCTTGATGCTTATCTAATTAAGCATATGGTTGTCACACGGGAGTGAGATACATCCACCGTACGACTGGTTCAATTGGGTTTGTCTTTATCCTATGGCTGGCTTTATTTTCACAGTGTGAAATGGTTGCTCAATGTCCCTATTGGCTGGTTTATCTTGTGAGATTTATTCTCTACAAAGAAATGTCAATGTTGACTTGGCATTGACAAGTCGTTTTAATAATTAGCATCATGGACATTTATGATTAGTTGAATTTAGCCTGAAAGCTAATCCATCTTTAATTGAGGGCTTTACTTAATAACAAACTAGTGCTTGCTTAGGGTTTATCTATTGGTGGTTTATCCTGGCTTTGATGGTTGACTAATTTTGCTGGTTGTGGTTATTAAGGATCAAAGATCCTTGTGTCCTGAACAATGTATGCTTTCTTACATGATAAAAATTATGGTCATTTGTTGCATCATGCTTAATGTCTCTTAACTTAATATCAACCCTATATTATTGAAAATCTCAACCAATTCCCGGCTTTTTCCAAGTGATAGCTCCTAAACCAAATGCAACTCCACATGCCGGAGGTGCATATTGCTAACTGTAAACAATCCTTTCTCCATTCCTCTGTTTTGCAGGTTTTAATCCAAAAGGAGAAGTCAAAATGAAGATGAGTGGAAGAAAAAAATTAGGCAGGTTTAGTTTAGGTTTATTTATTTATATTCCCTTTTCTCCTATTTTCCTCCTTTTGTACTATTAGTTGTAATAACTTTGTATCATGTGTTAATAGCAATAGAGTTCACTATTCATTTGTATTATTCCCCTCTTTATGAATTTTGTATTAGTAATTTCATTAATTAATATTCTTATTTTACTTATTTAATTGTTTGATTTTATTTTCCAATTCAATATTTTAGTTGTACTTTTGTAAACAAGACTTTGAATAACATAATATGTTGTAACCCAATTATGAAAAATGAGCAAATGTCATGCCCAATTTCCCCACATTTGGTAAAGGGATTATATATATATATTAAAAAATTAGATGCATGAATGTAACACACATTAAAAAAATGCTCTCTTGTAAGCTATGGGCTGTTATATCATCTCGACGTCACCCCCACCACGCGAGTCTAAGACTTGTGGTGCACCCTTAGTCCCTACTCCATCCAATTGAACACTTTGTCTGGCCTGAGATTTTACTCTTCATCTTGTGAAAGATATGAGATATTAGAAATGCTAAATGTCTCTTCGGAAACATTGGTCACCCTAGTGTAGTCACCATTTGGTATATTTACACTGATTTTGAGATTTGAACCCATCAACTAAAGGATCCATTTGAATGCTTATCGACCACCCCCTCTTCTCACATTGTCGTGATCTTGAATTTACTTTTTGGTATAAATTGATTGACTAGTCAAGAAGAGATGTGGTTGGTGATGTTATTCCTTCTTGTTGTCTAGCTATATGGCATTGACTCGCAGACCTTGATTAAGTAAAAAACACAATGCGTGGGTAGTAATGCAAGCTTGCCAAGTGCCAATTAGTAATAGCAAACTCACTCATCAGGAAAGTAACTTGTTACAGCTTCATATGGACTCGTACTAGTGATTTTGTATGTGTTGCCAACTTGCGAGTACACTCAAACACCTTGATATTTATTTAAATTCTTGTTTTGTTGCTTCAATTATAATATGCTATCATTCAAGGGACCTTCTAGCAATCTGGTTGACAAATGACAAACCTTTGCAGTTTTGACATCGGTTTCACGGGACAACACACTAGACTAGACTAGCTACTTGCTAGGACGACAGTTTTACACTGATGTTAATTTTCCTTTCTTACAAAGTGTAGCTGCAGGGTCTTGCTTAAGCAAGAGAAAATACTACCAAGTGCTGACTAGCTAGTTACAGACTCACTCAACAGGGAAGTAACTTGTAACAGTAGTGGAGTGTGGGACGTGTCGCATATCTATTACTCCCTCTGTTCCAAAAGTAAGTGTCATGGCTTTAGTTCAAATCTGAACTAAAACCACGACACTTATTTTAAAGCGGAGGGAGTGGTAATTTGGTACTTCTGTCGTTCTTGTGCTAGCTCCAGGTTCAAATATTCCTTAAGTACACTATTTTTAAAAATTGTACTTATTGTTGGTTGGGGTCTTCTGAGGGACCCTAACAATTTCTTATATTTACTGCAGAAGTTCTATTGTGCATTCATTTACACTTATGACACTACTTGAGAATACATAGTTTGTGAAATGGTTGTTAGGCTACCTTACCTCCTCTTGTAGATAGAGGCATTTACTTCTCCACACACAAAAAAACATGTTTTGTGTGTCCTTACCTTTCCCCTTATACTTTTTGTCCCCATTTGTACTAATTTTTAATTATATATTGGCGTGAAGCTTGACAATGGTTTAATGATCTAGTACTTCCTAGTGGCGAATCTTGGAAGAAAATGAAGGGGGGTGGCTCAAAGTTAACGGTGTGAAGAAAAAGCCACTAGCTCTTAATTCTTTAATCCAAATAAGGTTAAGTTTTTGATATGACTGACCTTGTGCGACTGCTTGTGCGGGGTTGGCCTGAGTTGGGAAGTACTTTGGCCCGAAGGATGGTAGCCTGGGTTGGGCTAAATACGAGTATAAAAAAAATCAATTTTCAGGGGGAGCTCAAGCCTGTTGAAGCCCCCTTGGTAGATTCGCTGCTGCCTCGGACATGACAACTTGATATTTCAGAACTTTTTGTAGTGAACAAACTTAAACAATGATGCATCAATGCCAATTGTAATGATTGCTTTTATGCCGGCACACACAAATGGTTTAGGTCACAGCTTGATCACAATGAAATGCGGAGTGACGGATATTGGAACCTTGGTGAATTGATGGATATCAGTTGTACTTCCTCCGGTCCTTTTTACTCTGCATATAAGATTTGTCTAAAGTCAAACCTCACAAAGTTTAACCATATTTATATTAAAATATAACAACATTTATAATATAAAATTATATAATATAAAATTAAATTCACGATGCATCAAATAATAATGATTTTGCATTGTGATTGTTTGTATTTTTCCTATGGAGATTGACTTCAGACAAATCTTATATGTAGAGTAAAAAAGATCAGAGCGAGTAATTTTTTTCAAAGAAATTTCAGCTTACATGAATCTTGTATGTCTATGGTTTTTTAGAACTATTTGTGTAATTTTCACCTGTGATCTGTTGCGTTATAGTTGTACTCTCCCTCCGTCCACAAATAATTGTACATATAGAAATTTTAGGACAAGTTATGAAGTGTAGTAAAAAATGCATTGGAATGTGCAAGTCACCATCTCTCTTCTCTTTAATTACCCCACCCCCAATGAGCCGAGTGCAAGTAGAAAGTGAGGAGACCATGTGTTGAATGCTATTGGTCTTGATTATCGTGTGATGAAAAAGAAGCATTCTTCTACTTTAAAATGCATTGAGAAGATAGAAGACTAGAAATACACTCTTTTATGAATAAATTTTAAATGTCAAACGTACACTTATTTGTGAACTAAAGAAGTATGTTGTATGTGAGGGATTTACTTCCCTCCCTTGTTGCTATTTGGGCACATGGGGTAGTGGGAACATCTCCCCGTGGTTGGAGGAATTCCGTAATCTCTCCTAGGGGCTATTGCCTTGGGTGCTTCCTCCCCAACTTAACTGATTTGAGCCCGGTGATTTCTTAAAATAAAAAGGATGCCAGCATCATGCAAAACTGGGAATGGCCACTTAACTTAGGATGTAGTAGAATGATTGACAGTAAGACCGGGGAGAAATAATATAATACTGGAGCAAGTCACAAGGTTCACACGGAAACGTCCTATAAGAACACGCCCAAGCTGAAGCAAAGAGGCCACAACACTAGCTAGCAGCCATACTTACTGGCACGCAGCCGATCGATCGAGAAGATCCATCGGATTAACATCCACCAGCCCGCGCGCCATGTCGTTCCTCCCGATCCCATTGCCAATCGTTGGAGACATAGCCAGCAAGCTGCAAGACCAAGAGAAACCGCGTGGCAGCGGGACGACGTCGGCGGCGGCGCCTATCGTCGGCACCGTGGCCAGCAGGTGGCGCGAGCTCCACGGTGAGAACTCGTGGAAGGGCCTCCTGGACCCTCTGGACCTGCACCTCCGCGCCACCATCATCTCCTACGGCGAGATGGTGCAGGCCACCTACGACGGGTTCAACACGGAGAGGCGCTCCCCGCACTGCGGCGCGTGCTTCTACGGCCACGACGACCTACTGGCAGGCGTGGGGGTGCCGCACCACGGCAATAACTACCAGGTCACCAAGTTCGTCTACGCCACCTCGTCGCTGCCACTCCCCGAGTCCTTCCTCCTGCTGCCGCTCCCGTCGCTGCCGGACGTCTGGAGCCGAGAGTCCAACTGGATGGGGTACGTGGCCGTGGCCACGGACGAGGGCGCCGCCGCGCTTGGGAGGCGCGACATCGTCGTGGCGTGGCGCGGCACCATCAAGAACCTGGAGTGGGTCAACGACCTCGACTTCACGCCCGTGTCCGCCGCGCCCGTGCTGGGCTCCGCGGCGAGCCAGAACCGCCTTGCCGTCGTGCACCGAGGGTTCCTTTCCGTGTACACATCAAGCAACAAGAGCTCCGAGTTCACCAAAACCAGCGCCAAAGATCAGGTAAGTAACGTGCCACAGTGATGCAGTTTTCATAAATGAGCGTTTGGTACGTAGTACGTCCAGTCGATCTAACCGACCATTATAATAACTCCAGTTCTATCATATAAAAAGACAACACAGCCATTGACTAGACCGAAGCAAAGCGCTTGACTATACTGAGGCAAGGCGACGATCTAGCTAGACACAGCAAGTCAGTTTAACTATTGTTAATTTATGTCACTACAAAATGCTAGAGATTTTCTTTCAGGAAAAAAAAACCTAGAGATTTTTATCAAGGTTCAAAAAACAGACATGAAAATGTCAAAATGTGTTTCAAAAAAAATGTCAAAATGTGCCAGAAAAATAAGACACGCTGGCCTCCTCGTCCTCTGAGAATCATTAGTTTCTTGTACTGTCGAACTTTTGTTCCTTTGAGTTCCAGAAATTTTATTTTCACGTTTGAGGACTAAGTAAACCAAAACATAGTACCGGAACAAACGCAAAAACTTGGTTCCACGAGTGAAAGATATATGAAGTTAAATCTTCAAGACAGGAAATAATGACTTATTGATCCGCAAAAAAGAAGAAAGAGTGACTTATTTAGAGGCTCAACCATCCTTCACCCACGATAGTTGAACGCGTCAGAAATGGAAGGATAACAAGTGTAAAATGGTCTGCACTGATTTAAGTATGGAGTGGATGTTGTGAGTTGTGATGCGAGCCAGCCAAAGCGTTAAATAACTCGGGCAGCCGCGTTATCCAAATGCTAAATTTATGCCACCCCTCAAGAAAAAATTGTTAAATTTATGCCTCAACGAAAGCGATGCCCTGCTGGTTGTTGAGAGCGCCTATGCCCCCAAAAAAGTACGTACACTATATTTTTAAGTGGTTAAAAAATGCCATGCTATATCGACAAATCTTAATTCAAAATAAGTTGAGTGGTTGTGTACTTACAGTGCAACTTTGTTAATTCAGAGATAACTAATTTTTGGGCAACCTAGAGAATATCACGCATGATTATTATCAGGAATGGGTTTGTCTCGGTTTCCTCCATTGACGCACATACACACTTCCATGCAGGTTCTCAAGGAGGTCAGGAGGCTTGTGGAGTTGTACAAGGACGAGGAGGTCAGCATCACCGTTTGCGGCCATAGCCTCGGTGCGTCGCTCGCCACCCTCAACGCCGTTGACCTGGTGTCTAGCGGCGTCAACAAACCCGAGAGCTCCACTAAATCGTTCCCTGTGACTGCTATCGTGTTCGCAAGCCCGCATGTCGGGGACCGCTTCTTTAGGTCAGCGTTCACCTCATTCCCAGACCTGAGGGCACTTCATGTGCAGAATGCTGGCGATATTGTGCCCATGTACCCACCTTTGGGATATGTGGATGTGGCCGTGGAGCTGACCATAAGAACAATCCGATCTCCGTACATGCGTATGCCGGCCACGGTGCTGACACTCCACAATCTCGAGTGCTACCTACATGGAGTGGCCGGGGAACAAGGCAGCGCCGGAGGGTTCAAGCTAGAGGTGGAACGTGATGTGGCTTTGGTGAACAAGGGTGCCGATGCGCTCACAAATGAGCACCCAGTGCCGGCGGGGTGGTGGGTCCCTAAACACAAGTTCATGGTCAAGGGGAAAGATGGACGATGGACACTCCAAGACTTCAAGCACATCTGAGTTACTCCCATCAGCCATGGAGAGTGCATTATCCCTTGATGTGATTCATGGTGTCCTACTGCTTACGAAGTTTCATGGTGTGTTACTCCTTACAAAGGTTCTTAAATAAAAGCTACGGTTTGTTAATGTTCCTATGGTATATTTACACTTCTATGCAAACCCAAGGATGGTAATACAAAATATAGTATGTGTGACACATGAACATGGTAAAACCACTCCCCATCAACAAATCCTTTAGAGTTCTTCATGCCAAATTTCTTCATCATATATATGTATTTGGTTTCAAATATGATGGTACCTTCCTTTGTTATCTTTATTTGAAGTTCGAGGAAGTACTTGAACTCGCCCATCATGGACATCTCAAACTTGCTTTATATAAGTTTACCTAAAAGTGGGGTTAGTTGATCTAAAGGTAATATCATCCACACATATTTGGCACACCAAGAGTTCAACATTAAATTTCTTAGTGAAGATTGTTGAGTCTATTCTCCCAATTTGAAAAATCTTTTAACAAGGAATCTCCTGACGCATTCATCTCATGCCATGGGGGCTTGCTTGAGTCTTGCCTTGTGGATTTATGTATGACTAGAGACTTATGGAGTTTATAGGCATGGTGGGGCAATTTGAAGTTTCTTAAATTGCAAGGTTGTTTAACACAGACCAACATTTTGACTTTTACCATTTAAGAAAACACTTTAAACATCTATTTGATGAAGAGTTATATCATGGTTGCTAGTATGAGCAAGAAAAATACAAATAGCTTCAATGTCTGCCAAGGTTTTCTCTATACATTAGCGCTTGAGGTCTCACCAAAAGTCTAACTCATTGATTTGGGTTTACCCTTGAGCCATGAGGCTGAAGCATTCTACCCTCTCTGTGAGAGGGTCGCGTGGAATTTATTCATAGGACGGGGCTTATCCTGTAGGCTACACACATGATTTGGGTACAAGCATGATTAGCACATTATTGAGAAAATAAAAATAGATTGAATCAGTACCGTACGCCAACAATCTAATGCTAACATCCTTACTAACTGGCCACGTTCTGGAAGCATGTGGAATCTTCTGGATAATATCTTCAACCCCCCACCCCTATCATAGTTTTAGCAACAATTGAGATTACACTTCTCTTCTAAGTTCTTTGTGGCTAATGCATGGATAAATCCATGTACAATCTGATCTTTTCAATGGATGAAATCGAATGTCCACTTGTTTGTTAACTACCCCTATTCTCACAAAGTGAAAAATCTATTCCAATATGTTTGGTTCTAGCATGAAATAAATGTCCACATAATTTTAAAAAAATTCATGTCCTTAAAGAAAGTTCAGTAGGTTTAAAAAGTTTTCACACATTAATGCTCGTGTATTTGTCAAAAGTATTTATTTATATTGCTAAAATTTAATTAAACAGAGGAAAAAAACGAACAATGAAGCAAAGTAAAAAACAAATATTACAGAAAAATGTCCTCACAGGAAAAATAGAAAAGTGTTAAAACCTCACACCTTTATTTTTTTAAAGGCAAAACCTACGAAGTGGGTTGGTCCACTCTGTTGCTGCAAGAGCACATCGCTACCAATCCTCTATTTTCTAAATACTAGTAGAACGTCGTCCCTTGCTACGGGTCAGAATGCATATAAATGAATCAAACAATAATTAAGGTCGTCTCCAATGTCTAAGCTCATTTGTCTCTCATACCTCCGGGCGTGTTTGGATACTGAACTAGGGCCCAGCGGGCTCCTCAAAATTCAACCATCTGAATGCTCCTAGGTTCCTCAAATTCAGGTCATGTGTGGGGAGAAATATGGTTGTCCGGACTATCCGCCAAGTTAACCAACAACAAACATGGCGATTGCATTTACCGGCTTGACACCTTGATCTCCATCGTAGCATCGTTGTCGTCTCGCCAACTATTGCTTCTACGACTATCGCTACCGCTTAGAGATAAAGTAAAACAATTACATAGCGATTGCATTTCATACAATAAAGCAACAACCATATGGCTCCTGCCAGTTGCCGATAACTCTGTTACAAAACATGATCATCTCATACAACAATTTATATCACATCATGTCTTGACCATATCACATCACAACAAGCCCTGGAAAAACAAGTTAGATGTCCTCTACTTTGTTGTTGCAAGTTTTACGTGGCTGCTACAGGCTTCTAGCAAGAACCGTTCTTACATACGCATCAAAACCACAACTATTTTTTGTCAAGTGTGTTGTTTTAACATTCAAAGGACCGGCCATAGTCAAGCTCGATTCAAGTAAAGTTGGAGAAACAGACACCCACCAGCCACCTGTGTGTAAAGCACGTCGGTAGAACCAGTCTCATGAACGCGGTCATGTAATGTCGGTCCGGGCCGCTTCATCCAACAATACCGCCGAATCAAAGTAAGACGTTGGTGGTAAGCAGTATGACTATTATCGCCCACAACTCTTTGTATTCTACTCGTGCATATCATCTACGCATAGACCTGGCTCTAATACCACTGTTGGGGAACGTAGCATGCAATTTCAAAAAAAATTCCTACGATCACGTAAGATCTATCTAGGAGATGCATAGCAACGAGAGAGGAGGGTGTGTCCACATACCCTCGTAGAATGAAAGCGGAAGCGTTAGTTAACGCGGTTGATATAGTCGAATGTCTTCACGATCCAGCCGATCCAAGTACCGTACGTACGACACCTGTGACGCCCTTGATTCAATCGTACACTAATCATGCACACAAATGTGTACGATTAAGATCAAGGACTCACGGGAAGATATCACAACACAACTCTAGACACAAAATAAAATAATACAAGCTTCATATTACAAGCCAGGGGCCTCGAGGGCTCGAATACATAAGCTCGAATACACAAGAGTCAGCGGAAGCAACAATATCTGAGTACAGACATTAGTTAAACAAGTTTGCCTTAAGAAGGCTAGCACAAAAGCAACATCGATCGAAAAGGCAAGGCCTCCTGCTTGGGAGCCTCCTAACTACTCCTGGTCGTTGCATCCGTCACGTGGTAGTAGGCACCCTCGGGGTAGTAGTAGTCGCAAAGGTGGCATCTGGCTCCTGGACTCCACCATCTGGTTGCAACAACCAGAAAGAAGAAAGAAGGGGGGAAAGGGGGTAGCAAAGCAACCGTGAGTACTCATCCAAAGTACTCGCAAGCAAGGATCTACAATACATATGCAACATTATCAAAGGAAGGTGTATATGTGGATGAAATGCAGAAATGCGAGAATAGAGAGAAGGCCTAGTCCTATCGAAGACTAGCATCTTCGAAACCACCATCTTGCGACAAGCAGGAGGGAGTAGAGTAGCATAAAGTGAAGTAGTAGTAGTGTTATCAACCTCGGCGAGATCCTTTCTCGACTCCTGCGAGAAAGCAATCCCAGAGCCATACTATCCAATTGTCATCACAATCCAATTCTCATCACAGTATCCATTCTAGTTGTATCGATCGGGATACAACTCAGTGTCCGTTATCGTAGGATGTGCTATCGATAAATGTTTTCTTCCTGCGAGGGTGCACCAACTTACCCACCACGCCGATTAACTCCGTGGGACACACTTTCCTGGGTCATGCCCGGCCTCGGCTAAACAATACGCCGCAACCCGACCTAGGCTTAATAGAGAGGTCAGCACGCCGGACTAAACCTATGCCCCCAGGGTCATGGGCCATCGCCCCGGGAACCCCTGCATGTTGCGTGGGCGGCCGATGAGCAGACCTAGCTACCTCCTTTAAAAAGGCAGGTGCTTACCAGTCCAACCGGTAGCGCGCTTCGCCGCTAACGCCTATTAAGCTTCGATCGATGTATACGACGCTTGAACGCCCATACTATGCCCACGTGATGGTTAGTGCTATCGGGCCGAGGCCCGTCAGATCAAATATCCAAATCGTAGTGGATTAGGAACGCGGTAACAAGCGAGACTCACTAAAGATGTGACCCGTTGCCCGTCTTGAGGACTTGCGGCAAGGGCTAAGAATGCTGCCACGCCAGATTCAACTCTCGGGTACCCTCGGGTTAACCCGACTCCACATCACTCGCAATTATGCTCGCTGGTACCCCGTGGTCAACCCGTCTTTAGTAACATGGTTCGGTGTAAAGTCATAGTAATCATAGTAAGCGTGTGTCTAAACATCAAGGAAAACCGAGGAATCACCCCGGTGAATTCCACTCAATGTAATCATCAAGGTGAGCGTAAGAGGAATCACCCCGAGGTTCACACTTGAGGGGTCAGCACGACAGTCGATCGAAGTGGTTAAGGCGGAATCACCCTCGATGACCACGACCGAATAGCTACACTCTGAGGTTAACATCAAAAGTGTTGTAGAGGTATCACCCTCGGACTCGATAGTAACCCAGAAATGTCGGCAACGAAGGGAAAGTGATGTGCGGTGTGGGGTTCGGTCTTCGATCCCGTTGGTCGGGTCTTCAATGATGAAGCGAAGGCAACAAGGACAAGGTGGGGGTCATCGATGGATCTCTAACCAACCTATACTAAGCGATTTAGGATAAGCGGTAAGGTACAACAACAGATACAAAAGCGGGCTATGCATCGTAATAGGAGCAAACAATAACAATAACAAAATCTAATGCAAGCATGAGAGAATGGAATGGGCGATATCGGGATGATCAAAGGGGGCTTGCACAGTTGCTCGAGACGAGAAGGAGGGTCGTTTACGAAGTAGTCGATTACAATGGCAAAGATTTCGGTCTCGGGGTCTACCGGAGAGAAGAGGGGGAAGAAACAGTAAATATAAAGCAAACATAGCATCACAAAGCATAACGTGGCAATATGATGTGCCGGGTGTGACCTAACGTGTGGCTACACGATATAGGTGAAGGGGGAATTCAGACAGATGACCGGAGGGGGAATGTTCCATGTTCAACGTGCTAGGGGCATGTGAGAGATGAACGGAACGCACATTCGGATTCGTTGGATTTTTCTGAGCAACTTTCATATATAAAACATTTTCATCCGAGCTACAGTTAATTTTCTATGAATTATTAAAGTTTATTACATTTTATGGATTTTCAGGTATATTATTAATTCGAAAAAGATTAAATAGGAAAAAGCTGGAGGTACCCGAAAGTGTACCCATCAAGTGGCTGTTGAGGCTGACAGTGGGCCATTGGGGCCCAGCTGACCAAGTAAAGGTTGACTGGTCCACCCATGAACAGTGTCAGTGGGGCCCGGTTGTCATTTTCACATCTTAACAGATTGTTCTAAAAATAATCCAACTGGTTGCGAGGGCCCGCTGCTAGTGACTAATTAGTGGGCGGTGGTTAATACTAATTGGGGTTAGCCTAATTTAATTGGGTCAGCCCCAGCGGCAGAGGCACAAAGCCTCCAGGAGGGGTTGCTTGCCTGTGCGCACGCACAAGCAGAGGCCGGCCATGGCCGAGCGGTAGGCGGCGGTGGCAGGAGCTCGGCCGGCAACGGCGACCGGCACGGCGAGCGGTGGCGGGCGGTCGGACGCGGCTGGCGGGGCCGCGTGGGTGGGCGCCGGAGTGGGCCGCGCGTGCGGGACCGCGGGGTTGGCCGGTCGCGCGAGCGCAGGCCAGGGGCATCGCGGGGACGCGACTATGGGCGCTGGCAGGGAACCCAGGACGCGAGTAGTGCGGCCTGAGGGCACGGCCACGACGAGCATCGACCACGATGGCTACAATGACAGAAACAAAGGGGGGAGGAGGGGATCAACGGGGGCCTCACAGAGATGTTGCGGGCGTGGTCGGAGAGAGTCGGGGAGGGCAGTGTGGGACGACAGCGATGCAGTGCGGCGGTCGAAGGTGAAGAAGACGATGCGGTGACGAGCGTACAGGGCCTCCCTGCTTGATTCGATGCACGTAGGCGAAGGAGACGACGGCGGTGAAGCTCACGGACATCCCCCCAAGCGCCGGGGAGCACGGTGGCCACGGGATCGACGGATCCATGGTGATGTGTGGTTCGGCCTCAAGCGTGGGAGGAGAGATTGAGACGAGCGGGGGGGATTGGGGAGCTAGGGTTTCGCAGAGGGGGGTCGACGCCGACCTAGTAGACGCCGGGAATGCGGCGGATGGCCGGCACATGGCCATCCGCGGCCATGGACGCCGGGCGCGCGACCAGCACGCCCCTATGAGCAGTAAGAAGGAGAAACATGGGAGGTGTTGGGCTGGGCTAGTTCCAGGGACAGGGGGGTTGTGGGCCTTTTTCTCTTTTTATCTATTTTGGTTTTCTTTTGTTTTGTTTTCTCCTTTTTTTTCCTTTTCTGCATTTAACTAGCTACTGTTTTCTATTTAATTGTAAGACTAAATGAGTTTTGCTAGATATGAGACTTGTCACATAAATCAAGCACATTATTTCTAGAAGTGACCAAAAAGTTTGAGGCCAAAAGGAGTTGTCTAATCATTTTTTTGAAATTCAAAAGGCCAATGTTAAAAGCTGCTGGACCACTAAATAAATTTCCAGGAGCACTTTCGGAAACCAAAAGAGGTTGCTTCCAACATGACAAGTGCCTAGGGGATTATTTGCCACACTTTGAACATTTTAGTTTTCAGGTTTGGCAAATATGAATTTTTGACTTTAGATTGGATTTGAATTTGAATTGTGATTTGGATCAAGTGAAAATTAGCAATTGTAGCATGATGACATGGCACCATTAACAGGGGATTACTGCAGCATGACACTGGGGGTGTTACAAATCTCCTCCACTACAAGAAATATCGTCCCGAGATTTAAGTGGGGAAGTAAAGAGTAACTTCGAGAGAACTGACCCTTTTAGGGTTAATTATCTAGTGAACAATTCAGGGAATGTGACGAAAGTATCTCTCGAGTTGAAATTTAAGAAAACGTCGAGAGCAAAATATGAAGGTACAATAAGAAGTTTCAAGCGAATGGACAAACGATCGATACCTGAACAGAGTGTGAGAAGGGTTCAGAGCATCAGGAATAGATCATCTCTTGGAAGGTGGCTCGTGACATGATAAGAAGCCAAATGCAAGAATATTTCGGAATCAAAGATATACAGGAGAGTCAGGTTTAGATCGTGTGGAACTGTGGGTTATGGGCCCACCATGTGGGTTAAAAGCAGGAAGGCGCTAACATTTTGTACGGTCATGATAGCAAGGCAGGTCAGAGGATAGCCTGTCGATTATGTTGGCAACAACGTTGGTACCAAGGGCGAGGGAGGAAGAGAACCATTTTCCTGCTCGTAAGACGAGGCGGACCAATAGGCAAAGTTCTCGTCCATCGGTGGTTACCGGAATGTCATCAACAATAGTAAGAGGGTCTTACTGATAGAGTTGTACACCAGGGTGCTTACTTAAGCAGGGATTTATCTCTGCTCCGACAAGTTAGATTACAAGAAAGGTGAAACAAAACAATGGAAAGGAAAATGTGATTATTATGATAATCAGACAATGGAAAGGAAAGGTGTTTATACCCAAGTATTAAAGTATAACTTTCCCAAGGAAAGGCAGAGCTTGATAGGGCTCCAAGTATTAAACCATTTAGACAAAGGGGCAAGGAATTTATGAGGTTTACCCATACAACGGTGTTCGGATAATTGATCAAGAACAGTTAGCATTGCGCTCCCAATGTTCTTGTTGATGATCGGAGTACCACACACATGCTTCTGGATAGCGTTGACACGGTCATCAGGGAAAGGTTAGACTTCGGATACACAAAGGATCCATCAGAACAACTTATAAAATAAGTCATACAATTTCAGCAAGAAAAAGATGATTTTGTGGCTGGTGGTTTTAGTAACAATCCATCGACATGTCAAAAGGATGTAATTTCAAAAATGGTATGAACAAGTTTGTGTTGGGGGGAAGGCAAGAATGTTGTCGATGATAACCCAAATCATCGAGGGGCAAGGATGATATCTATCATCATGAATTCGATTGATATCCTGAAAAAGTCTGGAATGATGATGATCACGACACATTTGTCGTGAGGTTTCATGAAGATGTAATCGATCAACGATGACATCAAGCAAAAGAAATGATGAAGCGTAAGGTTATTGGAGCCACGGGTACGACACAAACTCGAAATCAAGCTTGCTGTTCAAGGCGAAATGATATGATGAGGAAGATCGACGTAAGCTTAGCTCGTCGTCGGAAGTTGTGCTCCAGGAAGAAGGACCGGGTAGCACAGTTAAAATTAGCTCGATAATGATATAGCCGATCAGGATAGGAATGATGTGATGGAGTATCATTCCAATGAGAATTCGCAAGAGGTAGTGCAATGACACAATATCCTCGAGATAACAAGGGGCAATACTCGAGGTAGATAAAAAATAGAGGTTGGACAGATGAAATGATCTGCAGAAGACAAGTATCTTAACTTGTCCGAGAAATGGAATTAAGGAGAAACTATTTGGTCGGAACCACGGTTATGAATGGTCAAACCACCGATACAAGATGAACTCATAACAAGGGGTAATCATTTTTACAAGCAGCTTCCATGATAAGTTCTACATCGGTCCCATGGGCATGAACACAACGGTTCAAGGTCGAATCCCACTTCTCCAATGCATAAGCTTTCAGTCACTCCTCGTTTTTGGAGAATTTGTAGTGCGGAAGATTTATCTGTTGAAGCACCAGAAGAGTATGACTCACATCTCTTTCGAGTTCACACGGATTAGGGAAGGCATAGGTTCAACCCATAGGGGTATCTTAGGAACATATACCACTAACTTCAGGATTAAATTATACCAGCTCGAAAGCAGAACATGGTTGACAAAAGCAGATGATAGAATTTACCAAAGGCATTATGTGTCAGGGGAAGAGCGCACGAGATTTTGAATATGAAGGACATTGCCGGATAACAATTCAATCAAGGATTCAGTGGTCCTCAATGGATCTGATGTGAGTATCAGTACTCAATCAGAAGAAGGAAAGAATGCAAAGAGGCATCAGATTATAGAAACAGCTGAATAATTCGGCGTTCAAGTTGAAGGGAACTAGGTGGACAATCAATTACAACATGATTGGCCGAGATCCAACTCATGTCCAGAATGACGTATGAGCAGGAAGGTCAAACTTCAGGGTTCAAATGATGATTGCGAGCAACACAACATATTGAATTAATAAGCTCAGGATGACAATGACAAAGGATGCTAATGAATATTGCCGGACATATGGATTTAACCATAATGCAGGTAGACAAGAATTTCGGGAGCACTAGGCTGCAGAGGATCTTCGGGAGATTGAATTGTATTCGAAGAATTTTGTGAGACATATAATCGACTGGTGATGAATGAATCCCCGATAAGTGTGAGGAATCATTCGTAGGGATATTCAGGCGGAAAAGGAGCTGCAAGGCAGCAGACGCAAAGGATTCTCAGAAAATTGCAAAGTATTTTAGGGTATCTTGTAGTAACAAGAACAACTAGGGATGGAAATATGAACGGCGAGCTACGTAGTTATCCATAAGGATTCAACGGTGTTAAGGATTGCAAAAGAAATGAACACAAGCTTTCGAGAGTAGATCGGAGATTATCTTTGAAGTCTTCTCGTGAAGCAGGAAACCATCCGGAATGAAGGGGCTCTCCGGGAAAAGTCGTTACAAGAACCTAATGTAGTTAGTAAATTTATTTAACCCGAATAGAAGAAAGAACAGAGTCCCAGAGTATAGTTGAGGAGTAAAAGATCCTAATACCACCCAATGGCGATGTGGGCCCGTAAGACACACAACCAATGTTAGTAAAAGTTTTTTAATGACTAGACTCAACTTCGGCCAAGGAGTTGGAAAGGGGGCTACCTACAGGCATTTAGCTCTGATACCAACTTGTGACGCCCTTGATTCAATCGTACACTACTCATACACGCAAATGTGTACGATCAAGATCAAGGACTCACGGGAAGATATCACAACACAACTCTAGACACAAAATAAAATAACACAAGCTTCATATTACAAGCCAGAGGGCTCGAATACATAAGCTCGAATACACAAGAGTCAGCGGAAGCAACAATATCTGAGTACAGACATTAGTTAAACAAGTTTGCCTTAAGAAGGCTAGCACAAAAGCAACATCAATCGAAAAGGCAAGGCCTCCTGCCTGGGAGCCTCCTAACTACTCCTGGTCGTCGCATCTGTCACGTGGTAGTAGGCACCCTTGGGGTAGTGGTAGTCGTCAAAGGTGGCATCTGGCTCCTGGACTCCACCATCTGGTTGCAACAACCAGAAAGAAGAAAGAAGGGGGGAAAGGGGGTAGCAAAGCAACCGTGAGTACTCATCCAAAGTACTCGCAAGCAAGGATCTACAATACATATGCAGCATTATCAAAGGAAGGTCAGATATGTGGGTGGAATTGCGAAATGCGAATAGAGAGAAGGCCTAGTCCTATCGAAGACTAGCATCTTCTGGAAACCACCATCTTGCAGCAAATAGGAGGGAGTATAGTAGCATAAAGTGAAGTAGTAGTAGTGTTATCAACCTCGGCCAGAGATCCTTTCTCGACTCCCTGCAAGAAAGCAATCGCAGAGCCATACTATCCAATTGTCATCACAATCCAATTCTCATCACCATCCAATTCTCATCACAAGTATCCAGTTCTAGTTGTATCGACCGGGATACAACTCCGAGTGTCCGTTACCGTAGGACAGGCTACCGATAGATGTTTTCTTCCCTGCAGGGGTGCACCAACTTACCCACCACGCTCGATTAACTCCGGTCGGACACACTTTCCTGGGTCATGCCCGGCTTTGGCCAAACAATACGCCGCAACCCGACCTAGGCTTAATAGAGAGGTCAGCACGCCGGACTAAACCTATGCCGCCAGGGGTCATGGGCCATTGCCCCAGGAACCCCTGCACATTGCGTGGGCGGCCGATGAGCAGACCTAGCTACCTCCTTTAAAAAGGCAGGTGCTTACCAGTCCAACCCAGCGCGCGCCGCTCAGTCGCTAACGTCTATTAAGCTTCGGCTGATGTATACGACACAGAATGCCCATACTATGCCCACGTGATGGTTAGTGCTATCAGGCGAGAGGCCCCTCGGATCAAATATCCAAATCGTAGTGGATTAGGAACGCGCGGTAACAAGCAGAGACTCACGAAAGATGTGACCCCGTTGCCCCGTCTCGAGGACTTGCGGCAAGGGCTAAGAATGCCCGCCACGCCAGATTCAACTCTCGGGTACCCTCGAGTTAACTCGACTCCACATCATTTGCAATTATGCTCGCTGGTACCCTCGTGGTCGACCGTCTTTAGTAACATGGTTCGATGTAAAGTCATAGTAATCATAGTAAGCGTGTGTCTAAACATCAAGTGGAAAACCGAGGAATCACCCGGTGAATTCCACTCGATGTAATCATCAAGGTGAGCGTAAGAGAAATCACCCCGAGGTTCACACTTGAGGATTGCACGTGAGTCGTGTCGGAAGTGGTTAAGGCGGAATCACCCTCGATGACCACGACCGAATAGCTACACCTCTGAGGTTAACATCGAATTGTTGTAGAGGTCTCACCCTCGGCACTCGATAGTAACCCAGCAGTGTCGAGCAACTAAGGGGAAAGTGATGTGCGGTGCCGGGGCCTGGTCTTTGATCCTGTTGATCGGGTCTTCAATGATGAAGCAGGGGCAACAAGGACAAGGTGGGGGGTCACTGATGGATCTCTAACCAACCTATACTAAGCAGTTTAGGATAAGCAGGTAAGGTACAACAGCAGATACGAAAGCAGGCTATGCATCAAAATAGGAGCAAACAATAACAATTACAAAATCTAATGCAAGCATGAGAGAATGTAATGGGCAATATCGGGATGATCAAAGGGGGGGCTTGCCTGGTTGCTCAGACAAGAAGGAGGGGTCGTCGATGACGTAGTCGATCACAGCGGTAGCATCGGTCTCGGGGTCTATAGGAGAGAAGAGGGGGAAGAAACAGTAAATATAAAGCAAACATAGCATCACAAAGCATAACGTGGCAATATGATGTGCCGGGTGTGACCTAACGTATGGCTACACGATATAGGTGAAGGAGGAATTCAACCGGGAATGTATTCCCGGTTCCGGACCTGTGTCAGACAGATGACCGGAGGGGGAATGTTCCATGTTCAACATGCTAGGGGCATGTGACAGATGAACGGACCGCGCATTCGGATTCGTTGGATTTTTCTGACCAACTTTCATATATAAAACATTTTCATCCGAGCTACAGTTAATTTTCTATGAATTATTAAAGTTTATTACATTTTATGGATTTTCAGGTATATTATTAATTTGAAAAAGGTTAAATAGGAAAAAGCTGGAGGTACCCGAAAGTATACCCATCAAGTGGCTGTTGAGGCTGACAGTGGGCCATTGGGGCCCAGCTGACCAAGTCAAAGGTTGAGTGGTCCACCCATGAACAGTGTTAGTGGGGCCCGGTTGTCATTTTCATATCTTAACAGATTGTTCTAAAAATAATCCAACTGGTTGTGGTGGCCCGCTGCCAATGACTAATTAGTGGGGAGGGGGGTTAATACTAATTGGGGTTAGCCTAATTTAATTGGGTCGGCCCCAGCGGCAGAGGCACAAAGCCTCTAGGAGGGGTTGCTTGCCTATCAAGACGACAAGCAGAGGCAGCCATGGCCGAAGCGGTGGCGGTGGCGGCAGTTCGCCGGCAACGGCGATCGGCACGGCGAAGGGCGGGCGGGCGGACCGGACACTGGGGCGGGTCCGCGTGGGCGATGGCGCTGGAGTGTGCCGCACGTCGGGACCGCTGGGTTGGCGGTCGCGCAAGCCTGAGGCGGGAATCGCGGGACGCGACTATGGGCGCTGGCAGGAACCCAGACGAGTAGTGCGGCCGAGGGCGCGACCACGACGAGCATCGACCACGGTGGCTACAATGATGTAAACAAAGGGGAGGAGGGATCAACGGGGCCTCACAGAGATGTTGCGGCGTGGTCGGAGAGAGTCGGGGAGGCGGTCGGGACAATGGCGGCGCAGGCGGCGGCGAAGGTGAATAAGACGACGCGTGACGAAGCGTCTGAGGCCTCCCTGCCGATTCGATGCACGAGGCGAAGGAGGCGGCGGTGAAGCTCGGACATCCCCCCAAGCGCCGGGGAGCACGGTGGCCACGGGATCGACGGATCCATGGTGATGTGTGGTTCGGCCTCAAGCGTGGGAGGAGAGATTGAGACAAGCAGGGGGGTTGGGGGAGCTAGCGTTTCGCAGAGGGGGGTCGACACCGACCTAGTAGACGCCGGGGATGCGGCGGATGGCCAGCACGTGGCCATCCACGGCCATGGACGCCGGGCGCACGACTAGCATGCCCCTATGAGCAGTAAGAAGGAGAAACATGGGAGGTGTTGGGCTGGGCTAGTTCCAGGGACAGAGGGTTTGTGGGCCTTTTTCTCTTTTTATCTATTTTGGTTTTCTTTTGTTTTGTTTTCTCCTTTTTTCGTTTTCTGCATTTAACTAGCTACTATTTTCTATTTAATTTTAAGACTAAATGAGTTTTGCTAGATATGAGACTTGTCACATAAATCAAGCACATTATTTCTAGAAGTCACCAAAAAGTTTGAGGCCAAAAGGAGTTGTCTAATCATTTTTTTGAAATTCAAAAGGCCAATGTTAAAAGCTGCTGGACCACTAAATAAATTTCCAGGAGCACTTTCGGAAACCAAAAGAGGTTGGTTCCAACATGACAAGTACCTAGGGGATTATTTGCCACACTTTGAACATTTTAGTTTTAAGGTTTGGCAAATATGAATTTTTGACTTTAGATTGGATTTGAATTTGAATTGTGATTTGGATCAAGTGAAAATTAGCAACAGTAACATGATGACATGGCACCATTAACAGGGGATTACTGCAGCATGACACTAGGGGTGTTACAGCACCTCTGTGTTCAGCACACGTTCAGCTCAATGACGTCCCTCGAACTTTTGGTCCAAGTACCATATTGTACATACGGAGGTGTGGCAACGGTGTTGATGATGTGATCCGCGCAGGGCTTTGCCTAAGCACTACGACATTATGACCGAAGGAGGAAACATAACAATCTTTGATTAACGAGCTAGTCAAGTAGAGGCATACTAGGGACACTATGTTTTGTCTATGTATTCACACATGTACTAAGCATTGTTGAGGAAATCGTTAACTGGTAGCTGCTCGGTTGGCTGGCGAGTAGGGGATTAATCGGCTAATCGGCAAGTTAATCGGCCATTTAATCAATTAATCGTACGGTTTATCGGCTTATCGGCTACTCGGTGACACTACGAGTAGGGATTAATCGGCAAGTTAACTGGTTAATCGGATGAATTCTTGAACAGGGGTACTAAGTTTCCGTTTAATACAATTATAGCATGAATAATAAACATTTATCATGATATAAGGAAATATAAATAAAAACTTTATTATTGCCTCTAGGGCATATTTCCTTCAGACACGACATCACAAAGTTAAGTATCTATGGCATGTTTATAAATCACACGACAACAATATACTACAACTGGTCACGACAACGGGGCCCACATAGTAGTGGTGTAGGTAGTTTTGGCAACGTTAGCAATAGCAACTTATAGCTGGCGTACCAATTTGGCATACGCCAGCACTATTTGAAAAAAATAGTGTTGGCGTTGATGAAAAACGGCGTGCCACAAACGGAAGTTGTGGCTAGCCGTTTTCCACTAGTGCCATCTTATAGATGTCCCTTTTGCCTTCCTTCGTGTCTAACCACTGGTAAAGGTCCTCATACGCGTGACCCCTTGCTTCACTCACAGTTTGCTTTGCGGATTGTCGTGGTTCTAAGTATGACAGTAGAATAGGGGGGTAGGAATGGGGAGGCAAGATCCTAGTTATGGAGTAGTTGTGTACGCAAGATGTTTAAGAGTTCAGGCCCTTCTCGGAAGAAGTAACAACCCTACGTCTCAGAGCCCGGAGACGGTCGACTGGATTATATGAGTATGAGTTACAGGGGTGCGGACCCTTTACACTGAGGAGGGGGTGGCTTATATAGAGTTTGCCTGACCCCTCCAGCCCTCAGTTATGCAGGGTTTAAAGTACATTAAGATCGGGGGTTACTGGTAACGTCCCACATAAAGTGCTATGATGACCATAAAAGCTGCTTAATGACCGACCATTTGTATGCAGAGTGACTTTAGATCTCCTGGTGGTCGAGTGGTTGGCTTCATGGTCGAGTGTCTTCAAGCTTGTCGAGTGGAATACTTCTGAGTCGACTGACAGGTGGTTTCTTCTAGCAATGTCCTTGGGGAGGGCATCTTGGACAGGTCCATGACCCTACCCTAGGTACATGGCTTCATCATTAGCCCCCAAATGGATCGAGGTTTGAGTGAGGAAGGAGTTGAGAACTCTTCCCACCCATTTTTCGTGCTATGAGTATGTCTTGTTCTGGATCAATGAACTTAGGTGATGGCACCAACTTCTTTTTCAGTCGCCTTGATCCATTCTTTGTATCTGTCGAGTGATTTTTTTGTACTTGGAGATCTCCGAACGACAGAGCGGAGGAAATCTCCCATCTGACAAGTTGCTCTGTAGTTCACGGATTTAGCGAGATCCGAATTTCGGGAAGCGCGCGGGGCGGAGGAGGCCGCGGTACTCGGATGGGATAAGGCAGGAATGCCTCGATCTCTGCGCCACCTTTTTCGCCACGTATCGCGTGCGCGACTGTTGCGGGATTTGACAGGATCGCCCGGGCCTACAAGTCAGTCACTCGGAAGCAACCTCCTATAAGGCGCCGGACGGGGGTTTTTGAACAGTGCGCACTCATTTCCTCTCCCTCTTCCTCAGACTTATCCGCCGCGTTCGCCTCCATCTCAGCGCTGCTGCTCCATGCGCGCTTTGCCGGCGATGATGGTGAAGAAGAAGACGGCGGCTTTGGAGCGGGCGAAGAAGGCGACGGCGAAGGCGAAGGGAAGGGCGACCAGTCGGGGCGGATCTTCGTCAAGGGTCGGCCTGCCGCAGGGCTGGATCTAGGGCGACTGGATCCGCTTGATGATCCGTCAGAAAGATCTTGACGACTTGGCCAATGAAGGACTGATCCCCCATGGATCAGCACGGCTCCCGGGGAAGGAGCTGGAGCCGCAGCCTCAGGAGGGTGAGTGTGTCCTCTTGGCCACCCATGTTGACCGTGGGTTTTCTTTGCCGCCTCACCCTTTCTTTCGGGGATTTCTGAACTTCTTTGGGGCACAACTCCACCACTTCACACCCAACTCCATTGTGTATCTCGCTGCTTTCGTGTCCTTGTGCGAGAATTTCTTGGGTTGTCGGCCTCATTGGGGTCTTTTCAAGCACATTTTTCACCTGTCGCTCCCAGACAGTGAAAAAGGCCAATCCGAGTGACGAGAGAACACAAGTGATTCAGATGTGTGGGGGCCTTGGGGTTCAAATGAGGGGGGAAAGCTCTTTTCCGGCCATGATCCTTCCCGAGTCGGTCCGTGGATGGCAGTCGACCTGGTTCTACTGCCAAGACCAGCCGACCCCAGGGTAGTCGACTAGACTCCCTCCTTTTTCCATGGACCGAGTGAGGAAGCCGTCCTCTTTGAAGGTGATCCCGGAAGAAAAGGCGCAGGTTAAGGTGCTGGTTGAACGCGTTGTCCAGCTCATCCGTGACGAAGTGACCGGCATGGATCTCTTGGAGGTCTTCCTCCGATGACGCATCCAGCCGCTTCAAGCTTGAGACCATCCGATGTGGTTGTACTCTGGCACTGAGGACACCACTCGGATCCACCCGGAGGAGGTCGAGGATGCCACGCTGGAGAGGTGGCTGGCAAGCATCACAGGGAACAAGGACAACCCTCGAGGAGCCAGGAGGATTCCCCCACTCGACCAATCATACGAAGTAGACAAGGTCTAATCCTGCATCTCTGACTATGATTCTACTTTCTTCATTCTGTTTGTTCAAAATCAGTCGACTGACTTTTGTCTTGTTTGTTGTCTTCCAGGGCACTACTGAGATGTATTCGATGCCCAACGGGGTGCAAGATCAGGTCGAGGAGGAGGAGGCGAGCGGAGGTGAAAGTCAAGAGGAGTGGCAATCTGATGGTGAAGGGGATGAAGACGATGACGGCTCCAGTGAAGAGGAGGAGGAGGAAGTCGATCCTCCTCGCATGGAAAGGCGATCCAAGCTCATCCACGACCCCGCGGTCGAGCATGACAAAACGACTGCGCCTGTTGGGCAGTCGACAAAGCGCCCTCGGACTACCTCTCCAACACCGACTGAAAAAGCGCCAAAGCATCCCCGAGCGGCATCATCAAAGCCGCCGAAGGCCTTGCCTAAGATGAGGATGGTCGTTCCCACCATTTCTGGGTAACAGCAGAACTTGCATTTTCTCATTTATCATGGACAAACCCTTGGTCGACTCGTTGGCTAACCGACTGATTTTTGAACTCCATAGTGCTGCTACCTCTGAGACCTCCACCAGTAACGAAGACCAAGAAATGGAAGACGCTGCCACCTCCAACCTTGGTATGATCTCTGAAGTTTCACTTTTGGTCGATTGGATTTTCGTTTTTAACTTTGGACTTCTCCTGAAGCTCCTCCTCGTGTCATTGACCTCCCTGATGATGACGACGAGGCGCCGCTGAGGCCGAGGAGGAATAGAAAGGCATCGGCTGGCAAGACCACTCGGGCTGCATCAGAGCCTGAGACACTGGTTCAGGAGGGTGGCAACATCACTCGGACTTCCGTGTCTTTCGCTGTGCCACTGACGAGTTCTCGACCTTTGTTTTCGACTGCTGATCCGCCTTCCCTTTTTGCCACCCACCACGTCCCAGAGGACCAAGCGGGTGCTGCTAAGGAGGCTATACGCCAGGCAGGGATCATGATGGAGCAGGTGAAGGCGATCCAAGAAGCCAGCCAAGCAGCCTATGACGCTAGTTCAGCCCTTCAGAGCAACGTCCAGGTTAGTTGTTCACCGCTTGTTCTGTTAGGATATGGTATCTGAAAACTCTTCTTTCCGAAGATCTTCGTATCTGTACACCCACTGGGTGTGTCGACTGAATTTTGGATTGGTAGGGGCACGCTGAGTGCACCCACTGGGTGTAGTCCCCGAGACTATGGTGGACTGCTGGCAGTCGCCTGTAGTCTTCGTATTTTGAATGTCTTCACTCTAACTTCTCCACTCGGTCTGGTCGAATGGAATCTTGGAACCAGTGGGGGCACGCTGAGTGCACCCACTGGGTGTAGTCCCCGAGACCATGGTTGAATGCTGGCAGTCGACTAAGGTCTGAAGAACCTGTTTTTTTTAAATACTATGGCTGACTGCTGGCAGTTAGCTATGGTTTAGAATCAGAACCTTTTTGTCTATTTTGGTCGACTGATCGGACCGAGTCGGTAAAACCAGTGGGGGCACGCTGAGTGCACCCACTGGGTGTAGTCCCCGAGACTACTGTTGAATATTTTGATTCGACTGTAGTCTTAGAAACGTTACTGTTTTTCTCTTAGTCACTCGGAAGCAACCCATCTTTGATGTCTATCGACTGATCCTTCGCAGAAATCTTGCGAGCTTGTGGCTCGTTACACTGAATTGGAAAACAAGCATATCCAGCTCGGCCTTGACTTGAAGCTTGTTCAAGAGAACTTTCAGAAGGCGAAGGATGAAGCGAAAGGTATGTTTGATGAGAATCTTGATGACTGTCTTTGTCTTTCTGTCCATTTCTGATTCTGATCTCATTGTCACTTTACAGATAAACTGAAGAAGGCTTTGAAGAAGAAGGACCATGAACTCGCCGAGGCACAGAAAGCAGCTTTGGACAAAATGAAGCTTGCAGAAGAAAAACTGGCTTCAGTCGGGATACTTGAAGAGGAGAACGCCAATCTGAAAGCTGCTCTCGACGCGGCCAACAAGGAGGTCAGCCGTCTGAAGAATGACAAGATAGCTCTGAGTGACAAGGCTAGCAAACTGGCGGGGAAGAAGAATGATCTGGAGGCTTATCTGGGAGGGCTTGCCAAGAAGCTATTCCTCATGCTTGAAGGTAATCTCTTCTATTCGACTTGACTTGTTATCGTCGACTCGTCGTGGAACTGTTGGCTTAACTTTGAATTGTGTTTACAGAATTTTGCCAGAACTTTGAGGAGGAGACCAGTCGAGTGGAGACAAGCTTGGACCCCATCAACTCTCCTGTGAAGGATGAAGCCGCTATGAACGTGCTCCGACTGGAGTCTCGTGTTGCCGGTGTGGTAGACTACCTCGCTCGACTGAAGGTTGCGGCGTCGCGGATCGACACGACACTCTGGCCAAGAGAGGCGCTTCAAAATGACCTGAAGTCTTTAATGACTCGACTGAATGACGTTCCAGGTCGAGTGCAGGAATGGAAGAAGTCTTCCGCCAGGTGTGGTGCTGATGTTGCTCTGTCCCTGGTACGTGTTCACTGCAAGGATGCGCGAGAGGACAAGCTGGCATCCATCAAGGTGGCCAATATCAAGAAGCATGACTTCCAATCTTTCATGGAGACCTTCATTGCTACTGCCACTCGGATTGCTGACAGAATCGACCTGGACTAGTTTGTCATGCCTTCCAGTCCTCCACATGAGGAGTAAAAAACTTCTATGCTTCGTCTTAAATTTTCCTCGGAATGACAAGTTGTTTTGTAACCGATAAACTTTTACAGGCTTGACGCCTGAGTACTTCTGAATCCATAGGGTGTTATCTGAACTTGGCTTATTGTTGAATATGCTTGCACTTGCCTTCGAGCGAACTTTGTCTTTCACTCGGAATATACTTTAATGCTTGAGATGCATCTCTGAGGTGGAAAGTCCAGTCAAGCTGCACTTCACCGCTCTTGCAGGTAGGGATGGAGCACAGATGGTAGTCGACATGCGTCCCTGCGGATCAGGATGGAGAGCACATTGTATTTGTGGCGTAGCTCAGAAGGAGAAGGTAGCAGTCGACCTGCACCTCGTCATCCTTGCAGAGCACATGTTGTATTTGTGGCGTAGCTCAGAAGGAGAAGGTAGCAGTCGACCTGCACCTCGTCATCCTTGCAGAGCGCACGTTGTATTTGTGGCCTAGCTCAGAAGGAGAAGGTAGCAGTCGACCTGCACCTCGTCATCCTTGCAGAGCGCATGTTGTATTTGTGGCCTAGCTCAGAAGGAGAAGATAGCAGTCGACCTGCACCTCGTCATCCTTGCAGAGCGGAATGGATTGAGTACTTAGGCGAGTACTGGACTGCAGCTAAGCCCCCGAGTGGGAGGATTGCTCTCCACTCGGTGGGTTTTTCAAATACTTAGGCGAGTACTAGACTGCAGCTAAGCCCCCGAGTGGGAGGATTGCTCTCCACTCGGTAGGATTTTCAGATACTTAGGCGAGTACTGGACTGCAGCTAAGCCCCCCGAGTGGGAGGTTTGCTCTCCACTCGGTAAGATTTTCATATACTTAGGAGAGTACTGGACTGCAGCTAAGTCCCCGAGTGGGAGGTTTGCTCTCCACTCGGTAGGATTTTCAGATACTTAGGTGAGTACTGGACTGCAGCTAAGCCCCTGAGTGGGAGGTTTGCTCTCCACTCGGTAGGATTTTCAGATACTTAGGCGAGTACTGGACTGCAGCTAAGCCCCCGAGTGGGAGGTTTGCTCTCCACTCGATAGGATTTTCATATACTTAGGCGAGTACTGGACTGCAGCTAAGCCCCCGAGTGGGAGGTTTGCTCTCCACTCGGTAGGATTTTTTGTGGCGTAGCTCCAAAGGAGAAGGCAGCAGTCGACCTGCACCTCGTCATCCTTGCAGAGCGCATGTTGTATTTGTGGCGTAGCTTGGAAGGAGAAGGTAGAAGTCGACCTGCACCTCGCCGTCCTTGCAGAGCGCATATTGTATTAAATACTTAGGCAAGTACTGGACTGCAGCTAAGCCTCCGAGTGGGAGACTGGCTCACCACTCGGTAGGATTTTAAACACTTAGGCGAGTACTTGGACTGCAGCTAAGCCTCCGAGTGGGAGACTGGCTCACCACTCGGTAGGATTTCAAACACTTAGGCGAGTACTTGGACTGCAGCTAAGCCTCCGAGTGGGAGGCTGGCTCACCACTCGATAGGATTTTTAAATACTTAGGCGAAACAGATTCGCAGCTAAGCCCCCGAGTGGGAGGCTGGCTCACCACTCGGTAGGGATTTTTTTTTTACAAACTTAGGCGGAACGGATTCGCAGCTAAGCCACCCACTGTGGGATTTCTCACGTAAACAAAAGTAACAACAATCACTGGGAAAATTATAACACTCTTGTCTTTGAAAAACAAACTACAGAAGTACTTTTATTATATCTCATCCGAGTGAATACTTAAGTATAAAAGGGGCAGAGCAGCTCCGCGTTCCAAGCTCGTGGCTCGTCAATCTGGCGATCGACATTGTAAAGATGGTACGCTCCATTGTAGAGGACTTTGGTGACGATGAAGGGGCCTTCCCAAGTAGGAGCAAGCTTGTGTGGCTTCTACTGATCCACTCGGAGAACCAAATCTCCTTCTTGGAAGGCTCGACTCTTCACGTTTCTGGCATGGAATCAACGCAAGTCCTGCTGATAGATAGTCGATCAGATCATGGCCATCTCTCTTTCTTCTTCTAGAAGGTCGACTGCGTCCTGCCGGGCTTGCTCTGCTTCATCTTCAGTGTAGAGCTCGACTCAGGGTGCATTGTGAAGCAGGTCACTCGGCAGGACTGCTTCAGCTCCATAAACCAAAAGAATGGAGTTCGCCTAGTCAACCGGTTAGGAGTGGTCCTCAATCCCCAAAGAACTGATGGAAGTTCGTCGACCCACGCTCCTGCTGCATGCTTGAGATCACGCATCAACCGGGGTTTCAGTCCTTTGAGAATTAGACCATTTGCTCGTTCCGCTTGTCCATTCATTTCGGGGTGAGCGATCAAGCGTAGTCGACTCGTGTGCCTTGAGAGGCGCAAAAGGCTCTGAATTCATTAGAATCGAAGTTTGACCCATTATCAGTGATGATGCTATGTGAAACTCCATATCTGAATATCAACTCTCTGATGAAGCTGATAGCAGTGCCGGCATCAAGATTCTTGATAAGTTTAGCTTCAATCCACTTAGTGAACTTGTCGACTGCCACCAGTACATGGGTGAAGCCGCTCCTGCCAGTTCTCAATGGTCCAACCATATCCAATCTCCACACAGCGAAGGGCCAGACGAGTGGAATGATCTTCAAGGCTGAGGCGGGCTTGTGTGACATATTGGAATAAAACTGACATCTTTCACACTTGCCGACTATCTCCTTCGCCATCTCATTTGCTCTTGGCCAGTAAAATCCCGCTCGGTATGCTTTAGCCACAATGGTCCGAGAGGACGCATGATGACCATAGGTCCCCGAGTGAATATCGTCAAGAATTATCTGTCCTTCTTCTGGTGTTATACATTTCCGGCCGACTCTAGTAGCACTTTCTCTGTATAACTGTCCCTTTATCATAGTAAAGGCCTTGGATCGACGGACGATCTGTCGAGCCTCTTCTTCATTCTCTGGGAGCTCTTTCCTTAGGATATACGCGATGTATGGCACTGTCCAGTCGGGAGTGATGACCAAAACTTCCATGATCAGGTCGACCACAGCTGGGACCTCAACTTCAGTCGGATCTGTAATACTTTTCGGCTGCGGGGCTTCTTCGGTGAAAGGATCCTCTTGAACTGATGGTGTGTGGATGTGTTCTAAAAACACATTACTGGGAATGGCTTCTCTCTTGGAACCTATTTTTGCCAAATCATCAGCCGCTTGTTTTTTCAGTCGGGGAATATGATGAAGCTCTAACCCCTCGAATCTCTTCTCTAGCTTTCTTACTGCATTGCAGTAAGCAGTCATGGCTGAACTTCTGACGTCCCACTCCTTCATCACCTGATTTACCACCAAATCTGAGTCGCCATAGACCATGAGGCGACGGACGCCGAGTGAAATGGCCATACGCAACCCATACAAAAGTGCTTCGTATTCTGCTTCGTTATTGGAGGAATCAAAGTGGATCTGGAGCACATATCTGAGCTTATCTCCTCGAGGGGAAACCAGCACTACCCCAGCACCGGAACCATTCAGCATGTTAGAACCATCAAAGAACATGGTCCAGTGCTCCGAATGAACTTGAGTCGGCAATTGCTGCTCAACCCACTCGGCTATGAAGTTTGCTATTGCTTGGGACTTGATGGCTTTCTTTGCCTCAAACTTGATATCCAAGCGAAGGAGTTCAATCGCCCATTTTGCCACTCGACCAGTTGCATCTCTGTTGTGTAAAATCTCTGACAATGGAGCGTCGCTGACGACTGTAATGGAATGGTCAGAGAAGTAGTGAGCAACCTTCTTCGTGGTCATATAGATCCCATATACAAGCTTCTGATAATGAGGGTATATTTGCTTTGATGGGGTCAAAACTTGTAAAGATAATATCTTTGGTATTTGAACTTTGAAGGCTTTTCCTTCTTCTTCCCGCTTGACCGTAAATCTTGTACTAACGACTTGTCCTGTGGCTGCAATGTAAAGCAGCAAAGGCTCTTTGCTGATTGGGGCAAGCAAGCACCGGCTGGGTGGAGAGCGGGGCTTTTAGCTCGCAAACGCGCATCGACTTCTTGAGTCCACTCGAACTTGTCTCGACTTCTTCATCATCGGTAAAGAGGCAATGCCTTTTCACCGAGGCGAGAGATGAATCAACTTAAAGCGCCAAGCATCCAAGAAGCTCGGACATCGTGCACACGCATGTATGCGTTTCATTGGAGTATAGTACCAACTTTTTCGGGTTAGCGTCAATTCCTCGCTCGAAACGAAAACCGAGTAGCTTTCGCGGGAACTCAATGTGCACTTTGATGGATTAAGCTTGATATCATACCTCCCGAGGTTGGCAAATGTTTCAACAAGGTCGGTCAACGTGTCGGAACCCTTCCTTGATTTGACCACAATATCATCCATGTATGCTTCCACATTCCGAGTGATTTGAGTGAGCAAACACTTCTGAATCATCCTCATGAACGTGGCTCCGGCATTCTTGAGGCCGAATGGCATGGTGACATAGCAGAAGCACCCGAATGGAGTGATGAAAGCTGTTTTGATCTCGTCGGGTCCATCTGAGCACGGATCGATGGTAACCGGAATAGGCGTCTAAAAAAGACGGTGCTCACATCCCGCAATGAGTCGACTATTTGGTCGATGGGGAGAGGAAAATGATCTTTCGGGCAGGCCGATTGATATGTTTGAAGTCAATGCACATGCGAAGTGATTTGTCCTTCTTGGGGACCATGACAACATTGGCGAGCCACTCGAGTGGTAAATCTCGGATAAACTCCGCGCTAAGAGCCGAGCCACCTCCTCGCCAATGGTCTTTCTCTTCTGGACGGCGGACCGTCGAAGATGTTCCTTGACAGGTTTTACTTTTGAGTCGACTCGTAGACGGTGCTCAGCCAGCCCCCGGGAACACCCGGCATGTCAGCAGGCTTCCATGCGAAGATGTCCCAGTTCTCACGGAGGAACTGGATGAGCGCTTCTTCCTATTTGGCGTCGAGTGTTGTAGAGATATGAGTCGGAGCAGCGCTGGGGTCGGTCGGGTGAATGTGAATCGACTTTGTCTCACCAGACGACTGAAATGCTGATTCCGTAGCAGGCTTCTTGGCTCGCAACAAATCACTCGGATCTGCAGTTTTCTGGTATTCCTGCAGCTCTACCACTGCCATCTGAGCATTGGCGATCTTTGAGCCCTTCAAAGCACTCTTCGCCTTCTTCCAATTCGAGAATAGTGATCACACCTTTGGGACCAGCATCTTCAATTTGAGGTACACATAACATGGTCGAGCCATGAAACGTGCATAAGCTGGCCTGCCCAAAATAGCGTGATAAGCACTCTGGAAATCCACAACTTCAAACGTCAACTTTTCTTTGCGGTAATTCTTGGAATCACCGAAAACAACATCAAGAGCAATTTGGCCGAGTGACTTAGCTTTCTTTCCAGGAATGGCTCCATGGAAACTCATGTTGCTGGTACTGAGTCTAGACATCGGAATTCCCATTCCTTTCAGCGTCTCTGCATACAATATATTTAGGCCACTGCCACCATCCATCAAGACTTTAGTCAGTCGAGTGCCCTTGACGACTGGGTTGACCACCAAAGCTTGCCTCGCGGGGGTGGCTATGTGCGTCGGATGATCGAACTGGTCAAATGTGATGGCGGTCTGAGACCATTTCAGATAACTGGGTGTCACCGGAGCAACCATGTTCACCTCTCGGTTGATAAGTTTCAATCGACTTTTGCTTTCAACATCAGCAAAAATCATCAGGGTGGAATTGACCTGGGGATATCCATCATCACTATCTTCTTTGTCTTCAACTTTGTCCGACTCCTTTTCCTTATCTTTGGGCTGTTTCCCCTGGAATTGCTGGATCAAGAGCCGACACTGTCGAGTGGTATGTTTCGGGTAAATGAATTTACCCTCCTCATCTTTCTTCGTGTGGATGTGGCATGACAAATCCATCACGTCATTTCCTTCCTTGTCCTTCACCTTCTTAGGGTTCCAAGACCCTTTGGGTTTCCGTTTAAACTTTCCTTGAGTCACGGCCAAGGCTTCTCCAGGAGCAACTGGCTCGGCTTTCCACTTCTTCTTCTGACTGGAGTTCCCTCCCCCGGTTTCATGAGCAGCTGACTTGTACTTGCCACTCCGGAGCCGATCCTCTTCTTCACCATTGGCATACTTGGTGGCAATCTCCATCATTCGACTCAGGTCATGTCTCCGGTCCGACCGAATTTCAAACTTAGCTCTCGTTTTAACGCCTTCCTTGAAGGCACAGATCGCTCGGTGATCGATACATTCTCTACCGTGTGATGCAGTGTGATCCATCTCTGGATGTAATCTCTCGAGTTTCATTCGACTTTTGCACACAAGGCGCAGCTCTGTCAACCTCGCTGGTAAACACAAGTTCCTTCAAATGTTTCGACAAACACTCGGGCAAGATCTTCCCAAGTGTAAATCTTTGCTAGGTGCCAATCGATTCAGCCATGCTCGCCGAGCCCTCCAACATAAGAGGTAGGTGTTTCATGGCCACCTCATCATTGCCGCCGCCAATCTGAACAGCCACTCGGTAGTCCTCAAGCCAAGTATCAGGCTTGGATTCACCGATGAACTTACCGACTCGATCGCCAACTTTGAAGTTGGGAGGAATCACCGCGGCCCTGATGGCTCTGCTAAAACACTCTGGTCCTGAGACGTGAACTCTGCTGCTGGTGGGCACATCTCTGTCATGGCCTTCTCGGTGAGCTCTGTTCCTGTCGACCAAACCTTGAACGATAATGGATCTCGCATCAAAGCCCGGTTCTCTGGGGCCGACTGGAACCCTTCGCCCAACATCTTGTCTTTGGCGTCTGTCATCTTCTTTGTCGGTAGCGTGACGATCCACCCCTTGGGGGAGGAGTGGGCACTCAACGCCGATCATCATGATCGAATCGGTGATCAAACTGCTCACGGTTCTTGTACTGATCATCACGCCGGCCTCCATGTTCCTCACGCCTCGGGGGCGATCTTGGGCTGTGGGCCGACTGGACCGTACTCGCAGCAACGGATCTGCTTTGAATCCTATTCCGCGACTGTGATACAGCTGAATTTTGATCTCCTGCTGCCCGGAGTAAATCTCTAATCTGTAGCAAGCCTCTGCCAGCCTCTGACTGGGAAGGCTGAATCGACTCTGCTATACGGGATGCAGCTGCTAGATTTTGAATCGGAGTTCGATATACCTGAGTCGGTGGTGGAAAGAGTTGACGTCGACTGGAGTCTGGAACCCGTTGCCGCCTTGGCTGCTCGTCGAGTGCTGTTGGAGGTTCTCGATCGAGTGCGCTCACCAAGTTGGCTGCCTGCGCGTCTTCTAAGGCACGAGCCTCAGGGGTTTCTCCAACGATAGGAGTGTGTAACGCATCCATGTTCCGGCGGCGAAGTTCTTCCCTCTGCAGCGAAGTGAGGGGCTCAGGTTGATACTCTTCGTGAACCTGCGCCGGATCGCCTCTGCCGTCGCCTCCATCGGTGCGGGGAAAGCCAGGAGGACTGCATGGTCCATTGACCATCAAAACCTCCACCGCTGGATCACCATTATCGACTTTCGGATGCGATCTCATGAGCGGTCGACAGATCGATAAAGCCAGAGAGATTCGTCGGGCTCGATTGCCGCGACTTGGGGGGTGGCCGACTAGCGGGCCACCGCGTGCCTCACCCACCGCTGAAGCCTCGACCGACCGGACCGCTTGCGCCGGCGGGAGACTGGGAGGGAGGACGATACAGGAGCCGACCGATACTGGGTTGACGGTTGCCGCAGGAGGACGCCGCGGACGCACGCGCGGAAGTGCATCGCCCCGCGGACGGGGAGCGCGTCGATGTCAAGTGGAGCCTTCTGAAGCCAAGCGGAGTTGTCGGCGATGAACGTGAACGCGCCAAGACGGATCTCGCGACCCTCAACCCAAACTCCGCCTGAAACCATGATGAAGGAAATCGGAAAAATTGCAACTCCTCCAATAAGTCACTAAGACACCGGCCCCACGGTGGGCGCCAACTGTCGTGGTTCTAAGTCTGACAGTAGAATAGGGGGGTAGGAATGGGGAGGCAAGATCCTAGCTATGGAGTAGTTGTGTACGCAAGATGTTTACGAGTTCAGGCCCTTCTCGAAAGAAGTAACAGCCCTACGTCTCGGAGCCCGGAGGCGGTCGACTGGATTATATGAGTATGAGTTACATGGGTGCGAACCCTTTACACTGAGGAGGGGGTGGCTTATATAGAGTTCGCCTGACCCCTCCAGCCCTCAGTTATGCAGGGTTTAAAGTACATTAAGATCGGGGGTTACTAGTAACGTCCCACATAAAGTGCTATGATGACCATAAAAGCTACTTAATGATCGACCGTTTGTATGCAGAGTGACTTTAGATCTCCTGGTGGTCGAGTGGTTGGCTTCATGGTCGAGTGTCTTCAAGCCTGTCGAGTGGAATACTTCTGAGTCGACTGACAGGTGGTTTCTTCTAGCAATGTCCTTGGGGAGGGCATCTTGGACAGGTCCATGACCCTACCCTAGGTACATGACTTCATCACGACCTTCTCTGCCATCGTGTACTTCTCTATGTTGTTTGCACTCCTATCCAGGTAAATGTGTCTAAAACAATCTTTCTTCTCCTTAATAGCCTTATGGACATCATCATTCTACCACTAGGTATATTTAGCTCCGCTTCTACTTTCCCTGGACACCCAAACTCCTCTAAGGCCACCTTACAAATGCAACTCGCCATCTTCATCCACATATTGTCTGCACTACCTCCTTCCTCCCAAGGCCCCTCCTTAATGACCCTCTCCTTAAACGCTTGAGCTACCTCCCCCTTGAGCTTCCACCACTTCGTTCTAGCGACTTTGGCACGGTTATCCCATTGGACACAAATTCAAAGGCTGAAGTCAGCCACCAAAAGCTTGTGCTGAGGGGCAACACTCTTCCAGGTATCACCTTACAATCTAGGCATGTCTGCCTGTCTTCTCTCCTCAGAGGATGAAATCAATCTGGCTAGAGTGTTGACCACTACTAAAAGTCACTAGATGTGATTCTCTCATTTAAAGAGGTTTTTCGCTACGATCATGTCATAGGTATAGCAAAGCTTAGCACATCGTCTTGTTCTTGATTCCTGATGGCATAGTAAAAGCCCCCATGCACCCCTTCAAAACCAGTCTTAGATGTACTGGCATGGCCATGGAGGTCTCCTCCTATGAAGAACTTCTCTCCAATAGGTACACTCCTAACCATGTCCTCTACGCCTTCCTGGATATCCCCTTTAGTGTTCTCATTGTGGCCTACTTGTGGGGCATATGCGTTGATAACATTGAGAACTAAGTCCCCGACCACCAGCTTGACCTGGATAATCCGCCCCTCCCCCCCCCCCCTCCACCGTCTATTGACGTCTACCACTCCATACTTGAGGCTCTTATAGATTAAGATGCCTACTCCATTTCTGTTTACAGCCGTCCTCGTGTACCACAGCTTGAAGCCGATATCATCCACCTCCTTAGCCTTCTATTCCCCCATGAGTTTTTTTTTTGCTTTTTGGAACAAATTGTAAATTTCCTCTATTTATGTAGTTCCACTTCCCAATTTTATTGCATGTTCCCGTTGGAAGGGCCAAGGCCTAACTTGGCTAACCTGCAAGCCAGCCCAAGCCATTTTGGTGGGGATAGGTAGAGATTAAGGATGACAATTTTACCCGTACCCGCAGATATCATACCCACATGGGCAGGGGATTGGCATAATTTTATAGCCATGGGCAGTACCCGTACCCTACCCGTTAAGTCGTGGGTAGGGCACGTGTATAGCCTTATACCCATGGATATACCCATACCCTACCCATTTATACTAACATGTGGACCTTACCCCTGCAACTCCAACATATGCTAGTTTTTGCTAGTAGCTGCAGTTTGTGCTAGTTGATGGATGTTATGGATGTTTTTTATTTTGTTACTTGTCGGATATTATTTGGTGAAGTATATCGTCGTGAGCTTGTGAATCTCTGCTAAAGTTGTCAGCATTGTCAATTTGAATTGAGATAATTTTCATGTACTCATCTATCTATTATTGAGTTCAAATAAATGTTTTTCTATCAAATGTGCTATCGATAAATGTAAAATTATGAATAACTTGTGAACAATTTCCATATTCAGGATTTTTAGGAAATATTTGAACATTTGAAATTTTGTGAAAATTTTGCAAACTTACATACATTTTTTCCATTTATGAATTGTTTTGAATTCACAAATTTTTCATAAAAATTACACAAAAAATCAAACTCACAAACATTTTTAAATTTTTTGAAAAAGTTCTTGAAATCATGTACATTTTAAACCTGTGAACATTTTTTGATTTCATGAACATTTTATGAATTCATAACCATTTTTGAGTTTTTGAACATTTTAAAATGCATGAAGATTTTTTGAATTCACCACCTGCTTTAGAAATCATGGATAATTTAGAAATTCATGAATATGATTTCCTGAACATATTTTCAATTCAATAACATTTTTAAATTGGCAAATATTTTATGAACACAAAACACTTTTATATTGTGATAAAATAGCAGATTTGATAATATTTGATATAATTGTGATGTTTTTCGTTAATTGAATTTTTTAAAATTTTGTTAAAGAAAAGAAAAAAAGAAAGGAAAGAAAAAACAAAACATAACACTAGGCTTGAAATGGGCCGGCCCGATAACAATGGGTGGCCAACCGAAGTAGTGCACGATCTGTCGGGAGCTCCTATAGGGAAAGTCCTATCTGCTGCATAATGCGGCAGATTGTCGTCCATCCGCACAGGGCTAGCGATCAGCGAGAGTATGGGCAAGCCCAATAATTAGTAAGGAACGCGATACAGCATCGACCAGTTTTGGGAGAGCTCCTATACGCCGCATTTTGCGGCAAACAGCTCACGCGACGCACACAGGAGGCGCGCGAGTGGGCCGGCCCATCCGTTGTCTCGCGCGAAATGTAAAATTCGCAAAAAATGATCGTGCTACCGACAGTACTCGAACCAGCGACCTGCTGCATATACGCACAACGAGCTAGCCACCTCGCCAGGCGAGTTGCTCTGAACCATTTGCAGCACCAGGCTTAAAGAAACTGACGACAGCGGCGAAAAATAAAAAACCAGTCCGCCAAATACCAAAAAAATTAAAAAACCAGTCCTACTCAAGTCCTCCCGCCAGAGAAGCGAGTATGTAATCACTGTAGTAACTGAGGTTTAGTATGTAGAATGGCAGCCAGGAGTATATGAACTATAATCCGCGGCACATTAAAACTTGTTTTAAAATTTGAAGCATAATTTTATAAAAAAGAAACTCTTCTTGAAATGCAAACATTATTAGGAGACTCAAATTTTTTAAAAACAAAACAGGAACAAAAAATTCAATACGTGAATATATATATATATATATATATATATATATATATATATATATATATATATATATATATATATATATATATATATATATATATATATATATATATATATATATATATATAAGTTATGAACTCCTTTCATAAACACAAAACATATTTTGAAAACAATAACAAAATTGGAAAACTGAACATTTTTCAAAATTAAACTTTTTTACAAGAATTTCGCATTTTTTGAATTTGGGAAATGGATTTCCAAATCATGATTTTTTTAAAAATTGTGAACAAATTTCCAAAACTGCAGTATTTTTTGGAATATGTGAACAAATTTTGGAAACATGAACAATCTTTTGAATTAGTAAAAAAAATAAACACGTGGACAATTTTTTGAATTTGTGAACAAATTTTGAAACATGAACATTTTTTGAACATGTGAACAAATTTTATGAAGACCAAAAAGTTTGAATGACCCAAACATTTTTCGGAAATTGAACATTTTTGGAATTTGTGAACAGTTTAATGAAGCATGAACGATTTTTGAATCTTGAGAACAAATTTGGAAGCGCGTACTATTTTTTGAAGCAAGAACATTTTTTGAATCTTGAGAACAAATTTTGAAACAAAGAACAATTTTGAAAAATCCTTAACAAATTTGGAAGCGCGAACATTTTTTAAAAGCACAAACATTTTTTGTTTCTTCAGAACATATTTTAAAACAAAGAACAATTTTGAAAAATCCCGAACAAATTTGGAAGTGCGAACATTTTTGAGAAACACTATTGTTGAGAAAAAACGTGAAGGTTGTATGAAACAGCGAACACTTTTAGAAATTAAGAACAAAATTTGTAAAAACTCAACAATTCAAAAAATGCAAACAATTTTTTGAAATGGGAACATTTTGTTCTCCCAAAACCCGAACATTTTTCAAATTTGACAACAAATTTAGGATACTCGAACATTTTTTAAAATTGGGAACATTTTTTGAAACTCCCGAACAAAACATGAACACATGAACAATTTTTAAAACTTGCGTACATTTTTTTGAAACTCCCGAACAAAAATTGAAGAATGAACATTTTTTGCAATTTGCGAACAATTCTTTAAATGGAAACATTTGTGGAAACTCGCAACAAAATTTGAAAACATGAACAGTTTTTGAATTTGATGAACAAATTTTGAAATTGGATGATTTTTTGAAACTCCCAAACATGATTTGAAACATGAACAAAAAGAAAATAAAAAGAGAAGAAAAAGGAATTGAAAGATGAAATAAAGAAACAGAAAAATGAAGAAAAAAAGAAAAAACAATAAAGAAAAAGCAAACAGAAAAAACCAGTGAAACCCGGTTCAAGAACCTTCTAGAAGGTTCCCAAAACCGTTCAGGAACCCTCCAGAAGGTTCCCAAAACCGGGACTCTGTAGCGCCTGTGCTATCTCCTAACTGGGCCGGCCCATCTTGATCGCTAGTCGCTGGCTTCTGTGCGAAGCCTCGACAACTCGACGCAACGAGCGTCCAATAGGGTTTTCCCAGTTTTGGAGCTTCTAGTCGGTCTTTTCTAGTCTTAGGAACCTTGTAGAAGGTAAGGGCAGCTTTTTGGACCGGTTTTTATGTCTTTTTCTGTTTCTTTTTCCTTTTTTCTGTTTCTTTTTTCCCTTTTCTTTTTCTTTTTCTTTTCCTTTTCTTCCCTTCTTCTTTTATTTTCTTTATTTCGTATTTTCTTTTCCTTCATTTATTATTCATTTTTCTTTTCATTTCAAGAAATTGTCAGAAATAATAAAAAATGTTCGAATTTTTAAAATTTGCCATTTTTTCTAAAATGTTCCAGTTTTGAAATTTTGGTCACAAAATATCAAAAAAATAAGAATTTTAATATCTCTTTTCTACTTTATTTTTTTCAAAAATTAGAAAATACATAATTTCAAATTCAAAAATATTCAATTTCAATTTTTGTTCACGAATTCAGAAAATGTTTGGGAATTCCAAAAGATGTTCCCAATTTCAAAATTTGTTCACAAATTCAAAAATGTTCATGTTTTCAAAATTTGTTCAGAAAATAACAAATTATTTCGAGTATCTCAAAAAATGTTCACCTTTGATTTGTTTTTAGAAATTTAAAGACTGTTCGGGAATTTTCACTTTCCAAATAAGTTCACGAATAAAAAAGCTTGTTTTCACGAATTCAGAAACATTTTAGGGAATTTCATTAAATGTTCGCATTTTAATAAATTTGTTCATGAATTCAATAAAAAAGTGCATTAGTAAATTGTGTTCTTGTTTTTTGAAAAAATATTTTCATTTTAAAAATTTCTTCGTGATTAAAAAAATTGTTCTCCCTTCGAAATTTGTTCCTTTTTCAAAAAATTGTTTGGATTTCACAAAATGTTGGACTTTTCATAAATTTGTTCAGATATTAGAAAATTTTCATTTAAAAAATATTTACTTTTGGCAAAAACAAAAATCACATTTGTGGCTTATAGTTCATATACACGGGGCTGCTATTTTAGGCACCTAATCAAAGTAATGGATGTGGTCAGCGACGCTGTGCAAAAGAACGAGGACCTAGGTTCGATCCCTCATAGAGATTTGTGTTTACGCAAATTTGTGATGTCTGGTACGCGGTCGTTTACTTCTTATAGTGTCGCGCTGTTAATGTGATAGTAGGACTTGCGTGTTTCAGTGGCTAGCGCCGTGCGCAACCCACCACGACGTCGCGTGTTCAAACCGTAGTGCCCGCGCGCTCCTTTTTGTTATTTTTTTTCACGTCGCTAACACGTGCACCCCGTTCACTGCAAATGGGCCGGCCCAGGCGAATCCTCCGGTGCGAAGCACCAACTCTTTGCCGCAACGAGCAGCGTAGAGAAGGTCCCCTCCTATACGATGCTTGCTGCGTCAAACGGTCGGCCCTTCGCACAGGGTGCGCCGCGATTGGGCCAGCCCATTTGTGACGCAGCGAGTGAAGTGGGAGCACGCGCCTGTAATGATTGACACTGTAGCGGCCTCTTTGTAACAACCAGCCTTCTCTGAAAATAAGGCACTGTAGTGGACCGGCCTGCAGAGATCTGTACAGTATTTTTTTTTAAAAGATGAACAAAAATTAGAAACCACAAAAGTATTTTGAATTTGAGAACACATTTTTTGAAGACGGGAACATTTTTGAAATTCCAAACAAATTTTGAACACGCAAACATTATTTGAAGCTTCCCGAACAAATTTTGCTTTATGAACACATTTTGAAAACCAGAATTTTTTTTGAAATTCTGAACAAAATTTTGAAACCACAAATATTTTTTGAAACTCTGTACATTTTTTGAAACACGAACATTTTGTGAATTTGTGAACAAATTTCAAAACGATTTTTTGGACATTCTGAACAAATATTTGAAATTTTTGCACAACTTCAAAACGAAAAATAAACTTGGAAAAGAAAAAATAAAGAAAAGGAAAAGGAAAACAGAAAACGAAAATGTTCAAAAATTCATGAACATGTTTGGAAAATTGTGAACAATTGTTGAAAAGGAAACATTTTTTGAGATCCCGAACATTTTTTTATAAGTTGTCAAAATATTGAAGAAAAACATTCTGAACAATTGTGTTTACACACAAATAATTTTTGAAAATTCCCTAACAAATTTTGAAAAGTGCATAGAGTATTCGAATTTATGAACAAAATTTAAAAACACGAACATTTTTTAAATATCACGAACATTTTTTAAAAAGGAAGAAGACTTGAAAAAAAAATAAAAAAATAAAGAAAATGAAAAATAAAAACGAAACAGAAATCAAAAAAGAAAGGAAAATTAAAAAATCGGTTCAGGAACCTTCTATAGCGTTCCCAAAACCAGGAAAAACCAGCTGGGAACGTTGGAACGGTTAAACAGGCCGGCCCATTGCGTCGCTGCTCGGTCGGTCGCCTGTGCGCGAAGCGCCGGCAGTTTGACACTGCAAGCGGCATATAGGATTTTTCCGATCTGTCAGGTGCCGTCGCCGTTCCAATTCTTTTGGGTGTGAAGACCTTTTTAAAATTTTCTTATAATTTTTTAAAAATTGTAAATTTTAAAACATTTCACGATATAAAAATGTTTGACATTTTGAAAAAAAAATCACACAATCTGAGAAAAAGTTCATGGATTTTGATTTTTTTTGAAAATTTGAAAAAGTTCATCGATTTTGATAAGAATTTCAAGAACTAAAATAATGTGTATTTGAAAAAGGTTCACATATTTGTGAGAAAAATGTTAATGGATAAGAAAATTTCTTTAAAAAGGTCACAAATAACGCATTTGAAAAATGTCACGAAATAATTGATGGAGGTAGAACATGTTTACATATTTAGAAAAATGTAAATTGAAAAAAGTAAATAGAGAAAAGGAAAAAGGAAATATAAGAAAAGATAAAAAGAAAAGGAAAGGAAAAAGGATATGAAAAACCAAATAAAAATCGTCCAGAAAACCAGAAAAGAAAAATTGAAAACCAATCGGAAGCTTCTGGTAGTTTCCATGACCGGGAGCTTCCCACTCATGCCAAAATGGCGCACCGCCCTTTGTACCCTAATCAAACGAGGGGGTTGTGCGGCTTTTATGGAAAAGGCTATAACAGGCTCTTAAGGCGGCAAATAGATGCAAGCTCTCCATATTGTTTACCACTTGAATCTGTTTTATTTTATATAAACTGATTTGGGCTTTTATTCAATAGCGTCGGACATCGACGTTCCATGGTTTGTGTAATCCGCACCGTCGTTCAAAGGTGGAACCGCTGGCTAATTTTTTTAGGAAGGTGGAATCGCTGGTTGCTACACAGAAAATCTTGATGCCATGCACAAGAGTATCTTTGATATGTGCCATATAATAGAGCACGACCGTTTTATACAACACGAGGGCATAAAAAAGGCATTGATCCAATCGGTGCCCTATATAAAGAAAATTACTCCACGAATAGAGCACATGAAAAATACAGGATCAAATGCTGCAAATTTGCAACACTTGGGCGGTTGCCGCAAATAAAAAAATGGCCACTAGAGCAGCCCAGTTGTGCTGAAACTTCCATCTCCATTCAAGTGCGACAACCGCACCATCTTCACGCCACCACCCCTCCAAATCGGACAAATCCCACTTCGGTGCACGCCGTCGCCGGATCTTCCCCTCCTCGTCGTCGCCCACCACGTCGACCGAATCGGCCATCACGCGACCGCATTTCACTGCATTACCTCGCGCCCCTGCAACACCGATCGATTAGGCCACGGCTCGTTCCCATCCCGACACCGCACCACCTCCGCGACCGCTGCCGCAACCATACCGACTGAATCAGGCACTCTGATATCTCGTCCTCATCGTTGCGTCATCGTCGCACCCGCAACGCCGCCATGCTGTCGAAGCTCAGTCCAAGAGAAAGATGGGCTTCAAGGGGGTGCGGACGAGGGGCTCCAGCTGCTTCGACGTGGACTTCCAGTGTGACAGCCGTCGCTACAGCCTCGACACGTTCAAAACATCCGATCTCACAGTGCGAGCCTACGACATCGCCGCTTCGCGGTTCTGATGGTCACAAGAGGAGATGAAGTTCCCGCAGATCGCATCCCTGGAGGATGCAGAATTCATCTATCCACCAGTGACCATTGTGCTGGTCAATGAGGAGGAGAATAAGGACACACACATTGTTCCCCGCAAGAACGATGCAAAGTCTATGGTGAGATTCGTGAGGGAGAATTCGCAGTTTGGTCAGTACGAGGCAAAATTCTTCTGGAAGCGAGACCATGAGAAGACGGAGGTGGACGGAGTTGGCCCCTTGACGGTGATCAGCCTCGAGTCAGGGAGAGGAGGCGAAGGAGATGAACTCCTCTGAGGAGGAGACCCTGGCGTATTGGAGTTCTTTCGGCACCGAGTATGCGTCGGACGAGTAGAGTGGTAGTGATCTTTATGTTTTGATCAAGCAGTAGGATGAACTTTATATTTAGGGTTTAAATCGTTGCAATGTTTGGATGTTTGTTTTGAAGTGATCTATGCAATGTGCTTTCAAATTAAAGTTGTTTATATGTTTGAAAGTGCCCAATTTTTGGAGTTTGACGTTTTTTATACTGCAAAATTGCTCAAGCAGTTTTTGGTGCTCTATTTTTGGGCTCTTATTAGAGATGCTCAAACAGAGAGCAACACGAGCCAAACGTGGTACGGCACGACCAAGCATAAAAAACATTACTGACTGTAGCAATTGCTTACTCATGCAGCTAGTGCAACGTCACGGCCAGCAGTAACAGGACTGCTGCTTGATTAACCAGTACTCGCAGTCTTGCGCACCACAGGAGCCATCGCCGGTGTCGGTGTGCATGTCATCGCACCGGAACTTCTTGACAGGCCAGCTTTGAGCCTGGACGCACATCTTGCACTCGGCATCGTACTTGCTCGCGATGTCCAGTGGCCAGGACGGCCCGGAGAACTAGGATACGCTTTTATCATTTGCTTCTAAACGTTTTTCTTTCCGGGTTGTGAAATGTGTGGTGCTGCTGTCCAGTGCAGAGCTGCAAAAGAACTGTACATGTAGTTGTAGGCGTGGCTAAAGGAAACATGGCAATTTTTGCTATGCCATCGACCAGTTATGAATTTCGGTAGTTGGTTGCAACGTGTGCCACGTGATTGGAGATATGTTGGGTCCTGAGCATGAATGCCTGCGCAATGGGCAATGGTCCTCCCCACGTGCTCGTGCTGGCGGGACTACGTGGGATGGATCTGCATCACCGAGTCCCTGCGCCATCTTCAATCCATACGAAGGGGCGTTTTTACCACGACATGTAAACGGCGGTAGTTTTTTCTAATTACAGTAACTAAGAGCGCAAACGTACTCCCTAAATATCATAGCGTTTAGATCACTGAGTACTTATTTGCATGCCATGTTAGCGACCGACGAGACGAGATGACGAGATGCGTATCCTGCCAACGTGCGTGATTTCTTATTTACGAGATGATTGGTGGCGTGGCTAACACGAGTCGGAGCGTGTGGCCGCGTGCACCACGTTGGGCAGACAAGGACGAAACCATGGTGGAGCGGTGGTCACACACAGTGCTAAATTTGTCGCTTTGACCACGCGAAAACACTCCCTAATACCAATAAGCTACCCAGTACACGTTTCTCACACAGTAGAAGGAGATCTGCCGATTGCAACTGATCCGACGTTTTTCCGCGTTATATGCTGCCGCCCGTACGAGTTCTAGAAAAACGGCTCGTGTGATGATCTGCCGACGTTTTCCGCGATAGGTCGCCCGTACGAGTTCCTCCTTTTCTAAAAAAAATTGCAGCCGCCCGTACGAGTTCTTTATTTTGAAGAACTTTTCCTGCAGCCGATCCGAGTTTGGGCAAGGTGGAGTACTGCTGGTAGTACGTACTGCACGTGGTAAGGAGCAGTATTGGGAGTAGATGTACTGATTTTTATCCGATCGAGCAGGGATGATTAACAAGCTGGTGACATGGGCTACAGGAGGAGCGCTCACCATGCTTCATCTGTGCTCAAGATGAAGATACGGTGGACCACATCCTTATCCAGTGCGTGTTCGCTCGACAAGTGTGGCAGCGGTGTTTTCTTCAGGCCAGAGTGGATACCTCGCTGATCCCTACGTCGAGGGACACCCTGGAGGCCTGGTGGATGGCTTGTCGCGCTCGTATCTCCTGGCAGCTTTGGAAGCAGAGGAATGGGATCGTGTTTGGCCCGCGGACCTCAATTGATACGGTGCAACACTTCACCTCGCAGATTTTCGAGAGTTTACGCACTTGGATGTTGGCAGGAGGCCGAGGAGTCAGCATCTTCTGTGAGTAGAGTTTTAGTTTCAGGAGTGGAGTTGGGGGTCCCGGACAACGGTCTTGTCATGTGCTAGGATTTGCCTCCTTTTGTAAAACTTCTTGTACATATTTCTGCCTTCTATAAAGCTAAGGTACGCGATTGCGTACTCTCAAAAAAAAAGATTAACAAGTTGGTCGCTCATTAATAAGCTCGAAGCTCAATGAGCGAAAATCCCTGCCCGGTTTTGTTTGTTTGAAACTCGTAAACACAGAATCTGGATGTCGGACAGGAGAGCTAGGCATGGATTGCAAAATCGGACCTCGGCTTGCTTCGCCTGCCTCCAAGCGGAGGACAACGTGAACCACATTTTCGTCCATTGTGTTTACGCCAAGGAAGTATAGCACTGGATATGGAAATAACTTCGGATCAATGTGCATGTGTCTATAGCACCTGACACTATATTAGATTGGTGGCTAAGAGAAAGAAGAAGCTTTCATGAGCTGGACAAAAGGAGTTTTGATACTTTGGTCACGGCCACCACGTGGTCGATTTGGAAACAGAGAAACACTCGTGTATTTAACCGTGTAGACCAATAATTGTCCCCGAGCGCGCTGGCAGACAAGGTGCTTGCAGAGGTAGCAGAATGGAGACTAGCGGGTCTAGGTGTGGGAGGTTTACACCGCTTTGTGAGAAGTTAGCTTTAGGCTCCTAGGTGATGCTGTGTGTTTCGCGTTTGGCCTTGTGTTCGCACTAGGGCAAACTTCTTTTACATATATTCTATCTTCTATAAAAATAAATGGCGTACTCTCGAAAAAAACTCGTAAACACTAATGAGTGCTTGTCAATATGCATTACTACGGTTAAAATGTTGCAAATTAGTGAGCGCTTGTGTACTATATCCACAACGGGGTCTATCCTCGTGGGCGTGGCCGCGTGGGTGTGGGGCTTCACGACCGGGGTCCTCAGTCAGAGTGATGAGCTGGCACTGGCACGACGACTCCCCTCAACCTCCCTTGCACAACCTCGTGTGGTGGTTCCCTTCTCCTCTCCCTCTTCCTGCCCTAACCCTAACCACCCATCGCTGTTGGACATCGTAGTGGGAGGTGCGCTGCCGCTCAAGGAAGGTGTGGTCGCGGCGCTGGTGGCAACCTCGGGGAGCCTAGTTGGGAGTCATTGGCTCCCAAATCCAGGGTGGTGCTTGGGCTCTCGACTAGGAGGGTTGTGCCGCCACTCACCCATTGGCGAGGGCTCTGTCGCTGGTGAGATCCGTCATCCCGACCCAGCATGGTCAAAAGGGTATCGTTGCCGGTCCTGGGCACACTTGGCAAGACCGTGGGCTAAGGGCGGGTTTTTTTTTGAAAGGAGGACTGCAGGGCTTACACCCCACAGCATTTTATTAAAACTGAGAGCAGCACGTACAAAACCTAGAAAGGTTCCATAAGAAATGGAACAAAACAGAAGAAGAAGATAAAAGAAAAAACTATGTACAATCTAACCTAGGAGAGACAGAAAAAGAAGCTATACATGTAACCTCTCAAGGAGGAAGAAAATCAATCCATTTAAGCAAAGGCCTCCCGTGTTTTGACTTAATTCTATGAGCCAACAGGGAAATGTCATGGACAAAACCATTTCTCCACTGTCTGAAGGTTGGCCTGATGAAACTGAAAGCTTTATCATTTCTGACTTTCCAGATGTGCCACCAAGTAAGAAATACCACTTCAGAAAAGAATGGCTAAGGGCGGGTTGTGCCCCTATTAGGCTTCGGGGGTTTCTTTCGGCGCTCGTGATCCGGTAGTTGATGGTCGTGCAAGGGGTTGTGGTCCTCGATGCTGGGTCAGTGATCTCGAGTGGCACTCCACCTGGTTGGCTCTCCGGTGATCATCATGGAGGCGGTGGTGGCTGCATTCCTTCGTCGTGTGGGCGGTGAGGGGTGCAAGGGCGGGTGCTTGGCCCCTTCTTTCCTGGTGAGTGTGGCGCTGGTCAAATTTGGATTCGGAGGCATGGACTAGGGGCGTCTCCCCTCGCGGTGGGCTCTATAGCCTAGGGACTTGATACGTCTCAAACATATCAATAATTTCCGCAATGTCCATGCTCCTTTTATATCATTATTACATAGTTTTGTCAAATCTTTATACAATTGTATTGCACTAACCTATTATCTAGAGTGGTGTTTGTTTTTCTTTTTGCATATTTTTCGAATTTGTAGAAATAACATTTTCATGAACAAAATAAATAAATAATAATAATATTTGTGAAGTTTTAACACCATGAGATCACCATGGCCCAGAGACCCGCCGGAGGGGTGGGCCAGGGCCTCCACGCAGGTGGCCCTTGCACCCTAGGTGCTAGCCGCGAGGAGAGGCCGCGTGCCCCCACCCATGGAACATGCCTCGCAGCTTCCCTGCCTCTATATATATACTTAAAAACTCCTAGAAATATTTTTCGTGGATTTTTCTGCCGCGTTCTCTTTTCTTGTCGATGGAGATCCATGATATGTCTCAAATGTAACAACTTTTCCAAACACTTTTCCTATGTTATTGCCCACTAACTTGCATAATTTGAGTAAAAACTAATTCAGACTGACGTTCTTTTCAACAAGTTTTTCATGGTGTTTATCTTTTGTGGAGAAAAGATGTGCACTAAATAACAAAAAATACAGAAAATTGTTTTGAAAAGAACCACCAAGCGAGAATATGGAGCTAGGGGGTGCTTTTGGGGCCCATGCGGCCACCCCTAGTAGCATGGTGTGGCCGCATGGAACCCACATGACTCTGTTGCACTGCCTCCCAATGCCTATATTTATCCCCTGAAGCAAAAACATTCGATATAAATTCTTTCTGGAATTTTTCATGACATAGAGCTGCCGCCACCATAGTTCACCTTTCCAGAGGGCTGTCTCGAGGCTAATCTGGCCTCTGGAGGGGGGATTCTTCACCATAATCATCAGCAACCTCTTCTTTGTCACCACCATCATGATCTTCACACTCATGTGTGAGTAATTTCTTTGTAGGCACATGTGGTGGATGAGAATTGGATGAGATTTCCTATGTAATAGATGTCAGATTTGATAGGGTTTGATGCCTAATGCCTTGTATGTTCTGGGATTGATATTGCTATGACCTTGATATGTTTATTCCGAAAAAATAAAAAATTCTTACCATCCAAACTATCATCAAAATTATCAATCTCTTCACCGATCTAGTGCACATATACAATTTACACAAGAGACTACTAGTATCTTGGTTGTAGGGTTGCTTTAGAGAGTATACTTTCAACCTATGCCTCATACGAACTGATAAACCTTAGATTATCCACTTTACGAAAGTTGTTGCTATCCTACAATCCTTTGCACTTGGAGGCCCAACAAAATCTACAAGAATAGAAGTGTGTAGTGAGCATCTGTGATTTGTTGAGGCACAAGTGAGTCCCGAGCAAAATGCTTTAGTGCTGACACCCATATGCGTTGTTTTTCTTCTTGGGGATGTTGTCACAATTCTCCTCATGCCAAGCCTCTGCGTGAAAACCCATGTCCGTCACTTCAGACCCGACGGTGGTGTCACTTTGCGTCGTTACACTCCCAGGGCTATCATTGTGATGCTCAGTTGCCTTAGGCCGTGGTTTGGCGTCATCTTCAAGCACTCATGTGCTCATGTTGCACATCGTAGTTGTGGCGTTTGAAGTGGACTTGTGCACCTTTTATGGTGCAATTTATATATCTGATTTTATTTTTGATATGCTTTGTAAGAGGTCTTCCTCATTAACTTGTATCGCTTGGTCGTGTACCTTTATTTCTAAAGTGGGGTGAAAACCTATTTCGAGGAGGAGGTGTGCTAGTTGTTACCTCTTGCAGGCTGGTTGGGTCGATTAGATGGAATAGATGGATTGATATGATATGTGTTGTGTTGTACTTTCCACGTCCAGGTTTATATGCCCTCCCTCAAAATTTTAGCCTAACTTTGCCTAATGCATTATGAATCATATGGCAAAAAAATTTATTTGAATATTTTTCCGAATACAAACACAATGATATAATTTGTATAGTATATAATTCATATTTTGTTAATAATATTTCAAGTCAAACTTGGGCTCAAAATTCAAGGGGGCTAATAAGGAGGGAGTATTAGTGATCTTAATGAGTTGCTCATGAAACTCATTACCTCATTTATCAAATGCATTAGGTTTAACAAGCTAAAACCAATGATTGGCTTGGTTCATTAAACAGCAAGCTACGAGATTGACGAGTACAACTTTTTGTCCACCGTAGACACGTACATGGTTAATCATTACAAAGTGTTTATTCACAAATCCACAACCCAGGCCAGCTTATTGTTGCATGCTTGTATGATTCCAAGCAAGAACGACTTTTGCACAACTTTACCCATTCATGGCCACAAGATGTTGAAGCACCCCTCTATATCTGAAGGTTACTGAATCATAGTCAACATATTATATTATATGCCCTTTTGAAATATATTCTTCTTCGAAACAGGCCCTCCCCTCGCTTTATAAATAAAGCACAAATCAAAGTACATGACCAATCAATATAAGGCAGTGAGGAAGCACTCTTACAAAGCAAATCTCAAGATAATTGGAGAACAAAAATCACACTAGAAAATGCCAAAGGCAAAGCAAAAATAACTATGCTACCAAAAGATAGCATATGAGGACCTGAAGAATTGGCATGACACACCCTAGGGCACCTAAAACTCCATGACACATCGCCGTCCTCCACAACACACATCTTGGCTTGGATTTCCACTGGGCATTCGGGCGTGAGCATCTTATAATGTGTATCTTCTGTCGGACCATGGCGGGCGACGAGCTAGGAATAGAATTGGAAGAGGAGGAGGAGGAGGGAGCAGCGACAACACAGACCAGGGGTGGGTACGGGCTAGGGTTGCTTGATACGTCTCCAACGTAACCATAATTTGTGAAGTATTCATGCTGTTATATTATCATTCTTGGATATTTTACAATCATTTTATAGCAACTTTATATCATTTTTGGGAGTAACCTATTGACATAGTGCCCAGTGTCAGTTGTTGTTTTTTGCTTGTTTTTTACATCGCAGAAAATCAATACCAAACGGGGTCCAAACGCGGTGAAACTTTTTAGAGATTTTTTTTGGACCAGAAGACATCCATTGGGCCAAAGAAGTGCCAGAGGGGAGCCCCAAGGGGGGCACCACCCACCAGGGTGCGCCTGGGGGCCCAGGCGCGCCCAAGTGGGTTGTGCCCACCTCGGTGGCCTCCCGCACCACCTCTTCGCCCTATAAATTGCCAAATATTCCAAAACCCTTGAAGATAACCCTAGATTAGAAGTTCCGCTGCCACAAGTCTCTGTAGCCACGAGAAACCAATCTAGACCCCGTTCCGACACTCCACCAGAGGGGGAAATCATCACCGGTGGCCATCTTCATCATCCCGGCGGCCACCATGATGATGAGGGAGTAGTCCACCCTCGGGGCTGAGGGTTTGCACGAGTAGCTATGTATTTAATCTCTCTCTCTCTCTCTCATGTTCTTGAGATGTCACGATCTTGATGTATCGTAGGCTTTGTTAATATAGTTGGATCATATGGTGTTTTCCCCTCTCTATCTTGTTGTGAATTGAGTTTTCCCTCTGAGATTTCATTTTATCGGATTGAATACTTTTATGGATTTGAGAGCACTTGATATATATCTTGCATATGAATACCCATGGTGACAATGGGGTATTATATTGATTCACTTGAGATATGTTTTGGCACTCAACTCGCGGATTCCCGAGGTGACATTGGGGTAATCTATGCATAGGGGTTGATGCACGTTCTCGTCTTTTCTTTCTCCGGTAGAAATCTTGGGGCACTCTTTGAGGTTCTTTGTGTTGGATTGAGTATTATGAATCTGAATTTGCTTTGGTGTTATTTTAGTATGAACTCTTGATAGATCGATCAGAAAAAATAACTTAGTGTTATTTTAGTGCGAACTCTTGATAGATCGATCGGAAAGAATAAATTGGTGTATATTAGTACGAACTCTTGGATAGATCGATCGGAAAGAATAGCTAAAAACAATTTCTTCTTTTGTTCTCCGCTAGATAAGAACTTTGGAGTGATTCTTCATCGCACGTTGAGGGATTGTTATGTGATCCAATTAGATTAGTATTGTTGAGAGATTGCACTAGCGAAAGTACGGACCCTAGGCCTCATTTTCTAGCATTGCAATATCGTTTGTGCTCCATTTTATCAGTTGCTACCTTGCTGTTTTTTATTGTTCTTATTACAAAAATCAATATCTATTATCATTACTACACTTGTACCACCATCTCTTCACAGAACTAGTGCACCTATACAATTTACCATTGTATCTGATGTGTTGGGGACACAAGAGACTTTTTGTTATTTGGTTGTAGGGTTGTTTGAGAGAGACCATCTTCATCACACGCCTCCCACGGATTGATAATCCTTAGGTCATCCACTTGAGGAAAAAATGCTACTGTCCTACAAAACTATGCACTTGGAGGCCCAACACGAGTCTATAAGAATAAAGTTGCGTAGTAGACATCATTACCTCTTTGTCCGGCTTAAATAGCTGGATTTGGTCCCTCGGGCGATGCACTGGAGCAACTCCATGAATGCCTCCTCGCTGAACCATAGGGGACGCTTGTTGGACCAATGGGTTTTGGTGTGGGACCTGCCCATCAATTCGATGTGGCAGGCACATCTCGGCGCCCACATATCTGTCTCACATATGGGATGGTTTATGGGGTGGTGGACAACCTGAACATATAGGACATGTTTGAGGGGTTCACTTGGGTGGCAAATTTGTGACTGGGCAGTGACCAGAACGTTCGGCCGTCCATATAGCAGGGTTTGAGAGGTCCAATTGTAGATACTCTAAACCCTTAGTCCAGCCAACCTCGAGGACTCCACTTAACATGAGACTTTACTCTCCGTCCTGTGGATGATATGTGATTTGGTTCTAAAAATGCTAAAGTCTCTCTAGAAACATTGATCGCCCTATAATCTAGTCACCATTAGGAATATTTATATATTTTCATCTTGACCTTTTAACCCTTCGGTTTAAGACCGGTTTGATAAGCTTGCTCTCCTATCTTTGTGAGACTATCTCTCCACGTGCATGCCGTATTGGCATGATCTTGTAATCCTTAAAAGAAGGAGGCCCTTAGGCCTTGTATAATGCAGAGTGCTTAGGGGAGGTGCTTAGAGAAATAAATCAGGCTTTCCTTAAGCACCGGTACTTATTTGTACAGGATAGACGCTTAACTAAGCGTCTCTCCTGTAGAAATAGGCACCGATGCTTCAGAAAAATTCGGTTTATTTTTCTAAGCACCTCCCTAAGCATCTTCCATTGTACAAGGTCTTATATGGCGATGGGTTGTTGGGGAGCCCCCCCCCAAGCGATTCGTTTGCTAGGGGGAGGAGGTCCCAGCGGTCATTTTCCATCGTTCGTTGGGTGGCAGGCTGGGGTGATCCCCATTGACCCAAAAGACCCATTTATATCCTTCTTTTTATATAAAATTGCCATGTTATTGAAAAAATGTCATGCACCTAAAAACGGCATCTCTTAATAATACAAAAAGCCATCTCTTGATAGAAAAATGTCATCTCTTACTTAGTAAAAAATAATATAAATGCCATCTCTTAATAAAGAATATATCATCTCTTAATAAAAATTAGAAAATCTCTTAAATAAAACAAATAGAAAAATGCCATCTCTTAATACAATAAATAAAAATGCCATCTCTTAATAACCAAGAAATGACATCTATTAATATAGTAATTTCCATCCCTTAGTATAAAAGTGACATCCCTTAACAATAAAACTTCCATCTTTTAATAACAAAATGCCGCCTCTTAATAAAATGAAAAATGACATCTCTTAATAAATTAAAAATGCCATCTATTAATTAAAAAAAATGCCATATGACGTAGTTCAATTTTTTTTCTAAAACTACCATGAACAATTTTTCTACAAAAATGCCATCTGCTGAAAAATGGGGGTGCCTGGGACTCGATCTAAAGCCTCCTGGGTGAGTTTGCGTGTCGCCAACCATTACATTGCGTGTGGTGTTTTGATTCTCTAATACTGTATGGGGCACTCTAGTTCTCTCTGTTGACGAGTACCTAGGAAGGGATACTTTTGGGGAAAAAGATGAACTCGTGAGAGGGGAGGAAAAAGATTAGAAACCACATCCACCAGCACTGATCCAAGCCAAGATAGCCTGCTTGTTTGGTTCTCCCTGGTGCATGACATGTGTCGTTGCGGCTTGTGGTGGGCTACCGCCTTAGACAGTCATTGGGCCGCACAAGATGGTCGCTGACACCCCTCCATTCTTGAAACATGGCTTGTCCCCAAGCCGTTGCCACGAAAGAGCTTTCCAGAATCCCATGGAGCTTGAAGATCCCTCACTGCGATGAAATCAACATGATAGTCGTTGGAGTAGTAACCATGGTTGACATCGACTTGCACGAGATCGAAGAAGTTCTTGATGTAGTAGTCTTAGCCATTGGGGACTTCCTCGAGGGAGGTGTCGAGGTACTAGTGGTGATCGACATGGACTTGATTAGAGTAATAGTAGGCGTGGTCGAAGTAGGAGCAAAAGCATCTTTGGCAAAAGATCATCATTTCTTATTTATGAACAACTTCTAACACCCCCCTCCTTGAAACTCTGCTTGCCCCCAAGCTGGATCTTTGAAGGAGATTGAAGGGCTTGTTGGGGAACGTAGTAATTTCAAAAAAATTCCTACGCACACGCAAGATCATGGTGATGCATAGCAACGAGAGGGGAGAGTGTTGTCTCACGCCCTCGTGAGACCGGCGAAGCGATCACAACGTAGAGGAAGTAGTCGACGCGTTCTCCTCGCGATCCGACCGATCCGGCGCCGTTACTCGGCGCCCGAAGTTCTTGACACACGACAGCTCGATGACGTCCCTCGAACTCCGATCCAGCCGAGTGTCGAGGAGAGTTCACAAGACGACGGCGTGGTGGACGATCTTGATGTTCTATCGGCAGAGGCTTCGCCTAAGCTTCATGACGATATGACCGAGGTGGAATATGGTGGAGGGGGCACCGCACACGGCTAAGGAACGATCCGTAGATCAAACTTGTGTGTTCTAGGGTGCCCCTGCCCCGTATATAAAGGAGCAAGGGGAGGGTGCGGCCGGCCCAGAGGAGGCGCGCTGAGGAGTCCTACTCCCACCGGGAGTAGGACTCCCCCTTCCTAGTTGGAGTAGGATTGGGGGGGGGAAGAAGGAAGGGGCGCCGCCTCCTTGTCCTATTCGGACTAGGGGAGGGGCACGCGCCTGCCCCTGGCCGGCCCCTCCTCTTCTCCCTCGAGGCCCACTAAGGCCCAATAGCCTCCGGGAGGGTTTGGTAACCCCGGTTTTCCCAGTAAAATCTGATTTCACCGGAACCATTCGAACTCCAAATATAGGCTTCCAATATATCAATCTTTATGTCTCGACCATTTCGAGACTCCTCGTCATGTCCGTGATCACATCCGGGACTCGAACTTCTTCGGTACATCAAAATACATAAACTCATAATATAAGCATCATCGAAACCTTAAGCGTGCGGACCCTACGGTTCGAGAACAATGTAGACATGACCGAGACACGTCTCGGTCAATAACCAATAGCGGGACCTGGATGCCCATATTGGTTCCTACATATTCTACGAAGATCTTTATCGGTCAGACCGCATAAAAACATACGTTGTTCCCTTTGTCATCGGTATGTTACTTGCCCGAGATTCGATCGTCGGTATCCAATACCTAGTTCAATCTCGTTACCGGCAAGTCTCTTTACTCGTTCTGTAATACATCATCTCACAACTAACTCATTAGTTGCAATGCTTGCAAGGCTTAAGTTGTTGGGGAACGTAGTAATTTCAAAAATTTTCCTACGCACACGCAAGATCATGGTGATGTATAGCAACGAGAGGAGAGAGTGTTGTCCACATACCCTTGTAGACCCGAAGCGGAAGCGATCACAACGTAGAGGAAGTAGTCGTACGTTCTCCTCGCGATCCGACCGATCCGGCGCCGTTACTCGACGCCCCAGTTCTTGACACACGACAGCTCGATGACGTCCCTCGTACTCGATCCAGCCGAGTGTCGAGGAGAGTTCGTCACAAGACGACGGCGTGGTGACAATCTTGATGTTTCATCGCGCAGGCTTCGCCTAAGCTTCATGACAGTATAACCGAGGTGGAATATGGTGGAGGGGCACCGACACGGCTAAGGAACGATCTCACGATCAACTTGTGTGTTCCAAGGTGCCCCCTGCCCCAGATATAAAGGAGCAAGGGGGAGGGGGGCGGCCAAGGGAGGCGCGCTAAGGAGTCCTACTCCCTCGGGAGTAGGATTCCCCCAATCCTAGTTGGACTAGGATTCGGGAGGGAAAGAGAGAGAGGGGCGGCCCTTCTCCTAGTCCTAGTAGGACTAGGGAAGGGGGAGGCGCACCACCTAGGGCTGGCCCTTCTCCTTTCCACTAAGGCCCATCGAGGCCCATTTACCTCCGGGGGTTCCAGTAACCTCCGGTACTCAGTAAATTCCGTTTTCGCCGGAACCATTCGAACTCCAAACATAGGCTTCCAATATATCAATCTTTATGTCTCGACCATTTCGAGACTCCTCGTCATGTCCGTGATCACATCCGGACTCGAACTCCTTGGTACATCAAAATACATAAACTCATAATAAGCGTCATCGAAACCTTAAGCGTGCGGACCCTACGGTTCGAGAACAATGTAGACATGACCTAGAACTATTCACGGTCAATAACCAACAGCGGGACCTGGATGCCCATATTGGTTCCTACATATTCTACGAAGATCTTTATCGGTCGGACCGCATAACAACATCGTTGTTCCTTTGTCATCGGTATGTTACTTGCCGAGATTCGATCGTCGGTATCCAATACCTAGTTCAATCTCGTTACGGCAAGTCTCTTTACTCGTTCCGTAATACATCATCTCACAACTAACTCATTAGTTGTAGTGCTTGCAAGGCTTAAGTGATGTGCATTACCGAGAGGGCCAGAGATACCTCTCCGACAATCGGAGTGACAAAACCTAATCTCAAATACGCCAACCCAACATTTGCCTTTGGAGACACCTGTAGTACTCCTTTATAATCACCCGATTCGTTGTGACGTTTGGTAGCACCAAAGTGTTCCTCCGTAAACGGAGTTGCATAATCTCATAGTTACAGAACATGTATATGTCATGGATAAAAGCAGAGCAACATACTAAACGATCGTGTGCTAAGCTAAGGGAATGGGTCATGTCAATCAGATCATTCTACTAATGATGTGACCTCATTAATCAAATAACAACTCCTTTGTTCATAGTTAGGAAACATAACCATCTTTGATTAACAAGCTAGTCTAGTAGAGGCATACTAGTGACATGTTGTTTTGTTTATGCATTCACACATGTATCATGTTTCCGGTTAATACAATTCTAGCATGAATGATAAACATTTATCATGAAATAAGGAAATAAATAATAACTTTATTATTGCCTCTAGGGCATATTTCCTTGATCTCCCACTTGCACTAGAGTCAATAATCTAGATTACATAGTAATGATTCTAACACCCATGGAGTCTTGGTGTTGATCATGTTTTGCTCGTGGAAGAGGCTTAGTCAACGGTCGCAACATTCAGATCCGTATGTATCTTGCAAATCTCTATGTCTCGATCCCGACTAAGTCCCGGATGGAATTGAAGCGTCTCTTGATGTGCTTGGTCCTCTTGTGAAATCTGGATTCCTTTGCTAAGGCAATTGCTCGAAGATTGTCACGAAGATTTTCATTGGACCCGATGCACTAGGTATGACACCTAGATCGGATATGAACTCCTTCATCCGCACTCCTTCATTAGCTGCTTCGAAGCTGCTATGTATTCCGCTTCACATGTAGATCCCGCCACGACGCTTTGTTTAGAACCGCACTAACCGACGGCTCCTCCGCTTAGTGTAAATACGTATCCGGTCTGCGATTTAGAATCGTCCGGATCAGTGTCAAAGCTTGCATCAACGTAACTGCCACGATGAGCTCTTTGTCACCTCCATATCGAGAAACATATCCTTCGTCCTTTTCGTATTTCAGATGTTCTTGACCGCTGTCGATGATCCACTCTGGATTACTTTGGTACCTCCTCGCTAGGCTTATAGCAAGGCACACATCGGTCCGGTACACATTGCATACATGATAGAGCCTATGGCTGAAGCATAGGAACATCTTTCATTTTCTCTCTATCTTCTCGCAGTGGTCGGGCATTGAGTCGACTCAACTTCACACCTTGTATCACAGGCAAGAACCCTTTCTTTGCTTGATCCATTTTGAACTTCTTCAAAACTTTGTCAAGGTATGTGCTTTGTGAAAGTCCAATTAAGCGCCTTGATCTATCTCTAAAGATCTTAATGCCCAATATGTAAGCAGCTTCACCGAGGTCTTTCATTGAAAAACTCTTATTCAAGTATCCCTTTATGCTATCCAGAATTCTATATCATTTCCGATCAGCAATATGTCATCCACATATAATATCGAAATGCTACTGAGCTCCCACTCACTTTCTTGTAAATCTGAGCTTCTCCAAAAGTCTCAGTACAAACCCAAATGCTTTGATCACACTATCAAAGCGTTTATTCCAACTCCGAGATGCTTGCACCAGTCCATAGATGGATCATTGGAGCTTGCATACTTTGTTAGCTCCTTTGGATCGATAAAACCTTCGGTTGCATCATATACAACTCTTCTTCCGTAAATCCATTCAGAATGCGGTTTTACATCCATTTGCCAAATTTCATAATCATAAAATGCGGCAATTGCTAACATGATTCGGACGGACTTAAGCATCGCTACGGTGAGAAGGTCTCATCGTAGTCAATCCCTTGAACTTGCCGAAAACCTTTTGCATAAGTCGAGCTTTATAGACGAGAACATTACCGTCGTCGGTCTTCTTCTTGAAGATCCACTTGTTTTCTATTGCTTGCCTACCCTCGGGCAAGTCAACCAAAGTCCACACTTTGTTTTCATACATGGATCCCATCTCGATTTCATGGCCTCAAGCCATTTTATGAATCTGGGCTCACCATCGCTTCTTCATAGTTCGTAGGTTCATCATGATCTAGTAGCATGACTTCCGAACAGGATTACCGTACCACTCAGTGCGGATCTTACTCTGGTTGATCTACGAGGTTCTGAAGTAACTTGATCTGAAGTTTCATGATCAACATCATCAACTTCCTCACTACTTGGCGTAGGTGTCTCGTAAACCGCTTGCGATTTAACTACTTTCAAGTAAGGGAGAAGGTACTATTACCTCATCAAGTTCCACTTTCCTCCCACTCACTTCTTTCGAGAGAAACTCCTTCTCTAGAAAGGATCCATTCTTAGCAACGAATGTCTTGCCTTCGGATCTGTGATAGAAGGTGTACCCAACTGTTTCCTTTGGGTATCCTATGAAGACACATTTCTCGATTTGGGTTCGAGCTTATCAGGTTGAAGCTTTTTCACATAAGCATCGCATCCCCAAACTTTAAGAAACGACAACTTTGGTTTCTTGCTAAACCACAGTTCATATGGTGTCGCCTCAACGGATTTCGACGGTGTTCTATTCGGTGTGAATGCGGCTGTCTCTAGAGCATAACCCCAAAACGATAGCGGTAAATCAGTAAGAGACATCATAGATCGTACCATATCTAGTAAAGTACGACACGACGTTCGGACACACCATTACTGTTGTGGTGTTAGGGTGGCGTGAGTTGCTAAACTATTCCGCATTGTTTCAAATGTAGACCAAACTCGTAACTCAAATATTCACCTCCACGATCGATCGTAGAAACTTAATTTTCTTGTTACGATGATTTTCAACTTCACTCTGAAATTCTTTGAACTTTTCAAACGTTTCAGACTTATGTTTCATTAAGTAGATATACCCATATCCGCTTAAATCATCTGTGAAGGTGAGAAAATAACGATATCCGCCACGAGCCTCAATATTCATCGGACCACATACATCTCAGATGTATGATTTCCAACAAATCTGTTGCTCTCTCCATAGTACCGAGAACGGTGTTCTAGTCATCTTGCCCATGAGGCACGGTTCATAAGTGCCAAGTGATTCATAATCAAGTGACTCCAAAAGTCCATCAAGATGGAGTTTCTTCATGCGCTTTACACCGATATGACCTAAACGGCAAGTGCCACAAATAAGTTGCACTATCATTATCAACTCTGCATCTTTTGGTTTCAACATTATGAATATGTGTATCACTACTATCGAGATTCATAAGAAATAGACCACTCCTCAAGGGTGCATGACCATAAAAGATATTACTCATATAAATAGAACAACCATTATTCTCGATTTAAATGAATAACCGCCTCGCATTAAACAAGATCCAGATATAATGTTCATGCTCAACGCAGCACCAAATAACAATTATTTAGGTCTAAAACTAATCCCAAGGTAGATGTAGAGGTAGCGTGTCGACCGCGATCACATCGACTTTGGAACCATTTCCCACGCGCATCGTCACCTCGTCCTTTGCGAGTTAAGCAATCAGTAGTCCTGCTTTGAGTTGCAAATATTAGCAATGTAACCAAGATCAAATACCAGTGCTACTACGAGCTCTAGTAAGGTACACATCAATAACATGTATATCACATATACCTTTGTTCACCTTGCCATCCTTCTTATCCGCCAAATACTTGGGGCAGTTCCGCTTCAAAGGACTATCGCTTGCGAGAGAAGCACTCGGTTTCAGTGTTTAGGGCCGACTTGGGTTTCTTCTCTGAGCAAAGAACTTGCTTGTCTGTTCTTCTTGAATTCCCTTCTTCTTCCCTTTGCCTTTCTTCTTGAAACTAGTGGTCTTATTGACCATCAACACTTGATGCTCCTTCTTGATTTCTACCTCCGCAGCCTTTAGCATTGCGAAGAGCTCTGTATAGTCTTTACTAACCCTTGCATATTATAGTTCATCACGAAGCCTTTGTAGCTTGGTGGCGTGATTGGAGAATTCATCAATGACACAATCATCCGGAAGATTAACTCCCAATTATGTCAAGTGATTGTAGTACCCGGACATTACGAGTATATGCTCACTAATGTAACTGTTCTCCTCCATCTTGCAGCTATAGAACTTATTGGAGACTTCATATCTCTCAATCCGCATTCTGTTGAATATCAACTTCAACTCTGGAACATCTCATATGCTCCATGACGCTCAAAACGTCGTTGAAGTCCCGGTTCTAAGCCGTAAAGCATGGCACATTGAACTATAGAGTAGTCATCGCTTTGCTCGCCAGACGCTCATAACATCCGGCGTTGCTCAAAGAAGAGTTCGCTACCTAGCGGTGCATCCAGACGTAGCTCTTACGTGCAGCAATGAGGATGATCCTCGTTACGGACCCAATCCGTAATTGCTACCATCATCTTTCAACTTTGCTTTCTCAAGGAACGCATTAAAATTCAACGGAACAACAAAGACGAGCCATCTATCTACAATCAAACATAAACAAGCAAGATACTATCAGTACTAAGTTCATGATAAATTTAAGTTCAATTAATCATATTACTTAAGAACTCCCACTTAGAAAAACATCTCTAGTCATCTAAGTGATCACGTGATCCAAATCAACTAAACCATAACCGATCATCACGTGAAATGGAGTAGTTTTCAATGGTGAACATCTTATGTTGATCATATCTACTATATGATTCACGCCGACCTTTCGGTCTCCGTGTTCCGAGGCCATATCTCGCATATGCTAGGCTCGTCAAGTATAACCCGAGTATTCTGCGTGTGCAAAACTGGCTTGCACCCGTTGTAGATGGACGAGAGCTTATCACACCCGATCATCACGTGGTGTCCGGGCACGATTTAACTTTGGCAACGGTGCATACTCGGGAGAACACTTCTTGATAATTTAGTGAGAGATCATCTTATAATGCTACCGTCAATCAAAGCAAGATAAGATGCATAAAAGGATAAACATCACATGCAAATCAATATAAGTGATATGATATGGTCATCATCATCTTGTGCTTCACGATCTCCATCTTGCAAAGCACCACCATGATCACCATCGCCACCGGGCGCGACACCTTGATCTCCATCGTAGCATCGTTGTCGCCTCGCCAAACTTATGCTATTACGACTATCGCTACCGCTTAGTGATAAAGTAAAGCATTACAGGCGATTGCATTGCATACAATAAAGCGACAACCATATGGCTCCCGCCATTGCCGATAACTTCGGTTACAAAACATGATCATCTCATACAATAAAATATATCATCACGCCTTGACCATATCACATCACAACATGCCCTGCAAAAACAAGTTAGACGTCCTCTACTTTGTTGTTGCAAATTTTACGTGGCTGCTACGGGCTTAAGCAAGAACCAGTCTCACCTACGCATCAAAACCACAACGATATTTCGTCAAATAGACTCCGCTTTAACCTTCTCAAGGACCGGGCGTAGCCACACTCAGTTCAACTAAAGTGAGAGAGACAGCACCCACCGGTCACCTTTAAGCAACGAGTGCTCGAGCGGTGAAACCAGTCTCGCGAAGCGTCACGCGTAATGTCGGTCCGGGCCGCTTCATCTCACAATACCGCTGAACCAAAGTATGACATTTGGTAGGTAGTATGACTTTGTATCGCCCACAACTCACTTGTGTTCTACTCGTGCAAAACATCAAACCATAGAAAAAACTGGCTCGAAACCATTGTTGGGGAACGAGTAATTTCAAAAATTTCCTACGCACACGCAAGATCATGGTGATGTATAGCAACGAGAGGAGAGTGTTGTCCACATACCCTTGTAGACCCGGCGAAGCGATCACAACGTAGAGGAAGTAGTCGACGTTCTCCTCGCGATCCGACCGATCCGGCGCCGTTACTCGACGCCCGAGTTCTTGACACACGACAGCTCGATGACGCCCCTCAGACTCGATCCAGCCGAGTGTCGAGGGAGAGTTCCACAAGACGACGGCGTGGTGACAATCTTGATGTTTCACGCAGCAGGCTTCGCTTAAGCTTCATGACAGTATAACCGAGGTGGAATATGGTGGAGGGGGCACCGACACGGCTAAGGAACGATCTCACGATCAACTTGTGTGTTCCAAGGTGCCCCCTGCCCGTCAGATATAAAGGAGCAAGGGGAGGGGGGCGGCCAAGGGAGCGCGCCAAGGAGTCCTACTCCCTCTGGGAGTAGGATTCCCCCAATCCTAGTTGGACTAGGATTCCTGAGGGGGAGAGAGAGAGGGGCGGCCCTTCTCCTAGTCCTAGTAGGACTAGGGAAGGGGGAGGCGCGCCCACCTAGGGCTGGCCCTTCTCCTTTCCACTAAGGCCCATCGAGGCCCATTTACCTCCCGGGGTTCCAGAACCTCCGGTACTCCCAGAATTCCGTTGCCGCCGGAACCATTCGAACTCCAAACATAGGCTTCCAATATATCAATCTTTATGTCTCGACCATTTCGAGACTCTCGTCATGTCCGTGATCACATCCGGACTCGAACTCCTTCGTACATCAAAATACATAAACTCATAATAACTGCCATCGAAACCTTAAGCGTGCGGACCCTACGGTTCGAGAACAATGTAGACATGACCTAGAACTATTCACGGTCAATAACCAACAGCGGGACCTGGATGCCCATATTGGTTCCTACATATTCTACGAAGATCTTTATCGGTCGGACCGCATAACAACATACGTTGTTCCTTTGTCATCGGTATGTTACTTGCCCGAGATTCGATCGTCGGTATCCAATACCTAGTTCAATCTCGCTACGGCAAGTCTCTTTACTCGTTCCGTAATACATCATCTCACAACTAACTCATTAGTTGTAGTGCTTGCAAGGCTTAAGTGATGTGCATTACCGAGAGGGCTCAGAGATGCCTCTCCGACAATCGGAGTGACAAAACCTAATCTCAAATACGCCAACCCAACATTTGCCTTTGGAGACACCTGTAGTACTCCTTTATAATCACCCGATTCACGTTGTGACGTTTGGTAGCACCAAAGTGTTCCTCCGTAAACGGAGTTGCATAATCTCATAGTTACAGGAACATGTATATGTCATGGATAAAAGCAGAGCAACATACTAAACGATCGTGTGCTAAGCTAAGGAATGGGTCATGTCAATCAGATCATTCTACTAATGATGTGACCTCATTAATCAAATAACAACTCCTTTGTTCATGGTTAGGAAACATAACCATCTTTGATTAACAAGCTAGTCTAGTAGAGGCATACTAGTGACATGTTGTTTTGTTTATGCATTCACACATGTATCATGTTTCCGGTTAATACAATTCTAGCATGAATGATAAACATTTATCATGAAATAAGGAAATAAATAATAACTTTATTATTGCCTCTAGGGCATATTTCCTTCATAAGTGATGTGCATTACCGAGAGGGCCCAGAGATACCTCTCCGACAATTGGAGTGACAAATCCTAATCTCGAAATACGCCAACCCAACATCTGCCTTTGGAGACACCTGTAGTACTCCTTTATAATCACCCGATTCACGTTGTGGACGTTTGGTAGTACCAAAGTGTTCCTCCGTAAACGGAGTTGCATAATCTCATAGTTATAGGAACATGTATAAGTCATTGATAAAAGCAGAGCAACATACTAAACGATCGTGTGCTAAGCTAATGGAATGGGTCATGTCAATCGATCATTCAACTAATGATGTGACCTTGTTAATCAAATGACAACTCCTTTGTCTATGGTTAGAAACTTAACCATCTTTGACTAACAAGCTAGTCAAGTAGAGGCATACTAGTGACACTGCTTGTCTATATATTCACACATGTATTATGTTTCCGGTTAATACAATTCTAGCATGAATAATAAACATTTATCATGATATGAGGAAATATATAATTACTTTATTATTGCCTCTAGGGCATATTTCCTTCATCTCCCACTTGCACTAGAGTCAATAATCTAGATCACATCACCATGTGATTAACATCGATAGTTCACATCATCATGTGATTAACACCCATAGTTCACATCGCCATGTGACCAATACCCAAAGGGTTTACTAGATTCAGTAATCTAGTTCACATCGCTATGTGATTAACACCCAAAGAGTACTAAGGTGTGATCATGTTTTGCTTGTGAGAGAGTCTTAGTCAACGGGTCTTTCACATTCAGATCCGTTATGTATTTTGCAATTTTTCTATGTCTACAATGCTCTGCACGAAGCTACTCTAGCTAATTGCTCCCATTTTCAATATGTATCTAGATCGAGACTTAGAGTCATCCGGATCGTTGTCAAAACTTGCATCGACGTAACCCTTTACGCATTTAACCTTTTGTCATTTCCATAATCGAGAAACATATCCTTATTCCACTAAGGATAATTTTGACCGCTGTCCAAATGATCTACTCCTAGATCACTATTGTACTCCTTGCCAAACTCAAAGGCAGGGGTATACAATAGATCTAGTACACAAGATGGCATACTTTATAGAACCTATGGCCAAGGCATAGGGAATGACTTTCATTCTCTTTCTATCTTCTGCTTGTGGTCGGGTTTTGAGTCTTGCTCAATTTCACACCTTGTAACACAGTGCAAGAACTCTTTCTTTGATCTGCTCCATTTTGAACTACTTCAAAAATTTGTCAAGGTATGTACTCATTGAAAAACTTATCAAGCATCTTGATCTATCTCTATAGACCTTGATGCTCAATATGTAAGCAGCTTCACCGAGGTCTTTCTTTGAAAAACTTCTTTCAAACACTCCTTTATGCTTTGCAGAATAATTCTACATTATTCCCGATCTACAATATGTCATTCACATATACTTATCAGAAATGATGTAGTGCTCCCACTCACTTTCTAGTAAATACAAAGCTTCTCCAAAAGTCTCAGTATAAACCCAAATGCTTTGATCACACTATCAAAGCGTTTATTCCAACTCCGAGATGCTTGCACCAGTCCATAAATGGATCATTGGAGCTTGCACACTTTGTCAGCTCCCTTTGAATCGATAAAACCTTCGGTTGCATCATATACAACTCTTCTTCCGTAAATCCATTCAGAATGCAGTTTTACATCCATTTGCCAAATTTCATAATCATAAAATGCGGCAATTGCTAACATGATTCGGACAGACTTAAGCATCGCCACGGGTGAGAAGGTCTCATCGTAGTCAATCCCTTGAACTTGTCGAAAACCCTTTGCGACAAGTCGAGCTTTGTAGACGATAACATTACCGCGGCCGTCTTCTTCTTGAAGATCCACTTGTTTTCTATTGCTTGCCTACCCTCGGGCAAGTCAACCAAAGTCCACACTTTGTTTTCATACATGGATCTCATCTCAGATTTCATGGCCTCAAGCCATTTTATGGAATCTGGGCTCACCATCGCTTCTTCATAGTTCGAGGTTCATCATGATCTAGTAGCATGACTTCCGAACAGGATTACCGTACCACTCAAAAGTGCGGATCTTACTCTGGTTGATCTACGAGGTTCTAGATAACTTGATCTGAAGTTTCATGATCAACATCATCAACTTCCTCACTACTTGGTGTAGATGTCTCAGAAACCGGTTTCTGCGACAAACTACTTTCAAGTAAGGGAGAAGGTACAATTACCTCATCAAGTTCTATTTTCCTCCCACTCACTTCTTTCGAGAGAAACTCCTTCTCTAGAAAGGATCCATTCTTGGCAACAAATGTCTTGCCTTCGGATCTGTGATAGAAGGTGTACCCAACTGTCTCCTTTGGGTATTCTATGAAGACGCACTTCTCCGATTTGGGTTTGAGCTTATCAGGATGAAACTTTTCACATAAGCATCGCAACTCCAAACTTTAAGAAACGACAACTTGGGTTTCTTGCTAAACCACAGTTCATATAGTGTCGTCTCAACGGATTTAGATGGTGCCCAATTTAACGTGAATGCAGTTGTCTCTAATGCATGATTCCAAAACGATATTGGTAAATCAGTAAGAAACATCATAGATTGCACTATATCCAATAAAGTGCGGTTACGATGTTTGGACACACCATAACATTGTGGTGTTCGGTGGCGTGAGCTGTGAAACTATTCCACATTGTTTTAATTGAAGACCAAACTCAGAACTCAAATATTCATCTCCACGATCGATCGCAGAAACTTTATTTTCTTGTTACGGTGATTTTCCACTTCACTCTGAAATTCTTTGAACATTTCAACTATTTCGGACTTATGTTTCATCAAGTAGGTATACCCATATCCGCTCAAATCATCTTGTGAAGGTCGAAAATAACGATATTTGCCACGAGCATCAACACTCATTGGATCGCATACATCGGTATGTATTATTTCCAATAAGTCAAGAGTTTGTTCCATCGTTCCGAGAACGGAGTTTTAGTCATCTTGCCCAAAAGGCACGGTTCGCAAGCATCAAGTGATTCATAATCAAGTGATTCCAAAATCCCATCAAGATGGAGTTTCTTCATGCGCTTTACACCAATATGACCTAAACGGCAAGTGCCACAAATAAGTTGCACTATCATTATTAACTTTGCATATTTTGGTTTCAATATTATGAATATGTGTATCACTGCGATCGAGATCCAATGAACCATTTTCATTGGGTGTGTAACCATATAAGGTTTTATTCATGTAAACAGAATAACAGTTTATTCTCTTACTTAAATGAATAACCGTATTGCAATAAACATGATCAAATCATATTCATGCTCAATGCAAACACCAAATAACATTTATTTAGGTTCAACACTAATCCCGAAAGTATAGGGAGTGTGCGATGATGATCATATCAATCTTGAAACTACTTTCAACACACATCGTCACTTCACCCTTAACTAGTTTCGCTTATTCTACAACTCCTGCTTTGAAGTTACTACTCTTAGCAACCGAACCAGTACCAAATACCGAGGGGTTGCTATAAACACTAGTAAAGTACACATCAATAACATGTATATCAAATATACCTTTGTTTACTTTGCCATCCTTCTTATCCACCAAATATTGTGGCATTTCCGCTTCAAAGGACCATTTCCTTTGCAAAGTAAGCACTCGGTTTGTGCTTTGGTCCAGCTTGGAGCTTCTTCGTGGGAGTGACAACTTGCTTGTCTTTCCACTTGAAGTTCCCTTTTTTCCCTTTGCCCTTTTCTTGAAACTAGTGGTCTTGTCAATCATCAACACTTGATGCTCTTTCTTGATTTCTACATTCGTCGATTTCAACATCACGAAGAACTCGGGAATCATTTTCATCATCCCTTGCATAATATAGTTCATCACGAAGTTCTACTAACTTGGTGATGGTGACTAGAGAATTCTGTCAATCACTATCTTATCTCGAAGATTAACTCCCACTTGATTCAAGCAATTGAAGTACCGAGACAATTTGAGCACATGCTCACTAGTTGAGCGATTCTCCTCCATCTTTTAGCTATAGAACTTGTTGAAGACTTCATATCTCTCAACTCGGGTATTTGCTTGAAATATTAACTTCAACTCCTCGAACATCTCATATGGTCCATGACGCTCAAAACGCCTTTGAAGTCCCGATTCTAAGCTGTTAAGCATGGTGCACTTAAACTATCAAGTAGTCATCATATTGAGCTAGCCAAACGCTCATAACGCTTGCATCCGCTCCCTGCAATAGGTCCGTCACCTAGCGGTGCATTAAGGACATAATTCTTACGCAAAGCAATGAGGATAAACCTCCGATCACGGATCGAATCCGCATCATTGCTACTAACATTTTTCAAAACAATTTTCTAGGAACATATCAAAACAAACATATGAAAGCAACAACGTGAGCTATTGATCTACAACATAATTTGCAAAATACTACCGGGACTAAGTTCATGATAAATTTAAGTTCAATTAATCATATTACTTAAGAACTCCCACTTAGACAGACATCTCTAGTCATCTAAGTGATCACGTGATCCAAATCAACTAAACCATAACCGATCATCACGTGAAATGGAGTAGTTTTCAATGGTGAACATCTTATGTTGATCATATCTACTATATGATTCACGCCGACCTTTCGGTCTCCGTGTTCCGAGGCCATATCTCGCATATGCTAGGCTCGTCAAGTATAACCCGAGTATTCTACGTGTGCAAAACTGGCTTGCACCCGTTGTAGATGGACGTAGAGCTTATCACACCCGATCATCACGTGGTGTCTGGGCACGATGAACTTTGGCAACGGTGCATACTCAGGGAGAACACTTCTTGATAATTTAGTGAGAGATCATCTTATAATACTACCGTCAATCAAAGCAAGATAAGATGCATAAAGGATAAACATCACATGCAAATCAATATAAGTGATATGATATGGTCATCATCATCTTGTGCTTCGTGATCTCCATCTCTGCAGCACCATCATGATCACCATCGTCACCGGCGCGACACCTTGATCTCCATCGTAGCATCGTTGTCGTCTCGCCAATCTTATGCTTCTACGACTATCGCTACCGCTTAGTGATAAAGTAAAGCATTACAAGGCGATTGCATTTCATACAATAAAGCGACAACCATATGGCTCCTGCCAGTTGCCGATAACTTTGGTTACAAAACATGATCATCTCATACAATATAGCATCACGTCTTGACCATATCACATCACAACATGCCCTGCAAAAACAAGTTAGACGTCCTCTACTTTGTTGTTGCAAATTTTACGTGGCTGCTACGGGCTTAAGCAAGAACCAATCTCACCTACGCATCAAAACCACAACGATACTTCGTCAAATAGACTCCGTTTAACCTTCTCAAGGACCGGCGAGCACACTCGGTTCAACTAAAGTGAGAGAGACAGACACCCGCCAATCACCTTTAAGCAACGAGTGCTCAGAGCGGTGAAATCAGTCTCGTAAGCGCACGCGTAATGTCGGTCCGGGCCGCTTCATCTCACAATACCGCTGAACCAAAGTATGACATGCTGGTAGGTAGTATGACTTGTATCGCCCACAACTCACTTGTGTTCTACTCGTGCAAAACATCAAACCATAGAAAAACCTAGGCTCGGATGCCACTGTTGGGGAACGAGTAATTTCAAAAATTTCCTACGCACACGCAAGATCATGGTGATGCATAGCAACGAGGGGAGAGTGTTGTCTCACGCACTCGTGAGACCAAGCGAAGCGATCACAACGTAGAGGAAGTAGTCGACGTTCTCCTCGCGATCCGACCGATCCGGCGCCACATTCGGCGCCCGAAGTTCTTGACACACGACAGCTCGATGACGCCCCTCGAACTCCGATCCAGCCGAGTGTCGAGGAGAGTTCCACAAGATGACGGCGTGCAGGACGATCTTGATGTTCTCGGCGCGAGGCTTCGCCTAAGCTTCATGACGATATGACCGAGGTGGAATATGGTGGAGGGGCACCGCACACGGCTAAGGAACGATCCGTAGATCAAACTTGTGTGTTTTAGGGTGCCCCCGCCTCAGATATAAAGGACCAAGGGGGTGCAGCCGGCCTAGAGGAGGCGCGCCGAGGAGTCCTACTCCCACGGGAGTAGGACTCCCCTTCCTAGTTGGAGTAGGATTGGGGGAGGGGAAGAAGGAAGGGGGCGCCGCCTCCTTGTCCTATTCGGACTAGGGGGGGGGGCGCGCCTGCCCTGGCCGGCCCTCCTCTTCTCCCTCGAGGCCCACTAAGGCCCAATAGCCTCCGGAGGGTTCCAGTAACCCCGGTTTTCGAGTAAAATCCCGATTTCACCCTAACCATTCAACTCCAAATATAGGCTTCCAATATATCAATCTTTATGTCTCGACCATTTCGAGACTCCTCGTCATGTCCGTGACCACATCCGGACTCAACTTCTTCGTACATCAAAATACATAAACTCATAATATAACATCGCCATCGAAACCTTAAGCGTGCGGACCCTACGGTTCGAGAACAATGTAGACATGACCGAGACACGCCTCCGGTCAATAACCAATAGCGGACCTGGATGCCCATATTGGTTCCTACATATTCTACGAAGATCTTTATCGGTCAGACCGCATAACAACATACGTTGTTCCCTTTGTCATCGGTATGTTACTTGCCCGAGATTCGATCGTCGGTATCCAATACCTAGTTCAATCTCGTTACGCAAGTCTCTTTACTCGTTCCGTAATACATCATCTCACAACTAACTCATTAGTTGCAATGCTTGCAAGGCTTAAGTGATGTGCATTACGAGAGGGCCCGAGATACCTCTCCGACAATTGGAGTGACAAATCCTAATCTCGAAATACGCCAACCCAACATCCGCCTTTGGAGACACTGTAGTACTCCTTTATAATCACCCGATTACGTTGTGACGTTTGGTAGTACCAAAGTGTTCCTCCGTAAACGGAGTTGCATAATCTCATAGTTATAGGAACATGTATAAGTCATGGATAAAAGCAGAGCAACATACTAAACGATCGTGTGCTAAGCTAATGGAATGGGTCATGTCAATCGATCATTCAACTAATGATGTGACCTTGTTAATCAAATGACAACTCCTTTGTCTATGGTTAGGAAACTTAACCTTTTTTGACTAACAAGCTAGTCAAGTAGAGGCATACTAGTGACACTCTGTTTGTCTATATATTCACACATGTATTATGTTTCCGGTTAATACAATTCTAGCATGAATAATACACATTTATCATGATATGAGGAAATATATAATAACTTTATTTTTGCCTCTAGGGCATATTTCCTTCAGGGCTGACTCGCCGGGGTCCCATGGACTGTGAAGTTATTTGATCTTGTTTGGTTTGTTCTGGTAGTCGTCAGTGTAGGGGCCGATGTCAGTACTGTCTTATTCATAGTAGTGAGCTTCATGAATGTAGCAGCGCAACCAAGAAGAATATGGTTAGAAAAGACCGCTCGAAGCATGGCACTCCTCCCTCCATGGAAAGAAGCTTGTTCGCGGCAAATGGAGGACTTTGCTGCATCCATGGCCCATGCTCCAAACCTGATGCGAGGTGCACATGCAAAGAGTGTTAGTGGCCACTGAAATCATTCAAAACAATTCGGAGGAGCAGTCCATCATTTTTGGAGCTGCATAGTTCGGACGTATAGCCATGAAGATCACATGGAATCGTCCAGCCCATAGGCAGCAAGATAAATATTGTAGTCACAACTAACAATAGTCAGCCTGGATCTGATACCATGTGTAAGGGGCACTCTTGTTCTCTTTGTGTTAATGGCGACGGGTACATGGGATGTGATACACTTGGGGAAGAAGATGAACTCGCCACCGCCACCGGTTCTGATCCAAGCCAGGATAGCTTGCTCCCATCGTTCTCTCTGTAATATATAGTGTCGTTCTCTCTAGAATATATAGAATGTGTCATTGGGGCTTGTGGTGGGCTAGGCCTTGGACTATCAGTGGTTCGCACAGAAAGGTCGCTAACAAATACGTTCCCTGGCATTTATCACACAACGAACTACTATAAAAATCTGACGTGGCTCTGATTCTGCGCCAATATTCGCGCAAACGAAACCGACCAGATTGCGGGGTCGCTGCAAAATCGCCCACAACAGACTGTTGCCAGTTAGCATTTCCATAAAAAAATGGCTGCGTTGAGCCCGGTGATTCCTTAAAAAAAATATGCCAGTCAGCATGCAGGGATCAAGGGCACAAGGAATCGCCACTTGCTTCTAAGGCTTGTCATAGTGGGGAGTAACATAGACTAGTAACATGCATATGTTACTAGTCTATGTTACTACCTTCATAATGGATAGTAACATATAGATGATAACATGCAAGCCTTTATTAGTTGAGCTATAGACTCATTTTACCTTGGGATGTGTTATGTTACAGTAATATAATATGTTACCACAAGCATCTCTCTCCTTATTAACTCCATGTCACATAAGCAAAATTGTCTTGGAATGTGTTATGTTACTACTCCCTCCGTTTCTTTTTAGTTCGCATATAAGGTTTGGTCAAAGTCAAGCTTGGTAAAGTTTGACTAACTTTATATTTAAAAATAAAAACATTCATAATATGAAATCAATATTATCAGATGCACCATGAAACGTATTTTCATACTGTATAGTTTTTATATTGTAGATCTTCATATTTTTTTATATAAATTTGGTCAAACTTTGTGTAGTTTGACTTTGACCAAATCTTATATGCGAAGTACAAAAGAAACGGAGGGAGTACCTAAATTACTCCCACTATGACTAGCCTAAGGAAAAGATATCTTTCTGAATAAATTCCGAGTAAATTTATAGTCCAGTGGTTGGTAGCAAAACTGGGAAGAAATGAAATAATATTGGAGGTCACATGGGTTCTCCGCGGAAACGTCCTATAAGTAGACGCCCAAGCTGAAGCAAAGAGGCCACAACACTAGCAAGAGAGTGTGGCCAACAGAGCCAAACTCACTGGTACGCAGCCGATCGATCGATAAGGTCCCTCGAATTAACACCCGCTCGCCATGTCGTTCCTCCCGATTCCGCTCCCAATCGTTGGAGACATAGCCAGCAGGCTGCACGGCCAAGAGAAACCGCGCGGCGAAGACACGACGTCGTCGGCGCCGGCGCCTGTCCTCGGAACCGTGGCCAGCAGGTGGCGCGAGCTCCACGGCGAGAACTCGTGGAAGGGCCTCCTGGACCCTCTGGACCCGCACCTTCGCTCCAGCATCATCTCCTACGGCGAGATGGTGCAGGCCGCCTACGACGCGTTCAACACCGAGAGGCGCTCCCCGCACTGCGGCGCGTGCTTCTACGGCTACGAGGACCTGCTCGCCGGCGTGGGGGTGCCCCACCACGGCAACAACTACGAGGTCACCAAGTTCATCTACGCCACCTCGTCGCTGCCACTCCCCAGCTCCTTCCTCCTGCTGCCGCTGCCGTCGCTGCCGGACGTCTGGAGCCGAGAGTCCAACTGGATGGGGTACGTGGCCGTGGCCACGGACGAGGGCGCCGCCGCGCTCGGGAGGCGCGACATCGTTGTGGCGTGGCGCGGCACCGTCCAGAACATGGAGTGGGTCAACGACCTCGACTTCGCGCCCGTGCCCGCCGGGCCCGTGCTGGGCTCCGCGGCGAGCCAGCACCGCCTTGCCGTCGTGCACCATGGGTTCCTGTCCATGTACACGTCAAGCAACAAGAGCTCCGAGTTCACCAAGACCAGCGCCAGAGATCAGGTAAAGTAACGTGCCACAGCGACTAATAAATAGGGCTTTGGTACGTCTAGTCGATCTAACCGGACATTATACTTCTACAACTCCAGTTCTAACATAGAAAATGACAACGGCTTACCTACAATAATCTAAACAATGACTATACTGAAGAAGCAAAGCGATTGACTATACTGAAGCAAGGCGACGGTCTAGATGGCCACAGGAAGTCACTGTGATGTTCCCAAGATAAGTTAAATCTTGTGAAGATAAAAAAGAATGTCTTATCTTGAGGCTCAGGGCCTCATCTATCATTCGATCATGTCCTTTTCTTTCGTAAAAATCCCCACACTCTATGAGCGCGTCAGATAATTGAACCCTTCAAAAATGGCACGCTAGCGAGTTAACACAACGGTCCAAAATGGGCTGCACTTATTCAGGTATGGGTTACCCATAATGGGTAGGTGCTATTGTGCGATGGAGCCAGCCTCAACTTTGACAAGCTCGGGGGCAGCGTGTTAATAGTCGTTATCCAAATGGTAAATTTATCCATCCATCAACGAAAGCGATGCCGGCGCTGCTGGTTGTTGAGAGTGTATGTTTGCCAAAAAAAAAAGACCTACCCTATACTTCTGAGCCGATTAAAAATTCTTATTTCTGTAACTTTGAGTAGTTGCACATTTACATTCCATGCAACTTGGTTGATTAGAACAAGCTAATTATTTTTTAGCGTCCTAAGGAATATCACACATAATAATTATCTAACTAAACCATGCATGTAAACATACAAGCAGGTTGTTAAGGAGGTCAGGAGGCTCGTGGAGCTGTACAAGGACGAGGAGGTCAGCATCACCATCTGCGGCCACAGCCTTGGTGCGTCGGTCGCCACCCTGAACGCCGTTGACCTGGTGTCTAGCGGCATCAACAAACCCGAGGGATCCACTAAGTCGTTCCCTGTGACTGCTATCGTGTTCGCGAGCCCTCACGTCGGGTGCCGCTTCTTTAGGTCGGCGTTCAACTCATTTCCAGACCTGAAGGCACTACATGTGCAGAACGCTGGTGACGTCGTGCCCATGTACCCACCTCTGGGATATGTGGATGTGGCTGTGGAGCTTACCATAAGAACAATACGATCTCCGTACATCCGTAAGCCGGCCACAGTGGGGACGCTCCACAATCTTGAGTGCTACCTACACGGAGTGGCTGGGGAGCAAGGCAGTGCCGGAGGGTTCAAGCTAGAGGTGGACCGTGACATAGCACTAGTGAACAAGGGCGCCGACGCTCTCACAGACGAGCACCCGGTGCCGGCGTGTTGGTGGGTCCCAAGACACAAGTTTATGGTCAAGGGGGAAGATGGTCGATGGACGCTCCAGGACTTCAAGCACATCTGAGTTACTCACATCGGCCATTGAGAGGATATTAGGCCTTGATGTGATTCACGACATTGTACTCGTTACAAGGTTCAAATAACGGCTACGTTTGTCAACCGTTCCTAGTATCTTTCCCTTTTTATGCAAAATAAGTGAATGTTTCCAAAATACAATATGTGCGGCACATGAATATGATGAAACAACTTCCCCTCAATAATTTCTTCCAAAATAAACTATCTTCGACACATGAATATGATGAAACCACTTCACCTCAACAATTCCTTTGGCATTCTTCATGCCAAAAATGTTGATCACGTCCTTGGAGTACTTGGTTTGAGAGATGAAGGTGTAGGGGAACGTAGTAATTTCAAAAATTTTCCTACGCACATGCAAGATCATGGTGATGCATAGCAACGAGAGGGGGAGTGTTGTCTACGTACCCTCGTAGACCCGAAGCGGAAGCGATCACAATGTAGAGGAAGTAGTCGTACGCTCTCCTCGCGATCCGACCGATCCGGCGCCGTTATCTCGCGCCCCGAGTTCTTGACACACGACAGCTCGATGACGCCCTCAGATCCGATCCAATTGAGTGTCGAGGAGAGTTCACAAGACGACTGACGGCGTGGGACGATCTTGATGTTCTATCGTGCGCAGAGCTTCGCCTAAGCTTCATGACGATATGACCGAGGTGGAATATGGTGGAGGGGGCACCGACACGGCTAAGGAACGATCCGTAGATCAAACTTGTGTCTTCTAGGGTGCCCCCCGCCTCAGATATAAAGGAGGAGGGGAGGTGCGGCCTGCCCAAGGGGGCGCTGGGAGGAGTCCTACTCCCACCGAGTAGGACTCCCCTTCCTAGTTGGAGTAGGATTGGGGGGAAGAGAGAGAGAGGGGCGCCCCTCTCCTGTCCTATTCGGACTAGGGGGGGCGCGGCCACCCCCGGCCGCCCTTCCTCTTCTCCCTCGAGGCCCACTAAGGCCCATTTAGTTCCCGGGGTTCGGTAACCTCCGATACTAATAAATTTCGATTTCACCGGAACCATTCTCGACTCCAAATATAGGCTTCCAATATATCAATCTTTATGTCTCGACCATTTCGAGACTCCTCGTCATGTCCGTGATCACATCCGGACTCGAACTTCTTGGTACATCAAAATATATAAACTCATAATAACCGCCATCGAAACCTTAAGCGTGCGGACCCTACGGTTCGAGAACAATGTAGACATGACCGAGACACGCCTCGGTCAATAACCAACAGCAGGACCTGGATGCCCATATTGGTTCCTACATATTCTACGAAGATCTTTATCGGTCGACCGCATAACAACATACGTTGTTCCCTTTGTCATCGGTATGTTACTTGCCCGAGATTCGATCGTCGGTATCCAATACCTAGTTCAATCTCGTTCGCAAGTCTCTTTACTCGTTCCGTAATACATCATCTCACAGCTAACTCATTAGTTGTAATGCTTGCAAGGCTTGATGATGTGTATTACCGAGAGGGCCCAGAGATACCTCTCCGACAATCGGAGTGACAAAACCTAATCTCAAATACGCCAACCTAACATCCGCCTTTGGAGACACTGTAGTACTCCTTTATAATCACCCAGTTACATTGTGACGTTTGGTAGCACCAAAGTGTTCCTCCGTAAACGGAGTTGCATAATCTCATAGTTACAGGAACATGTATAAGTCATGGATAAAAGCAGAGCAACATACTAAACGATCGTGTGCTAAGCTAAGGAATGGGTCATGTCAATCGATCATTCTACTAATGATGTGACCTTGTTAATCAAATAACAACTCCTTGTTCATGGTTAGGAAACATAACCATCTTTGATTAACAAGCTAGTCTAGTAGAGGCATACTAGTGACATCTTGTTTGTCTATGCATTCACACATGTATCATGTTTCCGGTTAATACAATTCTAGTATGAATGATAAACATTTATCATGAAATAAGGAAATAAATAATAACTTTATTATTGCCTCTAGGGCATATTTCCTTGATCTCCCACTTGCACTAGAGTCAATAATCTAGATTACATAGTAATGATTCTAACACCCATGGAGTCTTGGTGCTGATCATGTTTTGCTCGTGGAAGAGGCTTAGTCAACGGGTCTGCAACATTCAGATCCGTATGTATCTTGCAAATCTCTATGTCTCCCACCTAGACTAAGTCCCGGATGGAATTGAAGCATCTCTTGATGTGCTTGGTCCTCTTGTGAAATCTGGATTCCTTTGCTAAGGCAATTGCTCCAGTATTGTCACAGAAGATTTTCATTGGACCCGATGCACTAGGTATGACACCTAGATCCGATATGAACTCCTTCATCCGCACTCCTTCATTAGCTTCGAAGCTGCTATGTACTCCGCTTCACATGTAGATCCCGCCACGACGCTTTGTTTAGAATCGCACCAACCGAGCTCCTCCGCTTAGTGTAAATACGATCCGTCTGCGATTTAGAATCGTCCGGATCGGTGTCAAAGCTTGCATCAACGTAACTGCCACGATGAGCTCTTTGTCACCTCCATATACGAGAAACATATCCTTAGTCCTTTTCGGGTATTTCGGGATGTTCTTGACCGTCCAAATGATCCACTCTGGATTACTTTGGTACCTCCCGCTAGGCTTATAGCAAGGCACACATCAGTGCAGTACATAGCATTGCATACATGATAGAGCCTATGGTGAAGCATAGGAACATCTTTCATTTTCTCTCTATCTTCTGCAGTGGTCGGGCATTGAGTCTTACTCAACTTCACACCTTGTAACACAGTGCAAGAACCCTTTCTTTGCTTGATCCATTTTGAACTTCTTCAAAATTTTGTCAAGGTATGTGCTTTGTGAAAGTCCAATTAAGCGCCTTGATCTATCTCTATAGATCTTAATGCCCAATATGTAAGCAGCTTCACCGAGGTCTTTCATTGAAAAACTCTTATTCAAGTATCCCTTTATGCTATCCAGAATTCTATATCATTTCCGATCAGCAATATGTCATCTACATATAATATCGTAAATGCTACAAAGCTCCCACTCACTTTCTTGTAAATACAAAGCTTCTCCAAAAGTTCAGACAAACCCAAATGCTTTGATCACACTATCAAAGCATTTATTCCAACTCCGAGATGCTTGCACCAGTCCATAAATGGATCATTGGAGCTTGCACACTTTGTTAGCTCCTTTGGATCGATAAAACCTTCGTTGCATCATATACAACTCTTCTTCCGTAAATCCATTCAGAATGCGTCTTTACATCCATTTGCCAAATTTCATAATCATAAAATGCGGCAATCGCTAACATGATTGAGACAGACTTAAGCATCGCTACGGGTGAGAAGGTCTCATCGTAGTCAATTCCTTGAACTTGTCGAAAACCTTTTGCGACAAGTCGAGCTTTGTAGACGATAATATTACGTCGTCGTCGGTCTTCTTCTTGAAGATCCACTTGTTTTCTATTGCTTGCCTACCCTCGGGCAAGTCAACCAAAGTCCATACTTTGTTTTCATACATGGATCCCATCTCGATTTCATGGCCTCAAGCCATTTTGCGAATCTGGGCTCACCATCGCTTCTTCATAGTTCGTAGGTTCATCATGATCTAGTAGCATGATTTCCGAACAGGATTACCGCACCACTCAGTGCGGATCTTACTCGTTGATCTACGAGGTTTCGTAGTAACTTGATCCAAGTTTCATGATCAACATCATCAACTTCCTCACTACCGGTGTAGGTGTCTCGGAAACCGGTTTCTGCGATAAACTACTTTCAAGTAAGGGAGAAGGTACAATTACCTCATCAAGTTCTACTTTCCTCCCACTCACTTCTTTCGAGAGAAACTCCTTCTCTAGAAAGGATCCATTCTTAGCAACAAATGACTTGCCTTCGGATCTGTGATAGAAGGTGTACCCAACTGTATCCTTTGGGTATCCTATGAAGACACATTTCTCGATTTGGGTTCGAGCTTATCGAGGTTGAAGCTTTTTCACATAAGCATCGCATCCCCAAACTTTAAGAAACGACAACTTTGGTTTCTTGCTAAACCATAGTTCATAAGGTGTCGTCTCAACGGATTTCGACGGTGTTCTATTCGGTGTGAATGCGGCCGTCTCTAGAGCATAACCCCAAAATGATAGCGGTAAATCAGAAGAGACATCATAGATCGCACCATATCTAGTAAAGTGCGATTCGACGCTTGGACACACCATTACGCTGTGGTGTTCCGGTGGCGTGAGTTGCGTAAACTATTCCGCATTGTTTCAAATGTAGACCAAACTCGAACTCAAATATTCACCTCCACGATCGATCGTAGAAATTTGATTTTCTTGTTACGATGATTTTCAACTTCACTCTGAAATTCTTTGAACTTTTCAAATGTTTCAGACTTATGTTTCATTAAGTAGATATACCCATATCTGCTTAAGTCATCTGTGAAGGTGAGAAAATAACGATATCCGCCACGAGCCTCAACATTCATCGGACCACATACATACAGTATGTATGATTTCCAACAAATCTGTTGCTCTCTCCATAGTACCGAGAACGGGTTCTAGTCATTTTGCCCATGAGGCACGGTTCATAAGTGCCAAGTGATTCATAATCAAGTGACTCCAAAAGTCCATCAAGATGGAGTTTCTTCATGCGCTTTACACCGATATGACCTAAACGGCAAGTGCCACAAATAAGTTGCACTATCATTATTAACTCTGCATCTTTTGGTTTCAACATTATGAATATGTGTATCACTACTATCGAGATTCATCAAAATAGACCACTCTTCAAGGGTGCATGACCATAAAAGATATTACTCATATAAATAGAACAACCATTATTCTCTCGATTTAAATGAATAACCGCCTCACATCAAACAAGATCTAGATATAATGTTCATGCTCAACGCAGCACCAAATAACAATTATTTAGGTCTAAAACTAATCCGAAGGTAGATGTAGAGGTAGCGTGCCGACCGCGATCACATCGACTTTGGAACCATTTCCCACGCGATCGTCACCTCGCCCTTTGCCGTGTTCGCTAATCCGTAGTCCCTGCTTCGAGTTGCAAATATTAGCAATAGAACCAGATCAAATACCAGTGCTATCTGCGAGCTCTAGTAAGGTACACATCAATAACATGTATATCACATATACCTTTGTTCACCTTGCCATCCTTCTTATCCGCCAAATACTTGGGGCAGTTCCGCTTCAAAGTGACGACCGCTTGCGGAGAAGCACTCGATTTGTGCTTAGGTCCAGACTTGGGTTTCTTCTCCGAGCAAAGAACTTGCTTGCTGTTCTTCTTGAAGTTCCCTTCTTCTTCCCTTTGCCTTTCTTCTTGAAACTAGTGGTCTTATTGACCATCAACACTTGATGCTCCTTCTTGATTTCTACCTCCAGCCTTTAGCATTGCGAAGAGCTCTGTATAGTCTTTACTAACCCTTGCATATTATAGTTCATCACGAAGCCTTTGTAGCTTGGTGGCGTGATTGAAGAATTACATCAATGACACAATCATCCGGAAGATTAACCCCAATTGTGTCAAGTGATTGTAATACCGGACATTACGAGTATGTGCTCACTAATGTAACTATTCTCCTCCATCTTGCAGCTATAGAACTTATTGGAGACTTCATATCTCTCAATCCGGGCATTCTGTTGAAATATTAACTTCAACTCTGGAACATCTCATATGCTCCATGACGCTCAAAACGTCGTTGAAGTCCCGGTTCTAAGCCGTAAAGCATGGCACATCGAACTATAGAGTAGTCATCGCTTTGCTCGCCAGACGCTCACAACATCTGGTGTTGCTCCAAAGAAGAGGTTCGGCACCCAGCGGTGCATCCAGACGTAACTCTTCTCATGCAAAGAATGAGGATAATCCTCGATTACGGACCCAAATCCGTGTAATTGCTACCATCATCTTTCAACTTTGCTTTCTCAAGGAACGCATTAAAATTCAACGGAACAAAAAGACGAGCCATCTATCTACAATCAAACATAAACAAGCAAGATACTATCAGTACTAAGTTCATGATAAATTTAAGTTCAATTAATCATATTACTTAAGAACTCCCACTTAGACAGATATCTCTAGTCATCTAAGTGATCACGTGATCCAAATCAACTAAACCATAACCGATCATCACGTGAAATGGAGTAGTTTTCAATGGTGAACATCTTATGTTGATCATATCTACTATATGATTCACGCCGACATTTCGGTCTCCGTGTTCCGAGGCCATATCTGCATATGCTAGGCTCGTCAAGTATAACCCGAGTATTCTGCGTGTGCAAAACGGCTTGCACCCGTTGTAGATTGACGAGAGCTTATCACCCGATCATCACGTGGTGTCCGGGCACGACGAACTTTGGCAACGGTGCATACTCGGGAGAACACTTCTTGATAATTTAGTGAGAGATCATCTTATAATGCTACCGTCAATCAAAGCAAGATAAGATGCATAAAGGATAAACATCACATGCAAATCAATATAAGTGATATGATATGGTCATCATCATCTTGTGCTTCGTGATCTTCATCTCCGCAGCACCACCATGATCACCATCGCCACCGCGCGACACCTTGATCTCCATCGTAGCATCGTTGTCGCCTCGCCAAACTTATGCTTCTATGACTATCGCTACCGCTTAGTGATAAAGTAAAGCATTACAGGCGATTGCATTGCATACAATAAAGCGACAACCATATGGCTCTCGCCGATTGCCGATAACCGGTTACAAAACATGATCATCTCATACAATATAGCATCACGTCTTGACCATATCACATCACAACATGCCCTGCAAAAACAAGTTAGACGTCCTCTACTTTGTTGTTGCAAATTTTACGTGGTTGCTACGGGCTTAAGCAAGAACCAATCTCACCCACGCATCAAAACCACAACGATACTTCGTCAAATAGACTCCGTTTAACCTTCTCAAGGACCGGGCGTAGCCACACTCAGTTCAACTAAAGTGAGAGAGACAGACACCCACGGTCACCTTTAAGCAACGAGTGCTCGTGGCGGTGAAACCAGTCTCGCGTAAGCGTCACGCGTAATGTCGGTCCAGGCCGCTTCATCTCACAATACCGCTGAACAAAAGTATGACATCTGGTAGGTAGTATGACTTGTATCGCCCACAACTCACTTGTGTTCTACTCGTGCAAAACATCAAACCATAGAAAAACCTAGGCTCGATACCTTTGTAGGGGAACGTAGTAATTTCAAAAATTTCCTACGCACACGCAAGATCATGGTGATGCATAGCAACGAGAGGGGAGTGTTGTCACGCCCTCGAGACCCGGCGAAGCGATCACAACGTAGAGGAAGTAGTCGACGTTCTCCTCGCGATCCGACCGATCCGGCGCCGTTACTCGGCGCCCCAAGTTCTTGACACGCGACAGCTCGATGGCGTCCCTCGTACTCCGATCCAGCCGAGTGTCGAGGAGAGTTCCGTCAAGACGACGGCATGGTGACGATCTTGATGTTCTATCGTAGCAGAGCTTCGCCTAAGCTTGCGACGATATGACCGAGGTGGAATATGGTGGAGTGGGGCACCGACACGGCTAAGGAACGATCCGTAGATCAAACTTGTGTCTTCTAGGGTGCCCCCTGCCTCAGATATAAAGGAGGAGGGGGAGGTGCGGCTGCCCAAGGGAGGCGGCCGAGGAGTCCTACTCCCACCGGAGTAGGACTCCCCTTCCTAGTTGGAGTAGGATTGGGGGAGGGAAGAGAGAGAAGGGTGGCGCCGCCTCTCCTTGTCCTATTCGGACTAGGGGAGGGCGCGGCCACCCCCGGCCGGCCCTTCCTCTTCTCCCTCGAGGCCCACTAAGGCCCATTTAGTTCCGGGGTTCCGGTAACCTCCCAAGACTCAGTAAATTTCGATTTCACGGAACCATTCCGGACTCCAAATATAGGCTTCCAATATATCAATCTTTATGTCTCGACCATTTCGAGACTCCTCGTCATGTCCGTGATCACATCCGGACTCGAACTTCTTGGTACATCAAAATATATAAACTCATAATAACTGTCATCGAAACCTTAAGCGTGCGGACCCTACGGTTCGAGAACAATGTAGACATGACCGAGACACGTCTCCGGTCAATAATCAACAGCGGGACCTGGATGCCCATATTGGTTCCTACATATTCTACGAAGATCTTTATCGGTCGACCGCACAACAACATACGTTGTTCCTTTGTCATCGGTATGTTACTTGCCGAGATTCGATCGTCGGTATCCAATACCTAGTTCAATCTCGCTACGCAAGTCTCTTTACTCGTTCCGTAATACATCATCTCACAGCTAACTCATTAGTTGTAATGCTTGCAAGGCTTCAAGTGATGTGTATTACCGAGAGGGCCCAGAGATACCTCTCCGACAATCGGAGTGACAAAACCTAATCTCAAATACGCCAACCCAACATCGCCTTTGGAGACACTGTAGTACTCCTTTATAATCACCCGATTCGTTGTGACGTTTGGTAGCACCAAAGTGTTCCTCCGTAAACGGAGTTGCATAATCTCATAGTTACAGAACATGTATAAGTCATGGATAAAAGCAAGTAGCAACATACTAAGCGATCGTGTGCTAAGCTAAGGGAATGGGTCATGTCAATCGATCATTCTACTAATGATGTGACCTTGTTAATCAAATAACAACTCCTTGTTCATGGTTAGGAAACATAACCATCTTTGATTAACAAGCTAGTCTAGTAGAGGCATACTAGTGACATCTTGTTTGTCTATGCATTCACACATGTATCATGTTTCCGGTTAATACAATTCTAGCATGAATGATAAACATTTATCATGAAATAAGGAAATAAATAATAACTTTATTATTGCCTCTAGGGCATATTTCCTTCAGAAGGTGCCTTCATCTGTTTGCTTGATTTGAAGTTCCACGAAGTACGTCGACTTGTCCATCATCAACATTTCAAACTTTCTTTCCATGAATTTACCAAATTACCCTTTGCTAAACATACACAAAAAGAGTTCGCCATTAATTAACTTTCCTAATGTAGAGGGTTGAGTCAATTATACCAGTTTGAACTTTTTTAACAAGGAATCTCTTCAGGCACTCATACCATGGCTTGTTTGAGTTTGTAAAGAGCCTTGTGGACTTTATAGCAAGGCTGGACAACTTAGAGTTTTCAAAACCAAGAGGTTGTTTAACATAGATCAACTTTTTGATCTACCATTTAAGAAAACACTCTAAACGTCCATTTGATGGAGAGTTGTACCGTGGTGACTAACATAAGCAAGAAGAATACTAATAGATTGAAGGCATGTCACGAGGGCATATGCCGCACAGTCTAACACTTCAATTTGGGTGTGCCCTTGAGCCATGAGGCCGTGAAGATTGTCGAAGTGTTCTATCCTCTCCATGAGATGGTTGCATGGTACTTATTCATAGGATGTGGCTTATCCCCTACGTTGCACACACGATTTTCTCTACATGCGTGATTAGCATGTTGTTGGGAAAATAAAAAAAGATTACATCAATATCATATGCTAAAACATATCATACTAACTCTTGGGCGTATTCCGGAAACCTGTGGAACCTAGATAATATCTCCTACAATCCTCATCCCTCTTAATCGCAACTTTACCAAGTTGAGATTAAACTTGAACTGTTCTAAGTTCCTTGTGGGTGATACCTTGGTAAATCAACCTACATTATAATCCTTCGAATGGATGTATCAATGTCCCATTGTTTGATAGTTACTTGTCTCTCACAAAGTGGAAGTCTATCTCAATATGTTTGGTTCTAGCAGGAAAACAACTAGATGAATCAATATGATCATGTAAAATAAAATATTCGCTTAGTGTAATAAATGTTCATTTGATTAGAAGAAGTGTTCACCTCCAAAAAATGCTGATGTATTTGTCCAAAATATTTATTTATATTGCTAAAAAAATTAAAAAAGAAAAACGGAAAATGTAGAAATAAAAAAAAGGAAAATATATAAGGAGGGAAAACCTACAACGTGAAGAAACCACAAACTATGGAAAAACCTCACACCTTAAAGGAGGAGCCCAACAATTCAAAAAGGCCGTTACTCACAAATAGTGGAGATATACTACAAACTACATTTGTGGGTGTTCCTATTCCACGCTTTAGATGTGGAAATGCAGCTAAAACAATCACATGGGTTGGCCCATGAAGTTATCGCTTGCTCGGCTGCCTCGTTCTGTTTGTTGGCTTTGTTTTTTTCACACGATCTTTTGCTAGAGGTTCAGGAAATTAATGACTACTGTTTTATACTATTTTTGAAAATGTATATGAAATCAAAAACTATTTACGAGTTTTTTCTAAAAGGTTCCTCAATTTAAAAAATGTTTGTGAATCTTAAAACTGTCCATGGTTCATGAAACATAGTGTTTACAATTTAAAAAATGTTCATAATTTTAAAACATACTTAATAAATACTATTAATACAACAAATAAAAAATTACCATCAATTTTCAAAGTTTTAGTGAACTTAAAATATGATCATATATTTTCAAAAATGATCATGAATTTATAGAAGTTCTAGCAAATTCTAGTGTGAACAAATTTAAAATAAAAGTAGAATAAAAGAAATAAATATGGAAAATAAGAAATCTAGAGATCGAATCTTCCAACGAGTAGAGAAAGTGCACGTAAAAAAAACGCCTATAAGTGCCCATACTAAAAATCGATATATAAAACTAACCAAAGCGAACGCTCTGTGCTACCATCACTATCTTATTGGGCCAGGCCATTACTGTTACTAATTACGCCCAAAATAGACTATTACACGCAACGAGCGGGGAAGGGAGCTCCTATTGGATGTTCTGTGGGTTGAAATGTCTCCCAGACGCAAAGTACACCGCTATTTAGGCCGGCTTGACAAGCAACTATAGCGACTGCTGAAAAACTATAGCCAACCTGCACTGTAGTGATACGATCACTATAGCAACCAGTCTTTGCCTAAAAAAAACCTATAACAACCAGTTTTTTAGACATTTCAGACATTTTTTAAGTACGAATATTTAATATAAAAGCGAATATGAAAATACATACAATTTTGAAAGTTATGAATGTTTTTTGAAAACGTGGACTTTTCTTGAAAACACAAACATTTTTAAATTACCTTACATTTTCTGGAATTGAACTCACTTATTGAATTTCAGCACAAAATTAGAAAACGGGAATGATTTTGAAAACATGAACATTTTTTCAAATTCCCTACCATTTTCTGAAAATTCCTTAGCATATTGTGAAACACAAACATGTTTAAATTTGTGAACAGTGTTTTTAAATTGGAATGTTCTTGAAATTCCAAATAATATTTGAAACATGAATATTATTCAAAATTATTGAACAATTCTGAAAAGACGAACATTTTTTGAAATTCCGAACAATATTTGAAAATTTCAACATTTTTTGAAAAACGAAAATTTTTGAAAATCAGGAAAAGGAACAAAAGGAAAAGTAAAAAATGGAAAATCATGAAAACCACGCCAGAACTTTCTGAAAGCTTCCCAAAACCGATGAACTAATGTACATCTAAATGGTCCCTCCTGGTTTCTTGTGCAATTCCCAGCCGCGTCAAATATGAAACGTTAGGTGGAACTGGATTTTTCATACAATAGCGGACTGCATGGGCTTAATCTTGTTTATTATGTGGGCTTTTAGTCAAGAGCCTTGTGCCTGGATCTTCCCCTGAACACGGGCTTTTACAGCAAATTAGGGAGCTCCCCTAAATAAGTTAATTAGGAGCTCCGCTCCTAAGTGGCGCCTTAAGCGCCACTCGGAGCAACCGGCGCCCACGCGCGCCCCCGTCATGGGCCGGCCCGCTTTGGATTCCCTCCCTCGCTGCCTTTTCCTTCGCTCGCTCGAGGTCTTATATGTCGAGCGGTAAAAAAGAAGCGCATGGGTGGATCGAACTCCAGACCTCCCGGTGGATTCTAGCGTGCCTAGCCAGCCGAGCTAGCGTCCTACAACGATTTTAGCGCAACGCTAGCCTAAAAGTAGATAGCGGCAAATCATTTTTTCCAAAAAAATATTTTTTTTATAATATACGTTGAACAAATTTTAAAATACAGTGAACTTTTTTATAAGCAAACATTGAACAAATTTCAAATACACAAATGAAACATTTTGTGGTATGTGTTGAACAAATTTTAAAATACAGTGAACTTTTTTATAAGCAAACATTGAACAAATTTCGAATACACAAATGAAACATTTTGTGGTATGCGTTGAACAAATTTTAAAATACAGTGAACTTTTTTATAAGCAAACATTGAACAAATTTCAAATACACAAATGAAACATTTTGTGGTATGCGTTGAACAAATTTTAAAATACAGTGAACTTTTTTATAAGCAAACATTGAACAAATTTCGAATACACAAATGAAACATTTTGTGGTATCGTTGAACAAATTTTAAAATACAGTGAACTTTTTATAAGCAAACATTGAACAAATTTCAAATACACAAATGAAACATTTTGTGGTATCGTTGAACAAATTTTAAAATACAGTGAACTTTTTATAAGCAAACATTGAACAAATTTCAAATACACAAATGAAACATTTTGTGGTATCGTTGAACAATTGTTTGATGTATGATGAACAAATTTTGAGTACACAATGAACATTTTTAATATCGTTGAACAATTTCATAATATACTATGAATTGTAATACATGATGAACATTTTTATAAATTCAAATGTGAACTATTTCATAATATATGATGAACATTTTCTTAATACGACCAAACAAAAAGGAAAACCAGACTGGAAGCGTGGGTACTTTTCTTACTGTTATATTTACTATACAAAATCGTAAAAGCAGAAATCTAATCACAACCATAAGTTGTCCCGGTTGGCTAGCTGCACTCGAACAAAGGCCGTGGGTATGGAGTTCGACTCCCGGCAGGCACGTATTTTTTGGATCATTAAAGGAATGAAAAAAAAAAGTAAAACGGGCCTGGCCCATGACGGAAGGGGGGGTGTGCGCCCGTTTGGGAATCAGCCTATAACGGGCGCTGAGGGCGCCGTTTAGGAAATGCCCCAAATTGGGGCCTTTAACGCTAGCTAAAGGGTCTGGCGCTCACGCTCGAGCTTAGCAGCCCCCGGCCGATTTCACTATTTTGATCTTTTTTGAAAACTTTAGCATGATCTAACCCTAGTTTGAAAAAATTCGTGATCTGACCCTTTTTCTACCGCCACCGTCCTTGGCGGTAGGGTAACACAGCCTACAGCCGAGGGCTATGGCGGTAGGACTTGACGGTGCCGTCACGGTAATTTGATTTTGAAAATACCCTACCGCCAGAGTCTTTGGCGGTAGGGTAGCGAAGGTATAAATAATATATGACGCCTACTATGTGTGAAGCTCCATGCTGAAAAGTTGGCTAGTGCGAGTGCGTTAGGTTTGGTGGTCGGTCTTGGGTTCTAACTTTCACAAGGCCATATTTTTTGTTTATTTTTATTTTGCTCAATAAAAAAAATTGTCCAATTAATCTGAGGATATGGATTATTGATAAGAATATATTTTTTACTTATTTCCAACTGTATTATTGGTAAAAAGATTCTTTTACTTATCTATAACCTTATCAGTTATCCAAAGTTTATCCTTGTCGACTTGCGGAAGGTTCCAGTAGTTAAGAACGTCTTTTTCACTTATTTGTAACTGCATTATTGGTAAAAACATTTTTTTACTTATCTGTAACCTTATCAGTTATGTAGAGTTTTTCCTTGTCGGCTTGCGGAAGGTTCCAGTAGTTAAGAATCATGTGGTATTGCAGGAAGAGAAATCCATCTGCACCACCATATTTTCCATACACCTTGGGCAGATACCTAATGACAAATTGCAAAATGATCTTCATATGATTAGTAGAATTCGCGTAAGGTGGTATTGTACGTATATCAAAACAGAACTAAAAGAGCGTCTAGAAGGAAAGTGAAGTCAATATAATGTCATATCTCCCGGCTAGTTATAATGATGAAAATATCATGGTGATATAAAGCTCATAGATAAGATTATCTTTTATGCCCAATAGTTGAACTTGCAAACAGAAATTGGGGAGGATCATTTTCTGTTGTACTTGATTTGCTTTAGTAACCAGACCTAACTTTAGTCGTCTCATAGGTATAAATAAGCTAACAGATCCCAAGAATGGAAAAAGAAATAGGATGTTATGGATGGCACCATCTATGGCCGTTAATAATTCTGATAATTAAAGCAAATATCTGGTGCAAACCTGGTTTATCATGCAACCTTGGTCAAGGGGAGTGTAATAGTATACCATAGTTAACGGAGCAAAAATGTGTGTATTTGCAAAGAACCTGAGTTAATAACTTAATATAGGAACATCATCTATTGCAAATCATTCATTTTAACTGGCACTAGGTACAACACTGTAATCTAGCTAGGAGCTGTTTTAGATTAAATGGTTCAGAACTTCTGGTGGCATTGGATCTGACTAAAGATACAGTTCCATTCTTATATTAACCATTATGCAGTTTGATTTTCATATCAAGTGGTGACCATGTTTTGGAGAATATCTATAAATGCACTCACTTGTATGTGTATGACAGAGTGCAGCGGTGAACGGCAAGATATGCATTGCTCTGCTCGGCAAGAATGATAACTGTCTTGAATATCCGTCCATATAGCTGCCTCCACTCCAAGAACACACAATCTACAGGTCCACTAACATGCATGATCAACACGACATTACCAAAGTTCTTTCTCCACTGATATTATCATATTCGTTTATATCTTTGCGGGAATTTTATAAAGCAGTTACAAATAAGTAAAAAAATCTATTTATCAATAATTCATATCCTTAGCTTAATTGGACAAATTGTTCATTTTTTATTGGGAAAAATAAAAATAAACAAAAATATGGCCTTATGAAGGCTCGAATACAACATTACCAAAGTTCTTTCTCCACTGCGATTATCATATTCGTTTATATCTTTGCGGGATTTTTATAAAGCAGTTACAAATAAGTAAAAAAATATTTTTATCAATAACCCATGTCCTTAGATTAATTGGACAATTTTTTTATTGAGCAAAATAAAATAAACAAAAAATATGGCCTTATGAAGGCTCGAACTCAAGACCTGCCAAAGCAAACACGCACTTGCTAGCCAACTTTCCATCGGACAGGTTCAGTAGCACTGGGCGCCACACGTCATTTATACCTTCTCCACCCTACTGCCAAAGACTATGGCGGTAGGGTATTTTCAACATCGAATGACCGTGATGGCGCAGTCAAATCCTACCGCCATAGTCCTTGGCGGTAGATTGTGTTACACTACCGCCAAGGACGATGGCGGTAGAAAAAGGGTCTGATCACGAAAGTTTTTCAAACTAGGGTCAGATCGTGCTAAAGTATTTTAAAAGGGTCAAAACAGTGAATCCGGCCGCCCCCACCCCCCATCTATCACACAGTTCGGTCCAGGCTCACCTCGCTCACAATTGACCGTTCACACTAGGAGTTGACTGCTTTTCCTCAAAAAAAGTGGGAGGTGATTGCTGACGTGGCCATTGACGGGTGACAATGAACATATCACTAATTTAAATTTTTTTAAATTTGGAAAATTTCACGAATCCAAGAAAAGTGCACGAAATTGTGAAAAAGTTCACAGATTAAAAAAAAGAAAATGAATTCCAAAGAAGATTGGAAATTTCGAAAAATATTTAAATCTAGAAAAAAGTTCATCGATTTTGAAAAGAAAAGTTTATAAAAACTGGTAAAAAAGTTAATAGATTCTGAATAAAAAGCTCACGAATTTTAAGAAAACCATTCATTTAAAAAAAGTTCATCAAATTTGAAAAGGTTCACAAATGAAAAAACCTTTCATCAATTTTTAAAAAATCAGAAATTAGAGAAAGTTCATTGATTTTGGTAAAAACCTCTTGAATTTGAAACAAATCATCAATTTTGAAAGAAAAATCACTGATTTTGAAGAAAAAGTGTGTGAATTAGAAAAGTAATAAAAAACCATAGACAAAAAAAGGGAAAAATGGACAGAGAAAAAGAAAAAAAGAAAAAATAAGAGAAACAAGAAAAGAAGGAGGAAGAAAAAGAGTGAAATGGGCTAGCCCAGAACGAAGGGGAAGGAGGGGGGCGGGGAGGGGGGTGCGCCTGTTCGCGGGAACTGGAGACAATGGCGCTGAAGGCGCCGAATAGCATTTGCCATTATATTAGGCTTGACTTCTTTTTTGGCATTGAGGGTAATTGTTTAGACATGAATGCGGATCTAACGGTTGTAATAGTTTGATTTACTAAACTAATAGTAGGATGCTTCTAATTTGTGTGAGATTTTCTAGCATATTTCTCTTTTTGTTTTGGTTATCGCCTATGCACAATTTATATAATTGATTTGAACAAAAACAGCGACAAGTATTCCATAACGGAGGGAGTATTTAGGTAGCAAAAATATTGGTCAGGGTTTTGCTTTCCATAATTTGACCCGTGATGAATAGGAAAGTAAACTAAAGCGGGTATTTGCATAAAAATTCGACAATCATCCAAACAAGAAACAAAACTGGCTACGATGAATATATAGGTATGGGTTGGTTTTGGACCAAAGTATATACCTTACCTTTACTCTCCTTTTTTACCATTTTTAAATGAATTGGCGTGGGCTTTTTAATTTCAGTCAAGAGCCCTATTCATGGATATGCCCCTGGTTCGTGTAATCTGCGCCTGCCATTTTTTTTTTGAGAAAGCGCAGGGGAGCTGCGTTTCATTATCAGAGGAGAACGGCGGAAGAGCGCCAACTGTACAAAGGGCGTGCGGGGTCGCCTAAACTAAAGCGAAAGAAAAATCAAAGGCAAGAAAAAGGCCAAACAAAAAGGCCCGAAAGGCAAAACCTCTACTCTCACGTCATCCGTTGCATCCCTCCGGCCAGCTGCCAGGCCATGACCTCGTCTTTGATGCCTTGGAGCACCATTTGCACTGTGCGATCTGCTCCTCTGAAGACTCGGCAGTTCCTCTCTTGCCAAATGGACCAGGCCACTAGCATCGCCACTGGTCTAGCCCTCTTGAGGTTAGCAGCCTCCCCTGCCATGCCAACGAGCCAGTCGGATGCGCAGCTAGCCGTCGGCCAGTTCGCCGGGGCAAGCCCAGGCAGGTCGAAGGCAGTTGCGACCAAAATCCAAAGCTCTCTAGCCCATGTGCACTCCTGGAATAGGTGTACGTTCGTCTCCAAGTTTCTCCTACACAACTGACAGAAATAACAATTTGGCCACTGCCGCGCCATTAGTCTGTCAGCGGCGAAGAGCCTGTTGATCGACAGGAGCCACGCAAATAATTTGATCTTAGCGGGGGCCCATGTCTTCCAAACCGCCTCCATGATTGGCGATTTTGTCGATCCCAGGAACTGCAGCCGGTATGCCGAAGCCATGGAGAAGACTCCACTGGCAGTGGGCTTCCAGGTAAACTCATCGCGACCTTCACTGAGTTGTCCCGCGACGTTAACTTTGGTCCAGAGGCTGACGAACTTCCCGAGCTGGTCAGCCGAGATACGGCTCTGGACGTCCCGCACCAAAGCACTGGCAGTTAAGGCGCTCCGCACCTGTCGCATCTTCCGACGGGAAAGCTGGAAGATCGCGGGCGCAATGAGGCAAGGCGCCTCGCCCTGGAGCCAACTATCAAACCAAAAGGACACCGCTCTCCCGTCCCGCACCTGCGCCCTAGTTGCCGCGGCAAATAGTGCCCGCTCCCGGTTGGAGCAGGGGACCGGGAGGCCAATCCATGGCCGCTCCGGGGCTACACGCTCCATCCATAGCCAGCGCAAGCGAAGTGCAACCCCGAAGCAGTTCAAATCAAGAATTCCGAGCCCGCCCAACTCCTTCGGTCTGCAAATCCGGGCCCAAGCGACCTTGCAATGTCCCCCATGGCATTCCTCCTCCCCTCTCCACAGCCAAGCCCTCCTGATCTTGTCCACTTGCCGGCGCACCCAAGCTGGCAGAGCGTGTACTGACATCCAGTAGACTGTGATTGCCGATAATACCGCGTTGAGCAGCACAAGACGCCCAGCAGCAGCCAAAAGCCTGTACTTCCATAGGGCCAGCCGAGCCCGCAGCTTGTCTAGGAGCGGCTGGAAGTCAACTTTGCGCAGCTTGCGACGCGAGAGCGGGAGGCCCACGAACTTGCAAGGGAAGGGGCACGTCGGCGCTCCCAGCGGCCCGACCACATCATCCACCTGAAACTTCTCACCATGGATCGGCAAGACGGAGCTCTTTGAGAAGTTCACCAGTAGTCCAGTGGCCTCCCCAAAAGCACAAAGAAGGTCACGCAACGCCTCCACCTCGGCCCTCACGGGGTTGATGAAGATGGCCACATCATCCGCATATAGCGATGATCGAGCGGAAGGCACCCGACCACCGAGCCTCGAAAGAATACCCATGTCAACGAACTTGGAGATGAGTAGCTGCAGTGGTTCCATTGCCAGGACAAATAGGAACGGTGATACCGGATCGCCCTGCCTGAGCCCCCGGTGATGGCGGACCGAGGGCCCAGCCACCCTGTTTATGAGCGCACGCGACGATGCCAAAGAGAGCAGCATGGAAATCCAATCACACCATCTCTGCCCGAAACCGCGCGCCTTCAACATGTCAATGAGGTAGGTCCATGACACAGTGTCGAATGCTTTTGCTCTGTCCAACTTCAGCAGGAGCATCGACCTGTTAGTACGGTGAAAGTGCCTTGCCAGTCCCTGAACGAACAAGAAGTTACCCTGAATGCGACGGCCCTTGATGAACGCGCTCTGCACCAGCGCAACAAGCTGATCCATCCTTTTGGCCAGCCTCGTTGCCAGCACTTTGGTGAAAAGCTTCATCATACTGTGAAGGAGACTAATTGTAGCGACCAGACCTCAAGCGAGTCGATCTCGTGCTCGATGTCATCCCTGGATCGAGAATCCGACACCACACAGTACTTGGAGGATTTATAACAGAGTAGCAATCACACACTTATTAAATCGAATGTCTCAAAAGAGAACTTATTGAAATAAATATGGCCTAAGGCCATCTAAAAACGATAACAACGGAAGGCTTGGAAGATAAGCGAGTCCATCAACTCCAACAACATCACTGAGTATAGAACCACGACCTAAAAGCACCTTACTCGTCGTCTGAAAAGTCTGCAACATAAAACGTTGCAGCCCAAAAACGGGTCAGCACATGGAATATGCTGGCAATGTAACACATAGAGAATAACAATGGAGATAAGCTATACTACATGCATATTTGGCTGGTGGTAAAGCTCTATGGTTACAGTTTTTGCATAAAGCCAATTTTTCCCTACTGCAAAGGAATAAATTCATTTAACTATCATGGTGGTTGTTAAACACTGAGAATGGTTGACAGCATTCTTAATCTCAATTAAAAAGTACTCATTAGACCCAACAATATTAAATTAGAAGTAACATGATGAGATTCCCATGATAATCAAGTACTAGATACTCAAAACGTCCATAACCGGGGACACGGCTAACCATGATTAGTTTATACACTCTGCAGAGGTTTGCGCACTTTTCCCACAAGACTCGATCGCCTCCGTTTGGTTCCTCGCACTACATGATGTTTGAGAAACGGATGACCGAGACATAGTCTTTCGGAAGCACTAGCACCTTACATGTGGGTAGACCGGTACACCTACTTTCCCCTACATCTGCTAGTCTACCCGTAAGAGTTTGCACAACTTAGTCAACTATGCTAGAGCCCATAATGGCTTGTGGCTGCACACGTAAGTTTCTAGTTTGAATAATCTCATGATCCCTTTGAGCACGGGTGGCGGTCCAGAAGAAATCTGAGCAAGTCTGCTAGAAAACAGTGCCTCAATCCACCCGGATGTGTGTTTAAGTTACCACCTTAAATAAACCATTAATTAACAATCTCACATCTGTCATGGATACACTCACCCAATCCATGTCTACTAGCATAGCATGGAATAATAAGCAAACGTAGAAGTAACTCCCAAAGGTTTGAAAATAAAACGGGTAATAGGTACTACCTCATCTACTTCCCATCCCACAATTTAATTAGATCTTAGTCATTCAATGTTTGAGGATAGATCTAATGCATAAAAACTGGGTAGTAGAAAGGTATGATCAAGTGTTACCGCCTTTTGCGATGATCCATGAAACCTAGAGACTCAAGTAACAAAGCGCACTCACGGGTATTCTATCGCAGACAAACAAACAAGCATACAATAAGTACTTATCTAATGCACAGGTAAAACTCGAATAAAAGATTTAACCAGAATGTTCAACTTAAGAACTCCGGTTTGCAAAAAGAAACAAATCAAACAAAGCAACGAAAGTCAAATGGCAAAAGAAACAACTTCATTTTACTAATCTGGATCTAAGTCAAATTTTACAGAAGCAAAAACTTGTTTAAGTAGATTATTCGAAAAGAGGGTTTCGAGTCGAAACTCCAGGCGCTTGAATCGCCTGATTCCGATAAACGAGCGAAACGTTATACTAAAACGAAAATCGGATCAGGAATCGCGATCAGAAAAATCGTGGATTAAATCCGAGAAAAAGAAAAAATGACGAACGGGTTAACAAACGAACGTTCGTTAACTAAACGAATCTGACGAACGCGTTCGTCAAAACAAACTAATGGACGAACGTCCGCTAATTAACCTTAACCGGGAAAAAACCGAAATTTAAATAAAAACGAAACTAAAAAAACCAAAAAAACCATAATAAAACCGCCCGGTTTTAAAAAATCATCGGCGGAACGAGGCAGCGGCGAACCTCGGCGGCGGCGGAAGTCCGTGAGGCTCAATGGGTCCCGTGACGGTGGCGCTGGCTAGGGTTTCATGGCATGGGCGACTTGGGCCGGGCGCGGTCAAGGCGGTGGCGGCGTGGTCGGCGCTTTATATCTGGCGCCGAGTGAGTCCCGCTGGCACGGCCTGTATAAGGCGGTGCGTTTAAAAAAAATCCGCACAGAAGAAAAATAAAAAGAAATACTAAACAGACTCCAAATTTCCCGAAATAAATTTTGCCCGGCTTCTAAAATCAAGCGAGACAAGATGAACATTTACTTGGGGCCTAAATGCAATTTTGAAAAACCCGCATTTTTCCTAAATTCAAATAAAAAGCGAAAAACTCCAAAATAAATCTTATTTGATTTTTTATATTAAATCTTCATTATTTCTTTATTTTGGGAAAGTCATTTTATTCCCTCTCTGAATTTTTGGTAGTAGAAATAATTGAAGATAAACTAAATAAAATCAAATGATCCTATTTTCAAAATTTGAGAAAACTCAAATATGAAAATAACGAAATCCCCGACTCTCTCCGTGGGTCCTTGAGTTGTGTAGAATTTCTAGGATCGAGCCAACAATGCAAACAAAAATATGATATGCAAGGATGATCTATGTATAACATTCCAAATTGAAAATTTGGGATGTTACAAACCTACCCCCCTTAAGGTGAATCTCGCCCTCGAGATTCGGATGGCTAGCAAATAGGTGAGGGTGGTCCTTGAGCAGATCTTCCTCTCGCTCCCAGGTGGCTTCCTCCTCGGTGTGGTGGCTCCACTGAACTTTGCAAAACTTGATAACCTTACTGCGGGTAACTCGGCTGGCATAATCCAGAATCTTAACAGGTTTCTCTTCATAGGTCAAATCTTCTTTCAACTGAATCGTTTCCAATGGCACCATATCTCTCAGTGGTATATCAGCCATCTCTGCGTGACACTTCTTTAACTGTGAAACATGGAACACATCGTGAACTCCTGACAATCCCTCAGGTAATTCCAACTTGTATGCTACTTCCCCCATGCGTTCCAAAACCTTGTATGGCCCCACAAAACATGGCGCTAACTTTCCTTTAACTCCAAAATGCTTAACTCCTCGAAGTGGAGATACTCGAAGATAAACTCGTCTCCGACTTCAGATTACATCTCCTTGCGTTTGAATCTGCATAGCTCTTACGCCTTGGTCGAGCTACCTTGATCCTCTCGCGAATCAACTTTACTTTTCATTGAGACTCCTTAATCAAATCTGGTCCAAACAATGGCGGTCTCCAACCTCATCCCACAACAACGGGGTTCTGCACCTCCTTCCGTACAAGGCTTCGAAAGGGGCCATCTTCAAACTGGATTGATAACTGTTGTTGTAAGAAAACTCCGCATATGGCAAGTTTTCATCCCAACTTGATCCATAATACAAAACACAAGCTCTAAGCATATCCTCCAAAATTTGATTGACTCTCTCGGTGCATCCATCATGCGTGGGTGGAAAGGCATGCTAAACTCCACCTGGTTCCCAATGTTTCGTGTAATTGCTCCCGAACTTTGAGGTGAATTGGGTCCCTCTATCTGTCTGATACTCCTCGGAACTCCATGCAAACATACAATCCTCGTCATGTATATCTTAGCCAATTTGGCACTGCTGTAGGTAGTCTTTACTGGGATGAAATGAGCTACCTTCGTCAAACGATCAACTACAACCCAAATCGAGTCATAGCCTGAACGAGTCCTGGGCAATCCCGTGATGAAATCCATGCCTAGTCTGTCCCACTTCCATTCGGGTATAGGCAATGGCTGTAACAATCCCACGGGCTTCTGATGTTCTGCTTTCACCCTCTGACATACATCACAAACTGCTACATACTCTGCGATATCCTTCTTCATTCCGGTCCACCAGAAAGTTTCCTTCAAATCCAAATACATCTTTGTATTACCGGGGTGAATCGAGTATGGTGAATCATGTGCCTCTTGCAGAATCAACTTCCTGATCTCTGGATTATTGGGAACATAAACACGGTCCTCAAACCATAAGGTATCGTACTCATCCTCACGAAATCCTTTAGCCTTTCCCTTGCTCATCCGTTCCTTAATGGAGGCAACTTCCGTATCTTCCTTTTGAGCTTCTCTGATTTTATCCATCAACGTAGACTGAATCTCCAATGCTGCTACATAGCCTCTCAGAACTATTTCCAAACTTAGCTCTCGAAGGTCCTCGGCTAACTCCTTGGGTATTTCTCCCATCATTAGAGTATTGACATGGCTCTTGCGGCTCAACGCGTCTGCTACAACGTTAGCCTTTCCGGGGTGATAATGCAATCTCATATCATAATCCTTAATAAGCTCCAACCATCTCCTCTGCCTGAGATTTAACTCCTTCTGCGTGAAGATGTACTTCAAACTCTTGTGATCCGTGTACTCCTCACAATGATTTCCAATGAGAAAATGTCTCCATGTTTTCAGTGCATGCACTACGGCTGCTAACTCCAAATCATGAGTAGCATAATTCAACTCATGGGGCTTAAGCTGTCGTGAAGCATACGAAACAACTCTTCCCTCTTGCATAAGCACTGCTCCAAGTCCTCTACGTGAAGCGTCGCAATACACTTCATAATCCTTAGTCTGATCTGGCAGAATCAACACTGGTGAGGTAACCAAACGTTTCTTCAATTCTTGGAAACTAGCCTCACACTCCTCTGTCCAAATGAAGTTAGTATCCTTCTTCAACAACTCTGTCATAGGCTTTGCAATCTTCGAGAAATTTTCAATGAATCTCCAGTAGTATCCTGCGAGTCCAAGGAAACTCTTGATCTCTCCAACTGTGGTTGGTGCTTCCCAGTTTGTCACGGTGACAACTTTAGTGGGGTCTACTGCGATACCTTCTCCGGATATAACATGTCCGAGAAATCCAACTTCCTTCAACCAAAACTCACACTTGCTGAACTTGGCGTATAGTGATGTTCCCTGAGCTTCTCGAGTACTAAGCATAAGTGCTCCTTGTGTTCCTCTTCATTCTTGAGTAAACCAAAATATCATCAATGAACACCACGACGAACTTATCCAAAAACTCCATAAACACCTTGTTCATCATGTTCATAAAATAATTTGGGCGTTAGTCGGACCAAATGACATAACGGTATACTCATACAGCCCGCACAGTGGTAAAAGCCGTCTTGGTATATCTTGCTCCCGAATCTTCAATCGATGGTACCACGATCGCAAATCGATCTTGGAAAACACCTTAGCTCCTTGCAACCGATCAAAGCAGACCATTGATCATTGGTAGTGGGTACTTGTTCTTGATTGTTACTTCATTCAATCCGCGATAATCAACAACCATTCTTAATGATCCATCCTTCTTCTCCACCAGAAGTACTGGCGATCCCCAAGGCGAAGAACTTGGGCTTATAAAACTTTTGTCCAACAACTCCTTAATCTGCTTCTTAATTTCCTCCAAATCTTGGGTCCTGTACGGTCTCTTGGATATAGGCCCAGTGCCTGGCAGTAGCTCAATTAAGAACTCAATGTCTCTATCCGGTGGCATGCCAGCAACTCTTTCGGAAATACATCGGGAAATCCCTTACCACGGTACTTCCTCTGCACAACTCGATAAGGAATTTACATGTGCTCTTCTCGGCTCATCTTTGTGATACATACTTGATCCTTATCCCTACGGTGTCGTAAGCAAAATTGTCTTCTTGGCGCAATCAATGTTTCCTCCATACATCGACAGACCAATCCATACCAAGAATTACATCCAATCCTTGGGATTCCAATATAATCAAATCCGTGGGGAAAACATGCCTTCCTATGCTCAACGGCACCTGAAAGCATCCTTGACTGACCATAAACTCAGCTCCTGGTGAACTTACTAGCATGGGTGTCTTAAGAGTCTTAGTGGGCAGGCTAAACTTATTCACAAATCCCCCTTGATACGTATGAATGCGATGCACCAGTATCGAAAAGAACAACTACAGTAAATGCCTTAACCAAAACTTACCTATTCTGCGTCTCGGTGAGCTTCAACCTCCTCCACGGTAGCGTGGTTCACTTGCCCCTATTGAAAGGGTTCGGCTTCTTTCTGAGCTTCCATTGCCATTTCCATTTTGGGCTTGAGGCGGTCATTTGCATAATGCCCCGTCTTACGGCACTTATAACAAGTGATATGGCTCAGGTCTACCTTGGATGGTGTTGACGGGTTGGTGCGGCTTTGTCCATTGCTTCCTCCATTCCCGTTTCCATTCTTGGAGCCATTATGATTGTGCGAGCTGCCTCCTCCGTGAGTATGCTGAAAATGTCCTCCTGACTTTGGGGTAAAGCGTGGCTTCTGCTGAGCTCCAGAATTGTACTTCCCCTGTGCATACTTCCTCTTACGATTATCAATCTGCTGCTGCTTCCCTTCAATCATAAGAGCACAATCTACTAACTCCTGGTAATTATTGAAAGTGGCTACCATCAACTGCATGCTCAGCTCATCATTCAGTTCTTCTAGAAACTTCTCCTACTTAGCTGCATCCGTAGCAACGTCATCTGGGGCATAACGTGCTAGCTTACTAAAGTCATCCACATACGGGCCAACTGTCCGTCCTCCTTGGCGTAAGTTGCGAAACTCCCGCTTCTTCATGGCCATAGCTCCTGCTGAAACATGAGCGATCTGAAATGCTTGTTGGCCCGATTCCATGTGGCGGTGTCTCTGTGGTAAGTGGCTATAAAATTCTCCCACCATCTTCTGCTGCGGGTCCGTCGAGTGATGTGCGGCAAACTTCACCTTTTCTCCATCATGCATCCTGCAGTGGTCAACTCCTCCCTATCTTATGGAGCCAATCATACGCTACTATCGGCTCGGTGCTCTTGGAAAACACCGTGATTCAACCTTAAGCGTGCGGATGATTGACGGTGGTGGTGGTGGTGGGTTGTTGTTGTTGTTGTTGCCTTGGTTCTGTACCAATGTTTGAATCAAGGTATTCTGCTGCTGAATCAACTGGGTGATTTCTGGAGGGAAAACAAACTCGGCGTCGCGTCTCGGAGGCATCTGAGGTTTAAAGGAAGAGTTAAGAATAGAATGAGGTCTAGTGAGATAACACTACCCAAATGCACATGAGACAAACACACACAATATCATTCAATCAATTCAAACAAGGGCATACAATGGTCTAACTATCGTTACAAAAGTGCTTGGATTAAAACTAATTAAATGGTGGAAAATTCTACTACTATTATGGTGGTCAACTAGAAAAACTGCTCCGATGCAGATTCCATGATATCTGCTCCAGCTTCATCAACATAGTCATCATCATTTGTCGTCGGGATCCGAGTCGGTGTAAATCGATGATGATATAATTATCTGGATATGTAGGTTCATCCTCTTCTCCTCTGGTGCTTGATCCTCCCATGAATACTCCAATCTTCTCCTTAAGGTCCGTTACGTCTTACTAGGCGACGATTTCTTCCATATAGTCTTTACGCATAGCCTTGAGTTACGCTTCTAGCTCCTTGATCCTGGTCATAGCCTTACATAGTTCCTCCATATCTGCGCAAGACATCCGATTCTCCTGGCGTCGGATGTGTTGGTTTAACTCCTGAATATAAGCTGCGATTGATCTGTCCTTCCTGGTGGTGATCATCTCCCAATGCTCATCTCGGCACCACAAATCTGGTAGATGGTATTCTTGAGATTGTTGTAGTAAACTTCTCCAATTCGTCCCATGGCGATGTGAGCTGCCATGCTCTTTCCTAGGCTCCATGTTGGTACATCAAAGGTAAACTCTATTGGCTCCGTGACTGGTGCAAATGTCCTTCCGGGAATGTAGACTTGAATCCTCCAGCGCTCCTCTTCGGGTAAAGTGGCGTTGAAAGTCCCAGTGAAGCTTGGTACTCATATGTTCAGGTATCTAGTGGCTTCCTTCAAGTGACATCCAAAAGGTGAATTCTCATCCGGTTGCTTGAACTTGATCCTTGCATCCGCCATCCTAAAGAATAGAAAAGATGAGGAGTCGAAATGAGAAGAAAGAGTAGTGATCTAGGGCTTAAGCTTAGTGGTCGTGTCCTACGATCGGTGTGTGCTCGATACCACCTTGTAGCGACCGGACCTCAAGCAGTCGATCTCGTGCTCGGTGTCATCCTGGATCGATAATCTTGACACCACACAAGACTTGGAGGATTTATAACAGAGTAGCAATCACACACTTATTACATCGAATGTCTCAAAAGAGAACTTATTGAAATAAATATGGCTTAAGGCCATCTAAAAATGATAACAGCGGAAGGCTTGGAAGATAAGCGAGTCCATTAACTCCAACGGCATCACTGAGTATAGAACCACGACCTAAAAGCACCTTACTCGTCGTCTGAAAAGTCTGCAACATAAAACGTTGCAGCCCGAAAACGGGTCAGCACATGGAATATGATGGCAATATAACACATAGAGAATAACAATGGAGATAAGCTATACTACATGCATATTTGGCTGGTGGTAAAGCTCTATGGTTACAGTTTTTGCATAAAGCCAATTTTTCCCTACTGCAAAGGAATAAATTCATTTAACTATCATGGTGGTTGTTAAACATTGAGAATGGTTGACAACATTCTCAATCCCAATTAAAAAGTACTCATTAGACCCAACAATATTAAATTAGAAGTAACATGATGAGATTCACATGATAATCAAGTACTAGATACTCAAAACGTCCATAACCGGGGACACGGCTAACCATGATTAGTTTATACACTCTGCAGAGGTTTGCGCACTTTTCCCACAAGACTCGATCGCCTCCGTTTGGTTCCTCGCACTACATGATGTTTGAGAAACGGATGACCGAGACATAGTCTTTCGGAAGCACTAGCACCTTACATGTGGGTAGACCGGTACACCTACTTTCCCCTACATCTGCTAGTCTACCCGTAAGAGTTTGCACAACTTAGTCAACTATGCTAGAGCCCATAGTGGCTTGTGGCTGCACACGTAAGTTTCTAATTTGAATAATCTCATGATCCCTTTGAGCACGGGTGGCGGTCCAGAAGAAATCTGAGCAAGTCTCGCTAGAAAAGCAGTGCCTCAATCCACCCGGATGTGTGTTTAAGTTGCCACCTTAAATAAACCATTAATTAACAATCTCACATCTGTCATGGATACACTCACCCAATCCACGTCTACTAGCATGGCATGGAATAATAAGCAAACGTAGAAGTAACTCCCAAAGGTTTGAAAATAAAACGGGTAATAGGTACTACCTCATCTACTTCCCATCCCACAATTTAATTAGATCTTAGTCATGCAATGTTTGAGGATAGATCTAATGCATAAAAACTAGGTAGTAGAAAGGTATGATCAAGTGTTACTTGCCTTGCTGATGATCCGCGAAACCTAGAGACTCGAAGTAACAGGCGGCGCACTCCGGGTATTCTATCGCAGACAAACAAACAAGCATACAATAAGTACTTATCTAATGCACAGTTAAAACTCGAATAAAAGATTTAACCAGAATGTTCAATTTAAGAACTCCGGTTTGCAAAAAGAAACAAATCAAACAAAGCAACGAAAGTCAAACGGCGAAAGAAACAACTTCGTTTTACTAATCTGGATCTAAGTCAAATTTTACAGAAGCAAAAACTTGTTGAAGTAGATTATTCGGAAAGAGGGTTTCGAGACGAAACTCCACGCGCTTGAATCGCCTGATTCCGATAAACGAGCGAAAAGTTATACTAAAACGAAAATCGGATCAGGAATCGCGATCAGAAAAATCACGGATTAAAACCAAGAAAAAGAAAAAACGACGAACGGGTTAACGAACGAACGTTCGTTAACTGAACGAATCTGACGAACGCGTTCGTCAAAACGAACTAACGGACGAACGTCCGCTAATTAACCTAAACCGAAAAAAAACCGAAATCTAAATAAAAACGAAACTAAAAAAACAAAATAAAACCGCCCGGTTTAAAAAAAACCGGCGGCACACGGATCGAGGCGGCGGCGAACCTCGGTGGCGGCGGCGGCGAAGTCCGTGAGACTCGTGAGGTCCGTGACAATGGCGGTGGCCTTGGGCTAGGGGTTTCATTGAGGCGACTTGGGCGGGGCGGCTGGGCGGTGGCGGCGGGTCCGGCGCTTTATATACAGCGCCCCCGAGCGGAGTACCGCTCGGGTACGGCCCGTAAGGCGGTGCGGTTTTTTTAAAAAAAATTAATTCCACGTAGAAGAAAAATAAAAAGAAATACTAAACGGACTCCAAAATTCCCGAAATAAATTTTCGCCGGCTTCTAAAATCAAGCCGGACAAGATGAACATTTACTTGGGGCCTTAATGCACTTTTGAAAAACGCGCATTTTTCCTAAATTCAAATAAAAAGCGAAAAACTCCAAAATAAATCTTATTTGATTTTTTTATTAAATCTTCATTGTTTCTTTATTTTGGGAAAGTCATTTTATTCCCTCTCTGATTTTTTGGTAGTAGAAATAATTGAAGATAAACTAAATAAAATCAAACGATCCTATTTTGAAAATTTGAGAAAACTCAAATATGAAAATAACGAAATCCCCAACTCTCTCCGTGGGTCCTTGAGTTGCGTAGAATTTCTAGGATCGAGCCAACAATGCAAACAAAAATATGATATGCAAGGATGATCTATGTATAACATTCCAAATTGAAAATTTGGGATGTTACACTAATCAGCCGGTAATCCGCCATCGACACAGGCCTGTCTACCTTTGGCAGAAGCACAATGTGCGCCCCATTAACCTTTTGCAACCCGGCAGCGTTGGCACCATGAAGCTGCTGGAAGGACGACAGCAGGTCATGCAGAATTATGCCAGAAGCTGCCTTGAAGAAGGCCCCGGAGAAGCCGTCTGGACCAGGGGCGCGGTCGCCTGGCAGGTCCGCGATGGCTGCTATAATCTCGTCAGCCGAGAACGTCAACTCGAGCTCCTGCAGGTCTAAGCGCGGGAGGTCCAATTCTTCCCAATTGAAGACCAACGATGTTGCCGCCGCCGTACCTTGCAGCCTTCGGAAGAAATCCGCGGCGACTTCCTCTTTGTGGCTGTGCTCCGTTGCCAGCACCCCCTCCTTAGAGAGCGCCGTGATAAAGTTCTTTCTCCTTCTGGCGTTGGCCTTTTTTTTTGAAAAGGGGGATTCCCCGGCCTCTGCATCAGAACGATGCATACGGCCTCTATTATTAGAAATAAAGCAAGGTCTCAACAAGGTCTTACAATAATGTAACAAAAGCGAGGATTAGCTCACATAGGCGTCCATCGCAAAGCGAAGAAAGAGAACAGCCACAACCAGCTAGCATGAAACCGGATAGGTAAAACTAAATGCCTATCCTATTACATGATAGCCATCCAAACTATTAAAGATATCATGGCACCATCTCCCACCGGACGGATCACGATAACCAAATGCTCCACGGCCTCCGTCGGAGTGAGTAATGACCACGTCGGATCGGTACAGTAGCTCGGAATAACACCGCAAAAAATGAGTATTTGTTGTTACTGTTAAAAACCAAATCATTTACGCAATTCCATATTGCCCATAATAACGCACATACTCCTACGAATATGTCCGGCGTGTGTTTGATGAATCCCAACAAGCCACGCCCCAAATAACGTGTTTACCGATGTGGGAGGAGTAATATTAAAGGCAATTTGCACGGGCGCCACAACCCGCGTGCCAGCAGACGATCAAAAAATAAGTGCTTGATGGTCTCATCCGTATGACGAAACTACACCTAGTAGAACACTGTCGATTACGCTTAACTAGATTGTCCTTAGTAAGAATAACACCTTATGCACAAACCACATAAACACTTTAATCTTCAAAGGAACCTTAACTTTCGGACCTCCTTGAAAGTGGGTATTACAGCAGAATTAATAATATTAACATACATTGATTTGACTGTGAATACCCCAGTCCTAGTTAGTTTCCAAAACAACTGATCGCGCTGAGGATTTAGCTGAACTTCCATCAGCCTACGGACAAGGTTAAGCCATGCCTCCCATCTGGCGTTGGCCTTGATGTGGAAAAATTTAGTGTTAGCGTCTCCTGCCCTGAGCCACCGAACCCTAGCCCTCTGCTTAGCCTTGATCCTCTCAATCACCACCAGTCCAAGAATCCTCGATTTAAGCTCCTTACGAAGGCTCACTTCGTCAGGCTCCAGCAGCCTCGACTCCTGAGCAGCATCTAGAAGCGCGACCGTGTCTTGCGCCATGAGCAATTGCATCCGGGTGTCACCAATATGCAACCTATGCCACCTCCTCAACGGCTTAGCCGTGCGCTGCAACTTCTCGTTAAGCCTGGCAAGGGCCCCATGCGCCGAACATGGCTGAGCCCATGCATGCGCCACCACGTCATGGAACCCCTCCAAGTGCGGCCAGAACGCCTCAAACCTAAAACGCGGGCATCTTGGGAGCGCCGTGTCACAGGTGAGCAAGAGCGGGCAGTGATCGGACATTGCAGATGCAAGCGGCAGCAACCTGGCGCTGCCGGCAGAACCACCGGTTGCCGCGCAGAAAATCACGGGGGCATGCATAAGCAGACAGCAACACGAGCCAGACGTGGCGGCGTGTACCGCTGCCCTTTCCTACTCAGCACCACGTGCAGCAAACGACATGGAGCCATGGTCGAGCGGTCAAACAAACACTGGTGTCACAGTGTTGTGATATTAGTCGCTTTGCTTACGTAGTTCTCCCGAGCCAACAAGCTACCAGTACCAGTACACGTCCTCTCGCACAACGGAAGGGCCAAACTTAGCGATTGCAACTCATGGCACGCAGTTGCACTGTATGACAAAAATATCATAAGAATCAAGGTTCACATGCAAGGAACAGCATTGGGATTGCACGCAGTTGCACTGTATGGCAAAATTATCATAAGAATCAAGGTTCACATGGCAAGGAACAGCATTGGGATTACACGCATAAGTGGGTTAAACAGTATGAAGTGTTTACTCACGAAGTGCTGCAGCACGGGCCAGCTTATTACGGAACCGGATCCTCTAACATTAAGAAGAAAAGTTAGAGAAGCTACAATCCCTTAACTTTCCTTCTTGCAACCCATATGATTAAGGCTAAAATAGTTTAAATTAATATGCAAATTACAGATTTAATGTGTACAGTCATAATTATTACATACAAACAATTTGATGGTGAAATAAAATTAATTATAGATTATTTATATCTACAGTAAATATGAATAATAAATAATCCGCTAAACGCTTCTAACATTCCTTCTTTATTTTACACTATAATTACACTGTAACACCGTGACTTTGCTTCTCTAAGTTAGAGGATCCGCCTCCGCTTATTACTCCATGCTTGTAGTATGTTTCCAAGCAACGCGCGCTCAAAATTACCTATTCATGCCCACAGGACGAGCAAACCCCCCTCCAGCTTAGGGCCTGTTTGTTTCATAAGTCCTAGGACTTTTTTAAGTCCCAACTTATAAGTCATAAGTCCCTGCCTGTTTGTTTACACCGACTTATAAGTCCCGAGTCCCTGACTGTTTGTTTACAGGGACTTATAAGTTGATAAAACACTTGTTCACATACCCATTTTTCATACAAACGAATTATAGTGACAACCGAAATAACACTTGTTCATACAAACGATTAACACTTGTCGATAAGAACCATAATAAGAATGTGTACATAACAACCGAGATAAAATAAATTACATAAGCGAATAACACTTGTTCATAACACTTATTCATACAAGCGATTAACACTTGTTGATAAGAACCGAAATAAGAGAGTACATAACAACGGGATAAAAGAAATTACATAGCGAATAACACTTGTTCATATCATTGTTGTTTCAAGGACCACAACCCATCAATGACCCAAGCTCGAATTGATTCATAGCAACCTTTGCTCGTCTCATTTGTTGAATCATTTGTTGTGGTCGTCGGCATAGACAATGGTACATAATTTTCATCTTCATCACACTTGTCGAATTCTATATCAGGCAGTTGGCTTTGTCTAATAAAATTGTGCGGTCTGGCGCAAGCCACAATGATTTTGCTTTGTTTAATTTGTGGATAACTAGGCAAGTGAAACAAAATCCTCCACTTGTTCTTCAAGACTCCAAAACACCTCTCGATGACATTTCTAAGTGAAGAATGGGTGAAATTGTAGTGTTCCTTTTTCCTCTAGGCATTGTGCCATCACGGTACTCCACGGAAATGATAGGTTAAACCCTTGTATGGTGCAAGATAACCCGGTCTATTTGGGTACCCCGAGTCCACAAGATAAAACTTATTAGGTGGAGGTTTTGGAAACTTGTCACCAAATCTGGATCGTGCATCATTGAAGACCCTCATGTCATGCATCGATCCCGCCAACCAACTAGGACAAATGTGAATCTCATATCAAAGTCACACACACACATCACATTCGACTCTTCTCCTTATATACATTTCCTATCTTTGGGTAGCATGTGGCAACTGGTACCACAACTTTATGTGTGTCCCATCTATTGCACCAATGCAATTATCCATAAATGGTGCATACTTTCTAGATCTTAATTTGAATGCACATTTCTGAATTGACGATCTCTTGGCACGATGATGTCTATTGCAAGCTTGATCGGACACTCCAAAACCTTATCAAACTTCCTTACAATTGTGTCCAATGACCTAACAAATCTGTTTTACCTTGTCTTAGAGATTGAGGGAACCCACTATCCAAAAAGCAGGCCAGACACTCAACTGATGACATTTTTTAGTGGACTTCAAACCATAGGAATCAACTAGCACACTATGCAATTTTTCAAACACGGTGCATGCATTCTAAACATGTTGTAACAAGCGGTTTAGTTGCCTAGTGTTGTCATAACCCAATCATGCCCAGATTGTCTGCTACTCTTCTAGGTCCTTTGTTACCGTAAGAGTCCAAGTAGTACATACCAATCATCTGAGCCATCGCATCATTCTTCTCTTCCTTTTTGGTGCATGAACAACATCGGTGCTTCATCATCACTTCTGCTCCCATCATCACTTCTTTGTCATCATCTGAAACATGCAAACATTAGTATAACTTCTTCATTATGCACCACCTCATCAACTTGAAAACATTAGCACATGCAAATGAAACACGATAACACGCATTCATCATTTAACAAGTTCACACAAAGACAGGTCCATTACATAGGTATATTATTAAAAGGACAAACATGATCACTACTACACTAGGACAACTTCTTCATCACGCACCACCTCTTCAACCAAGTGAGCCTAGCACGATCACTTGAAATGTTACGAAATATGACTCTGTTAGCCTCATCTGCAAACAATTGAGTTGCCATGAAGTACTCAACACTAGTTTCTTCGCACCACATTGAGCGCCAGCTAGCGACAATGAGTAATGGACTCCTTAGTGTTGTTTGCTTTCTTCTCTTTTGCCTTGTCCTTTGCTTCCTGCCTTTTGTTTGCATACTCGGTGATCATGTCGGAAGTGTTCTCACTATTCATAGTATTGATGAGCCCTGTCATTAGTTTCACCATTGGGCTCTTGTGTTTCTTGCACAGGCTTGAAGGTATTTGTTCACCTTGCTGCTTCCCTCTTCCTGCTGGTGGTGCTCATTGGACTCTCCTCATTTGCATCATCGGCAACAACATATTCTTCTTCATCTTCATCTATGGGCACATAAGCTGTTGATCCATCAAGCGCCACACCTTGAAATAGCTCTACTAGCATATCCAAATACTCGGGATTGCCACCCTTGAATTTTCGACATCTGGTCTCTCCTGCAACATTAGTTAGGTAATTAGGACAAGGCTAAATAATGTAACCAAGTGTGAGCAATTCAGATGTAATTTGCGAATAATGTATGTACCTTAATTGCTTTTTCCACCATTCATTTGATGCGGATATAGCTCCATCTCGATTCGGCCACATCCGGTTCTTTGGCCCAACCACACCCAAGCAGTATAGTGGCTCTTGAGTCTAGTTATGCAATTTTGAATTGCTTGGTAGTATGGAGGAGGCCAAGACGCTCATAAAATTTTTTCTTCATGTTATTGTATGCTCTACTTGTCCAAGTACCATTCACACAGTGCCCATCCTAGCTTCCTCACATGCGATGTTACAAAATACTGAATATGCTCGTCTGTCCAATCAGCCTTGGCAATGTTTTTCTAAACAAAAATAACAAGTACACAATTCAAACAAGTACACAATTGAGCTGGTTCAAATTCTCTGACAAGGTATACCATTGAACACACCACTAGCTAGCATATGAAAAAGATGAATTTGCATCATGTGACGAAATCTAACTATGTGTAGTAATTAGAATTATACCTCTCCAAAAGCAAATTCCTCATCTTCATCTTCAAAGCCTTCATTCTCATCAACATCTTACGAAGATCGTGAGTTAGCGACACACGTTGCTTGCCCGCAGCTTTTCCTCTCGCGGCCGATGAGGACACGTGGGCTCCACGTACACCGCGTCGATGACTGCGCCATGGCCCTCCCACGCCCTATCACGCCTCCCTCAACGGCAGAGATCGCCGGGCGACGAGCGGACGCAGGTGAGCCGGCTCGGCCTCCGAGTTGAGAGCCGTGCTCGGCCTCCTCCGCCACGAGGCACAGCCCTCCCGACCGGCTCGATGGGAGGAAGACCATGGCCGTGATTTGGTTGAAGAGGAGTTCTTTGTCGAGCCCAACTCAGGGAACTTCGTCGGCGTTGTGGTTGAGATCCAGAATCCCATTCCCCCGAGATTTCCCGGCGGATGAGCCTGCGATGCGTGATGAGTCGCGTTGAGCTGAGACAAAAGGGTTCCGTCCTCCTCACCGTCGGCCATGGCGGCGGGCTACGGTGGCGGCGGGGTAGTGGCCTGAAAGCATGGCTGGCGGCCAGGCTTCTGGTAGGCGGGCGGCTGGAGGCGAAGTTCTGGTGGCGCATCTTTGCGATCTTTCGATCACGGAAGGAAGGAAGCGGAGGGCGAGGAAAGAGATCGTCTAATCGGGAGGAGATCGGCCAGGGGGAGAGCGGCGGCGGAGGAGAGTCTGACGCAGGAAGGTGCGATCTTGGGGCCCAGGTGCGATCGATAAGTCCCAATAAGCTCCTCTGGGAGAGTCTTTTCCAATAAGTCCCAAATCACCACAATAAGTCCCCATAAGTCCCTTCCGTTTGGTTTAGGTGGGACTTATTGGGACTTATTTAAGTCCCTAGACCCATAAGTCCCTGGAAACAAACGGCCTCTTATTAAAGAATAGTCATCGTACTATATCATATGTCATTCTAAGTATTTTGAACTTTTTTTCCTTGTGTGTGATGACCCCTTTCATAATTTATCGGCATAGAAATTACTGGGCCGCCTGAGTAGATCGAATACCATTCAATGCCATCGAGACTGCAAACCAGTCTGTGGTTGGATGATTAGGTGGACAATGGTATTCTAGCCTCATGGCGGACGTGAAATTTAGATAAAGATTTTCATAGTTGTCAATGGTAGCCATTGTTTATTCATGAAGTACGACGATTTTTACTCGACTCGTACACAAATTATAGTCGCCGGTCAACTCGGGCGGCACGCCGCCTGCGCAATAGTCCTCTCACCGGACACTCTCCCTTGCCGCCGCTGGTTAAAGACGCTGGCAAACCCTGTGTGGTCGCCGGTGGCGGCGGGACTTCTCCTCCGCTGCTCCTCCCCCTAGGTGACCCCTGCGACTGCCCCTCGTCAGATCCGATCCATGACTCTCTCGCGTCAACGGTAAACTCACGGGCTTCCACGCCGCTGGATCCCTCCTGGACGAGGGATTATGGCCCTCGGGCTTGTAGGCTCGTGGCTGTCCGCACCTACCGCTGGGAGGTGGCCACCGTTGTCCTTCCCAATCCGGTGGGTCCAGCTGAAGGTCGCCTGGGCGATCGTTGGAACGTTGATAGAGTGATCTTGACCAATGTCCACCGGGCGGTGGCAGCTGCGTATGGCTCCAGCCGGCTCTGCTGGATTTGGGCCATGGCAGGCATTGCGACTCGGCTGCTAGCGGGACTCCTGCTGGCTGGCGGCCTGGCCTTCTCTCGCTGGCGCACGCGGCTCAGGCGAGGGCCCGTCCGACGGTGGGCTAGGTTGTGATGGAGCTCCCATCCATGGTGGTGGCTTGCCCCGATCTGGTTCTGTCGTATCTTTGCCCTAACACTCTTCTTCCGCCAAGGCACCTTTCTGCCAGATGTTGATCTCTTGGATCTGGCCACTGACGAGTTCTGGTCTTTCCTGAGATCTGTATGGATTGACGTATGTCGCCCTTGGATATCTAGACCGGAAAGACTCCGGTCGCACGTGCTCATATTTTCAGGCTACACGACCTTAAGAGGGCGCAGCGCGAAACTTCACTTTCTTATCGGCGTCAGGAGACACGTCTAAGTTAAGATTCCCAAGGCACGGCGGCTGCGATTGGAGGTGTCGAAACTTCGATGGAAGGGTATATTGAATGCGATGAAGATTGTGTGCAGGTGTATGGTGACTTGTTTCGGTGGCCTCGGCAAGCGGGGGCGGCAACACTGGAGGATTGCATTTTTTGTGGTGCTCCTCAAGTACCAAGTCTCGATTCCCGGTGTGAAAATCCAAGTTCTGGCCTTTATTGGTTGTACCTGGCAATGACCTTGTCGAACACATTGTTTTGGGTGAACTTGAACTTTTTCCGGGTGAAAACCAAAGATCTTCGATCACGTAACGACAATGTCTGTGCATTGTTTCCTTCTGAAAGGCGTTGCTTTTGGATAACTTCTTTTATATTCTGGGTGTTGTCTTTGGTGGTGGTTAGAGTGCTGCGCCGTGACGGGTCTTTTTTTTTCTTTCTTCTTTTTATTTTTTATTTTTAACTGTGTGTATTCTTGATGCCTTTGCATTTTTTTATACAGATGTCAGGTGTAATGGGAATCACAATATTAATATATTTCCTTTGTAAAAAACAATTTATTATTCATCGAGTGGTACAGCACGGCCTAGCAGGATTGTGGCTTGATTAACTCGTATTTCGCACGTGGGCTGCAGAGCCATTACCTGTGTCGGTGTGCATGTCAATGTCATGGCACCGAAACTTCTTGAAAGGATACCTTTAAGACTTTTTTGGTTTCGTAGGAATATTGTAGGAATTGAAAAGGATAGAAACTTTGTAGCAATTTTTTTTTTGAAGCACTTTGGTTTATAGGAATGAATTCCTATTCCTGTGGAGGATAGGAGTCAATCCTTCACATTTCAAAGGGGGAAAAAATATTAGTCTAGACTCAGTGGAAAAAATTCTATCTTATGCATCAAATGACATCACTTTCTCTATAGGGTTTAAGATGCATGTCATCTCACTTCCTATGATTTTCCTATTTCTGTATTATTCCTATCCTATGAACCAAAAGGAGGCCTAAACCTAGACGCACTCCGTGCAGCCGGCGTCGCACTTGCTCGATGTTTCAATAGCCAGGACCGCCAGGAGAACTAGGATCATCAGCAGCGTGCTAATCTTTATCATTTGACACTAAACGTTTTAAGCAAAGCATTCCCAGTTTTTGCTTGCCGTCCGCAGCTGCAAAACAACACTACATGTAGGTGGGTATACGCAAACATGCCAATTTTATCCATGCCGTCGATCAGTTACAGTTTTGGTAGTTGCAGACGTCGTGGTTGGAGATAAATGTGGCCAAGTGTGAAGGCCAACCAAACATTTGCACATAGCAATGTCTCGGCTCCTGCTATATGGACTTGTCCGGCGAGCTGGTGCTGCCATGGCATGAATGGCCATTGGCCCTCCTCTTCACGTGCTCCTGCCGACGGGACAGCGAAGGATGGATCTGCGTCACCGAGTCCCCGCACCATCTTCAATACTATTTCGAAACTGCTGGGCAGAGGATGCAGCTTGCACGACAGCTGCACGATGCCTAGTCCAGTTATCCCGCTGCCTTGGGGTCATATGCATGGACGAGCTGATCTGAAGCATCCACAAAGCATCGTGTGATTGATGAACAGTGTCGCATTTCAATTCAAGCATGCTACAAGACCGACACTGTGAGTGCGTAGCTCAGTGTTTACATGCCCTGGTAAACGTACGGTGGTATTGCTCAAGTCATCACCAGAGAGATCTCTACCTTCTTTTTTAGGGTTATAAAAGAGAGATCTATTTTTGTACTAGTATATTTGCATCTTCGTGCTAAGGCATCTCCAACGCTGACCCGGGAATTTGCTTCGGCAGTTGTTCTCGGACAAGGGACCAGTCCGCAGACACTGATGCTGGAGGCCGCCATCCAACGTTGTCTGTATACATTTCAACAACTTTTTAAACTAGCTGCACAAAATTCATACAAACACAACGGATTTCATATAAATCGGACGACATTCAAGCAAATACGGCGGATTTTCATTACATTTTAAACATTTAGAAAAAAACTATGGCGGCCGCCGGCGCCCAAGCCCTTGTTGTTCCCTTCCTGAGACCGCCTCCTCCATCCGCCGTCTCCATGAGCACCGGCAATAAGACGGATGAAGTGAAGCCACGGTCTCCGACGAGGAAGAGTAGAACGTGGGAGACGGACCGGCCCACATGGGACACAAGCCCCTGCCGCCTCCCATGCCCTACTCATCCTCGGAGGAATCTGTGCCTTGTTTGTCGTTGGTGGACGTGGGGTCCATGATGAAAATGATGGCGCCGGTGCGGTTCTCGTCCCAGTCGGCTGCCCGAAACTTCGTCGGCGGTGCTTAGGAGGCGCAGCTGCCCTTGTTCTCGATCACCTATAGCTGCGCCTCCGCGGCGGCCGCTTCCTGGCGAGTGGCGGCTTGAGCGCGGGCGGGGTCGTAGATTGCACACTGCTCCGTGATGAAGTTGGGTTCACCGCGGCCACCACGGCCTCCTCGCTGGCGTGCTCGCCGTCGATTTGGCCTTCCGCCAACTGGTGCTACTCAAGGAGGAACATGTTATACGTACCGATGTTCCTCGTGCGCCTGCTGGCACACCGACATAGGCGCCGACGTAGGTGACGGAGCAAATTCCCGTCAGATCCCTTGGTAGGGGTCCAAGCGCAGTTGAAAGTCATGGATCGGAGGTCACACTAAGGGTTTATCCAGGTTTGGGCATCCAGAGAGTAAACCTTACGTCATGCTGATTTTGATGATTCATAATGGAGGGATACCTCGTGCGAGGGGTTACAATGGTGTATGAGATTGCTACCCAAAGTTCTCCCATTTGAGGATAGATGATGAAAGGGAACCCTAGACCTCCCTTCATATAGACAGGTGAGGCCGAGGGTTTACATGTCAGATGCGATCTGGGGTGCCGCCGCCCTCTAGTCTTGTGCGTCAAGAAGGTCGTCTAGCCTCCTAGGGTTTGCACCGTGTCTTGGGCCTGTTGGGCCCCCTTGTGGTCGACGAGGCCGGGCTCCTAAGCATTAGCTAGTCCCGGTCCAGAATCCCGTCAGCAGGCCGCTCCTCCGCCATGGCGGCGTTGAAGTGCGCCCGCACCCGCTCCATGGTGAAGCTGGCATGCACATGTGTGTGCTCTTGTGCGGTGTCGTTGGAGTCCGTCTCCATCGTGGGGTCATCCTCACCGTCGAATACCTCGGGCGAGCTGGCCGCATCCCGGCCTCGATCCACCTGGCATGGCGGTGTTGGGGAACGTGGCAGAAATTCAAAAATTTTCCTATGTGTCACCAAGATCTATCTATGGAGAAACCAGCAACGAGGGGGAGGAGAGTGCATCTACTTACCCTTGTAGATCGCTAAGCGAAAGCGTTCAAGAGAACGGGGTTGAAGGAGTCGTACTCGTCGTGATCCAAATCACCGGAGATCCTAGTGCCGAACAGACGACACCTCCGCGTTCAACACACGTACAACCGGTGGCGTCTCCCATGCCTTGATCCAGCAAGGAGAGAGGAGAGGTTGAGAAGACTCCATCCAGCAGTACTGGCAGGCGTGGTGGTGGTGGAGGCGTGGCAATCCTCTCAGGCTTCGCCAAGCACCGCAAGAGAGGAGGAGTACTTGGGAGAGGGGAGGGCTGCGCGAGAACTTGGGGTGCAGCTGCCCTCCCACCCCTCCACTATTTATAGGTGGGGGAAGAGAGGGCCGGCCCCCTAGATCCCATCTAGGGTTGGGGGCGGCGGCCAAGGGGGGAGGAGTGCCTCCCAAGTTAAGTGGAGGCCCTCCCCTTTAGGGTTTCCCCCTTCCCATGCGCATGGGCCTTGGGGGGATAGTGCCCCTGGCCCATTAAGGCTAGGGCGCCCCCTACAGCCCATGCTACTGTATTGGACGTGGTGGAACAATTTCCAGACCTCCGGACCCCTCGGAATCCTCCGGAACCTTACAGAAGCTTCCGGTACAATCTTGGAAAAACCCGAACTTTTCCCGGAACCCGAACAACAACTTTCCATATATAAATCTTTACCTCCGGACCATTCCGAAACTCCTCGTGACGTCTGGGATCTCATCCGGGACTCCGAACAACATTCGGTAACCACATACAAACTTCCTTTATAACCCAAGCATCATCGAACCTTAAGTGTGTAGACCCTACGGGTTCGGGAGACATGTAGACATGACCGAGACGTTCTCCGGTCAATAACCAACAGCGGGATCTGGATACCCATGTTGGCTCCCACATGTTCCACGATGATCTCATCGGATGAACCACGATGTTAAGGACTCAATCAATCCCGTATACAATTCCCTTTGTCTAGCGGTATTGTACTTGCCCGAGATTCGATCGTCAGTATACCGATACCTTGTTCAATCTCGTTACCAGCAAGTCTCTTTACTCGTTCCGTAACACATCATCCCGCGATCAACTCTTTGATCACATTGTGCACATTATGATGATGTCCTACCGAGTGGGCCCAGAGATACCTCTTCGTCACACGGAGTGACAAATCCATCTTGATTCGTACCAACCGCAGACACTTTCGGGGATACAGTAGTGCACCTTTATAGCCACCCGATTCGTTGTGACGTTTGGTACACCAAAGCATTCCTACGGTATCCGGAGTTGCACAATCTCATGGTCTAAGGAAATGATACTTGACATTAGAAAAGCTTTAGCATACGAACTACGATCTTTGTGCTAGGCTTAGGATTGGGTCTTGTCTATCACATCATTCTTCTAATGATGTGATCCCGTTATCAACGACATCCAATGTCCATGGTCAGGAAACCGTAACCATCTATTGATCAACGAGCTAGTCAATTAGAGGCTTACTAGGGATATGGTGTTGTCTATGTACCCACACATGTATCTGAGTTTCCTATCAATACAATTATAGCATGGATAATAAACGATTGTCATGAACTAGGAAATATAATAATAACTAATTTATTATTGCCTCTAGGGCATATTTCCAACAGTCTCCCACTTGCACTAGAGTCAATAATCTAGTTCACATCACCATGTGATTAACACTCACAGGTCACATCGCCATGTGACCAACATCCAAAGAGTTTACTAGTGTCATTAAACTAGTTCACATCATCATGTGATTAAGACTCAATGAGTTACGTGGTTTGATCATGTTTTGCTTGTGAGAGAGGTTTTAGTCAGCAGGCGCAACATTCAGATCCGTATGTACTTCGCAAATCTCTAGGTCATATTGTAAATGCTGCTTCCACGCTCCACTTGGAGCTATTCCAAATGGTCTCTCCACTATACGTATCCGGTTTGCTACTCAGAGTCATTCGGATAGGTGTTAAAGCTTGCATCGTCGTAACCCTTTACGCCGAACTCTTTATCACCTCCATAATTGAGAAACATATCCTTATTCATCTAAGGATAATTTTGACCGCTATCTGGTGATCCACTCCTTGATCACCTTTGTACCCTCTTGCCAGACATGTGGCAAGGCACACATCAGGTGCGGTACTTAGCATAGCATACTGTAGAGCCTACGTCTAAAGCATAGGGTACGACCTTCGTCCTTTCTCTCTTTTCTGCCGTGGTCGAGCTTTAAGTCTTAACTTCGTACCTTACAACTCAGGCAAGAACTCCTTCTTTGACTGATCCATCTTGAACACCTTCAAGAGCATGTCAAGGTACGTGCTCATTTGAAAGTACCATTAAGCGTTTTTGATCTATCCTCATAGATCTTGATGCTAAATGTTCAAGTAACTTAATCCAGGTTTTCCCTTGAAAACTCCTTTCAATCAACCCTTTATGCTTTCTAGAAATTCTACATCATTTCTGATCAACAATATGTCAACAACATATACTCACCAGAAATTCTATAGTGCTCCCACTCACTTCTTTGGAAATACAAGTTTCTCATAAACTTTGTATAAACCCAAAATCTTTGATCATCTCATCAAAGTGTACATTCCAACTCCAAGATGCTTACTCTAGTCCTTAGAAGGATCGCTTGGAGCCAGCATACCTTTTAGCATCCTTAGGATCGACAAAACCTTTCTGATTGTATCACATACAACCTTTCCTTACGAAAATTGGTAAGGAAACTCGTTTTGACATCCATCTGCCAGATTTCATAAATGCAGCTAATGCTAACATGATTCCGACGGACTTTAAGCATCACTACAGATGAGAAGATCTCATCGTAGTCAACTCCTTGAACTTGTGAAAAACTCTTCGCCACAAGTCAAGCTTCATAGATGGTGACATTACCATCCACGTCCGTCTTCTTCTTAAAGATCCATTTATCTCAATGGCTTGCCGATCATTGGGCAAGTCCACCAAAGTCCATGATTTGTTCTGATACATGGATCCTATCTCGGATTTCATGGCTTCTAACCATTTGTCGGAATTAGGGCCCACCGTCGCTTCTCCATAGCTCGTAGGTTCATTGTTGTCTAGCAACATGACCTTCAAGACAGGATTCTTGTACCACTCTGAAGCGATCGCATCCTTGTCACCCTACAGTGCAGTAGTGACTTGATTGAAGTTTCATGATCACTATCATAGCTTCTACTTCAATTGGTGTAGGTGCCACAGAACAACTTCCGTGCCTGCTACACACTAGTTGTAGTGATGGTTCAATAACCATATCAAGTCTCCACCATCCTCCCACTCAACTTTTCGAGACAAATTTTTTCTCGAGAAAGGACCCAGTCAGAAACAATCCTTATTGCTTTCGGATCTGAATTAGGAGGTATACCCAACTGTTTTGGGTGTCCTATGAAGATGCATTTTATCCGCTTTGGGTTCGAGCTTATCAACCTGAAACTTTTTCACATAAGCGTCGCAGCCCCAAACTTTTAAGAAACGACAACTTAGGTTTCTCCAAACCACAGTTCAAACGGTGTCGTCTCAACGGAATTACATGGTGCCCCATTAAAGTGAGTGCGGTTGTCTCTAATGCCTAACCCATGAATGATAGTGGTAATTCAATAAGAGACATCATGGTACGCACCATATCCAATAGGGTGCAACTATGATGTTCGGACACACCATCACACTATGGTGTTCCAGGTGGTATTAATTGTGAAACAATTTCCACAATGTCTTAATTGCGTGCCAAAGCTCGTAACTCAGATACTCATCTCTATGATCATATCATAGACATTTTATCCTCTTGTCACGATGATCTTCAACTTCACTCTAAAATTACTTGAACCATTCAATAATTCAGACTTTTGTTTCATCAAGTAAATATACTCAACATTTACTCGAATCATCTGTGAAGTAAGAACATAACGATATTCACTGCATGCCTCAGCACTCATTGGACTGCACACATCACAATGTGTTACTTCCAACAAGTTGCTATCTTGTTCCATCTTCTTTGAAACCGAGGCTTTTAGGTCATCTTGCCCATGTGGTATGATTTGCATATCTCAAGTGATTCAAAATCAAGTGAGTCCAAGCGATCCATCTGCATGGAGTTTCTTCATGAGTATACACCAATAGACATGGTTAGCATGTCTCAAACTTTTCAAAAGCGAGTGAGTCCAAAGATCCATCAACATGGAGCTTCTTCATGCGTTTATACCAATATGACTTACATGGCGATTGCCACAAGTAAGTGGTACTATCATTACTATCTTATATCTTTTCACATGAAAATGTGTATCACTACGATCGAGATTCAATAAACCATTCGTTTGGGTGCAAGACCATTGAAGGTATTATTCAAATAAGCAGAGTAACCATTATTCTCCTTAAATGAATAACCATATGGCGATAGACATAATCCAATCATGTCTATGCTCAGCGCAAACACCAAATGACAATTATTCAGGGTTAATACTAATCTTGATGGTAGAGGGCGTCGATGTTTGATCACATCAAACTTGGAAACACTTCAACACATATCGTCAGCTCACCTTTAGCTAGTCTCCGTTTATTCCGTAGCTTTTATTTCGAGTTACTAACACTTGGCAACCGAACCGGTATCTAATACCGTGGTGCTACTAGGAGTACTAGTAAAGTACACATTAGCATAATGTATATCCAATATACTTCTATCGACCTTGCCAGCCTTCTCATCTACCAAGTATCTAGGGTAATTCTGCTCCAGTGGTTGTTCCCCTTATTACAGAAGCACTTAGTCTCGGGTTTGGGTTCAACCTTGGGTTTCTTCACTAGAGCAGCAGTTGATTTGCCGTTTCATGAAGTATCCCTTCTTGCCCTTGCCCTTCTTGAAATTAGTGGTTTCACCAACCATCAACAATTGATGCTCCTTCTTGATTTCTACTTTCGCGGTGTCAAACATCGTGAATACCTCAAGGATCATCATATCTATCCCTGATATTTTATAGTTCATCACGAAGCTCTAGCAGCTTGGTGGCAATGACTTTGGAGAAACATCACTATCTCGGAAGATCAACTCCCTCGATTCAAGTCATTGTCGCTTTTCGGACAATCGAGCACAAGCTCAACGATTGAGCTTTTCTCCCTTAGTTTGCAGGCTAAGAAAATCGTCGGAGGTCTCATACCTCTTGGCGTGAGCACGAGCACGAAATCCCAATTTCAGCCCTCGAAACATCTCATATGTTCTGCGGCGTTTGAAAGCGTCTTTGGTGCCTCAACTCTAAACCGTTTAAGCTGAAATATCACGTAGTTATCAAAGCGTGTATGTCCGATGTTCACTACATCCACAGGGCGGCGTTTGGGGTTCAAGACACTTGAGTGGTGCATTAAGGACATAAGCTTTCTATTGTCCGCATAATCGCTCATGTCAACTTTCAACTATATTTTCTCTAGGAACATATCTAAGCAGTGGAACTAAAGCGCGAGCTTCGACATAATTTGCAAAGATCTTTTGACTATGTTCGGGATAATGAAGTTCATCTTATGAACTCCCACTCAGATAGACATCCCTCTAGTCATCTAAGTGATTACATGATCCGAGTCAACTAGGCCGTGTCGATCATCACGTGAGGCGGACTAGTCATCATCGGTGAACATCTTCATGTTGATCGTATCTACTATCGACTCATGCTCGACCTTTCGGTCTCTTGTGTTCCGAGGCCATGTCCGTACACGCTAGGCTCGTCAAGTCAACGTAAGTGTTTCGCGTGTGTAAATCTGGCTTACACCCGTTGTATGTGAACGTTAGAATCTATCACACCCGATCATCACGTGGTGCTTCAAAACGACGAACTTTCGCAATGGTGCACAGTTAGGGGGAACACTTTCTTGAAATTTTAATGAGGGATCATCTTATTTACTACCGTCATTCCAAGCAAATAAGACGCATAAACATGATAAACATCACATGCAATCAAAAAGTGACATGATATGGCCAATATCATATTGCTCCTTTTGATCTCCATCTTCGGGGCTCCATGATCATCATCGTCACCGGCATGACACCATGATCTCCATCATCATGTCTCCATGAAGTTGTCTCGCCAACTTATTACTTCTACTACTATGTCTACCGGTTAACAATAAAGTAAAGTAATTACATGGCGTTGTTCAATGACACGCAGGTCATACAATAAATAAAGACAACTCCTATGGCTCCTGCCGGTTGTCATACTCATCGACATGCAAGTCGTGATTCCTATTACAAGAACATGATCAATCTCATACATCACATATCATTCATCACATTCTTCTTGGCCATATCACATCACATAGCATACCTGCAAAAACAAGTTAGGCGTCCTCTAATTGTTGTTTGCATGTTTTATAATGGCTGCTATGGGTTTCTAGCAAACGTTTCTTACCTACATAAAAACCACAGCGTGATATGTCAATTGCTATTTACCCTTCATAAGGACCCTTTTCATCAAATCCGATCCGACTAAAGTGGGAGGCGGCACCGCTAGCCACCTTATGCAACAAGTGCATGTCAATCGGTGGAACTTGTCTCACGTGGAAATGCGGGTAAGGTCGTTCGGGCCGCTTCATCCCACGATGCCGCCGAATCAAGATTGGACTAGTAGCGGTAAGCATATTGAACAACATCAACGCCCACAACTACTTTGTGTTCTACTCGTGCAAAGAATCTACGCAATAGACCTAGCTCATGATGCCTCTGTTGGGGAGCGTGCGAGAAATTCAAAAATTTCCTACGTGTCACCAAGATCTATCTATGGAGAAACCAGCAACGAGGGGGAGGAGAGTGCATCTACATACCCTTGTAGATCGCTAAGCGGAAGCTTTCAAGAGAGCGGGGTTGAAGGAGTCGTACTCGTCGTGATCCAAATCCTCTGGCGATCCTAGTGCGAGCAGGCGGCACCTCCGCGTTCAACACACGTACAGCCGGTGGCGTCTCCCATGCCTTGATCCGAGAAAGGAGAGAGGGAGAGGTTGAGAAGACTCCATCCAGCAGCAGCACACTGTGGCGTGGTGGTGGTGGAGGCGTGGCAATCCTATAGGGCCGCCAAGCACTGCGAGAGAGGAGGAGTACTTGGGAGAGGGAGGGCTGCGCCCGGAACTTGGGGTGCAACTGCCTCCCACCCTCCACTATTTATAGGTGGGGGAAGGGGGCGGCTCCCTAGATCCCATCTAGGGTTGGGGCGGCGGCCAAGGGGAGGAGTGCCTCCCAAGTCAAGTGGAGGCCCTCACGAGGGAGTCTGGTCTAGGGGTGTTGGGATAGCGAACTATCATCATCGGCGGACTCCAAGACTATGAAGATACAAGATTGAAGATTTCGTCCGTGTCCGGATGGGACTTTCCTTGGCGTGGAAGGCAAGCTTGGCGTCTGGATATGTAGATCTCCTACCATTGTAACCGACTACTGTGTAACCCTAGCCCTCTCCGATGTCTATATAAACAGAGGGTTTTAGTCCGTAGGACACAACAACAATAACAACTTGATCATACCATAGGCTAGCTTCTAGGGTTTAGCCTCCTTGATCTCGTGGTAGATCCACTCTTGTACTACCCATATCATCAATATCAATCAAGCGGGAGTAGGGTTTTACCTCCATCGAGAGGGCGAACACAGGTAAAAACATCGTGTCCCTTGTCTCCTGTTACCATCCGCCTAGGCGCTTGCATTCGGGACCCCCTACCGAGATCCGCGGTTTGACACCGACATTGGTGCTTTCATTGAGAGTTCCTCTGCGTGCCGTTACAATCGGGAAGGTGCCTCTTACCGTCTTTAAAGACGGTACCATTGCCAAGGGAGCGTTGGGCACCGGACAAACTATCCGGCTAGGTGGTTTTCTTATGACCTCCTGTTCGGCCGCTGCTCCGACGATGACCTCTCGGGTCATCAAAAGCGATCTTCACGTCAACTCGGAATTCGCCGAGCTGCTAGATCTGATGGAGCTCTCCTCCGTAAACGAGCTCTTGGATCGCATCGCCGCCCTGGGAGTCATTACAGACTACGATAAGATTGGGCTTAAAACCGATCTGAGAGAGATCAACTCTCCCCAGGCTACCCACCATGTTGCGGTGGTGGAGGAACGACGCGGCGACTCTTCTTCTATATTAAAGACCAGTTATGTCCGGATTCTGGTCCCTCCATGCGGATTCAGCGGAGGGGCGGACGTCAATCAATCTTGAACCTAAAGTCGAGCAGCGGACCAGATTAAATCGACAACATCTAGCAATCCGAGCTTCCAAATTCAGAAACTTTTCGCCCTTGAGCCTCAAGTTGGGCAGGGTTAGGACTTAATTCCACCGCCCACCCAAACATAGCGATCTATCTCAAATCGGCAAGAGCCCATGGAGCGATACATCATTCTTGGACGATTCCTCTGGTTATGGACAGGATAAAGGACTGCCGTGAGGAAAACGCAATCTCAATTTTTTGCAACAATTGCACGGACAAGGGAATATTGAACGCCGTAAGTCGTCGCGAAATTACACGCTTCGCCGACCTGGTGTCCATAGTACGAAAGTACTGTGCGATGGAGAGTGCCTGGAGAACCGAAACTAAGTTTTGGGACAATCCGGCTCCGAACTCAACCCTAGTCCGAAATAAAAGGGTGCATTACGCTCAGGCACCTGGAACAAAAACCAAAAAGCAAAAACCCTAAAGACGCGGAACCGTCTTTGGAGGGATGGCTCGGCGGACCTGTAAAATCCATAATCTGAGGCGCCACTCCAACACATAGCCTTCAAGCATGTTGGATACTACGGCGGGTGGCCAAAAGTGGCGAAGGGCTTCTAGCCGGAGAACCAGCCCAATGATACCAGTCACGGTATTAACAGTCTTGAGACTTTCGCATCAAATAATATGCGGAAATGAACAATCCGCAGCCTCGCGAAGTATACCAAGTAGCAACAACAAATCCATGGGCGACACGGCTATCACCTTCAGCGCCCGATGTGAACCCAAATTCGAACAGCCCGAGCACCGGCCGCATTGGTCCTCGGTCCAATAGTGGGCGGCTTTCGTCTTACCAAGGTACTCATGGATGGCGGCAGCGGATTAAACCTCATCTACGAGAAACCCTTGAAAAATGGAAATAGCTGGAGCCGCATTGGCGAAGCAGCACAACCTTTAGAGGAATAATCCCTAGTGGGAAGTGTTGCCGCAGGAAAAATTACATTAGATGTGGTGTTAAACTTGCCGACAATTATAGATACGAGGAGGTCACGTTCCAAGTGGCCCGTTCAGCAGCGGATATCACGCTTTACTAGGCCGAGAGGCATTCACAACTTTTCAAGCTATACCTCATTACGGGTATATGAAGCTTAAAATGCCCGGCCCCAATGGAATCATCACTCTTGTCAGTGATCCGAACATAGCGCTCCGCGCTGAAAATAAGACAGCCGCACTAGCCCTAGAGGCACTATCCGAAGCCCTAGCGGCAGAGGAACTCACTACGCTGCGCTCTACGGTGAACAGGGACGATGTGATACTCGACAAGAGATCCAAGTCCACCTCTTTTAAACCAGCGGACGAAATAGTCAAAGTCCAAGTCCATCCTGTTGGGAATGTAGTAATTTCAAAAAATTTCCTATGCACACGCAAGATCATGGTGATGGCATAGGAACGAGAGGGGAGAGTGTTCGTCCACGTACCCTCGTAGACCGTAAGCGAGCGTTAGCACAATGCGGTTGATGTAGTAAATGCGTCTTCACGATCCGACCGATCCAAGCACCGAGCGTCACGGAGCCTCCGAGTTCAGCACACGTTCAGCTCGATGGCGATCTCCGGCCTCCGATCCGGCCGAGCTCCGGAGATGAGTTCCGTCGGCCTGACGGCGTGGTGGCGATGATGATGTTCTACCGGCGCAGGGCTTCGCCTAAACTCCGCGACGATATGACCGAGGTGGAATATGGTGGAGCGGGGCACCGCACACGGCTAAGGAACGATCCGTGGATCAACTTGTGTGTCTTTGGGGTGCCCCCTACCCCCGTATATAAAGGAGCAAGGGGGGGTGCGGCCGGCCCTAGGGGAGGCGCGCCGGAGGAGTCCTACTCCCACCGGGAGTAGGACTCCCCCCTTTTCCTGGTTGGATTAGGACTTGGGGGGAGGGAAAGAGAGAAGGGGGCGCCGCCCCCCTCTCCTTGTCCTATTCGGACTAGGGGGGAGGGTGTAACGCCCCGGATGCAACTTTCCATATTCATAACTCCAACTCTTGCCTTTTCCGGAGATGCGATATATTTTTTCCTTCGTGGTTGGGTTTTTGTATTTTGTTTTGCATTTTGTTATTGGCGTGCATCTCATCTCATAGCATCATGCGCATTGCATTTGCACTCGTAGACGTTCGCAGTTTCCCTTTCTCTCTTTGCCTCCGTTGTCATTTTGTCAGACCCTTGTCCTCGTTGACCTCTCCTGACCCCTCTCGCGCGTGTCCGAAACTCCCCCGTACCCGACCCGGACAGTCATCACCGTTGGGTCCGGATCATCCCCAAACATCCCTAAAACATCTCCGTTTTCTTATTTGGACTTCCTAAGCCTATTTTTCTCAACCGTCTGTTTTCGATCGAAGGGACTAGGTAGCCCCTAAGCTAATCCTTCCTATAAATAGACCCCTAACCCTAAAATTTAGGAGCCTTGTCCCATCCACCAAATCCCCTTCAGCCGCCGCCGCTGTCTCCATTCCCCTCGGGATCCTCCAGATCCGATCGAGCCAGCCACCTTGCTTTCAGCGCCGCCTAAACAGATCGCGTAGCATCTCCCTCCTCGTTCTCATCCTCGGGCCAATCCCCTCGCGCGCCTCCTTCCTCCAGCAGGAGCTCGACCTGCTGCCGGTGACAAGAACCAGGCCGTGCACCTGCTTCTTTCTCTTTCCCTCGGTCTCTCTCTGTCTCTGAAACGCTGTCTCGTTTTATCTGTGTCCTACAGGACGCCATGGATGCTTCCATGCTCCAGCTCAACCCCGCTGCACCTTCGCCTCAACCCGGCCGGATCGGCTTGGGTCCCCGCCGCTCCACCAAGTCCCAGGAGCCGCCTGCTCTGCCTCGGATCCGCCGCTCCGCCAAGCCCCTCGCCCAGCCTCTGCTTCCATGCTCCAGATCGAACGCCAAGCCCCAGTTCAGGCCGCCTCCGCTCCTCCTCACCTCGTCCCGCGTCGCCGGGATCGCGTCGGGTTCCTCGCGCGGCCGCCGTGCCTCTTCTCGTCTGCACCAAGTCCCCGCGCCGCCGTTTGCCTCGTTCTGGACCTCCTCTGCATCGAGCGCTCTGCTCCAGCGCTGCTGTCTCCCCCGCGCGACGAACAGCGCCTCGTCCCGCTCCTAGCTCGTGTTGACCGCGACCACCCCGTCTCCGTCTGGCCGGCAACGAACAGTAGCTCGCCGGAGCACGAGCTCCATCGGGTCCGCCTCCCTCTGCCCGTTCCCATCCTTCTCCTATCCCTTTCCTCCCTCCCTGCCACTTCTCTGAACTTAATTCCCCGCCATGGCCTTGCAGCTCGCCGCCGCTGCTATGCTTCCTGACGAGCAGAGGACCTCCACCTGCCTCGTCCCAATCTCAAGGCCCAACGCCTCCACCTCTTCTCCCGGAGCCCCGCAGGTCCCGTCCTCGTCGCCCTCGCCTTCTCTCTTCTTCCCCTTTCCGTTCTGCTTCTCTAAATATCTCTCTCTCTCCCTTCTTTCTTCAGGTAACAGCAGTTGCCGCTGCCCTCTGTGGAGCTCCGACGCAGTTCCTCACCGTCGTTCCGCGCCAGATCCGGCCAGGGCCGCTGGATCTTGCCGCCTCCGTCCGGTTCCCCGTCCCCGGCGCCGTCTGCATCTACGCTAAGCCGCCGTTGTTGCCTCTGCTTTGCTTGTCTGGGCATCGCACCAAGTCTTGCTCGCTCCGCTTCGCCGCGCGTTGGCTGCGTCCACGAGGGGGCCACTCATGCGCCTCAAGGCCCGGCCAAGCCTGGCCAGCCTTGAGCCTCCTCTGCTTCGAACGGGCCAAGCCCATGGGTGAGCAGCCCCTTCTGTCCGCCTCCACAGCCTGTCGAGCCGGCAAGTTTCGCCCATGTCGTGTTTTTTAGCGTCTGCGAATTTGCCTATATCCTGTGATTTACCAGTTTCTGATTGACCCTCTTTGTTCATGCATATAAAAAACTCCACAACCGTGCATCGAATTTAAATGATTCCAACATGTAAAATGATTAGAATTTCATCTAGTTTCATATTTTGCCATTTGCATCCATGTTTAAAATGCTTAAAATGTTGTTTGTTTAAATTTGCATAAATGCTGAGTTAAAATGCTTTATTCATAACTAAATAACCGTAGCTTGGTTTTAAATGTTCTTTATATGTAAATGGGGTGGAAAAATGCCTAGTTTAACATGGTCCACTTTATTTTCCTGTTTAACAACTTTAAAATTGTGTTTAGAGCAGAACAGTACCAAATTCATAATTTGCATATGAGGATTTTCCGGAATTGTTGTTTGTTGTTCCGGCCTCATTTAAACTTACCTAAATAGTTAGTTTACTTATGCTTCACCTCTTGCCATGTTTAACAACATTTAATATTGATGAGTAGCATAAACGAGATCAAACTAAATAATTGCATGTGGTGTTTCGTCAATATGCAACTCGTTGCATATTGAGCTCCACTTAACTTGTAGTATTGTTTGTTGCACTTTGCCATGCCATGCCTCATTAAACCGGACATGCATCATACTTGATTGAGCATCATGCCATATTTATGCTTGTGTGTTTACCATGTCGTTTGTTTCTTTCCGGTGCTGCTTCTTAGTTCCGGTAATGTTGCGATTGTGAGGATTCGTTCGACTGCTCCCGTTCGTCTTCTTCAGGGACTCGTTCTTCTTCCTAGCGGGATTTCAGGCAAGATGACCGCTACCCTGGATCTCACTACTATCATTGCTATGCTAGTTGCTTCGTTCTATCGCTTTGTCCCACTACCTATCTCTTGTTGATCAAGCCTCCCAAATTGCCATGAACCCCTAACCGTTGACACCATTCCTAGCAAACCATTGATTGGCTATGTTACCGCTATGCTCAGCCCTCTTATAGCGTTGCTAGTTGCAGGTGAAGTTGAAGATTTCTCCATGGTGGGCCGGGGTTTATGTTGGGATATCACAATATCTCTTATATTATTAATGCATCTATATATTTGGTAAAGGGTGGAAGGCTCGGCCTTATGCAGTGTTTTGTTCACTCTTGCGCCTAGTTTCCGTCATACCGGTGTTATGTTCCCAGATTTTGCGTTCCTAATGCGGTCGGGTGATTTATGGGACCCCCGACGGTTCGCTTTGAATAAAACTTGTCCGGCAAGGCCCAACCTTGGTTTTACCATTTGCCTCACCACCACCTATCCCTTTCCTTGGGTGGCCGACCCAAGGGTCATCTTTATTTTAGCCCCGGGCGGTGCTTGTCTAAGTCTTTGGTGCGAACCGGCAGACTCGAGGGCCCCTCGGGGCAACTCGAGTCTGGTTTTACTCGTGAGGTGACCTATCCGGTGTTGCCACGAGCGAGATATGTGCAGCTCCTATCGGGATTGTCGGCGCGCAGGCGGCTTTGCTGGTCTTGTTTTACCATTGTCGAAATGTCTTGTAAACGGGATTCCGAGGCGATCGGGTCTTCACGGAGAAGGTCTATTCTTCGTTGATCGCGAGAGCTTGTCATGGGCTAAGTTGGGACACCCTGCAGGTATAAACTTTCGAGAGCCGTGCCGCGGTTATGTGGCGAGATGGGAATTTGTTAATGTCGGTTGTAGATAACTTGACACCAGATCCGAATTAAAACGCATCAACGCGTGTGTAGCCGTGATGGTCTCTTCTCTCGGAGTCCGGAAGTGAACACGGTTTCGGGTTATGTTTGGCGTAAGTAGGTGTTGAGGATCACCTCTTGATCATTGCTAGCTTCACGACCGTTCCTTTGTTTCTCTTCTCGCTCTCATTTGCGTATGTTAGCCACCATATCATGCTTAGCGCTGCTGCAACCTCACCACTTTACCCCTTCCTTACCCATTAAGCTTTGCTAGTCTTGATACCCATGGTAATGGGATTCTTTGAGTCCTCGTGGTTCACGAGATACTTCCAAAACCAGTTTGCGGTGCCTATGTTACCAAGCGGTGGCGCAACCAATCTCAAGGAGGAGCTCGATGAAGATCTTGCCCTTTGTGTTGTTTCGTTCTAGTTGATCGAGAGTGGAGCCCGGTTGGGGTCGATCGGGGACCTTTATGCATTTGGGGTTCTTCTTTTATTTTGGTTCCGTAGTCGGACCTTGATTGTATCTGGATGATGTAATGCTTTATTCATGTATTTGTGTGAAGTGGCGATTGTAAGCCAACTATGTATCTCTTTCCTTATGTATTACATGGGTTGTGTGAAGATTACCTCACTTGCGACATTGCTTTCAATGCGGTTATGCCTCTAAGTCGTGCTTTGACACGTGGGAGATATAGCCGCATCGAGGGCATTACAAGTTGGTGTCGAGCCTTCCCGACCTTAGGAGCCCCTTTGCTTGATCGTTTTTAGCGGCGAGTTGTGTCTAGAAAAATGTTTTGAGTCATTTAGGATTATATATATCGGAGAGTTAGGAATTCTTTTTACTCCTCGGTCCTTAAATCGCTCTGGTGAGGTCTCTGACGTAGAGTTTTGACTCTTCTCTTCTCAAATTTCACTAAATTTTTTTAGGATCTTGGTATCTTGGAATCGTTCGATGGTTTTATGATGAGAACATTGTCTTGGTGCCTCTGTCGGGGTTTAGTGGAAGTGTCCGGGAGTTGAGCTCGAGGTGTTGTCGTCATAATTTTATCGTTGCAGTTCGGAATACGAGTTTAATGCGCCGACATCGAAAATCTCTTTTATGCAGTTGTTGGTGAGATAACCCGATAACCCGATCTTGAGGTGAGTACGGAGTATTGCCATGACTCGTATAACGGATGCTTTTGAAGGTTGAGGTACACGATTTCGAAGGTTTCTTGGTTATGTGTTGTGGATGGATACAGCTTGGATGTAGGTATTGTTAGTTTGGGTGAGATATATTGCTTCCTGTATCCCCAACACAGATTGCATAACCGAGAAAGTTTCGGAGTTTATAGGTGGAATTCAAGTAGCTCCTAGAATATCTGTCCGACGGATGCATGATATGGGATTGGGTAAATCTCTATCATATGTTTGTTTCGGCTTATTACGCAAGCCAAATCCTTTGTTTTGTTTTACTTGTGGTATTGAGTTGCTTGAAGTCAAATGTTGAATCCATACCTTTTCCTAAATGTTATTCTCATATTTCTATGTGAATACTAATCCTTCGGATCATTGAGGTTGTCATGTTAATTCTTTTCCAACGGTGCGCTTCTCTTGAGATGATCCCATCATTCTCCCCATCCGCAAGATCAAGTCTAAGTTTTCTCAACGATGTTTGTTTCGTTCATCCCAAGTTGTCTTTGTTTTCCCCACCCTCCCACCCTTTTTCTTCAAGGACTCATTTATTTTAATCAAGTATCCATTTATTCATGTGAAGTCACTTCACCCTTTTCCGTCTATGTTCATATCCGGTGATTTCCCGTGAAGATGCTCAACAGTTTCAAGTTCATCATCCTTCGTTCTTTTTCTTCTCCGGTGGATCCAATTCAAGCCTTCGATATTCATCATATTCCTTTCCTCATGACAAATGCTTTCTTATGCCGGTGCACCTCTCAATCACTCACCTCTTGCTATTCATTTGTTCCAAAGTGTTGAAGATATCTCAGAAGATCTGTGTTTCCATTCTTAATCCGTTCAAGCTATTTGGAGATTGTTATCTCATTCAAGCCATTTAATTCAACTGGTGTAATCTCTCTTTAAAATCATTTTCAACGGTGTTTTCTTTTGAGTGGGACCTAACCCACAGGTCTTTTCCCAGGATCTTACCTGACTCTTCGAATTATCGAGAGCGATTCTCAAATTCATTTCCAAGTTTGACGTAAGAATGATTTTTCATCAGTCACATGCCTTCTCCAAGGTCGTTTTCAAATTCTTTTCATCTTTGTTCAACCTTTCCTCTTTTAATTCTCCCGGAGTATCTCAACAATTCATGGTGGTTCTCATCATCATTCTCAACATTTGAGGACCGAAGAAGGATTTCTCTTAAATCTTGGTCCATTCTCTTGAAGATTCATGGTTCTAGTTTCATGCCATCCTCATAATTGTTTTCGATTGTGAGAACTCTTTTCTTACCATCTGGAGCATTTCATGAGTTGTTTCCATTTCTTTCCTCCGAAGGCCATCATGTCATAATTCTTCATTCTCAGCGTGTAGCTATCGCTCTCCAAATCTTACCGGTGATTCGTTCAATATCCTCTAATCAGTTCATGATCTCTTCGTTCTCAGGTAGTTAAATCCCTTCAAGTATCTTCAATCATTTTCAAATTCTTCCTGTTGAATTGTGCCTTTGCTTTCATTTTCAATTCTTACGGTGGTCCGTTCAAGATTTCACCTCTTTCGTTATCATTTAATTCATTCGTTCTTTCCAATCCTACCGGTGGTTCGTTGAAGACCTTCCCAAGCTTGCGCCATATCTATCTTAATCCTTTCTACGAGAATAAGTGGCATGCCAAATCCATTGTGGGTCATCAATTTAATTGATGAGGGATAAGCATAATGTAATTCTTATTCTTGTTTCACCGAGTAAATTCAATTCCTTATTCCGGGAGGTTCATCAAAAAATTCTTGGTTTCAATTGCTCATCCTTCTTTTTCGGAGTTCCAAGTTCTCTCGGTTATATAATCGCGAAGCTCCATCTAAATCATTGCAAGGCTTCACCTTGTGTTTTCAACTTCTCTTTCTTTTCATCATCCTTCTATTACCGGAGTTCTTCATGGAGGCTCTACATGGTGGTTCGTCAAGGATTCTTTTCATTCTTCAATTGTTCTTCAAGATTTCTCTTGAAGTTATGATCCGCCAAGCTATACTGAAAATTAGCAGGGTGCCCAACACTTGTTTTGTTTTGAGAAGCTCAAGTATTCTCCGTCTTGCATTCCAAAGTGAAATTCCTTCTATCTTATCTTTTGAGATGGTGTTATGTCACTCTTGACAATTTCCTTCATGTTTCATGATTCATATTGTTGTCAAGAATGAGGTATTTTAAATACATCAGTCTCTTCATTGGAGTTATCTTGGGTTATATTTGACCTAAGCTTTCACTAAGGATTGTTGCTATTTATGGTGCGTATAAATGACCCAAGTTCTTCATTTGTCCTCCCGGTGAAATAAGTTTCTCGTCTCCTTGTTGATATCAATCCAATCATTTGTTTCCGTTGGTGGCAGAAGCTCACCTCATAATTTTGAGATGTTTTCGTAAGCCCGCCACAAGCTTATTCTTTTGTTGTTGGTTTTCCAACAACTCCGTTCTCTTTCTTCTTGGAAGGGTGCTTTCCGAGCCCATTTGTGGCGAAGTTTGCATTTTCTCCTACATTCTGTTATTCGGTGATCTATCTTCTATTCTTTTGTTCCAGAGGCATTGTGATGTTACTCTCTTAGAACCATCATCTCATTTTGTAAATATCATGCAATTTTCCTTGTTTATCCGTTTAGCCGGAGTGTCGTGTTTTCATTCGAATTCTCTCATCTTATCAAGTTTTGCCTCCCTTCTCAACCGGAGTGCGCTTTGTAATGTTTCTTACCCCTTGTGCCATTCTTTCAATTCCGGAGGCAGTGTGTTGTTGATTTCATCATGTATCCTCTCATCTTGTCAAGTTCATGTTCAATTCCTTCCATTTACGATTCAGTCTTTGCCCAAATTATACCAATCTTATCCTTTCTCTATCTAGTTTTAACCGGAGTGGTTTCAATATCTATCTTATCACTAAACCTCTTGGTTCTCATCATATTCCTTGTTCCTCTTGTCCAACGAATTGTTTGCAATCTTGGTCATCTCCGTTGTTTTGTTTCTTTCAATTTGTTCAACCTCTCAAGGTTCTTTGGTTTCACTCATTGGTCAAAGAAACAACTTAGTTTTACCTCTTATCTTCCTCTTCCTTTTCCCTCCGGTGCCATCCTAGATCTCGGGACGAGATCCTCTCGTAGTGGTGGAGTGTTGTAACGCCCCGGATGCAACTTTCCATATTCATAACTCCAACTCTTGCCTTTTCCGGAGATGCGATATATTTTTTCCTTCGTAGTTGGGTTTTTGTATTTTGTTTTGCATTTTGTTATTGGCGTGCATCTCATCTCATAGCATCATGCACATTGCATTTGCATGTTTTCATAAAAACTCGTAGACGTTCGCAGTTGCCCTTTCTCTCTTTGCCTCCGTTGTCATTTTGTCAGACCCTTGTCCTCGTTGACCTCTCTTGACCCCTCTCGCGCCTGTCCGAAACTCCCCCGTACCCGACCCGGACAGTCATCACCGTTGGGTCCGGATCATCCCCAAACATCCCTAAAACATCTCCGTTTTCTTATTTGGACTTCCTAAGCCTATTTTTCTCAACCGTCTGTTTTCGATCGAAGGGACTAGGTAGCCCCTAAGCTAATCCTTCCTATAAATAGACCCCTAACCCTAAAATTTAGGAGCCTTGTCCCATCCACCAAATCCCCTTCAGCCGCCGCCGCTGTCTCCATTCCCCTCGGGATCCTCCAGATCCGATCGAGCCAGCCACCTTGCTTTTAGCGCCGCCCAACCAGATCGCGTAGCATCTCCCTCCTCGTTCTCATCCTCGGGCCAATCCCCTCGCGCGCCTCCTTCTACCAGCAGGAGCTCGACCTGCTGCCGCTGACAAGAACCAGGCCGTGCACCTGCTTCTTTCTCTTTCCCTCGGTCTCTCTCTGTCTCTGAAACGCTGTCTCGTTTTATCTGTGTCCTACAGGACGCCATGGATGCTTCCATGCTCCAGCTCAACCCCGCTGCACCTTCGCCTCAACCCGGCCGGATCGGCTTGGGTCCCCGCCGCTCCACCAAGTCCCAGGAGCCGCCTGCTCTGCCTCGGATCCGCCGCTCCGCCAAGCCCCTCGCCCAGCCTCTGCTTCCATGCTCCAGATCGAACGCCAAGCCCCAGTTCAGGCCGCCTCCGCTCCTCCTCACCTCGTCCGCGTCGCCGGGATCGCGCCGGGTTCCTCGCGCGGCCGCCGTGCCTCTTCTCGTCTGCACCAAGTCCCCGCGCCGCCGTTTGCCTCGTTCTGGACCTCCTCTGCGTCGAGCGCTCTGCTCCAGCGCTGCTGTCTCCCCCGCGCGACGAACAGCGCCTCGTCCCGCTCCTAGCTCGTGTTGACCGCGACCACCCCGTCTCCGTCTGGCCGGCAACGAACAGTAGCTCGCCGGAGCACGAGCTCCATCGGGTTCGCCTCCCTCTGCCCGTTCCCATCCTTCTCCTATCCCTTTCCTCCCTCCCTGCCACTTCTCTGAACTTAATTCCCCGCCATGGCCTTGCAGCTCGCCGCCGCTGCTATGCTTCCTGACGAGCAGAGGACCTCCACCTGCCTCGTCCCAATCTCAAGGCCCAACGCCTCCACCTCTTCTCCCGGAGCCCCGCAGGTCCCGTCCTCGTCGCCCTCGCCTTCTCTCTTCTTCCCCTTTCCGTTCTGCTTCTCTGAATATCTCTCTCTCCCTTCTTTCTTCAGGTAACAGCAGTTGCCGCTGCCCTCTGTGGAGCTCCGACGCAGTTCCTCACCGTCGTTCCGCGCCAGATCCGGCCAGGGCCGCTGGATCTTGCCGCCTCCGTCCGGTTCCCCGTCCCCGGCGCCGTCTGCATCTACGCTAAGCCGCCGTTGTTGCCTCTGCTTTGCTTGTCCTGGGCATCGCGCCAAGTCTTGCTCGCTCCGCTCGCACGCGTTGACTGCGTCCACGCCCGGGGCCACTCATGCGCCTCAAGGCCCAGCCAAGCCGCAGCCAGCACCAGGCCTCCTCTGCTTCCGAACCGGGCCAAGCCCATGGGTGAGCAGCCCCCTTCTGTCCGCCTCCTGTACCCTGTCGAGCCGGCAAGTTTCGGCCCATGTCGTGTTTTTTTAGCGTCTGCGAATTTGCCTATATCCTGTGATTTACCAGTTTTACAGATTGACCCCTGCTGTTCATGCATATAAAAAACTTCACAACCGTGCATCGGATTTAAATGATTCCAACATGTAAAATGATTAGAATTTCATCTAGTTTCATATTTTGCCATTTGCATCCATGTTTAAAATGCTTAAAATGTTGTTTGTTTAAATTTGCATAAATGCCAGGTTAAAATGCTTTATTTCATAACTAAATAACCGTAGCTTGGTTTTAAATGTTCTTTATATGTAAATGGGGTGGAAAAATGCCTAGTTTAACATGGTCCACTTTATTTTCCTGTTTAACAACTTTAAAATTGTGTTTAGAGCAGAACAGTACCAAATTCATAATTTGCATATGAGGATTTTCCGGAATTGTTGTTTGTTGTTCCGGCCTCATTTAAACTTACCTAAATAGTTAGTTTACTTATGCTTCACCTCTTGCCATGTTTAACAACATTTAATATTGATGAGTAGCATAAACGAGATCAAACTAAATAATTGCATGTGGTGTTTCGTCAATATGCAACTCGTTGCATATTGAGCTCCACTTAACTTGTAGTATTGTTTGTTGCACTTTGCCATGCCATGCCTCATTAAACCGGACATGCATCATACTTGATTGAGCATCATGCCATATTTATGCTTGTGTGTTTACCATGTCGTTTGTTTCTTTCCGGTGCTGCTTCTTAGTTCCGGTAATGTTGCGATTGTGAGGATTCGTTCGACTGCTCCCGTTCGTCTTCTTCAGGGACTCGTTCTTCTTCCTAGCGGGATTTGAGCAAGATGACCGCTACTACGGATCTCACTACTATCATTGCTATGCTAGTTGCTTCGTTCTATCGCTTTGTCCCACTACCTATCTCTTGTTGATCAAGCCTCCCAAATTGCCATGAACCCCTAACCGTTGACACCATTCCTAGCAAACCATTGATTGGCTATGTTACCGCTATGCTCAGCCCTCTTATAGCGTTGCTAGTTGCAGGTGAAGTTGAAGATTTCTCCATGGTGGACAGGGTTTATGTTGGGATATCACAATATCTCTTATATTATTAATGCATCTATATATTTGGTAAAGGGTGGAAGGCTCGGCCTTATGCCTGGTGTTTTGTTCCACTCTTGCGCCCTAGTTTCCGTCATACCAGTGTTATGTTCCCGGATTTTGCGTTCCTAACGCGGTCGGGTGATTTATGGGACCCCCGACGGTTCGCTTTGAATAAAACTTGTCCGGCAAGGCCCAACCTTGGTTTTACCATTTGCCTCACCACCACCTATCCCTTTCCTTGGGTCGGCCGACCCAAGGGTCATCTTTATTTTAGCCCCGGGCGATTGCTTGTCTAAGTCTGGTCTCGAACAGGCAGATCTGCGGGGCCCCTCGGGGCAACTCGAGTCTGGTTTTACTCATAGGCTCGACCTATCCGGTGTTGCCACGAGAGCGAGATATGTGCAGCTCCTATCGGGATTGTCGGCGCACGGGTGGCTTTGCTGGTCTTGTTTTACCATTGTCGAAATGTCTTGTAAACCGGGATTAGAGGCGATCGGGTCTTCACGGGAGAAGGTCTATTCGCCGTTGATCGCGAGAGCTTGTCATGGGCTAAGTTGGGACACCCTGCAGGTATAAACTTTCGAGAGCCGTGCCAGCGGTTATGTGGCGAGATGGGAATTTGTTAATGTCGGTTGTAGATAACTTGACACAGATCCGAATTAAAAGCGCATCAACGGCGTGTGTAGCCGTGATGGTCTCTTCTCGGCGGGTCCGGAAGTGAACACGGTTTTCGGGTTATGTTTGGCGTAAGTAGGTGTTGAGGATCACCTCTTGATCATTGCTAGCTTCACGACCGTTCCTTTGTTTCTCTTCTCGCTCTCATTTGCGTATGTTAGCCACCATATCATGCTTAGCGCTGCTGCAACCTCACCACTTTACCCCTTCCTTACCCATTAAGCTTTGCTAGTCTTGATACCCATGGTAATGGGATTCTTTGAGTCCTCGTGGCTCACGAGATACTTCAAAACCAGTTTGCGGTGCCTATGTTACCGGCGGTGGCGCAACCAAGATCAAGGAGGAGCTCAATGAAGATCTTGCCCTTTGTGTTGTTTCGTTCTAGTTGATCAGTAGTGGAGCCCAGTTGGGGTCGATCGGGGACCTTTGTCGCATTTGGGGTTCTTCTTTTATTTTGGTTCCGTAGTCGGACCTTGATTGTATCTGGATGATGTAATGCTTTAGCTTTATTCATGTATTTGTGTGAAGTGGCGATTGTAAGCCAACTATGTATCTCTTTCCCTTATGTATTACATGGGTTGTGTGAAGATTACCTCACTTTCGACATTGCTTTCAATGCGGTTATGCCTCTAAGTCGTGCTTCGACACGTGGGAGATATAGCCGCATCGAGGGCGTTACAGAGGTGGCGTGCGGCCTGCCCTGGCCGCCCCTTCCTCTTCTCCCTCATGGCCCACTAAGGCCCATTAACCCCCGCGAGGTTCAGTAACCCGGTGTTAGGTAAAATCTGATTTCACCGGAACCATTCGAAGTCAAACATAGGCTTCCAATATATCAATCTTTATGTCTCGACCATTTCGAGACTCCTCGTCATGTCGTGATCACATCCGGGACTCGAACAAGCGGTACATCAAAACTTATAAACTCATAATAAAGCTGTCATCGAAGCGTTAAGCGTGCGGACCCTACGGGTTCGAGAACTATGTAGACATGACCTAGAACCATTCTCGGTCAATAACCAATAGCGGGACCTGGATGCCCATATTGGTTCCTACATATTCTCGAAGATCATTATCGGTCAAACCGCATAACAACATACTTTGTTCCTTTGTCATTGGTATGTTACTTGCACGAGATTTGATCGTCGGTATCAATACCTAGTTCAATCTCGTTACCGGCAAGTCTCTTTACTCGTTTAAGTAATACATCATCTCATAACTAACTCATTAGTTACATGCTTGCAAGGCTTAGGTGATGAGTATTACGAGAGGGCCAGAGATACCTCTCCAGACAATCGGAGTGACAAAACCTAATCTCGAATTATGCCAACTCAACATGTACCTTGGAAACACACAGAGAGCACCTTTATAATCACCCGATTCGTTTTGACGTTTGGTAGCACACAAAGTGTTCTTCCGGTATACGCGAGTTGCACAATCTCATAGTTGCAGGAACTTTGTATAAGTCATGAAGAAAGCAATAGCAGTATACTAAACAATCAAGTGCTAGGTTAACGGAATGGGTCATGTCAATCACATCATTCTCCTAATGATGTGATCCCACTAATCAAATGACAACACATGTCTATGGTTAGGAAACATAACCATCTTTGATTAATGAGCTAGTCAAGTAGAGGCATACTAGTGACTATAATTTTGTCTATGTATTCACACATGTATCATGTTTCCGGTTAATACAACTCTAGCATGAATAATAAACATTTATCATGATATGAGGAAATAAATAATAACTTTATTATTGCCTCTAGGGCATATTTCCTTCACATCCAACGGACCCCACAAAGACGGCCTCCATCGGGGCACAATTAAACCCTGATGTAGATGCGCTTTGACACGAAATTCCCGGAAAATTAGGATATCTTTGCACGGCACCCTTGAGATATGCCAAGAATCCCACGCAGTTGGCAGAGCACAGCCTAAACATCCTAAAAGATTCAAGCCGATCAAACAGGCTCTTGGCGATTTCCGAACCCAAAAGGCGAGCAATGGGAGAGGAGCTAGCCAAGCTATTAGAAGCGGATCCTTGAGACATAAAACATCCGGACTGGCTAGCAAACCTGGTAATGGTACCAAAAAGGACAAATCCTAAGCGCTTTGTGTGTCGATTTTAAAGACCTTAACAAGGCTTGTCCAAAGGATCCTTTCCCCTTCCCGCATCGATCAAATTATCGATGCTACCGCGAGACACGATTCATTGTGCTTCCTTGGCGCATACTCGGATACCATCAAATCAAGATGGCGGAGGCGGACCAAGCCATAGCGGCATTCATTACTCCATATGGACCATTCCGCTTCAACACAATGCCCTTCGGGCTCAAGAACGCTGGCGCAACATATCAGCGCATGATTCAGACATGTCTGGCAACCCAGATCGGCAAAACAGTAGAGGCATACATAGACGATGTGGTCGTCAAGACCAAACACGTCGAAACTCTAGTAGATGATTTGAGGCTCACATTCGACAACCTCCGAGCATATGACATTAATCTCAACCCGGAAAAATGCGTTTTCGACGTACTAGCCGGAAAGCTCTTGGGCTTCATTGTATCCGGTAGAGGAATTGAAGCAAACCCAGCCAAGATCCGAGCTCTGTCATAGTTGGATATCCCAAAAGATCTCAAACAAATACAAAATTATTTGGATCGTGGCAGCTTTAAGCGCTTCATCTCCGCTTGGGAGAAAAGGCGTTGCCCTTTATCGCCTCCTCCCCAAGACCGAACACTTCGAGTGGATTGGAACGACGCCTGGCCGGACTCGAAGAAATAAAAGCCATATTGGCAACAAATCCGGTCCTGGCCACGCCCAACTTGGGCGAACCAATGTTACTATATATCGTGGCAACACATCAAGTTGTAAGCGCGGTGCTTGTCGTCGAACGAGAAACAGAAAGACACAAATTCCCTCTTCAAAAACCAGTGTACTACGTATCCACTGTCCTAACTCCATGCAAGTCCCGGTATCCACATTATCAAAAGATAGCGTACGCGGTGTTCATGGCATCCCGGAAGCTGCGACACTACTTTCAAGAGTGTTCGATAACAGTGGCCTCCAAAGTACCTCTCAACGACATTATAAACAACCGCGACGCGACGGGTAGGATTGCAAAATGGGCCATCGAGCTCTTACCATTCAACATAACCTAGAAACCACGGTGAGCTATAAAGTCGCAAGTTTTGGCTGACTTCATCGCTGAATGGACTGAAGCCGAACTCCCTAAAGAGTATGGCGCATACTCCAATTGGATCATGCACTTCGACGGCTCTAAAATGTTGGCTGGCTTGGGGGCTGGCGTCGTCTTGACGTCCCTAACAGGAGACACAGTCAATCGTACTTCAAATAATGTACACGGACTCCAACAATGCAGCCGAATACGAGGCCCTTCTACATGGTCTCCGGATGGCCATCTCCATGGGCATTCAACGCCTAGAGGTCCGCGGGGACTCAAACCTCGCAATATCCCAAGTAAATGGAGACTTTGATGCCAAGGATCCGAAAATGGCAGCCTACCGTAACGCCGTCTTAAAAATGTCAGCTCGGTTCGAAGGACTCGAATTCCACCACGTAGCCCGGGATAACAACCAGGCAGCCGACGTGTTGGCACGCATCGGCGCAAAACGCGACGCCGTCCCTCCAAACATCTTCCTGGAGAGGTTCTTTAAGCCATCCGTAGTACGGGAAGAGGAGTCCGGAAACAACAATCCGGAATCAACCGCACCGCACAACACCAAACATTCTAACACAATCGGTGGCTCAGCCAATGAAATAACACCTTCAGCCCATCAAATAATGGCAGTAATTGCCCCGTGGACGGAACCATTCCTCGCCTACTTAATTAGGCAGGAACTCCCCGAAGACCAAAACGAGGCCCGCAGCATAGTTCGGCGATCTAAAGCCTACAAGGTCCATGAGGGAGAGCTTTATAAGAAGGCACAACCGGAGTCCTTCAAAGGTGCATCTCCGAAGAGGAAGGGCGAAACCTTCTGGCTGAAATTCACGCCGGACTCGGCGGGCACCACGCCGCAGACCGGGCCCTTGTAGGCAAGGCCTTCCGTGCAGATTTTCTTGGCCGCGGCCGGGCGGATCTCGGGACTTAGTCCAACGATGCGTCGGTTGCCAGCTCTTTGCTAATCAGAGCCACATGCCATCCACGCCCTCAAAACTATACCCATCACCTAGCCGTTTGTGGTATGGGGGCTTGACATGGTTGGACCCCTTAAAGGGGGAACCCACAAGCAAAAATACCTATTGGTCATGGTGGATAAATTCACCAAATGGATAGAGGCCAAGCCAGTTAAGACGGCCGAATCCGGACCCGTGATAGACTTCATATCAAGGGTAGTACATCGTTACGGTGTCCCCCACAACATCATCACTGATAACGGCACAAACTTCACGGCCGACGAGGTTAAACTCTGGTGCAACAACATGGGCATCAAGCTCGACTACACTTCAGTCTATCACCCTCAAACTAACGGTCAAGTCGAACGAGCAAATGGTCTAATCATGAGCGGCATCAAACCCAGGTTAGTGCGGTCCCTCACGGAATCTAACACGCACTGGGTAGAGCAGCTCGACTCCGTACTCTGGGGGCTGCGGACCACGCCAAATCGTACCACAGGATTCACACCATTCTTTATGGTATACGGCACAGAGGCAGTTTTGCCCTGCGATATAATTCATGACTCACCTAGAGTGCGCATGTACGAAGAAAGAGAAGCCGAGTTGGATCGGCAGGACAGTTTGGATGCATTGGAGGAGGAGCACGACGTGGAAAAAGCCCGTTCCGCATTCTATCAGCAGCAGGCTCGAAGATATCAAAGCAGAGAAGTACAGGCCAAAACTTACAATGTTGGCGAACTAGTTCTACGCCTGCCGGACAAGAAAAAGGACAAACTTAAGCCCAAATGGGAAGGTCCCTTCATCATCGACCAAGTCCTGACCGGCGGAGCATACCGTCTATGTAACGCATCTGACAACCGACTCGAGCCGAACCCATGGAACGCAGCCCGTCTCCGAAGATTCTACGCCTAGCGCCGAACTAAGAGTTCGTCTTCTTCCTCCGTCCACCCTTTATATTTTTGCTGTCTTTCGTTTCCCTCCTTTTTTCCTCCCTTTTTAGTAAAAGCCTTTGAGGGCTGATCTACGCATTGTTCACACACACTTGATGTGCTACTCGCACTCATTATACCTAGGGGCTTCTTTAACAGAAGCTTATTTATACGGGCTTCATGCCCAACACATGTGTCATACTTCCGCATGTACCTTTTATTCACCATTATATGCATCGATATGACTTAAGTTTTGGCCAAGCTGGGTTGCTTGGCTCTGTGCTACCCTCGTTCCCGATTGTTCGGCTAGGAGGTAAAGGAGCACCTCTGCGATTATTCTTGCGGGTCATCCGGATGTGTACCTCGGTCGGGTGAAGCCAAAGCTAAGCGTTCTTAAGGGAATATTCGTCGGTGACTTGAAAGATGACTTTTACCTATTTATTTATCTGCCCCGGATGCTTTTACGCTCTTTTCGCAGTCCGGACATGCACTTTAGGGCATGCCTCCCGAGGAAAGGAACCCCTAACGGAACTATTCTCCCGGAAGATGTTTCTTACTAACCATGTAATATAACATAACTAGTTGGGCACTTATGCGATAAAGCACTAATGACCCTACTTTGGTCTCCATGCATGCCCGGTTTTTACATAACGCGAGGGTATTCGGACACACTCGGACTGTTGGGTCCCGAGGTTGAAGCGAAAAGGTCCATAAAGACAAGCGATCTACAATCCGGCTAGAAGGCATTATACATGTCATTTTCAAATGCATCGTCAAATTGTTGATTGTACTCCTCTTCAATCCCATCTAACAGCTGTCTAATTTACAGTCCGTTAGGAATACTTTAGCGGCCAACTCTTCTTGGCCGTACATTAAGCTCACAGGATCTCCTTCCCATTGGGCCCCACAGTCGACCTCGGCCATGTGGTTTGGATCCATAACCGTGTCTGCGTCTTGACCATGGTCCAGGCCTCCCTGGCGCCTTGATGGCAGGCCGATATCTTCCACAGACGGAAGCACTACCGTGATCCTTGAAGCTTCTCCGCAAGCCCTCCAAGACCCTCGGGTAGGGAGACGGACGGCCACAAGGCCTGGGCGACGCCACTCATCGCCTGCCGAACACGTTCCTGCAGTTGCAGCAGCTCGAGAAGTTGGTCACCTGTTGAACCGGGCATTTCCTCTGCAGGCGACCTATGAGCATACCTACAGACACATTTCTGTCAATCGACTTCCTCGCCGAACACTTCTTTTCAAAAGAGTTTGCTCAAGCACTTACTATAGATGCCGCGATGAAGCCGCCGATTCTCCTTCACGAAGTCAGACAGCTGGACCCGAACATCTTTTAATTCTTCGCCCAGCTGGGTGTTGGCATCCTGGAGTTTGTTCCGCTCCTGCTGCACCCTCATAAGCACCTTCTCGCCGGCCTTGGTGGCGCGGCAGATGTTGCTTGTCCGGATCGATCCGGCACCTCTCGCAATATTATTGTCGACTTATGCACACGCCGCACTTCATAAACTACTTATCTCTTCGAAGTATGTATTACGAGAGGGGTCTCCGTGGCTCCCGGTGGCGGCTAATCTTGACCTCAAGTTGGGCCTTGCACTTTTGAAGCTCCTGGGACAGCTGGGTATGTTTCTCCGTAAGATCCTGCATAACAAATGATCCTTAAATCAGTTATTCTAACTATTTTAAGTCTCAGGGGCTACTGGCATATATAACTATTAAAATTCCTTACCCGTATGTCCTTCACATACTGCTCCGTGGCTCTGGTTTAACCATCTTGAGCGGCACGGAGGTGCGCGTCTCCCGCATTAAAGGCATTTAACGCCTCCGGGGAGAAACACGCGTCACGAAGAACTGTCCGGCGGTGCCTGTGATTCATGGCGCTCTCCACCTCAGACCTGGTGGCGGACAGCCTGTCGGTATCCTCCACTGGAGGAGCATCCGGCCCGCGCGTTGCGCTCGCCTCCCCCTCTGGACCAGGTGTTGGAGCCTGGCTGGCGGAGGCCTGGTTGGCAGCCTCTCCGGGCACAGTCCGGCGAGCGCTCTTTCTCCTAGAAGAATTGGGAGCATTAATTTACCTCCCAGGAATCTTTCCCTTAAATACGGTGGTGCTCCATACCGTTGCGGCGACGTTTTGACTCAAGAAGACTCCTCTTCCGCCATCTTGGGCGAATCGGCCCTTGTTGGTCGCCACCATGATCCGGCTTCCTGCCCTAAAGGCACCTCCTGTGGGACACCGTTGGTATACAGTGTTCAGAAATAAGCATGGATGAGTAATAATGACAAGACCTCGGCGCAGTTACCTGGGAAGCCGGAGTTAAACCGGGGTAGTCGGCCATAATGGCAACTAAGGCATTATCCACGCTAAGTTGGTGGAACACCCCATCGATCAGCTCCACCTCTATATTCGGATCCTCCTCGGAGGCCGGATCGATGGATCGTCCCGGGTCCTCGGGTTGTGGAGCCGGGCTGTGCATGCCCTCCACATCCTGGCGCAGTTCCTGCATCGAAATCATAAAGTAAGACACTTAACTTTGAAAGCACGAATCGGATGGGTAAACGTCCGCTTACCCAGCTTCGAGGGTTATTCATGGAGAATCCATTCAGTGGACTCGTCGGAGAAGTCCTCCTTCTCCCCTTGTATAAGCGGACAGGATCTTCACCAGATCGCCAGCCAATCCCGGTCCCTTGCGGCCATGACGGGTGGCGTCATTCTCCCTGTTGAAATCCCACATGGGGTGGCCCCTATATTGGAGCGGCTGCACCCCTCGCATAATGCACGTGGTCATGACTCCAATCATGGTCAATCCGGAATGGGCCAGTAACCTAATCCGGCCCATCAGATATTGAACACTCCTGTCATCTTCCCGTTGAGGGCTCCGCGGGCGCCAACTCAGGCGTTTCTTCAGAGGAGCATTGCTGAACTCCGGAAGGCCGATCCGAACTGGGTTCGGCAGTGGGGCGTCTTCCATATAAAACTATTCCGAAGGCCAGTCTTCGGACGCCTTCTTCGGGGTCCCGAATAGATATCCGGTCCCGGCGATGCGCCATATTTCGGCTCCGCCCACTTGATATATCGAACCCTCATGAGAACGGGATACGAGGCTAAACAATCTCTTCCATAGCTCGAAATGGGGCTCGATGCCCAAGAACAGCTCGCAAAGAGCTACAAAACCCGCGATGTGCAAAATGGAGGCGGGTGTAAGGTGATGAAATTTGAGTCAGTAGAACTCCAGAGCCCCGGAGAAAGCGGATGTATGGGAAATCCGAGCCCCCTTATTAGATAAGGGACAAAACACACCCGCTCTCCTTTGGAGGGGTTGGGGGTGTTCTCCGCCTGCTTTCCACCTTTGTAGGTGGCTAGCCCGGCTCGAACCGGGACCATGAAGGACGGAGGAAGGTATCCCTCCGCTTGGAGCGTCACCAGCTCGCTGTGCGGAACTGAACATCTCCTCCAATCTCCTGGCTGAGGGCTGGGAGCACGAGAGGAGGAGCCGCGTCGACTGTCCATGATGGAGTGGATTTTTGTCAGAGGTGCTCCGATGAGTACTCGCGGAAGGAGGATGGTGCGATTTGGATCTAGATCCTTGCCTCTCTTATAGGCAGCTTGTTCGTGCAGCTTGGGGGTAAAACATAAAAATACCCTGGCTTTCGCATTCATGCGACACGTGGAAGAGGGCCATTATTGGACGTAGAAGCCAAGGAGCGCAACATTTATGAGGAAGCCGGACACTATTCGGCAAGCACATGGAATTTGGAGGAGAACCCGCCTTGCAACGCCGAAGACAATATGCGCACCGGACTAATCGTCATTTAAGCCTGGTTAGGGGGCTACTGAGGGAGTCATGGACTAGGGGCTGTCCGGATAGCCGAACTATCATCATCGGCCGGACTCCAAGACTATGAAGATACAAGATTGATGACTTCGTCCCGTGTCCGGATGGGACTTTCCTTGGCGTGGAAGGCAAGCTTGGCGATACAGATATGTAGATCTCCTACCATTGTAACCGACTCTGTGTAACCCTAGCCCTCTCCGGTGTCTATATAAACCGGAGGGTTTTAGTCCGTAGGACACAACAACAATAACAACAATCATACCATAGGCTAGCTTCTAGGGTTTAGCCTCCTTGATCTCGTGGTAGATCCACTCTTGTACTACCCATATCATCAATATCAATCAAGCAGGAGTAGGGTTTTACCTCCATCGAGAGGGCCCGAACCTAGGTAAAAACATCGTGTCCCTTGTCTCCTGTTACCATCCGCCTAGACGCACAGTTCGGGACCCCCTACCCGAGATCCGCCGGTTTTGACACCGACACTCCCCTTTAGGGTTTCCCCCTTCCCATGCGCATGGGCCCTGGGGGGGCTGGTGCCCCTGGCCCATTAAGGCTAGGGCGCTCCCCTACAGCCCATGCTACTGTATTGGACATGGTGGAACAATTTCCAGACATCCGGACCCCTCCGGAATCCTCCGGAACCTTTTGGAAGCTTCCCGGTACAATACTGGAAAAACCCGAACTTTTCCCGGAACCCGAACAACAACTTTCCATATATAAATCTTTACCTCCGGACCATTCCGGAACTCCTCGTGACGTCCGGTATCTCATCCGGGACTTTGAACAACATTCGGTAACCACATACAAACTTCCTTTATAACCCTAGCGTCATCGAACCTTAAGTGTGTAGACCGTACGGGTTCGGGGAGACATGTAGACATGACCGAGACGTTCTCCGGTCAATAACCAACAACGGGATCTGGATACCCATGTTGGCTCCCACATGTTCCACGATGATCTCGTCGGATGAACCACGATGTCAAGGAGTCAATCAATCCCGTATACAATTCCCTTTGTCTAGCGGTATTGTACTTGCCCGAGATTCTATCGTCGGTATACCGATACCTTGTTCAATATCGTTACCGGCAAGTCTCTTTACTCGTTCCGTAACACATCATCCCGCGATCAACTCTTTGATCACATTGTGCACATTATGATGATGTCCTACCGAGTGGGCCAGAGATACCTCTCCGTCACACGGAGTGACAAATCCGATCTCGATTCGTGCCAACCCAAGACACTTTCGGAGATACCTGTAGTGCACCTTTATAGCCACCCAGTTACGTTGTGACATTTGGTACACCCAAAGCATTCCTACGGTATCCGGGAGTTGCACAATCTCATGGTCTAAGGAAATGATACTTGACATTAGAAAAGCTTTAGCATATGAACTACGATCTTTGTGCTAGGCTTAGGATTGGGTCTTGTCCATCACATCATTCTTCTAATGATGTGATCCGTTATCAACGACATCCAATGTCCATGGTCGGAAACCGTAACCATCTATTGATCAACGAGCTAGTCGACTAGAGGCTTACTAGGGACATGGTGTTGTCTATGTACCCACACATGTATCTGAGTTTCCTATCAATACAATTATAGCATGGATAATAAGCGATTGTCATGAACTAGGAAATATAATAATAACTAATTTATTATTGCCTCTAGGGCATATTTCCAATGATCTCCCACTTGCACTAGAGTCAATAATCTAGTTCACATCGCCATGTGATTAACACTCACAGTCACATCGCCATGTGACCAACATCCAAAGAGTTTACTAGTGTCATTAAACTAGTTCACATCATCATGTGATTAAGACTCAATGAGTTACGTGGTTTGATCATGTTTTGCTTGTGAGAGGTTTTAGTCGGCGGTGCGCAACATTCAGATCCGTATGTACTTCATAAATCTCTAGGTCATATTGTAAATGTTGCTTCCACGCTCCACTTGGAGCTATTCCAAATGGTCTCTCCACTATCATTATCCGGTTTGCTACTCGAGTCATTCGGATAGGTGTTAAAGCTTGCATCATCGTAACCCTTTCGCCGAACTCTTTATCACCTCCATAATTGAGAAACATATCCTTATTCCTCTAAGGATAATTTTGACCGCTATCCGGTGATCCACTCCTTGATCACCTTTGTACCCTCTTGCGGACATGTGGCAAGGCACACATCAGTGCGGTACTTAGCATAGCATCTTGTAGAGCCTCGTCTAAAGCATAGGGGTCGACCTTCGTCCTTTCTCTCTTTTACTGCCGTGGTCGAGCTTTAAGTCTTAACCGTGCCTTACAACTCGAGGCAAGAACTCCTTCTTTGGTGATCCATCTTGAACACCTTCAAGAGCATGTCAAAATGCGTGCTCATTTGAAAGTACCATTAAGTGTTTTGATCTATCCTCATAGATCTTGATGCTAAATGTTCAAGTAACTTAATCCAGGTTTTCCTTGAAAACTCCTTTCAATCAACCCTTTATGCTTTCTAGAAATTCTACATCATTTACGATCAACAATATGTCAACAACATATACTCACGGAAATTCTATAGTGCTCCCACTCACTTCTTTGGAAATACAAGTTTCTCATAAACTTTGTATAAACCCAAAATCTTTGATCATCTCATCAAAGTGTACATTCCAACTCCGAGATGCTTACTCTAGTCCTTAGAAGGATCGCTGGAGCCAACATACCTTTTAACATCCTTAGGATCGACAAAACCTTTCTGATTGTATCACATACAACCTTTCCTTACGAAAACTGGTAAGGAAACTCGTTTTGACATCCATTTGCCAGATTTCATAAATGCAGCTAATGCTAACATGATTCCGACGGACTTTAAGCATCACTACGGATGAGAAGATTTCATCGTAGTCAACTCCTTGAACTTGTGAAAAACTCTTCGCCACAAGTCGAGTTTCATAGATGGTGACATTACCATCCACGTCCGTCTTCTTCTTAAAGATCCATTTATCTCAATGGCTTGCCGATCATTGGGCAAGTCCACCAAAGTCCATGCTTTGTTCTGATACATGGATCCTATCTCAGATTTCATGGCTTCTAACCATTTGTCGAAATTTGGGCCCACCATCGCTTCTCCATAGCTCGTAGGTTCATTGTTGTCTAGCAACATGACCTTCAAGACAGGATTCTTGTACCACTCTGAGCGACGCATCCTTGTCACCCCACGAGTGCAGTAGTGACTTGATCCAAAGTTTCATGATCACTATCATAAGCTTCTACTTCAATTGATGTAGGTGCCACAGAACAACTTCACGTGCCCTGCTACACACTAGTTGTAGTGATGGTTCAATAACCATATCAAGTCTCCACCATCCTCCCACTCAACTTTTCGAGACAAACTTTTTCTCGATAAAGGACCCGATTCAAGAAACAATCCCTATTGCTTTCGGATCTGAATTAGGAGGTATACCCAACTGTTTTGGGTGTCCTATGAAGATGCATTTTATCCGCTTTGGGTTCGAGCTTATCAACCTGAAACTTTTTCACATAAGCGTCGCAGCCCCAAACTTTTAAGAAACGACAACTTAGGTTTTTCCAAACCACAGTTCAAACGGTGTCGTCTCAACAGAATTACGTGGTGCCCCATTAAAGTGAGTGCGGTTGTGTCTAATGCCTAACCCATGAATGGCCTCAGATTCGGTTTCTCGGCCGAAGAGCCTGCTTGATTGTGGCATACGGAATGGACGGGCCATTGAACAACCGTGGTACATAACTGTCATGTCCTGTCCAGTAACACGTCTCCGAAATTAAACAGGCGCAGACACCGGACACGAGTCATGGGCGGCACCCTCGGCCGACGCGCCGCTTCAGTGCTAGAGCCTGCCAGAGGTCACGTCCGCTCTGGGCGGTTTCAATGTGGAGCGGCCGCTCTACAGCGGCATGAATGCGGGCAGCTAGCGCTGGGCGGGAACGCACGCGGTCGATGGAGGGAGGTTTTTTGTGGGTCAGGGTGGTCAAAAGCAGGCGTGGCTGCTGTCCGGACGGCAACAAAGCCCCCCACGTTTGTCTCTGGTTTGCCGGAGAAAGTGCGTTGGATGGCACAACACGTCCGGACCGTGCTGTCCGGACGATTGTAGACAGTTTGAGGGTGGAGATGCCCTTAGAGTAAGTACAATAAACTTAATTTAAGCCGGATATTGCCTTTGGAGGCCGAGCTCCATGGAGCTCGGTTTTGAAAATTTTGAATTTTGTCGAATTTCATATTTTCTACATTTCAAAATATTCTGGAAAAAACACACATATACATGAAGTCATAACACACATGTGTGTAAATTTTCAAGGCAAAATAAGTTGAAATCAGGGATGTGCAAAAAAGATAAATCTGGGGCTTTTTAACACATGATACTATTCATCCTCCCAGGCCATGAATTTGTCTTTTTTGTACTGGTCACATTTCAACATTTTTCATTCTAAAATTTTACACACATAGGCATAACATACGTGTTTACTTGCACAATTTTTTTCAGATTTTTTTGAAACCGAAAAGTTTGAATTTTGATTTGTTTTCAAAAAATGGCCTCTATGGCTCCCGGGAGCCAAATGTCCGCTCTCAATTTAAGCAGGCTATAAGAGTTAAAATATTATTTTTCTGCAGAAATAGACGGGAGAGAAGAAGAGAGAGAAGATGAGCCGGCTACATAATAATAGCCAACTGCAGCACGTGCTTCTAGACACTTATGCGAGAGAGTGGGAGCGAGAGGTGGACCATGTATTAACAAAGTAGCACATCTTTATATCTAACTATTGTACTTGTGGGTTATTAACTTGTCTATAACATTATATAGCCATCAGCTCTGGATGTTGGATGTACTGCTAACCATGCTCTTAGCTAGCTGACCAGCGAACGACAAGCTGGACGAGATCCCGAGATGCGTATCCTGGTATATAACGTGCGTGATGCATGCTGCATGCATATTCGCGAGATGATTGGCTGGCTAACCATTCAGTAATGAAGTACTGGCATGTTTTAATGATCCACTAATTATCCCGACTCGCACCGTGTGTGGCGACCGTACGTACGCTTGAGCACCGAGAAGGATCCATCCACCATTGGTACTGGACAGTACACAAATATATTGACACAAACAAACAGATACACTATTTTATTTGATTGAGCAGAGACGCATGAACTGATACAAGTGCTTATTCACGAAGCAACAACAGGTTTGTCTTAAGAAGAAGAAAAGATAACGACGAGGACAACAGCAAAAACAACAATTGTTGTTGGGCGTGGACCACGTGCACGTACAACCACAACGGCTCTGCTCAATCCATCCGAGTTTTTATTTTCGGCGCAACATCTTATGTTCCGAGCATGTGCGATCAGTACTTCTTGCAGGGCGGGCAGGGCGTGCCGTCGTCGCCGCGCGCATCGGCGCACCGGAACGTCATCTTGGGGCTCGTCTCCACGACGCGGCAGTTCACGCAGCCGTCGCGGCACTTGGGGCCGGCGTCGTCGCAGACCACGGCCCCCGAGAAGAACCTGCAGTTGTCGCAGCATTTCGGGAATTCGGCTGCCGCGGACACATGCAATCAAATTAGTTAATCACCTTACAAGACCCCCTTTTAAGCTAAAATCTCCACGCCATACAAAAAGGCAATCAGCACGTACCGTTCGCCTGTGAGAGGATTCCCATGACCAGGACGGCCTGGAGAACCAGGATCGCCACGAGCGTGCTACTCTTCATCGTTGCTTCTACACTTGTCGAGCAAAGCTCTCGGCTTGTCGTGTCTACCCGTAGAATGATGGTTTATGCTGTAGTTGTGTGTACCCAGAGCTACAAGCAACTCTATATATAGGTGCCCGTTCTTGAAACATGCCAATTTGCTGCGTCAGCTATACATTGTGATCGTGGTGGGTAGGTGCTTGGGATAAACTTGTTTGACTCCTGGCTAGCTTGGACCTTTTTTTTTTCTTTGATATGCTGGCTAGCTTGGACGCATTTCCTTTTTCTTTAAAGGCGGTTTGGACTTGTTAGGCATACATCTCCATCTTCCATGTCCAGCGCATATGCGCACCTACTTTCTCAGGATTATTCGGTTATGTATGAAAAGAACAATTTCTATTCGCGCCGAAGCGGTGGGTTGATTTTTTTTCTTTTTTTGCGATTGTTCTTCATGTTGTCTGTGCACGTCCAATCACCTCAGTGTACCTAGCAAAGTAATTTCTAGGAGGGCGATTTTTTCTACCATGGTTACTGCGAACCCGTATGCGGTTCCTGTTGACACCAAATTTTGGCAACGGTCAATAACTTATTTAAGATGGCCTCAAATGGAGAAGTGATCTTCATGAAAGAGTTCCGTATTGTCGATATGAACATCTTTGAAGTTTGGGTCATCGCCATCCGATCTCATCTCGAAGGCCGAAGTTGTGTTTGAAATACTGAGATTTTGTATTCAAAACACTATTCGGCTCATTACGACCTCAAGACAGCCTCGTATGGAAAAATTATCTACACGGATATTCTTCGTCTCGTCGAAACGATCGATTTCGATATAAAAATCGTTCAAATCCGAGTTCGTATGCAAAAGTTAGAGCCATCAGAATGTAGCCCTGCCAGGAGGCGAAGTGTGCGCGCCCACCGACGCCATGTCGATGGGTAGCGCGAGGGACGGATGTTTTGCGTCACAGTCCGTTTTGCGCGAGCTATTTGACCCTCAAGATGACCTCTGATGAAAGATCGTTCAACATGAAAAAATTTCGTCTCGTCGAAACGGTCAAGATTGCTTTTGGACTCGTTTCCATCCGAGGTCGTTTACTGCCTCAAACATGACCCGCAAGGTGCAGCCAGGTTGTAAACCGAACCGTTTTGGAAAGTTCGGATAAAACCAGTCCGAATTTGACTAGGGTTTTGGACGTGAATTGATGAAATTTTATTGTAAGGAAAGCCTAGATGAATCCTTTTCTTGTACGGGAAGTCCAGCCGCCTCTTATATATGTTGGGGGTGACGGCCGATTGAACAACACACAATCGAACAAATCATCTACCATTTTTATCTTTTATCTTTTCTCCTTAACCCTAGTTCTTCTTCTCCTCGTTCTTCGTACTGTTCTTCTTGTTGCAGGCGGCGAACCTCGAGGCCCTAAAGGCGATCAGGTCGACCTAGGGCAGCCCATAGCCGCTTGTGGGCTCGACGGGTCCCTCCCGGGCGTGTGGGGTTCGGGTCCTCAAAAGCACCCGCCGGATTGCTGCGTGCAGCGCTTCGGCCAGTCTCCTTCGGCGTGAGCTGCGGTGCATCACCCTCGGCGTTGAGGTACGGTGGCGTGTTCGTGTGCGAACACACTTTTTGACGACTCCGCTGGGGACGAAGCTTTGAACAGTCTCCGGCCTGTTCTTGCTACGAGGAGAGCATCATCAAGCGGCTGCAATCTACAATGGTAACATGTATAATCAATCTCCTTACGTAGATGCAAATATCCATTATGTTGATGTTGCTAGAGCTTTCAATGGACATGTCATGTCGGCTAGCCCTAACGACCAAAGGCCGACTAGTAATTCTATTGGAGAAACTTGGAATTTACAGAATCGCGACATGCAACTTATGAATCAGAATTTTCGTGCATCGGCAACATCTTTCAGTATGCCGATGAACAACACGATTTGTTCGAGTGATAGATATATGACACCTCATGTACAGGAGGGCGTCTCACAGTTTTATCCATCGGCAGCCAACTCGCAATATGTGGATTCATCCCCAAACATGCCGATGGATGGGGGAATCGGCCAAGCTTCCATTAGCTATTTTGCCGGTTATCCTCAAACATCATATACTACACCTCATGATATTAATTGTTCAGTGGCATATGAAACTAAAAATATTCATGACTCGGATCACCTTGGCCGAGTGAATGGAGATTCTGCAGGAGCATATGTGCCTAATATTGCGAGGAGATGAGGTGGCTCGCTGCATTAAAAAGTTTAGCCCAAAATAAGAAGATTAGTGCTATTTGCCTTGAGCAGCACAAAAAGGGATTGGTTCCTGATTATGAGGCAATAAGAGCTAGGGTTTTGAAAGAAGACGAAGTGTTGCCGATTGATCAAATTGGCGTGAGAAAATATTCAACAACAGTACACATGTCTTCACCTATCATTGCAGCATGTTATACACCCCCTATACAATCGCAAAATTTGGCAACATCAATTCATTGCGAAAGATCGTAAAAGTATTGGGGGCAAGCCGATCAAGCAGGGCTGAGTTTAAAGAAAAATATGTCGCCCGAATTGACGTGGTCAAGCCAACTCTCACAGGGAATAGCCTCAATGGCTTTACTACACCAACTCTTGAGGAATTACCAGCAGAATATCGACAAGCTTATGAAGCTCTCAAGAAGAGGCGTGGAGAGGAATATTTGCAAGAATATGTCAAGTCCCTTCTTCCATTCAGCAATCATGATGGCTCCTCTATGATGTTGAGGCAAGCCAAGAAAGAAGCTTTGCAGGCAAATCAGCAAGAAAGGGTTCACTCGGCTAATACGGTTGATTCGATTGAAACCGAGTCAAATATGGCTAAGTCGTCTACAGCTGAGTTGAACGGTTCCTTTAGTGACAAGACAATGGTGGATTCAATTAAAACCGGGTTGAGCACTGAGACGTTTAGGGTCGAGTGCGTTGCATCATGCCAGCCAAGTACACCATGCCAGCCAAGTGCATCGCTAGCTAATACCAATTGCATCAAGCCAATTATTAACAGGTGTACCAAAATAGATGATGCAAGATTCACCGAGCTAAGGAACACCAAACGCAGCAAATTGGCTGTCCTCGATTTTTCTAGATGTGAGGGAGCTTACATGCTACCCTATAAGTGTCGTGCCAAAAATATTGATGAGCATCAAGAACAAAGTAATATGGCTGAACATAGTTCCATTGATGATGAACATCAAGAACAAGAAAATGCAGCCGAGCAAAGTTCAACTGACAAAGAGCATCCGAGTGAAATCCACTCGGGCAATCCGACTGAAATATACTCGGGCAATCCGAGTGAAATCTACTCAGACAATCCGAATGATGAAGCACGAGATCCAGAAAAAGAGGACGAGGCATTGGAGAATTATTCAGAAGTGGAGCAAGGTATTGTTCCAGTAGTGCAACCATCTCTTCCTTCCAACGTCTTCACAAAGGTACACCTAGCAGATAGTTTATTTAATTTTCGATTCGGTCAAAATCATATTGTTGATGCACCTGTTAGTAAGATTCTATTTAATTTTGAAAGACCAATCGAAATGAGTAATCTGTTTGTTAGGAATGATCTTGTCACAAATCATGATAGTCAACAACACATGGTATCATTCATGGAGACTGGTAGTGATAACTCATCGCAACCAAAGCTTTTCCCATTATGCCGACTTAAAATTATGTTCATATGGATAGCTTTGTTTGTTTCATGTCTGGCTAACATTTGGTCTCAAATGAGACGTATATTCTGTAATTGTTTTGGTTGCAGAAACATAAAGCCAGGTCCAAAGTCCTTCGAGATAGCTGATTCAAAAGCATCGAAAAAGGAGGATGGAAAACAATGCATAGCCGAGTTGGATGACGTTAACACACCGTCACTTGGTTACTTAATTCCAAAGCCGGTATCAAAATATCGGCTGAAATATATACGATGTACCATCAGTCCGGACAAAGATGATCACATTGTCGGTGCATCACCATCTAATCCAATTATCATAGAAGATCATCATGTCGAACCGTCGGGCGGGGCGAGCGAGAACTTGTTTGAGCAAAACGTTGGAAGCTGCGATATGTTTCAGCAATTAACGCAATCAGCCATCCAAGGACGATTAGAGTTTGACGAGACGCACGTAAATGATAAGATGGCTATGATTAACTCTGATGACAAAGTTATGACTCGGCTGCATCAAGCTGGCTCACCCAATGACAGACAGGTATACACTGAAATTGATGAGACCGAGTCGTCGAGCAAGAAAATTACTCAAGTCAACAATCTTGAAGACAGACAGTCCATCTCAGTTATGACGAGAATGCCTAGCACTGGAGGGCAACAAGAAAATCCAAAGATCGATCCCGGCAATGCAAAAAAGGACAAAGGCAGCGGTAAGCACAAGAGGAGGAAATCAAAAGTTACCTTCGCTCAGTTATTGGAAAAATATCAAAAAGAGAGCAAAGAAAAATGTGCTTATTGGCCAAGTAGTGCAAAAACATCAAGATCATCCCCAAGGCGTAAGTGTAATAATCGGGATTGGCGAAAAGAGAAGTTCAATGCAGAAGATACATATTCTACTTTTGGGACGCCAATGCCAATGTCATTGACACCTCCCTATCTTTGATTCATCATGGGACATGTATGATTCATGGACACATTATCCATCTTATTATAGATCATCTCACCAAAATTATGCAGCTCCAAGAGGATCATCATTTGATCAACAATCATATGCCAAAGACCGCTTCAATAAAAAAGAATCGGTCCGGAGCTCAAGGGATAAGAAAGAGGTGATCAAGCAAGTTTATCGGGTGAAAAAAGATGGTCGCAAGTGTGCTACTTCAGATTCTGTTTCAAGTAACAAAGAGCCAATGAAAGTATTGACATTGGCTACTACAAGCAATGAGATAAAGCAATCAATTGTTAAGAGTCAAAGTTTCAAATCTGAAGAAAAGAAGTTGAGAGTGCACAAGGTCAAAAACGAATTGCCATTGGTCAAAACAGAATCACAGTTGAGATGCCCACTCGGCTTATCGTATTGGCAAAAGAAGGAATTACAAAATCTTAGTGCACAAGAGCTGAGAAAGAGGAACATGGCATGGGTTCCCTAAAGGATTAATCAAAACAAAAACAATGTCCATGCTTCAATTGCAACAAGTACAATAAAAGTGAAGAAAGAGAAGGATGGAAGCAACAAACAATTAAGCCGAATGTGTGCATCACAACATCAAAATCTTCGGTTAGCACATCATCCATTTTCTTCAACAATGCCATTGATGCCTTCGCCATGGAATTCATCCACAGGTATGATCAGTTACCCTCCATGGACTTATTTTGATCCATGGATGCAACATAATTTTCTATATGATGACGGAGTATTACCAAATCACTATACATTTGGTTAGTTACATTTTTGTTGCTAAGGCAAAGGAGCTGAAATATTTTATTGCTATTTTATTTGTTTATTTCGGCTATACATGTTTTAATGGATGAATTCTACATGAACCTAATGGTAATGGCCGATACTTAACTATCGTCCTAAGAAACTATCTGATCATGGCCGGTGTGGAATTCTAACATCGTCCTTAGTTCAATTGGAACCGAGACAAGGTCATGTTAATTGATATTAGCCTTGTCTCTCTAGTACTATGGAGATTATATTTTGATGGTTCAATTTGTAGCAATGGCCAAAGTGTTGGTGTTGTTCATTTATCTCCATATGGAGCTAGTTTGTGAAGCATCGTGCCGCTTAAGATATTTTTGCACAATCATCAAAGCCGAATATGCATTGTCATTTGGATTGGAGCTTTGCTTTGATATAGGTGCTATACATATCGAGGCTTCCGGTGATTCATTATTAGTAGTGCAACAAATATCTAAGGGTTACCAATGTTTTGACGGATCACTTATAGTTTATCTTTTGGTATGTCTAGATGCAAGATTTACCTTGGGTTGCTTTGAAATTGTTCATATATCTAGGCAGGATAATTCGAAAGAGTTGGCACAGCAAGCGTCCGGCTACTATGTTAACCATGGTGTATTGCATTTCTATCAATAGCCGATGCTAGGTCTTGTCAACATAGGTAAGGCTGAATCGAAGCCCACCGCTTGACCACTAATGAAACTTTTATGCGGCGAAGTAAGGATTGAAGGAAGTTCATTCTTGATTATCGCAAAATCCTAGCGAAAGGGTGAACAATATGGTTGGAAGATGGTTTTGATCTATGGAACCTTATCACGGATTGTTATAGAAGCTGAGAAGTTTTCACCCAAGTTTGCATCAAGAGGTTCAAACAGCAATGGCGATATATACTTGTCGTCCTAAGAACATGCAAAATGGCCGATGGAGTGTTGACATCGTCCTTAGAACAAGCTATCACGGAAGTTATTTTTCGCACACAAACTTTGCCGAAAAACGGGGGCATGTGTGACACCAAATTTTGGCACGGTCGATAACTTATTTAAGATGGCCTCAAATGGAGAAGTGATCTTCATGAAATAGTTCCGTATTGTCGATATGAACATCTTTGAAGTTTGGGTCATCACCATCCGATCTCATCTCGAAGGCCGAAGTTGTGTTTGAAATACTGAGATTTTGTATTCAAAACACTATTCGGCTCATTACAACCTCAAGACAGCCTTGTATGGAAAAATGATCTACACGGATGTTCTTTGTCTCGTCCAAACGATCGATTTCGATATAAAAATCGTTCAAATCCGAGTTCGTATGCAAAAGTTAGAGCCATCGGAATGTAGCCCTGCCAGGAGGCGAAGTGTGGCGCGCCCCCCGAGACGCCATGTCGATGGGTAGCGAGGATGGATGTTTTGCGTCCACAGTCCTTTTTGCGCGAGCTATTTGACACTCAAGATGACCTCTGATGAAAAATCGTTCAACATGAAATTTTTTCGTCTCGTCGAAACGGTCAAGATTGCTTTTGGACTCGTTTCCATCCGAGGTCGTTTACTGCCTCAAACATGACCCGCAAGGTGCAGCCAGGTTGTAAACCGAACCGTTTTGGAAAGTTCGGATAAAACCAGTCCGAATTTGACTAGGGTTTTGGACGTGAATTGATGAAATTTTATTGTAAGGAAAGCCTAGATGAATCCTTTTCTTGTACGGGAAGTCCAGCCGCCTCTTATATATGTTGGGGGTGACGGCCGATTGAACAACACACAATCGAACAAATCATCTACCACTTTTTATCTTTTATCTTTTCTCCTTAACCCTAGTTCTTCTTCTCCTCGTTCTTCGTCTGTTCTTCTTGTTGCAGGGCGGCAAACCTCGAGGCCCCAGGGGCGATCAGGTCGACCTAGGGCAGCCCATAGCCGCCGCGCGCTCTGACGGGGTCCCTCCCGGGCGTGTGGGGTTTCGGGTCCTCAAAAGCACCCGCCGGATTGCCTGCGTACCGCGCTTCCGGCCAGGTCTCCTTCGACGTGAGCTGTGGTGCATCATCCTCGGTGTTGGAGGTACACGGTGACGTGTTCGTGTGCAAACAGTTCCGACGGTGTGGAAGTTGCCAAAAATTATGAAACAAAATATGGCAATACAAGGACTATAATGTAAGATGATCTAACAGAGGAATTCAAAAAATATGTACGACATTATGTGCCCTGGGAGAAAAAAATAGTTGAGTATATATTTATGTCACCTTGAGCTGAAATGATAGTTTTTTTTGCCAAGGGCACATACATGCTTATTCATCACCCAAAGTGCATTATATTTGCCCCCACTATTTTAATATCACTTCACCATATTTTCATGTACCGATTTTTTTTCTTACGCCGGAAGTCAAACAAGAACGTAAGAAAATACACATCAGTTGTAAAACATATTTTATGCTATGTAAAATTATGAATGTAAAACCATAGTAACAATATACATAAAAATGTAACTCTCGTGGTTTCATGACTTACATTTTGATTTTCTTGTGCCAAATTTCGCGTGGTAAATCAATAGGGTGCAAATATTTGTATACCAAACGTTATTTTTTAATAAAATGTTATTGAGAATACCTCAGGGGCAAGATAACTTATTATGCACCCTGTTGATAAATAGCATTAGAGAAAAGGCATTATCCCGACTTTATAAATAAAGCCAATATGACAAACTATCACCATACAACAAGGAGGATAACTAACAGGTTGTAAGATCATCACAATACATCAATATCGAAATGTGACATAACCAAAATTAAGGTGTGCATGCCAGCCCATGGGCACGAATGTAGAAGCAACTAGGCTAATTCGAGGGGGAGCGCCTGGAAGTAGGGTATGAGCAGATGCGCGAGTCTTGATAAACAAATTTTCAATGGCAGCAACATCAACACCCATAGCCAGTGGCTTCCACAACAACAAAAAAGTATTTTTCTTAAAATGTGATCAACTGGACGGTTAAGGAATGCGTGCTCAATCATAAATTTATTGTGAGTAGTCCACAAAGTCCCAGATTGAGCCACATCAAAAGACATGGGCCAAGAGACAAGAAAGGTTCACGGTAATAGCGAAAAGCTCCAAAAAATATTAAGGTACGAAGTTGCATTGAACTATGAACACAACTATTTTTTTGCAAGAACACATCACTACTAGGAAAAGGCCTACTAATGGCGCACCTGTTTTGGCTACTAATGGCGCACTACAGGTGCGCCATTAGTACCACGCCACTAGTATATTTTAGTAATGGCGCACCACATGGAAGTGCGCCATCAGTAACAATTTTTTTTTTAAAAAATCGTTTTTTCTTAATCTCAGGTCACTATTTCACATATGAGATATCCAACACATATATATACAACAAGCATCCATATAACAATCATATCCAACACACAAGTTTCATCATATATACATACATAGACAACACATAGTTCCATCGTTACATATTACAAAAGTTTCACATTGTTCATCCAACATTGTTATCCATCAATTCACAAAAGTTTCACATTGATACAAAATAAAAACACAAATGGAAAAGAAGCACTCCATCCATGCAAGCTTCTGTGGATTGAATCAAATCTGCAAAATGATGAACAAGAAGTTAGAAGAAGAAGAAGAAGAAGAGAAGAAGAAGAAGAAGACTAGAAGAATACTAGAAGAAGAAGAACACTAGAAGAATACTAGAAGAATAAGAATAAGAAGAATAAGAAGAATACTATAAGCTTATTATGTAAACTTGATCATTTTGTGCTAACATAAGTAATTTTGGAGCTAACCTATAGGAAACTAAGCATATAAGCTCTCTAAGTTAGCATATTAGAGCCAACTTAGGTAAAATGAAGCTAATCTATGTCATTTTGGAAAAAGAAGAAGAATAAGAAGAATAAGAAGACTATAAGCTTATTATGTAAACTTGATCATTTTGTGCTAACATAAGTAATTTTGGAGCTAACCTATAGGAAACTAAGCATATAAGCTCTAAGTTAGCATATTAGAGCCAACTTAGGTAAAATGAAGCTAATCTATGTCATTTTGGAAAAGAAGAAGAATAAGAAGAAGACTATAAGCTTATTATGTAAACTTGATCATTTTGTGCTAACATAAGTTATTTTGGAGCTAACCTATAGGAAACTAAGCATATCAGCTCTAAGTTAGCATATTAGAGCCAACTTAGGTAAAATGAAGCTAACATATGTCATTTTGAAAAAGAAGAAGAATAAGAAGAAGACTATAAGCTTATTATGTAAACTTGATCATTTTGTGCTAACATAGGTAATTTTGGAGCTAACCTATGGGAAACTAAGCATATTAGAGATAACATAGGTAACTAAGTATATATATTTATCATTTTGGAGATCTGACATACCTGACATAGTTTAGTTCTCATTGTTCTTCTCCTTCTCCTTCCTCAGCCTGATGCGCCAAGAGCGGCGAGGCGGTGGAGGCAGCTGTGGGATGTAGTCTTCTACCATAATTGGCGTGGTCATGTCGCCCAGCTGTGGGATCGCCGGCGCCACCACCGGTGCGTGGTCATTGTCAGGCACCACCACGATCGCGAGGCCACCTTCAGGCAGGACGGGCACGACCATCTCTAGGTCATCCTCAGCCACTACCATCTCTTGCCCATGGTCAGCCACCACCATCTCTTGCCCTTGGTCAGCCACCACCAGCGTTAGGTCATCCTCAACTGATGCCCATCGGCATCCTGCAGCTCCTCATCCCCACTCGCTTCTCTTCTCCGCACTCCTGTCTGGATCATCCTTCTTGTTGTCTTCTTTGCTGCGAGAATCGCTGCTTTGCTTCGCTAAAGCCGGGATCGCTATTGCTTTTGCGACAGCCATAATCGCTTCTTTGCTTTGGTTTGTAGCGATGTCGCTGCTGCTTGCTCTCCCATTGCTGTCCAATGCAACAATGACCGTTAACCATCGATGTGAGACAAAGCCAAATGTAGAGGAATAAGAAGAGGCGAGCGATTGGCATCATCATCGTCAGTGTAGCGCATGCGACACATAGTCACGTTGAACACCTTCACGATGAGCATGGTGGCGTCATTGTCGTACCTGAAGAGAAGGAAGTACCCCAGCCGCAGGTCGTAGGCACGGTAGAACTTCTCCCACCCACGATACAAGTACATGTGGCCCTCCTTGATCACCAACTCCACATCCCACAACTGCGAAAACCGCTGCCGGCTGTCGCAGCTTCACATTATTGGCGGATCTTCACCCGGTATGTTCATAAAGCTGTCGGGCAGCCTCTGCGGTTTGGGACAATGAGTGATGTAGCAAACAACAGATATCATAATGGGATGGGTGAAGGGGAGATCTCTCCTTTTATATACCTGCGTCATGGATGATACTGAAGTCCCAAGTATGATACTGAAGAACTCGGAAGCATCCAACTTGTACTGCTGTGTGGCAGAGCGGCGGTGGCTGCTTCCCCCATCTCTGATAAGCAGCAGAAGAGACCAATTAGTACCTTACAACATTATCATACAACATTATAGCAGCATAAATCATGTAAAATACTTAGTCACTTAAGTCAATGAATCTGAGGAGATAAGAGACAAAGGAACAAAAAAAAGGTATGCGTAAACAACTGCAGGAGCCCATTAATCACATGGATTCCATGGGAAAGGGACGGCAGGCAAGCAATCACTACCAGGGGAAAAAAACAACTACTCTTAATAAAGACATTAGTAAGAAAAGTTAACTGAGATTTATAATTGAAAACATCCCCTGTCAGGTAGTGCTAGAAACTTCCCCTAGAAACAGATACTGAAAACATCCACTACCCCATAGTGCAGTAAATGTTCATAGCGAGGCCGACAAATCAAGGAAATTAAAGCGATAAAGGACAAATCTGGCTGGCCCAAATTTATAAGTAAAGGAAGTCATAAGTCTTTCATATACATAATACATAGAGCATTAGGAGGATTTTGACAGATTGCCCACCACTGATTCCAGATGCATCTCATTCGAATATATAAATATAATGAACCCTTGATACATTGCCCAGCTTTTTAACCTCAGTTATGCATCCGTGGCAACTGAAGATGTCAATCACAAAGGTCGAAAGCCAAACTGCCAGTGAGGAAGCAGCCGTGCAAACACACGCATATAGGAGTATATAGGAATAGGTTGTGGTGCAAGGAGGGACTCGGACTCGACCACCTACTGGCGCAGTGTTTATAATGTGGATGTGGTAGACCAGAGAGATGATATACAATGAATCCTAGAAGGTACAATACTTGTTTTCTGTGCTGTTCAAGGTTAAAAATAGAGCAGTCGCCGACAAAGAAAGAAGAGAATCCTAGAAGCTATGCAGAGTGTCCTCCTCTGTATAGTGCCACGGCCACACAGTAAACAGGTAGTACCCTGACCATGTATCATACTATACAAGCTATCTCAGCAGCTCCACACTCAAGCATGTACTCAGTAAATACTAACAATCATCTATCCCATATGCAATATATAAACGAATCCCAGGAGAAACTGGATATAGAGACTAGAGAACAAAAAAAGTATGTGGACAAACTGCAGCAGCCCATTAAGCACATGGATTGCATGGGAAAGGGACAGCAGGCAATCATTAGCAGAGACAGAAACCTAGCCTTAATCAAGACATTATTATGATGCAAAGGCCTATTTCAACTTTCTTCTTCTTCTAATTATCTAAACCTAAATCTAGCACTAACCTAAACCAACCACTAACCTAAACCTATCAATAACCTAATTAAACCTAAACAGCAAAGAAAAACAGTAGAAAAAACAAAAAAATGCTCACCTTGGCTCCGGGGGTAGGGGGTGGTGGTGGATGGTCGCGGTTAGGGCAGCGGCGCGGCGGCCTGACTGGGGGGCGCGAGGCGACGAGGGGCCCGTGGTGAGCCTGGCTCGGGCGGCGAGGCGCAGGGCGGGCGAGCTCAGCTCGAGGGCGGCGCGAGCAGGGCCGACGGGTGGTGGTGGTGGTGGGCACCAGGCGCCGTTCGGCGATGGGGCCGGGCGGGCGCGTTCAGGCGGCGGCTGGGTGGCGGTGGGGGCGAGGGCAAGGGGCGTGGCGGGTGGCGGCGGGCGGCGGCTGGTTGGGACGGTGGGCGGCGAGGCGAGGTGGGGCAGGGGGCGGCGGGGAGGAGGCGGCAGGCGGGGAGGTGGGGCAAGGGGGCGGCGAGGGGAGGGAGGCGACGGGGCAAGGGGAGGTGGGGCTCGGCATTACTAACAATTTTTTTTCAAAACTACTAATGACGCACGGTGTGTGTGGTGCGCCATTACTATGTCAACAAGTAATGGCGCACTATACAACGGTGCGCCATTAGTAACAATTTTTTAGTTTTTTTTTCAAAACTACTAATGGCGCACCACACACTAGGTGCGCCATTAGTAATATATTACTAATGGCACACCAACACATGGTGCGCCATTAGTATGTAGTAATGGCGCACCACATGTCTGGTGCGCCATTAGTGGTCATATCATCTATAGCCCTTTTCCTAGTAGCATCTGAAGACGATATGCTCCACATTCTTTTTCTCACAAAGAGAACAATTTGCATCTATCATACCGTTACACTTGAGAATTTGGTTACCAGCTGGAAGGCACTACCTAATAGCTTGCCAAAGGAATATCTGGATGTTAAGGGCAAGCGAGCCCTCCACACTCCCTAAAACTTGTATTAATTGTGACACCCTGGTAGAGCAATTTCCCAGCAAACTTACTGGAAGCAGAATAGGTCTAGAAAATTCGATCCTTAATTCAATGAGAGCATCAAGATATGTGTAGTGAGGGCTTGCCACTTTGTAAGCTCTACAGGGGACAAGGACCAACGAACCCAAAAGTCCAAATTGTTGACAAAGAGCTCCATAATAGAGATCTCTGTATTAGGGCAATACAAAAATATGGTAGGGAAAGAGAGGTAGAGGCCCCCCTCCCATGTTCATCCAAAACCTAGTCGAAGCACAATCTCTAACCACAACTTAACATGGCTCTTAGATTCATTTCGAAATTTGAGAATCAACTTCCAAACGGAGAGCCACCTCAAGAATTGGCTATCAGGGGATCACAGTTAGGGAAGTACTTAGCTTTGAGAATCTCCCCCCAAAGAGATTTTTTATCAGCATCGTAAATTTCAACTACCATTTCATAATGAGGCGTTTGTTCATGACAAAGGTGTTAATAATGCCCAACCCCTAATGTCGTGGATTTGTCACGGCAGATGTCCTAGTGAAAGGACTTAGTCGTGGAGCCATCGCTACGGGTTTACTTGAAGGGGTTAAAGCGGACACAAAGACACAAGAGTTTATACTAGTTCGGCCCCTTCGATGAAGGTAAAAGCCTACGTCTAGTTGTGATGGAATTGATGTGGTCTCGATGGCTAGGGAGCAAACAAGCTCCGCCTAGGCTCGAGTTGTGGTTGTCTGTCTTTGAACCGTCGCCGGGTCGTCCCCTTATATACACGAGTGACGCCCGTCGGTTCATAGAGTCCCAACCGGTTCATACTCGTATCCCGGTTGGTATCTCTCTATTCCTAACTTACAATACAAGTATACATCAGGCCGGTTTACGGCTACAAGTTCTAAACCGACTACAGGCCTTGGGCCTTTCTTTGCCTATACCACTAACGGAGTTAACTCGGCCCAAGCTGGCCGGTTTATTACCACTAGGAGTGTCCAGATAACCGGAGTGTCATGTCCTCTTTCAAGTTCTTTCATCTTATCAGGTTTTGCCTCTCTTTTCAACCTTAGTGCTGTCTGAAATCCTTCTTACCCATTGTGCCATTCTTTCAATAGTTCCGGAGGCAATGTGTTGTTCATTTCATCAAGTATCCTCTCATCTTGTCAAGTTCATGTTCTATTCCTTCCATGTTTAACCGGAGTGCTGCCCGAATTCTTTCCCTCTCATCTTGTCTTAACCGGAGTGGTTTCGAATTCTATCTTGTCCATTAAACTCTTGATTCATGTCTTTGCAACCTTCAAGTTCTCGTAATACTCTTTGTTCCTCTTTTCCTACCGGATTGTTTGCAATCTCGTTCATCTCCGTTGTACTCTTTCTTTTAAATGGCTCAACCTCTCAAGGTTCGTGGTTTCACTCGTTTGCCGAAGAAGCAACTTAGCTTTACCTCTCCGCTTTCTCTTCCATTTTCCCTCCGGTGCCATCCTAGATCTCGGGACGAGATCCTCTCATAGTGGTGGAGTGTTGTAACACCCCGGATCCGATGCGCCAGGTGTTGCCAGTTATTCGCCCTCGTTGCCATGTCATTTGCTTGCGTGTTGCACTTTGCCATGTCATCATCTGCATTTTATCATGTCATCATGTGCATTTCATTTTGCATACTTGTTTGTCTCATGCATCCGAGCCTTTTCCCCGTTGTCCGTTTTGCAATCCGGCACTCTTATGTCCCCCGGTGTCCCCTCTTCTCTCTTTTCGTGTGCGGGTATTAAACTTTCTCGGAATGGCCGAGGTTTGCCATGCTGCCTTGGTATAGCACCGTGACCGCTGTCAAATTTCGTGCCATTTGGAGCTCGTTTGGTACTCAACGGCTAACAAGGGTAGCAGTAAAGCCCTCTTTGTTTCAGCCCAACACCCTTCCAAAGTGGCCCAAAACCCACCAAACTCCCTCCATGCTCTCGGTCGTTCGATCACGATCGCGTGGCGAAAACCGCACCTCATTTGGACTCTCCTAGCTCCCTCTACCTATAAATATGTGTCCCTCCGAAATTCCCGGTCAAACCCTAATTTTCCTCGCGCCCAACGGACGTGTCCACACCGGCCGGACACGTCCACCGCCACGTCGCCGGACCAATCCAGGCGACACGTCCCGCCGCCGCTCCGCCATTGGCGTCGCGCCGCGTCGCCCGTCGCCCGCGCCCGCGCCGCCCAGCGACCCGCGAGGCCGGTCGGAACCCGCCCGCCAGCCAGCCGCCGCCTCCGCCTCGCAGGCGCTGCGCCGCCGCCGGCGCTTCGCGCCGCCGCCCGGCGCCGCCCGCCGCCGCCTCGCCTCGGCCGCCGCCGGACCCGCCGCCTCCGCCGGCACCGGCCGCCTCCCGCGCCCCGGGCTTCGCCGCCCGCGCGCCTGCTCGCCGGCGCTTCACGCCATCTCGCCGTAGCGCCCTGCCGCCGCCCGTCGCGTCGGATCCGGTCGGGCGGACCGGATCCGCGACCCGACCTCGCCGGCCTCCCCGAGCTCCCTCGACCCCTCCGGCGCCCGTTTTCCCCAACTCCGCGAGGATCCGGTGAACCTCGGCATCCGTGCCCGCAGGTTGTTTTCCCCCGAAATGCCTAAGCCCCTGAAATCTGTGTAATTTTCATGCCATGTTCATGCCATCGCATCTTCGCACCCGTAGCTCCGTTTCGCGCGTATAATATGTCAAATTGTTCGTCTCGACAAGTACATCATTTCATTCCATTGCGTCATTTTCATTTGAGCTCATATTGATGCCCGAAATGCTGTTGGAAGAGGGCTTCAGATCGTTAGTTCCAGAATCTTATCAGCACGAGCTCTTTTGTCATTTTTGCCATGATTTATGTGTGCATCCTATGAGTATGAGCTATACATGAATGTTGGACTAGGCCATGCCATCTTTCCAGAGGTGTTGACCTTGTATTTTTGTGAGTTGTGTGCTGAGTGCATCGAGCTTGTAAAGTAGGGTATTTGCTGTTGCTGTTTTCCTGGCAGATTCTGTTATATTTTGTTGCTATGTTAACATGCTTCCACTAATCATTCTATGCATAATCTGGAGATGCTCTATAAACATGTTTTGATATACATGTCTTGCTCTATCCATTCATGCCCTTGGTTGCAATTATAGACTGCTGGAACATGTTCATTTCTTGCTCCAAAGTTGCTTGAAAATGTTTCCTGACAGATTGTTTGCATGAGATTCAATTTTCACGAGGTCGTTGTAGTTGATCCGGGTATGCTATGACCTTGCTCTTGCCATTCTTAGCTTCATAATCATGCCTTCTTACTGTTGGTTGCCTTGCCATGCCATGTATTGCTCTGTAGTGAGTGCATCGAGCTCACGAACATGCCTACTCGTTAACTGTTTTTGCCATGCCCAGTTTTTCTGCTAAGTCTGAAATCTGTAATAAAAACTTGCAATGTTTACATGGGTGCCATCATTTCTTAAGGTCCTTTTTGGCTTATGGTCAGTAAGGGACTATTGATATATGCTTTGAGTAGAATCATGTCATGCCTTGTTTTGCTATTATAAGTTCCTGTAGCATGTTGTTTGCTTGCTCTAAACATGCCTTCCTGATGTTAATTCTGGCATGCTAGTATTTTCACTAAGTCTGTGAACCTGATATTTTAGCACTTTCACCATGCTTGTTTGAACATGTTATGATGTGATTTGGCCGTAGCTCAGTGTTCCTCTTTTGTTAAGCATCTCTTGTAGATCGCTGCCATATGCTTTGTTTGTATGTTGGGGTGCTGTAGCATAGTTTCTTGTTGCATGCTAAGTAGCATCAGCTGTTAAACGCAGATTTGCGTCATTCTTGTTTTGCTTGTCATTTGCAAACCGTGCATCCGATTCGGTGATCTTTATATCGATTTCAACGAAATCACTCCATCTTTCAGCGGCATACTTGGTTTGCCAAGTTGATGCCAGTTCATCATTTTCCTTCCGAAGCATACATATGCATTGCATATCACATCTCGCATCGCATGTCATGTTTTGCATCATATTGCTTGTGCATTGTTCCTTGTTTGATTGTGGTTCCGTTGCTTGTGTTCTTGCTTTGGGTAGAGCCGGGAGACGAGTACGTGAACGAGGAACCTGTTGAGAATGCCTACGAGGATCAAGCCTTCGACAACTCTGAGAACCTTGCAGGCAAGATGATCATACCCTCGAAATCACTACTATCTTTGCTATGCTAGTTTGCTCGCTCTTTTGCTATGCCAATGCTACGATGCCTACCATTTGCTTGTCAGCCTCCCAAAATTCCATGAACCTCTAACCTTTGACACCATTCCTAGCAAACCGTTGATTGGCTATGTTACCGCCTTGCTCAGCCCCTCTTATAGCGTTGTTAGTTGCAGGTGAAGATTGAAGTTTGTTCCTTGTTGGAACATGGAGATGTTGTTCCTTGTTGGAACATGTTTACTTGTTGGGATATCACAATATCTCTTATATTATTAATGCATCTATATATTTGGTAAAGGGTGGAAGGCTCGGCCTTATGCAGTGTTTTGTTCCACTCTTGCCGCCCTAGTTTCCGTCATACCGGTGTTATGTTCCCGGATTTTGCGTCCCTACGCGGTCGGGTGATTTATGGGACCCCCGACAGTTCGCTTTGAATAAAACTTGTCCAGCAAGGCCCAACATTGCCTTTTACCATTTGCCTCACCTAGCCTTTTTTTTCCCTTGGGTTTCGGAGCCCAAGGGTCATCTTTATTACCCCGGGCGGTGCTCGTTGAGTGTTGGTCCAAACCGTCGACCGCCGGTGTACCTGGGCAACTCTGGGCTGGCCTACGGAAGTTTGGACAATCCGGTGTGCCACGAGAACGAGATATGTGCAGCTCCTATCGGATTTGTCGGCACATTCGGGCGGCTTTGCTGGTCTTGTTTTACCATTGTCAAAATGTCTTGATGTACGGGATACCGAGTCGATCGGAGTGTCTTGGGTGAAGGTCTATTCTTCGATGATCGCGAGAGCTTGTCATGGGCTAAGTTGGGACACCCTGCAGGTTATAAACTTTCGAGAGCCGTGCCCGCGGTTATGTGGCAGATGGGAATTTGTTAATGTCCGGTTGTAGAAAACCGAAGTTGACCTTAATTAAAATACATCAACGGCGTGTGTTACCGTGATGGTCTCTTTCCGGAGTCCGGAAGTGAACTGATGTTGGAGTTATGCTTGACGAGGTTGCTATAGGATCACTTCTTGATCATACTTTTATCGACCGTGCTTTGCCTTCTCTTCTCGCTCTCATTTGCGTATGTTGGCCACCTTTTATGCTAGTCGCTTGCTGCAGCTCCACCTCATGCCTTTACCTTACCCATAAGCTTAAATAGTCTTGATCTCGCGGGTGCGAGATTCTTTGAGTCCCGTGGCTCACGGATACTTCAAAACCAGTTTGCGGTGCCTATGTTACCAAGCAGGTGGCGCAACCCAGCTCAAGGAGGAGCTCAATGAAGATCTTGCCCTTTGTGTTGTTTCGTTCTAGTTGATCAGTAGTGAAGCCCAGTTGGGGTCGATCGGGGACCTTTGTCGCATTTGGGGTTCTTCTTTTATTCTGGTTCCGTAGTCGGACCTTGATTGTATCTGGATGATGTAATGCTTGATTCATGTAATTGTGTGAAGTGGCGATTGTAAGCCAACTATGTATCTTTTCCCTTATGTATTACATGGATTGTGCGAAGATTACCTCACTTGCGACATTGCTTTCAATGCGGTTATGCCTCTAAGTCGTGCCCGACACGTGGGAGATATAGCCGCATCGAGGCGTTACAAGTTGGTAATCGAGCCTTCCCGACCTTAGGAGCCCTTTGCTTGATCGTTTTAGCGGCGAGTTGTGTCTAGAAAAATGTTTTGAGTCATTTAGGATTATATATATCGGAGAGTTAGGAATTCTTTTTACTCCCGGTCCTTGACCTTACGGTGAGGTATCTGGCGTAGATGTTTTGACTTTCCTCTTCTCAAATTTCACTAAAAAATTTTAGGATCACGCGGGTATCTTAGAATCGTTCGATGGTTTTATGATGACAACATTGTCTTGGTTGCCTCGACATTTAGGTGTTGTGGCGGTGTCCGGGAGTTGAGCTCGAGGTGTTGTCGTCATAATTTTATCGTTGCGATTCGGAATACCGAGTTTAATCGCCGACATCGAAAATCTATTTTATGCAGTTGTTGGTGAGATAACCCCGCTAACCCGATCTTGAGGTGAGTACGGGAGTATTGCCATGACTTCGTATAACGGATGCTTTTGAAGGTTGAGGTAGAGCGATTTCGAAGGTTTCTTGGTTATGTGTTGTGGATGGATACATTTGGATGTAGGGATTGTTAGTTTGGGTGATATATATTGCTCCCTGTATCCCCAACACCAGATTGCATAACCGAAAGTTTGGGAGTTTCATAGGTGGGAATTCAAGTAGCTCTTAGGATATCTTTCCGACGGATGTATGATATGAAATTGGGGTTCGACGTCTAGTGGTCCGCCTATTCACGGTTGGTTTCTGATGGTCTCGTTGTGTCTTAAAGAGTCCTTGGCTATGCCGACTCGGGGGCGCTTCGTATGTCATGTGCCTTGCCTTGTACATGATGGTGCTGTCGATTGAGCCCGTGTAGGCCCCACCACGAAAACTTGGACGAAATCTCTATCATATGTTTGTTCCGCTTATTCGCAAGCCAGTCCTTTGTTTTTGTTTTGAGTTGTGGTATTCGAGTTGCTTCAATGCCAAGTGTTGAATCCATACCTTTCCGAAACGGTGTTCTCATATTGCTATGTGAATACTAATCCTTTTGATCACTGAGGTTGTCATGTCAATCCTTTTCAACCGGCGTGTTTCTCTTCAAGTGGATCCGATCACTTCAACATCAGCAAGACCAATTATCATTTCTTCTCAACGGTGTCTATTTCATCCGTCTCCAAGTTGCCTTTGTTTTTTCCCGCCCACCCACCCTTTTTCCTCAAGGACTAAGATTTCTTTACCAAGTATCCTTTTATTTTTGTGAAGTTTCTTCATTCTTTTCCGTCAATGTTCTTACCCGGTGGTTCTCAAGAAGATTTTCTACTAGTTTGTCATTCCTCATTCCTTTCTCTTCTCCGGTGGATTCAAGTCAAGTTTTGTTGATCATACCTTTTTCCTCATTTCAATGTCTTTTCATACCGGTGCACCTCATTATCATTCTACTTCTCGCTATTTGTTATTCCGGAGTGCTCAAGATATCTCGAAGATTCGTGTTTCCACTCTGCATTCGTTCAAGCTCTTTCGAGATTGGTATCTCATTCAAGTCATTTAATTCAACCGGTGCAACATCTCTTTTAAATCTTTTCAACGGTGTTCTTTTGAGTGGGCCCTAACCCACGGTCTTTTCGAGGATCTTACGACTCTTCTATTTTCCGGAGCTATCCTAAATTCTTCTCCAAGTTTGACGTAAGAATGAGTTATCATCAGTCAAATGCTTTTCTCCAAGATCTTTCAAATTCTTTTCATAGTTGGCTCAACCTCTTCGCTTTTGATTCTTCCGGTGTGCCTCAATAATTCTTGGTGGTGTTTTTCGTTGTCATTCTCATCATTTGAAGACCGAAGAAGAGTTTCTCTTTAATCTTGCTCTATTCTCTTCAAGATTCATGGTGCTAGCTTGTTGCCATCCTCTCATAATTGTTTTCGATTGTGAGAATCTTTTCACCCATCCGGAGCATTTTAGGAGTCTTTTTGGTTTCATTCTTTGAAGCCCATCATCTCAGTATTATTCATTCAAGCTTTCAGCTCTCGTTCTCCAAATCATACCGGTGCATCATTCAAGTATTCTCTAATCAGCTCGTGATCTATTCGTTCATTTGTATCTAAATACCCTCAAGTATCTTCATTCATTTTGCAATTCTTCCCGGTGATTTGTGCATTTGCTACGTTCAATTTCAATTCTTACGGTGGTTCGTTCAAGATCTCTCTTCCTTGTTCATCATATCAATTCATTTGTTGTTCCAATCCTATCGGTGGTTCGTTGAAGACCTTCTCAAGTTTACGTTATATCTCTTTTCAATCCCTCAAGAAGAATAAGTACTATGCCAAATCCGTTTTGTCATCAATTTAAATTGGTGAAGGATATGCATAACATAATTCTTATTCTTGTTTCATCGAGTAAATTCAATTCCTTATTCCGGAGGTTCATCAAAAAATTCTTGGTTTCAATTGCTCATCCTTCTTTTTCGGAGTTCCAAGTTCTCTCGGTTATATAATCGTGAAGCTCCATCTAAATCATTGCAAGGATTCACCTTGTGTTTTCTACTTCTCTTTCTTTTTATCATCCTTCTATTACCGGAGTTCTTCATGGAGGCTCTACATGATGGTTCGTCAAGGATTCCTTTCATTCTTCAATTGTTCTTCAAGTTTTCTCTTGAAGTTATGACCCGCCAAGCTATACTCTAAAATAAACATGATGCTCAACACATGTTTTGTTTTGAGGAGCTCAAGCATTCTTCTTCTTGCATTTCAAAGTGCAATTCTCCTACCTTATCTTTTGAGATGGTGTTATATCATTCTTGACAATTTCCTTTCATGTTTCATGATTCTTATTGTTGTCAAGAATGAGGTATTTTAAATCCATCAGTCTCTTCATTGGAGTTATCTTGGTATAGATTTCACCTAAAGCCTTCCCTAAGGAATGTTGCTATTGTGGTGCTTTTCAATGATCCAATTTTCTCCTTCTCATCTCGATGAAGAAGTTTTTTCATCTCTTTGGTGCTCTCAATCAAATCAATTGTTTCCATTAGTGGCCGGTTGTCACCTCATCATTTTGAGATGTTTGCCATAAGCCCACAACAAGCTTGTGCTTTTAGTTGTTGATTTTCCAACAACTCCGTTCGATTCTTCTTTGCAAGGATGTCTTCCAAGCTCATCTGTGGCACAAGTTGTCATTTTCTTCTCCGTCCCTTTATCCGAATGGTGTATCTTCTATTCTTTCGTTACGGAGGCATTGTGATGTTGCTCTTTTCACTCATCATCTCAATTGTGAGGATCGTGTTCTTTTCGTGCTTATCCATTTAACCGGAGTGTCGTGTCCTCTTTCAAGTTCTTTCATCTTATCAGGTTTTGCCTCTCTTTTCAACCTTAGTGCTGTCTGAAATCCTTCTTACCCATTGTGCCATTCTTTCAATAGTTCCGGAGGCAATGTGTTGTTCATTTCATCAAGTATCCTCTCATCTTGTCAAGTTCATGTTCTATTCCTTCCATGTTTAACCGGAGTGCTGCCCGAATTCTTTCCCTCTCATCTTGTTTTAACCGGAGTGGTTTCGAATTCTATCTTGTCCATTAAACTCTTGATTCATGTCTTTGCAACCTTCAAGTTCTCGTAATACTCCTTGTTCCTCTTTTCCTACCGGATTGTTTGCAATCTCGTTCATCTCCGTTGTACTCTTTCTTTTAAATTGCTCAACCTCTCAAGGTTCGTGGTTTCACTCGTTTGCCGAAGAAGCAACTTAGCTTTACCTCTCCGCTTTCTCTTCCGTTTTCCCTCCGGTGCCATCCTAGATCTCGGGACGAGATCCTCTCATAGTGGTGGAGTGTTGTAACACCCCGGATCCGATGCGCCAGGTGTTGCCAGTTATTCGCCCTCGTTGCCATGTCATTTGCTTGCGTGTTGCACTTTGCCATGTCATCATCTGCATTTTATCATGTCATCATGTGCATTTCATTTTGCATACTTGTTCGTCTCATGCATCCGAGCCTTTTCCCCGTTGTCCGTTTTGCAATCCGGCACTCCTATGTCCCCCGGTGTCCCCTCTTCTCTCTTTTCGTGTGCGGGTATTAAACTTTCTCGGAATGGCCCGAGGTTTGCCAAGCGGCCTTGGTATAGCACCGTGAACCGCTGTCAAATTTCGTGCCATTTGGAGCTCGTTTGGTACTCAACGGCTAACTTAGGTAGCCGTGAAGCCCTCTTTGTTTCAGCCCAACACCCTTCCAAAGTGGCCCAAAACCCACCAAACTCCCTCCATGCTCTCGGTCGTTCGATCACGATCGCGTGGCCGAAAACCGCACCTCATTTGGACTCTCCTAGCTCCCTCTACCTATAAATATGTGTCCCTCCGAAATTCCCGCAGTCCAAACCCTAATTTTCCCTCCGCGCCACGGACGTATCCACACCGGCCGGACACGTCCAACCGCCACGTCGCCGGATCAATCCGGGCGACACGTCACCCCGCCGCCGCTCCCGGCCATTGGCGTCGCGCCACGTCGCCCGCGCCGCCCCCCGCCGCCCCGCGCGGCCCGCGAGGTCTTGCCGGCCCAGCCGCCGCCGCCTCCGCCAGCGTGCCGCCGCCGCCAGCGCGCTTGCATCATGCCGCCGCGCCCATTTCGCCGCCGCCTCGCCTCGCGCAGCCGTCGCCGGACCGCCGCCTCCTTCGGCGCGGCCGCCTCTCGCGCCCTGCCGGGCTTCGCCGCCCCGCGGCTGCTCCCGCCGCGCCACGCCATCTCGCCGCGCGCCTGCCGCCCGCCCGTCGCGGATCGGTCGGGCCGGACCGGATCCGGCGACCCCGACCTCGCCGGCCTCCCCCCGAGCTCCCTCGACCCCTCCGGCGCCCGTTTTCCCCAACTCCGGCGAGGATCCGGTGAACCTCGGCATCCGTGCCCGCAGGTTGTTTTCCCCCGAAATGCCTAAGCCCCTGAAATCTGTGTAATTTTCATGCCATGTTCATGCCATCGCATCTTTGCACCCGTAGCTCCGTTTCGCGCGTATAATATGTCAAATTGTTCGCCTCGACAAGTACATCATTTCATTCCATTGTGTCATTTTCATTTGAGCTCATCTTGATGCCCGAAATGCTGTTGGAAGAGGGCTTCAGATCGTTAGTTCCAGAATCTTATCAGCACGAGCTCTTTTGTCATTTTTGCCATGATTTATGTGTGCATCCTATGAGTATGAGCTCTACATGAATGTTGGACTATGCCATGCCATCTTTCCAGAGGTGTTGACCTTGTATTTTTGTGAGTTGTGTGCTGAGTGCATCGAGCTTGTAAAGTAGGGTAGTTGCTGTTGCTGTTTTCCTGGCAGATTCTGTTATATTTTGTTGCTATGTTAACATGCTTCCACTAATCATTCTATGCATAATCTGGAGATGCTCTATAAACATGTTTTGATATACCTGTCTTGCTCTATCCATTCATGCCCTTGGTTGCAATTATAGACTGCTGGAACATGTTCATTTCTTGCTCCAAAGTTGCTTGAAAATGTTTTCTGACAGATTGTTTGCATGAGATTCAATTTTCACGAGGTCGTTGTAGTTGATCCGGGTATGCTATGACCTTGCTCTTGCCATGCTTAGCTTCATAATCATGCCTTATTACTGTTGGTTGCCTTGCCATGCCACGTATTGCTCTGTAGTGAGTGCATCGAGCTCACGAACATGCCTACTCGTTAACTGTTTTTGCCATGCCCAGTTTTTCTGCTAAGTCTGAAATCTGTAATAAAAACTTGCAATGTTTACATGGGTGCCATCATTTCTTAAGGTCCTTTTTGGCTTATGGTCAGTAAGGGACTATTGATATATGCTTTGAGTAGAATCATGTCATGCCTTGTTTTGCTATTATAAGTTCCTGTAGCATGTTGTTTGCTTGCTCTAAACATGCCTTCCTGATGTTAATTCCTGGCATGCTAGTATTTTCACTAAGTCTGTGAACCTGATATTTTTAGCACTTTCACCATGCTTGTTTGAACATGTTATGATGTGATTTAGCCGTAGCTCAGTGTTCCTCTTTTGTTAAGCATCTCCTGTAGATCGCTGCCATATGCTTTGTTTGTATGTTGGGGTGCTGTAGCATAGTTTCGTGTTGCGTGCTAAGTAGCATCGGGCTGTTAAACGCAGATTTGCGTCATTCTTGTTTTGCTTGTCATTTGCAAACCGTGCATCCGATTCCGGTGATCTTTATATCGATTTCAACCGAAATCACTCCATCTTTCAGCGGCATACTTGGTTTGCCAAGTTGATGCCAGTTCATCATTTTCCTTCCGAGCATACATATGCATTGCATATCACATCTCGCATCGCATGTCATGTTTTGCATCATATTGCTTGTGCATTGTTCCTTGTTTGATTGTGGTTCCGTTGCTTGTGTTCTTGCTTTGGGTAGAGCCGGAGGCGAGTGCGTGAGCGAGGAACCTGTTGAGAACGCCTACGAGGATCAAGCCTTCGACAACTCTGAGAACCTTGCAGGCAAGATGATCATACCCTCGAAATCACTACTATCTTTGCTATGCTAGTTTGCTCGCTCTTTTGCTATGCCAATGCTATGATGCCTACCATTTGCTTGTCAGCCTCCCAAAATGCCATGAACCTCTAACCTTTGACACCATTCCTAGCAAACCGTTGATTGGCTATGTTACCGCCTTGCTCAGCCCCTCTTATAGCGTTGTTAGTTGCAGGTGAAGATTGAAGTTTGTTCCTTGTTGGAACATGGAGATGTTGTTCCTTGTTGGAACATGTTTACTTGTTGGGATATCACAATATCTCTTATATTATTAATGCATCTATATATTTGGTAAAGGGTGGAAGGCTCGGCCTTATGCCTGGTGTTTTGTTCCACTCTTGCCGCCCTAGTTTCCGACATACCGGTGTTATGTTTCCGGATTTTGCGTCCCTAACGCGGTCGGGTGATTTATGGGACCCCCCTGACAGTTCGCTTTGAATAAAACTTGTCCAGCAAGGCCCAACATTGCCTTTTACCATTTGCCTCACCTAGCCTTTTTTTCCCTTGGGTTTCCGGAGCCCAAGGGTCATCTTTATTACCCCGGGCGGTGCTCGTTAGAGTGTTGGTCCAAACCGTCGGCCGCCGGTGTATACTGGGGGCAACTACTGGGCTGGCCTACGGAAGTTTGGACAATCCGGTGTGCCCGAGAGCGAGATATGTGCAGCTCCTATCGGATTTGTCGGCACATTCGGGCGGCTTTGCTGGTCTTGTTTTACCATTGTCGAAATGTCTTGATGTACGGGATACCGAGTCGATCGGAGTGTCTTGGGTGAAGGTCTATTCCTTCGATGATCGCGAGAGCTTGTCATGGGCTAAGTTGGGACACCCTGCAGGTTATAAACTTTCGAGAGCCGTGCCGCGGTTATGTGGCAGATGGGAATTTGTTAATGTCGGTTGTAGAAAAGCGAAGTTGACCTTAATTAAAATACATCAACGCGTGTGTTACCGTGATGGTCTCTTTCCGTGGTCCGGAAGTGAACACTGATGTTGGAGTTATGCTTGACGCAGGTTGCTATAGGATCACTTCTTGATCATACTTTTATCGACCGTGCTTTGCCTTCTCTTCTCGCTCTCATTTGCGTATGTTGGCCACCTTTTATGCTAGTCGCTGTCTGCAGCTCCACCTCATGCCTTTACCTTACCCATAAGCTTAAATAGTCTTGATCTCGCGGGTGCGAGATTTTGAGTCCCGTGGCTCACGGATACTTCAAAACCAGTTTGCGGTGCCTATGTTACCAAGCGGTGGCGCAACCCAGCTCAAGGAGGAGCTCAATGAAGATCTTGCCCTTTGTGTTGTTTCGTTCTAGTTGATCGAGAGTGAAGCCCGGTTGGGGTCGATCGGGGACCTTTGTCGCATTTGGGGTTCTTCTTTTATTACGGTTCCGTAGTCGGACCTTGATTGTATCTGGATGATGTAATGCTTGATTCATGTAATTGTGTGAAGTGGCGATTGTAAGCCAACTATGTATCTTTTCCCTTATGTATTACATGGATTGTGCGAAGATTACCTCACTTGCGACATTGCTTTCAATGCGGTTATGCCTCTAAGTCGTGCTTCGACACGTGGGAGATATAGCCGCATCGAGGGCGTTACACAATGTCATGCCACTTGGCCGGCGTATTGCCACGAGTCTTTTGGGGACCTGGCCGACTGGCACCATCGCTACGCCTTCGGGGAGCTTGGTTGCGTCTGACCATGGTAATGCCATCTGACCAGCTCAGTAAAGCTTTTCTTTTGCAAAAAATTGTTGCCTTTGTTGCCATATTTTTTCATAATTGATATTCGATTTTTTTGTTGCGTTTTTTAAACCGACAACGTTTTATCCGGTTCAACTTTCAATTACAAATTGACAGAACACGGTTAAATCTTAATCCGGAGTTTATTTACCCGGTTTACCTTTTTCTTGTTATCATCATTGAATAACAAGGGGGCTTGTGCTGATTCGGCACGGTTCATATGGGAGTTGTTCTCTCCCTGTTTTACCGTCGGTTATGGTTTTTAAGGCTTCCGCTTTAAGTTTGGCTACGCCAGCTTCATGCCCAGACATGGCAGGTATTTGTATCACATATTTGTTGGATTTCTGATACACATATTCAATATCATCAACCGGCTGGCGGTATCACTGCCACCGAGGTTCAAATTTTTTTGGTTGCAGGAAGTACGAATCAAGCAAAAGTGTCACCATTTATGCACGAAGGCATATTCAAAACAGAAGTATTAACTAAAGTTATTACAAGGCAACAAGGTGCCCAAGTAAGATCATTGTTCTTTGAGCAACCGCCAATGACAGATATTTAAGCCGGCCTCCGGTTCAAGCCTGCTCTTCATCTTCCGCCGCTTCCGCTTCCTCGTCTCCACCCATTGGCTGAAATCAACGATGGTCGGTCGATTCCCATTAACGCTTGAAAAACAGCTTCTTCATGGATCGGGAAGGCGGTTCAATATCGGGCGAGGTATGCTTACGGATTGGAGGGATCAGATTTTCCGCTTCAAAAGTTGGGGCTGGCACTCGCTTATTTCGGTCATTGTATTGTGCTTGATAATGCTCCAAATCTGCTTCTTCGCCGGTGACAAGCCGGAGGGCGCTTTGCACGGTTTATTGCCGTAAATCCTCTTCATTAAAATCAGAACCATCTTCCTTCACTGGGGTAGCCTTGAGCTGCTTCCACCGGTCAAAATCTGGTACCCATGCCTTGGCTCGGATTAAAGCATTAATAGCTCCGGTTCGGGCAGCAGATTTTTCACCTCCTCAATCCGGCAGGAAGCATGGACAACGGTTCGAGTATCTTGGATCAAGGAAGGTCTGGGTTGTTGTGCGAGGCTGTGGTGATGATACTGGGCTCGGTATATAATCGTTCTACTAAGGTGTAGACAGCCTTGATTTCTTCCGCACATCGTTTCCTAAGTGCCCAATGTGTGTGCCTACAACAAGAAAGAGTTAGTCTCAAACCGGAGTTATGCTACAGCGGGTTCAAAACATCACAATTGTTCAAAGGAGCTTACCAAAGATTGCCGCAGATCATAGCGTGTACTTGCCGCTTACGTTTGTCGGATCATCTACCACGGTTTAAGGGCAGCTTGACATTTTACGCTCGTTTGATTAAATTGGCCTTCTCGGTGGCCCGATCGGCTGTTCTTTCTGAAGCCTTTCTTCAATTGTTGATGGCGTTCAAAGCTTTGGTTAATTCTTTCTTGGCCTTCTCTGTTTCGGCCTGCTGGGTTTTCAACGCCGCTTGTAAATCAGCAATCCGATCCTCCTTGATTTTCACCTCAGCCTGTGTATCGATAGTATGTTCAGCAAGCAATTCAAGAAAATCAAAGTCTCAACCACACAACAAAGTTATATGCTTGACACTTGGGGCTAATGTACCTTCGATTTTTATATATACGCTAGATGACAAAGTCCCAAGCTCAATACAAGTATTCAACTTGGCACTTGGGGGCTAATGGCTATTTGATCTACGTATGTTTCCAAAGGCAGTTTTTATTGAAGCCCCGGTTTAAGTATGCAAAGTTAAACCGGCCCTTGGGGGCTATGCAGGTGGATTTCAAAGTTGTGACGGAATATATTCAAGTCCCGGTTTGATCAAGATTACAAACCGGCCCTTGGGGGCTAGACGGACTGATATAATGGCATTAAGTAAAAGGAGTGGGTTACCTCAAACTTGTCTCTCATTAACTTGACCAGGCCAGCTTCATAGTCACGGCTAGTATAGAGCCGGTTTAAATAGCCAGAATGAAGGTCTTGGGCGCTCAGAGCAACATATGTCTCCAGTTCGACATCCCATTTTCCTTTATTCAAAGCGGAGAAATCTTCTTTTACAGTGTGCCTGGTTAAAGTTGCAGGATTCCCCAGTTCAGAACGGCCCATACCAGTAATTACAACCTCATCATCTTTGGACTCGATGGATTGTGTGGGCACGACCGTTTTATCAGCAGGACTGTGGGATTCATCAAACCGGGCGGTGCTGGCAGGTGGATCGACAGAGGTTGAAGCGTTAACAGGCCTTTCTTCGGGAATAACAGCATCTTGTATCGGAGGATCATTGGGAATGTCTTCAGAGGCAAAATTTTCAAGATCTGGTGTTTTCTCATGATCTAAAGCGGCATCTTCTTCAGCAGTTTTATCCAAACGGGCCTTTTTGCTGGGTTTCGGTTTGGTTCTAAGAGATAAAGAGTCAGGGAAAAGCGTAACCATTACACAATATATTAGAAGCATATGGTCGGTTTGGCTTACCCGGCGGCTATCTTCAATGGTGGTAAGCGAGTGGCGATGATTCACGGAGGATGAATGGGAAGTGACACGATAATCGGTCGGACGGATTAAGAGGTTGTGGAAGAAACCCGCTTTAGAATTTAAAGCAATAAAAGGTCGGAGACCTCGGAATGCGCGCTTCGAACCGGCTGTTTGGTAAACCGCAGAGGTAACTACGACCGACCATCGTGTCGGGTTGTGCGGCGAGCTTCATGTTCTGCGTCTTCATAAGAAATTTGGGATCCAAATAAGCAAGAGGATGAGAAAAATTAACTTTCGGTTTGCTGGCGAAATTTTGGCAAAGGCAAATTTTTGAATCGGAAGAGAGAATAGTTACCTCGGCGAATCCTGCATTGTTGGCCTCGGCGTCGTCGACAAGCATCATCATCAATAAAGGCGTGTAAAAAGCAAGCCAAGAGAATCAAGTTCTACCTCAAGATCCGGATTACCCACATCATCGTCAATGGCTGGGTCAGATGAAGCAGTGGTCTTTCTCTTATGAGCTGGTTTCTTGACAACTTTGGTTTTGGGCCGGGTTGGCGCCCCGCTTTCTCCGCTTTATCTTGTGAAAGTTTCTTGCTCCAAAGCGGATTATCACCTGGATCAGAAATAATTAAATGTTAGATACATGAAGCAGTAACAGGTTTAATGATGGAACAACTAGAAATTTACCGCAGGCGGTTTGTTGGTGGTGCAGTAAGGAGCTAGACCGGTTTGAGCACAGAGGTGCTCCGGTTCATTCAGCATCCTTTTTACCGAGTCCGTAACTTCATCATCAGAGAGTTGGAGTTTGGTGTGTCGGAGTGGGTCGTCGACACTATCAGTGTACTGGCACATCAAACCGGAGCGCCGGCTCAGAGGCAGTATGCCCCATGATAACCAGCAGCGTGCAAGGTCTATTCCCGTCAAACCGTTAGCCATAAAAGCTCGAAGCTTGGACAGTTGCGGGGCATATTTGCTTCTATCTATGGCGCTCAATCTTTGTGGAAACGGATGGGTGTTGCTTAGCCGCTCTGGACGAAAAGCCGGTAAGGGATTTTCATCTTGAGAGAAGTATCTTTGCAATAAAACCAAGTCGCATTCCACTCCTTGGGGTGAGTATGGAGTTTGGCGTGGGGATAGGTGATCTCCTTCCTCTTTTGAATAGCCATGCCACCCAATTCAGTATTGGGGCCGTCGGTGAATTCGGTCGCGACGGTTTAGATGGAAAAGGTCTCTAAGCAGTTCAACGAAGGTTCCTCTTGAAGATATACTTTAGATAGTACTTGAAAGTGGCATAAATTGGTGACGAGTTGGGGCCAATGTCACGGGGACGGAGCTGAAAATTGGCTAACACGTCCGGTAAAATTTTGAACAGGCGGTTTAAAACCCGGGCCAGTGATCGCGAAGACCACAACTTCTCCTTCTGGGGTGTGGGAGGACATTCCTCTCGAGGACCCTCCGATGGATCTGTATCTTTGTCATCTAAAGCGCCAATTGAGACTAGATCATTCATTTGTGACTCGGACGCGAGAAGGAACCCGATTGCATTCGTACACTTGTTTGGCCATGATAAGATCTACAAGAAATAATTGATCCGGTTCAAGAGCATGCTTGATACAAGGTGATTGATCTAAGTTATGATAACCGGTGGCGGTATCTATAAACCGGTTTCTGTGATACGATAGCGGTGGATTACGGCGGTTCAACAAGGGGACTAATGATATGTATATGCGGTTTAGCGGTCTTTTCCTATGGTGAGTTAAACCGCCTAATCTAGGCTTTGGAAGCAATTGAAGCTATGGATACTTAGTTTGCGAAACAAGTTTCACAAGATCCTATTATGATTGCGGATCAGCGCGAGCTTCTGAAATGAAAATATTTCACGGAAGTAAGGCGAGAAGCGGAAGTGGACTATGGAGCAGATATATATGCGGAAGATCCATGGACTTAAGATGAGAAAATACAGCGGATGCGCAGGATCGCTATTAATCTGAAGCAGGTTCACGGTGTTGTTCAAAGTTAAAAGAACGAGCGAACGCATACGAAGAACACAAGATGAAGCTGGAACCCTAAAAACAGATCCAAGTCAAGAAGGGAAGAAGCTTATCGGGAGCGGAGGAGCGGAAAGAGGCCGCAATGTTACGCACGTTCAGTCGATCTGTGCCAGACGAGGCGGAAGTCGGCAGCGGTGGCGGAGCTCCAAAACGATGGCGCGAGGAAGGCGAAGAAGAGGAGGCGAAGGAAGAAAGAAATGACCCTTCGGTCCTATTTATAAGGCAGCCAAGCTAGGTCAAGCGCGTGAATCCGTGAAGCGCTATTAAAAGAGGCGTTATAAATGATAAAATTTCAGGATGACGTCATGCGGTTTCTGATAACGAAGTGATAGCGACATGGCGGTTTACTAGTCACTAGAAGATGTCCAAGATACAAGCTTTGTGAAGGATTGACATGAACCAGTTCAAATCAATCTGGGGCCTAATGTTGGGGATATTACCACTAGGTGTAAACCGGCCAGCTTGGGCCGAGTTAACTCCGTTAGTGGTATAGGCAGAGAAAGGCCCAAGGCTTGTAGACGGTTTAGAACTTGTAGCCGTAAACCGGCCTGATGTATACTTGTATTGTAAGTTAGGAATAGAGAGATACCAACCGGGATACGAGTATGAACCGGTTGGGACTCTATGGCGACAGGCGTCACTCGTGTATATAAGGGGCGACCGGCGACGGTTCAAAACGAGACAACCACAACTCGAGCCTAAGCGAAGCTTGTTTGCTCCTAGCCATCGAGACCACATCAATTCCATCACAACTAGACGTAGGCTTTTACCTTCATCGAAGGGGCCGAACTAGTATAAACTCTTGTGTCTTTGTGTCCGCTTTAACCCCTTCAAGTAAACCCGTAGCGATGGCTCCACGACTAAGTCCTTTCACTAGGACATCTGCCGTGACAAATCCACGACACCTAAGGTTTTTGTGTTAACACATGAGCTTCCACTTAACAAATCTATATTTCTTATGGTTATCCGCCGCATTCCAATAAAACCACTATGATGTTTGTTAAACATGAAGTGATTACTTTGCAAGAGATGATAGAAGCCCACAATGTACATATGTAAACTAGATACACACACGTTAATAAGCACGACTTTACCGGCCAAGGATTTGCATTTGCCTCTTCAAGGGCGACTCTAGATCCAACTTTTTTCTCAATGGGGATAAAATAGGAGGCACGGAGTTTGAACGGAGAGATAGGAATCTCCAGGTAGTTAATACGGAAGGATCGAAGTTTGCAATTAAGAAACTTTGCAATAAAAACTTTTTCCAAAGGGGATCAACCCAGGGCCATGATCTGACTCTTGTTGAGATTAATTTTGAAGCTGGACAAGGCCTCAAAACAAAGCAAGATGAAATTGAGGTCTACCATTTGAAGGTCATATTTTTCGATTAGGATAATCATGTTATCAACATATTGTAGGTGCAAAATCCGATAGGGTAAAGCTACGAGGCCGCCCCAGAGATGTTGCCAATAGAGGAGGCACATTTAAGAATGAGGGACTGCTCATCCGCTACAAACTTAAAGAACAAAGTGGAGAAAGGATGACCTTGGTGAAAGCCTCTACTGTTTGTAAAAATAGAGTCCAACAACCCCATTGACACACATCACCATTTGGCCCCACTAACCAAACTCATAATGCGATGAACATAGTTTGAATCAAAATACTTTGCAATGAGGACCTCATGTAGGAAGGACCACTGAACACAACCTTACACCTTCTCAAAGTCACTTTGAGGACAATAGCTTCAATTCCCCCAGACTGAAGCTCGTGAATAATCTCATGAAGATAGAGGGATCCCATCCATGAAAAAACAAACCTTTGAAATAAGTGGTTTGGGTACCACTAATCAAGCAGTGGGCTATTGAGAGAGCCTAATGGCAAAACAGTTCCCATGAAACTTATAAAAATAGTCAATAAGAGCTACAGGCTAAACTAAATGTATATTATCACCATCGTTAACCTTAGGGATAAGGGAAAGGATGGGGTAGTTAAAACGTTTCAGGGTGGACAGGGAGTTTCTGATTTCAATCTCACGTGCAGCCCCATGAACAGTAAGATCAAAAATATATAAAAGGTTTCATAAAATTTAGCTCCTTTTGTAACCAAACATTCTTGAATATTCTACGTATGTGCAAATTTTCATGAATAAAAGAAATTCTATGCTCTAGGAGAAAGAAAAATACAAAATTAATGCCCAAAAAGACTTTGTGAGAAACAAATTGAGAACCGGTGTTTTTTCCTCTAGAGCTTTAGGAATGTTTTCTTTCATGAACATTTGCAGAACATCCAACAATGTTTCTTTGTAAAAATCAGTTTATTTAATTATTTTACATTTTTTTAGTATTTTACCGTTCTTGAGGGTGCATCTAAGCTCAGGTTCAGAACAACACTTTTGTTTTAGGATCTATGTTTTAGCTGCTTGCACTCAAAGCTTTGATCTAATTAAGTGCTATGTATTAGGAGTTCGCTATAGTACTATGTTAGGATGGTTTATTGTAGTTGTATGGATGCTATTTTCAATTGGCTATTAACTTAGCAATGCCTATATATGTACGATATTAAATTTAGAAAGTAAATATGTTGTTCATTTTGTATGAATAGGGAACAAATACATATCTGTAAGTGCATCTAGTGCCCCTTAGTGATTTTGGTGTATTGAAGACTTATAGGTTAAGGAACTAACGCGTTTGTGAGTGTACACAGGTCTATAAGTCTATGAGGAGTTTGATATTTACAGAAAAAGTCGACCTCTAAAAATGAAGTTCATCGACTGAAGACTTTCTGAAGACTTTGAAAGTGAAGAAATTGGTGTGACCTTGAAGACTTGATATTCATTTGAGGAACATGAAGCGTGAAGACTTTTGTTTTCGTAGTTTCATTTTTTCTTTCTTGAGTCATAGGAAACACCGTACTATTAAAGGGGGTCGAGGAAATACTAAGGAAAAACTTCCATGTGATGCTCAACTCAAAATCCTACACCTACCAATCCCTTCAAGTGAAGCCATTGGAAATCTCATACTGATTCAAGAATTTCTTGATGTGAGACGCAGTTCTTACAGTCACTCGAGGACTTTCTTTCGACCGAGGAGTTAGGAATTCGCCGGTGTGAATTGCCTACAGTGAGGAACATGATATACGAGGAATTTGAGAGTCAAATTTCCGACCGTTCTTGTCTTCTTGCGCCACTGTCCCAAAATATCCTATCCACCTAACGGTCATATCATTGAAGGGCATTTATGTCTTATCATGTCGGGCTGCTCCCTAGGCTATAAATAGCTGCCCCCTACAACCACTAGCTGGTTGGCTGCTCCGAGAGAACTTGACACTTGTCATTTGAGAGCAACCCATCCTCCGAGGACTTTGTGCGAAAATCATCAAGTGAGGAAAACCCAAAATCAAACCCCTACAAACCCAAAGTGATTGAGCATCACTGAAGAAATTGATCCTGTGTGGATCTGACGCTTGTTACCTTTGAAGACTGTGCTTCTTCCAGACGGTTAGGCGTCATGGTCTAGAGCATCCAAGAGGAATTGTGGATCGCCGAGTGACCAAGTCTGTGAAGGTTTGGAAGTCGCCTGAAGACTTACCACGAGTGATTGGACGAGGTCTGCGTGGCCTTAGTTCAAGGAGAATACGGTGAGGACTGGGTGTCCTAAGCTGCGTGCTTTCGATGATCGGGTGTCCGGATGCGTGTCCTCGAGTTTAAATACTCGGCCGCTCCAACCAGACGTACAACTCAGACAGCAGTTGGAACTGGTCTACCAAATCATTGTCTTCACCAACCTAACTGGTTCTATTTCCTCAACCCTTTCATTTCCTCATTACTGTGTTGAGTGCTTGTTCATATCTATGCTTGAAGACTTTGACTGAAGACTTTCTCAATTTCCTCAGTTCAATTTCTTCAGTCTGTTTATCTTCATCTTGTGTTATCCTGTGTTTACGCTTTCTATACTCTGTGCTAGTCTTCATTTCATCATAATGACCATGCTTGTATTCTATTATGCTTACTTCTGAGTACTTATTCCGCTGCTAGTAGTTCTTTGCTAAGGAATTTCCTCACTGGCAAATTCCTCAGTGAAGAATTCATAAAAATCGCCTATTCACCCCCCTCTAGTCGATATAACGCACTTTCAATTGGTATCGAGCAAGGTACTCCTTGTTACGTGTGATTTTAGTTTAACCGCTTTGGAGTTTTAGTTATGTCGACCGCAGGTATGATCAAGGTCTCGGCTGGGTGTCCTACCTTTGATAAGACGGACTACCCCTACTGGAATAACAAGATGCGAATGCATCTTGAGGCAATTGACAACGATCTCGGTATGTTGTGGAAAATGGTGTTCCTCTATCTCACCCTCCTTTGAAGCGCTACCGATGTGAAGAGATTCAAGCAACTTGATTCTCAAGCGAAGAATATCATATGTGGCCATCGAGTAAAGGACGATGATCGAAGAGTGAGTGCTTTGGAAACCGCTAAGCTTATACGGGATAGGCTGTCCAAAGTGAATGAAGGAGTCTCAAGTCAGCGTGACTCTCGAGTTGATGTTCTTGGAATCTCTTCAACCGCTTCAAAAGACTCGACAATGAAAATGTCCAACAAACCTTTGATCGCCTCATCGACATCTCAAATGAGCTTCAAGCCCTCGGTGCCACTAACATCACCGATCATGAGGTGGTGAAGAAAGCAGTTGAGATCGCTTGATTCCTCATTTGATACTCGGGGTGATGATACAAGAACGTCTTGACTACAAGTCTCTTGATCCTGCCGATATCCTCGAAGGCTAAATACTCACGAGTTCGACTTCTTTCAAAAGAGAGATCTCTATGGTTCAAGCTATGGCAAACCACGTGCCACGAAGGCCAAGGCTGTGTCGACTCGATTGTGAGGATTCTAGTAGTAGCCTTGGCGATCTCAAGAATTGAGCCAGAGCTAGCATCGCTCGTGAAGAAATTCGAAGTTCTCAAGGCGTGGTCGCTTTGGAAAATCCTCAAGAAGCGGTGATTCCTCATCCGGTGACTATAAGAGAAGGCTGTGCCACAAATGCAAGAAACCTGGTCACTATATTCAAGATTGTCCTCGATTGGGAAAAGGAAATGAAGAAGAAGAAATACAAGGATTACAGTTACGATGATGCTAAGAAGAAGAAGAAATCATCAAAATCTTCGTCATCAAAATCCTCAAGTCTTCATCTCACAAGAAGAGCAGCTCCAAGAAGGCTCGGGCATTCATTGGCAAGGAAATGGACTCGAAGTTGAATCTGAGGAAAATGAGGAAGAGGAGGCGTCTCAAGACTCCGAATCTGGTGTGGCGAGTCTCGCCGCCGCATCGCTTAAATCGGCAAGTCCATCTTCAACATCAAGAAAGCGACCCCACCGACAAGCCCGATGAAGATAATGATGGCTACGCCCCACCTATTGCTTCATGGCGAAAGGTGCAAAGGTACTCAAATACAACTCCTCTGAATCTAGTGAAAATGAATCTGATGAGGATCTCAAGCCCAGATACTCTAAACTTGCTAAGATTGCTGTAAAACAACAACGGGCTTTTGAAAAGGTTCAAAACATGCTAGACAAAAGTGATGATATGTTGGGTGAAGAAATGGGTCGCACTAAAGCCCTGACTGAAAATCTTCAGAGACTTCAGTCTAGCTTTGATAACCTTCAAAGTCATCATAACACTCTCTTATCTGATCATGAGAAACTTTCTTATGAATTTCTTCAAGGAAAGCAATATCACGAGAAGCTTTCCTCTGAATCTCTTCAAAGAAAGAAAGATCTTGAGAAGCTAAGAGTGAGTTATGAAGATCTTCAGAAGGAGCGCGATTCATTACTAGCTCAACAAATCAGCGCTTCTCAGGAAGAATTTGTTCCTCCATGCTTAAAGTGCATTGAACCTGAATCTGCTAATTCTTCACCTGAATGTTCAAATGCTTCAACTGTTACAAATTCTTCACCTGCCTCTGCTATCACTAATTCCTCATCTGAGGACATTGCAAGTATCATTGACAATGCAGGGCTGAAGGAATTGTACATGACGAGCATGTACAAAAGCCTCAAAGGGCATCGACTCTTTGTGATGTGCTTAAAAGCAGATCCTCAACGAAACCCTAGGAAAGAGGGTATTGCCTTTGAGAGGAAACTTAATCTTGATGGAACATATTGGAAGCTTTGGCGGTACCCCAAAACCTCATGGGTTCTGCAAAGGGACCTCGATTGATCCATCTAACTTATATGGCTTTACGTGTGAATCTCCTCATTCTTCTGATGAGTCATTTGACTCCAACTATAAACTGTTCAAAAATCAGAATGGTGAAGTATTTGCTAGATATGTTGGCACTAACTGCAGAATGGTTCTCCTATGAAGAAAATCTGGGTTCCCAAGAAGTGCCTTGAAAGTCTTCAGGTGAATGTCCTCATGACACCACCGTGAAGAACAGAACCCCAGATCAAATTCTTCATATGGACCAAATTCTTCATATGGATCCAAGTCCTCATACGGACCAAATTCCTCACGTGGATCAAATTCCTCAAAAGGATCAAAGTCTTCATATGATTATCATCGTGCTAACAACTCTGTCTCGCAGGGTAGAGCTAAGGGCTATGAATATGTGCATTATTCTTCAAACCATTATGTTCATAAGTCCTCGAAGAATTTCTCTGCTTATTCATATGCTTACCCTAACCCCTCTTATGTGAAACGAAATGGTTTGGCATCTTTGCCACTTTTCTCATATGGCGCCGCATGAGTGATGAATTCTTTGCCACCCCTCGGATGTGGGTGGTGAAGAAAAGAACTAATCTCTTCTGAGGTCAGGTCTCGGGCGTGCTTTAACGTCTGAAGAATTTCTTTGGGGACGACAAAAATGTTCGAAAGGACGCAGCGAATCATGATGAAATGAACCTTCATTTCACACGTCCTCATCTTGCTATATCATTTATTGCTTGATGAAATTCATCGATGAACTTGATATCATATTCTTCATCGATGAAGCATATGAGATTGTAAGCTACACTAATTCATCGCACGATGATCAACCCAAAGCTAGTGAGTGGGTCCTCGATAGTGGATGTACGAATCACATGATTGGTGACAAGAATCTATTGATGGATGCTCCTTATCGCTGTCACATCTGAAGCATATCATCTTTCTTGACAAAGGCAAAAGTCGTATTGGGTCTTGGTAAGGTTGCAATCTCTAAGGATAAACACATGGACAAAGTCATGCTTGTTGAGTCCTTAGGATAACCTCATGTCAGTCTCAATGCTTTGTGATCTTGATATGGTTGTTGTCTTTGGCAAGTATCGCTGTGTTGTGATTATGGAAGCTGACAATTCCAAAGTCTTCGAAGGCTTTAGGAGAGGAGATTTGTATATTGTTTATTTCTCTCTGAGGACCACAACCAGCCGTGTGTCTACTTGCAAAAGCTTCAGAAGGCTGGCTATGGCATCGACGACTTGGTCACGCAGGCATGAGGAATTTGCACACGCTTGCGAAGAAGAAGCATGTCATTGGCATTGAGAATGTCAAATTCCTCAAGGATCACTTATGCGGAGCCTGTGAAGCTGGAAAAATGACCAAGGCCAAGCATCCAGCAAAGACTATCATGACCACTACTCGTCCATTCAATTGCTTCACATGGACCTCTTGGACCTAATCATTACTCATTGTCACTAATGATGCATCTCTATATGGTTTTGTCATTGTTGATGATTACTCTCGATACATGGTTACACATTGTTACTTACAAACATGAAGTGCAGGAAGTCTTCAAACGATTTTCCTCGAGGGCTTCAACCAACTTTGGTGTGAAGATCAAGCACATCGAAGTGACAATGGGCCGAGTTCAAGAATTCGGTCTTGATGCCTATCTTGATGAACTTGGTATTACTCATGAGTTATCTACTCCCTATACTCCTCGGCAAAATGGCGTCGTGGAGCGCGAGAGCAGAACTCTTGTTGAGATGGCTCGCACTATGCTTGATGAATACAAAACGCCTCGGCGTTTTTGGATTGATGCAATTGATCTGCGTGCCACACCATCAAAGAGTATATCTTCACAAATTCTTCAAGAAGGCGGCCTATGAACTCCTCAACGACAAGAAACCCAATGTGAGTTATTTCAAAGTCTTGATTGCTAAATGTTGGATTAGAGATCCTCACCACAACTCTAAATTTGCACGAAAGCACATGAAGGTTTTATGCTTGGTTCTGAAAGAACTCGCACACCTCTGAGTCTTGAGATTGTTCTTCACAAGATTGTTGACCTTTGTAGATGTGCGGTTCGATGAAACTAATGGCTCACAAAGAGAGCAGCTACCTTCTGTGTTAGATGAACCAGCACCTGAGGATTCTATCAAGTTCAAGGCAACTGAGGATGTCATTCCTACTGAAGAATCTGCTGAAGAATTCATTCCAGTTCATGAAGAACGTCGAGCTGATGCACCTAAAGAAAATGTTGAAGAAAATGGTGCTGAAGAAAATGTTGATCAAATTCCTCAGCGACAACCAGCTCATCCTCGCGTTGCAAAAGAAGTGCAAGTGCAGAAGATCATCGATGACATTAGTGCACCAGGTCCTCTCACACGCTCAAAAGCTTCACATTTATCTAAATTTTGTGGGCACTATGCTTTTGTCTCTATCATAGAGCCCACTAAGGTAGATGAAACATTTCTGGAGCCGGAGTGGATTCAGGCTATGCAAGAAGAATTACATCAGTTTGAGCTTAACAATGTCTGGGAATTGGTCAATCACCCAGATCCTCGCAAGCATAATATCATTGGCACAAAGTGGATCTACCGCAACAAGCAAGATGAAAATGGCCTTGTGGTGAGGAATAAGGCACGTTGGTAGCTCAAGGCTACACACAGGTTGAAGGAATTGATTTCGATGAAACTTTTGCACTGTTGCTAGACTTGAGGCTATTAGATATTACTTGCTTATGCTAACCATCATGATATCATCTTATATCAAATGGATGTGAAAAGTGCATTCCTCAATGGTAAGCTTGTGGAAGAAGTATATGTTGCTCAACCCCCAGGTTTTGAAGATCCAAAGAATCCTGACAAAGTCTTCAGACTTAATAAGGCCCTCTATGGCCTCAAGCAAGCCCCTCGGGCGTGGTATGATTGTTTGAAGGAATTCTTCATGAAGAATGGCTTCACACCCGGTTCACTCGACCCTACTCTCTTTACTAAATCTTATGATGGTGAACTGTTTGTATGCCAAATATATGTCGATGATATTATCTTTGGCTGTACTGACCAACGTTATAGTGATGAATTTGCCTATATGATGAGTGAAGAATATCAAATGTCTATGATGGGAGAGTTGAAATTCTTCTTAGGTCTTCAAATTAAATCAACAGCGCAATGGCATATTCATATCTCGGAGAAATACCTCAAAGATATCTTGAGGAAATTCGGCATGCAAGATTGCAAAGGCGTCAAAATTCCTATGCCCACAAATGGCCATCTATGCAATCGATGAAAATGGTATTGACTTGATCACAAGGTATACCGCTCCATGATTTGTTCTTTATTGTACTTATGTGCATCTAGGCGGATATAATGCTTAGTGTTTGCATGTGTGCCTGATTTCAAGCTGCAGAAGGAATCACACCATAAGGTGTGAAGCATATTCTTGATATCTAGCTCACACACCAACACTAGGATTATGGTACCCCAAGGGCTCGCTTTTAATCTCATTGGATATTACGACTCGACTATCTTTGGTGATCGTGTGGATCGCAAGTCAACATCTCGCACTTGTCATTTCCTCGGACGATCTTTGGTCCGTTGGTCCTCGAAGAAAGCAGAGCGTGTATCACTTGTCTCATCTTTGAAGCTGAATACATTGCTGCTGGCTCTTCTTTGTGCTCAAGCGCTTTGGATGAAGCAAACCCTCAAGGACTATGGCGTCAGCGTGAAGAATGTGCCTCTCCTCTGCGACAATGAGAGTGCCATCAAGATCGCTCACAACCCAGTTCAGCACTCGAAGACAAAGCACATTCAGATTCGTCATCATTTTCTTCGTGATCATGTGTTGAAGGGCGACATCTCCCTCGAGCACGTGAAGACTGAAGAACAGCTAGCTGATATCTTCACTAAGCCCTTGGATGAGAAGAGATTTAGCAAGTTGTGGTGTGAGCTAAATATCTTAGAATCTTCGAATGTTCTTTGAAAAGGACACACATCCTAACACTTATGCAAAATTGATGACTTAGATGTGCAACACGTGAAGAAACGTTTTTCTTCAATCAATGAAGAATAACACTCTAAGTGTGAAGAAATTAATGAAGAATTTGATTCTCAGAACCCTCGACAATTGTGCGCGGTGTCTGAAATCATCATTCTTATCTGATGGGTCACGCCACCACAAAAGTTGAAAATCTTCAATTTGAGTTTTCCTCAGTTTTGAAGTTCTTCAGTTTTTCAAATTCTTCAACTTTGCAAAATCTTCACTATTTCCGTCGTTTTTCTTCATTGGCTATATATATATATATATATGAGTTTATGTCCTCTACAGCATTCACTTATGGCTATTTCTTCAAGTTGTTTTTACTGCTAAGTGAATGTGATCGGACCCTTCCCCCTCTATGCTATACTCAACGCAATCTATTCACAAATTCTTCTTGTGCGTTCTAATTGAAACTCGTTCAAAATCTTCACTGTGTCCTTGTCAGCTGAAGAAATTGCGAACGAAACTTTAAAACAAATCTTATCCAGATTTTCGGTTTTGCCGCTCAAACCGTTCCGCATCCCACGATGCATTATTTTATTCACCCACGATCTTACACGATCTCAACTACACAGTACGTGGGTGACACATGTCGCGTGAAGGAGAAAGGGCAGGGGCATGTTCGTCCCAAAATCTTCGGGCAAACAGTTTTTCACCGTGTCTATAAATACCCCTCTCCCCTTCCTCACTTCGTTTACTCCGCTCGACCGCTCTCTCTCTCGCTCGAGCTCCTTAAACCCTAGCGCCGCCGCTACTCCATCGTCACCGGTGAGGAAGAGCTTCGCTGCCTCGACCTCGTCGCCGTCGTACTCGCGCCGGTTGCGGAAATCTTCACTCCGCCGCCGCCGTAGCTATCTTCCTCTGCCAAGTTAGGGCGTGGGAGATCTAACCTGACGAACTTCACATCTGTTCATCTCAGTTCATCGTGTTCTTAACTTCGGATAATTAAAAGTTACTTTTATTACTCACTTTGATTCTCAAACTTTCCTGAAAATCTTCAAAGGTGTTTATTCTTCAAATCTTCACACATATGAACACCTCACGGATCATATGATCTTGAACTGTTTCTCTAAGCAATCATTTTCTTCAAGATTCCTCAATTGTGTGGATCTTCGATCTGTACAACTCTGGAACCTAAGACAAAGAACGCTTAGTGAAATTCCTCAAGGCTCATCTGGTCAAATTCCTCAAAACTTGTCTTGTCGAAAAACCTTCTGAGAACGCATATGACCTCTCCAAATTCCTCGCACCTACACTCTGTTCACAGGTACTCATGTCCGCTGCTGAATCACTAGGTTCTCATCAACTTAACTCATTTGCAGCGTTCCTCGAAGAAAAATTGCATACTTCTTCAGAGTGTTCAATTGTTCAAATTCTTCATCTGAAGAATATGGCTGAAGGTAAGAGACCGTAGAAAGGAGGAAAGAAACCTGAGGTCATGACTGCTTTCGAGATCCCTGACGACATATATAAGGACTATTGCACACTTGATGAAGCAAAGTTCGGCAAAGAGAACAAAAATCAGCGCAAGGTGCGCATTCAGAGGATTGAATGGAGATGGGCAAGGGAATGGAGGGAATACCGATATGTGACTCCAAAGTATATGAAGAAATTTGCTTTAAATCCTCCATGCCCAAGAGCTCCATTGGCACCTGGCCAAGTAGCTGATCCCACCAGCATCAAGAGTGGTGAGGACTTTCCTGAAGAATGGGCTAAGCGCCAAGCTAAATTGGCAAGACAAGCCAGGGAGGCAATGAAGAAATTCAATGAGGATTCTGCCACTGCTGCTACTACTGAGGCCTCGGTCAAACCGAGGAAATCTATGCCAAAGAAGCCTGCTCGTAATCCAAGTGCTTCACCAACAGCACCCTCACGGCCAAGTTCCTCAGCTATGCCCTCACGGCAAATTCCTCAGACTGCTACTGCTCCACCAAAGTCCTCAGCAGCTCCATCAAAGTCCTTAGCTCCTGTACATCTGGCTACATGTCAAAGGACTACGGGTTTCTCGATTGCCTCTGGTGTTTCAGCGAGTTCCTCAGCCACACCTATTTCCTCATCAGGCCCCACACTGTTGAAGACTAAAGCAACAGCGGGATGCGATCCTTGGCCAAGTCTAAGGAAGAAACAGGTCGCATTCCATGTGCCCTCTGATGATGAAGCTTCTGATGATGAACTTGCAGAAATCATCAGAGACAGACAAGTGAAGGCCGCTAGAGCCAAAGGCACATCTGTGCCACTGCTTTTGGATCCGAAGAAAATCCTCGACTACATTGATCTCTGGCACAAGGATCCAAACACCCCAATGCCTGATTTTCATCTGACTCCTGGTCAAAGTCACATGCTGACCCATTTCATCACTCAAGAGAAATGGAAGTTTGAAAAGGCAAGAAAGATCAAAAAAGCGCAATACAGAAAGGAGAAGCTCCTGAAGAAAAATGTTGTCAGAATGACACCTGAGGAACTTCTCAAGGCTGAGTCTGAAATTCAAGCCCTCAGCAAAGACTTTGATGCCTACTATGCTGATTGGCAAGGAGCCAAAGTGAGATTCGTCAACCTGACGAAGAAATTGACAAATGTTGCAGCCCCATCGCAACAAGAAAATCTTCGAAGCTGCAGACTCTTCTCAGCTGTTTGAAGAACTGCCAGCACGGCTGATGACTTTCATCTGCTTGAAGAAAATGCTAGTTCTAGGGCTGATGACTCCATTCCAGCCATTGAAGAAATTGCTAGGGCATCCACTAGTGGTGCGCCAAGAAATCGAAGAAATTAGGGCAATCTGCATCGATTCTTTGAAGAACATCAACCAGATTCCTCAGCTCCTCCCGCGCCTACACCAACTCCAATTCTTCCATCTGCATATGAGGTGAAGAAGACCAAGGCTGCAGAGCGAGCTGCAGTGAAGAAAAGGAAGGCATCAGCTGCGTCAGAATCTTCGGCTGCGAAGAAGATGAAGCCAATGACCAGCTCACTTAAAAATCCAATTGATGTTGTTCCAATTTCCTCCATGCCATCAAAGGACCTTGTTCCTTTTGGAGAAGACTATGTGATCCCAAGCGGATCTGATGAAGAAAATCATTCCGCTGCTTGGTCAGAGCACATTGATGAAGAAATTGAAGTGGACGCGTTCCCTTCAACGCCAGTCATTTCCTCACCTATGCCTCAGTTCACAGCTAAAGAGGCTGGTGTTGAGGAAATTGAAGATGAAGATGTGGATATAGGATGCACCACACCTGTGATGAATGATGACTTTGGGAAAGTCAGCATCCCAATACTCCTCTATTCACACCTATCCAATAGATTCCTCAGTCCCCGACAACAACTGTTCAACTGGGCTCTGAAGAAACTCAACCCACTCCCTCTGTTCATGAAGATATTCCAGCCGCTAGTGCTGAAGAACCTGCTGCTACTGATCTTAAGGTTGCACAAGAAGAGGAACCAGAAATTCCTTAGCCTGAAGAACCTGAGCTCGCGATTCCTGAGGTGGTACTGCAACTCACTGACACCCCTCTACCAAAGCCGAAGAATCCGTTCTCAAGCAAACAGAAGTTCAAGGCTGAAGACTTCTTTTCCGAGCATGTATTCTTCACTGATTACAACCCCTATGACTCTGCTCGCATAAGGAAAAGGCGTTTCTGGACTGCTAGACAAGCCGACTTCTATTCCTCAGTGCTGTTTGACAAAGACAAAATCTTCGATCATGAACATATTCCTCACGTGGATATGGAATCTCTACCATGCTTCGAGCCAGTCCTCAGTGTTCTTCACGATGCATGATTACTCAATTTCTGACCGACATACGTGATTGGAATGAAGAACTCATTCTTGATTCTATGCTACATCGCATATCCTTTGGAAACGCTGAAGATGTCAACTCATGGGTGTTGGATTGGATGACTGAAAACACTCACTACAAGGCACCGGCAACTGAATTGCTTCGTGTCCTTCCTCTCGATCCTCCCCATGACAATGCACGATACATCTACAATGACCCTGAACTGACAAATCACTATATGCAAGTGCTTATGAAGCCTTTGAAGCCTGGGCAGGCCCCACGAACCAAATTCCTCGTCAAGGAATTACTCTATGTGCCTCGGACTGTCTATCGCATTCTGACAAAGACAATGAGTCCTATCAAAGGCCATGACTCAAATGATGAAGAAGTCGATGGCATAATAAAGAATATGCTTTTCAACATCATTCATGGCGTTCCCGTCAACTTCCATGATTCCTTCATGAGGACTCTGGCAAATGTTGCTATGTCACCATTCGAAATTTGAAGCCCTATCGCCTTGGATTATGAGATTCATCGAGGCAAGATCTTCTTTGAATTACAAAGTGACACTCACGAACCACGGTAGCTACTTGCCTCCCATTGAAGTCCTCAAATGGCCAGTTTCATCATCTGATGATAAAGGCAAGGTAGCTGTTGTTATCGATGAAAGCATTCGTCCATTGGATGGTCAATTTTGCCTGGCTACATCTTAATCTACCAATGGCGACTCGCCACACATGACACCGCCATAAATACCTCAGCTAAGCAAAATCCTCAAGCCACAGCACCGGGGTGAAGATCGACCGTGAGTTACTCCTCAGTCTTCATCAGAAGGTTGATCGCAATCACAAATGGGTAAAGCGTCAGTTTGGTCCAATTCTTCATAATATGACCTCAACACACAATGCAGTGAAGAAGAACCATTACTACCTTCATGAAACCCTCAACCGCTTTTGGGCTGTCCTCACTCATGTTTATAGCGTTGAAGAATCGAAGACTATGGGTCTCAAGGAAGAATTTGGTCGGTCTGCACCTCCTCAGAAGAAATTCAAGAGGGTCAAAGTTCCTCCACCGATGGCCAGCTCTTATTCTTCATCGCGTGACACCGATGAGTATGAAGATTTGGACGACGATCTGCGGCAGGCCCTGCTACAACAAACAACCCCGACAACGCTGGCGCTTCTTCATCGACTTGAAATTCTTCAGGGGCGTTAGTCCTCAGTTTCAATCCTTTTGGTCATTTGATGATAAAGGGGGAGAAATCTGAGTTAGTCTTCAAGCGGGTCTATATTAAGGGCGTTTTTTTAAGTTACAACTCTCGTTCTTCTGAAACTTTATTGGATCGAGTTGTAATCTTAAACCCGATGGTGCACTGATGCTTTTGTTGCATTATGCTCTGATACTTTTGATGATTTATTCGGCATGCTTATTCCTCGTTAATATTATTGCACGCATGCTGAATTTCATCAGGCACCATATTTCATCATGCATTTCAAATTCTTCATATTATATATCAAATGCGTGTATGAATTACAAGATATAGGGGGAGATCTCCATGATTCAACTCTTCAAATGTGCATTGCCTCAAAAGCAAATTCCTCACTATGCACATCTTCAGGGGGAGTTCTTCTATATCTTGCAATCAAATTACTCAATATCAGTATTTACACTTCATACGTTTATCCCCGTTGAAAACTTAACCTATATTGTCATCAATCACCAAAAAGGGGGAGATTGTAAGTGCATCTAGTGCCCCTTAGTGATTTTGGTGTATTGAAGACTTATAGGTTAAGGAACTAACGCGTTTGTGAGTGTACACAGGTCTATAAGTCTATGAAGAGTTTGATATTGACAGAAAAAGTCGACCCCTAAAAATGAAGTTCTTCGACTGAAGACTTTGATATTCTGAAGACTTTCTGAAGACTTTGAAAGTGAAGAAATTGGTGTGACCTTGAAGACTTGATATTCATTTGAGGAACATGAAGCGTGAAGACTTTTGTTTTCGTAGTTTCATTTTTTCTTTCTTGAGTCATAGGAAACACCGTACTGTTAAAGGGGTCGATGAAATACTAAGGAAAAACTTCCATGTGATGCTCAACTCAAAATCCTACACCTACCAATCCCTTGAGTGAAGCCATTGGAAATCTCATACTGATTCAGTCAATTTCTTGATGTGAGAGATGCAGTTCTTACAGTCCTTGAGGACTTTCTCGATCGAGGAGTTAGGAATTCGCCGGTCTGTAATTGCCTACACGATGAGGAACATGATATACGAGGAATTTGAGAGTCAAATTTCCGACCATTCTTTGTCTTGTCTTGCCACTGTCCCAAAATATCCTATCCACCTAACGGTCATATCATTGAAGGGCATTTATGTCTTATCATGTCGGGCTGCTCCCTAGGCTATAAATAGCCGCCCCCTACAACCACTAGCTGGTTGGCTGCTCCGAGAGAACTTGACACTTGTCATTTGAGAGCAACCCATCCTCCGAGGACTTTGAGCGAAAATCATCAAGTAAGGAAAACCCAAAATCAAACCCCTACAAACCCAAAGTGATTGAGCATCATTGAAGAAATTGATCCTGCGTGGATCTGACGCTTGTTACCTTTGAAGACTGTGCTTCTTCCAGACGGTTAGGCGTCATGGTCTAGAGCATCCAAGAGGAAGTGTGGATCGCCGAGTGACCAAGTCTGTGAAGGTTTGGAAGTAGCCTGAAGACTTACCACGAGTGATTGGACGAGGTCTGTGTGGCCTTATTTCAAGGAGAATATGGTGAGGACTGGGTGTCCTGAGCTGCGTGCTCAGTGACTGGGTGTCCGGGACTGCGTGTCCTCGAGTTTAAATACTCAGCCGCTCCAACCAGACGTACAACTGAGACAGCAGTTGGAACTGGTCTACCAAATCATTGTCTTCACCAACCTAACTGGTTCTATTTCCTCAACCCTTTCATTTCCTCATTCTTGTGTTGAGTGCTTGTTCATATCGTGCTTGAAGACTTTGATGAAGACTTTCTCAATTTCCTCGGTTCAATTTCTTGATCTGTTTGTCTTCATCTTGTGTTATCCTGTGTTTACGCTTTCTGTACTCTGTGCTAGTCTTCATTTCATCATGATGACCATGCTTGTATTCTGTTATGCTTACTTCTGAGTACTTATTCCGCTGCTAGTAGTTCTTCGCTAAGGAATTTCCTCACTGGCAAATTCCTCAGTGAAGAATTCATAAAAATCGCCTATTCACCCCCCTCTAGTCGATATAACGCACTTTCAATATCACTGCTATTGTGACCTTTTCGCAAAACACTTTTTCTATAAGAGTGTTTGTGCAGTGCACCTAAAATGACATATTTGTGATGTCGCTCTATTTTAGGTGTACTACACAAAAGGAAGGAAGTACGATATGAGCTCCCAACCTCGAATGGAGATATTAAGTTTATTTTTCAAGTGGGTAGAAGGACTCATTGGAATGTGAAATATGTAATGTTGGATTTGTTGACACTGCTATACTCCTCTCTCACCATCATTGCAGATTCTTCGACATCAATACTTTTCTCAAAAACCAAATAAGCTACACATTTGGACATATGACATTGCGTGTATATGCAATTTTGTTGGGTGTGCTTATATATTGTTTATGCGTCCACTACTTTGTGTTGTAGTGCATCTTCGGGCTGCACTGCTAGCAATGTATCCTGAAATTGCCTTACCAAAAAATTGCATCACTAGTCGGTCTTTTAAAAAACAAAAGCGCGAAGTAAAGAACTTTCTACCCTGCCCAGATGAAAATCAACAACAAGAGGCCTTCTGGTCTAGATGACGAACATTGCAGATGAGCCAGCTAAACTATCTATGATGACTTCGTCATCATTGTACCGGAGGCACTGACGGGGCACTGTTAGTGATGAACTTATTATGGCCAGTGCTATGTTGATCTGCAGTAGTGGCTTTGTTTACTTAATACTTTGAGATTCCCTCCATTTCTTTTTAGGCAGCATTAGCTTTTGTCTGAAGTCAAAGTGTCTCTAGTTTGACTGAACTTATAGAAAAAAGTATCAACGTTTACATTGCTAAAGTAATATATTTAGATTCATTATGGATTGTAGTTTCATATTATGTATATTTGATATTGTAGATCTTGATATTTTTTTATACAAATTTGGTCAAAGTTTGTAAAGTTTTACTCCACACAAATCTTATATGCGGAGTAAAAAGGAATGGAGGTGTAGTGGATTATTAGCTATAGATGTACTTGGATAACGGAATACAGATAATCATGACATGTATAATCATAATTGTAAACATTGCATTTAAATCGATACACAACTGTAATTTATTCACCGTACCTTTGCTATGTTTTCTGGAGAGATGCCAAAAGTGAAGTTATGAATCCAGTCCTCTATTCCTCATAAATACAACCTGAATGAACCTCTATTATTGTTCTTTACAATCTGAATTGATTCATTTATTTGCTTACAACCATCATTTTCTACCACACTAGTTAATCCTTGTTACTAGTAAGGCTAGTGAGGCTGACAATCTAACTAGTATAGTTGGGGACCAAGAAGAAATTTCTTGTGCCGTGCAGGAGTCGACCATCGGCTTTTATTCAAGCGCTCCTATGGGTCAATAAACCTTGTTTCTCAACCAAGTAAAATACTTGCTTACTTCCTACAAACCCTTCCTCTTGGGGGCTCAAGCCGCTCAACACATTCATGTGGCCGAAATCAACGTCATCTCCATTGATTCATCGATCTTGGTGATGACGACTCCGACAATGTGCCTTGCGATGGTCAAGAAGGAGAAGGTGGAGGTAGAGGAAGAAGAGGATGGGGTCGAGGCAGAGGACAAGGATGGGCCAATGGCCGAGGAAGCCGAGGACAAGGCGGGGCCGCCGACTACATCCTCCCCCTCCTCTTGTAGGAGGGGGCGGAGTGGGAGTATGATAAGGCATTGCTCGAGGAGGAGGACCATCGGGTGACTAATGATCAGCTTGTGGCGGAGCATGCCAATGCCACCGCCAGGTTTGGCGCTGGGCTAAAGGTGATGGAGTTCGAGCGCTTCATTGCTGACGAGCGTGAAGTGGTCGTGAATCAGTGTGTCTTGCCCGAGGTGGATCGACAGCGGGACACACTCTCAAAGGGCTCGCTGTCGGTGACTCATACGACCCTGGCGATGCCCCGGTGCCATGGCAGGGGCCCTGGCGCCGATGCATCTCACTTCGGCAAAGCCATGCGTGGTCTACCTCGACTCCGATCAGGATTAGTACGTTTTAGGTCTAAAGTAGCTGGTTTTAAATCTAAGGAAGTGGTATCTACTTTAGGTGTGTTGTTTAGTCATGAAGTATTATGTATAATTAATCATTATATGGACTTAATCTAGTCTTAGTTTGAGTTTTATATGAGTTGTTTGTGCACAATTTGATTTTGAGGAGTTAAGTTTGAGGGGTCTGTTAGCTCCACATTTTTGTTAACAATATGAGTTGTTCGGGTTAATTTCTTGTTGCATGTTTTCATCGCATATAGGGATGCATACTAATACATGTTTGTAAAGTGTTCATGGTGAAGTTCTGATGTGAGCTACACATAAAATAATTTTTTTTATAGAATTCTAGTATGAAAACTTTGAAAATATAAAGTATACATCCCAATGATGTCTGTCTTATTTTCAGAAATTTTGAAACCTAAAAAGTTGATTTTTGAAAATTTCAGACTACATAGAGAAAATAAAAAATCAGCTGCTAAGTATGTTTTTTGTTATATTTTTTCAAGTACTATGTGATGCTGAAGTGCTGAACCAACTTTAGTCCAAAGCCTGGTTATGCTTTACAAACAATTGAGATCAGATCTAATTAATACAAAACCTTCACTGTTCATGATCAAGGCCAAAGGAACAAGATAGTTGAAGTTTTGAGAATAATAAAGTTCTAACAACTTAAGGTGGTTCGCCAACAGCAATTTCGATTTTTAGCCATACCTTTATACATGCAGGCAAATTTAACAAACGCGTGACTACAGACACATTTCATGTAGTCAATTTAGCAAACTCTGCAAACTACTTGGCAGCCACCACGTTAAAAAAGAGGCAGCCATGAAAGTTGTGACTTGCCGCCGAAAGATGGTAAAAGAGTAGTACGTCGGACAGTTGTTTGTTGTGCCGAAAGTAGAAAGGTAAATTTCAAAGAGCATTCCATCACCTCGTATGAGACCTGATGTCGGAGAGTACAAATGCAATATTGGACAAGGGAACTGGTTCTCATGTTATTGAGTAGGCACAAACAATCATCACATGTGTTTATTCACGGAGGTAGGTGAACAAGTACAAGCACCACCAGCCTTTCTCGAGAGAGAAAACACATTGACCAAGACACGACAATAGCAGTATACATATTGTTGGCCGTATAGCACGACCCACACACAAGCATAGGCACCATGACCGCTCATCTCATGTGAGCTTTATTTTAGGCGGCACATCTCGTCTGAGCCTGAAGCCCTTAACGGATCAGTGCTTTTTGCACGGCCCGCCGCAGGTGCCGTCGACGGTGCTCTTCATGTCGGCGCACCGGAACGTCTTGTGAGGGCTCGGCGTCACCACGCGGCAGGCCGAGCAGCCCTTGGGGCACTGGGGGTGGGCGTCGTCGCAGACGTCGACCCCCGAGAAGGACCTGCAGTTGTTGCAGCACTTGGGGAAATAGTCGGCTGCACGCACGCAAAGGCACCGACGGCATCAGAATCAGATAATCTGTCACTCATAAGACGAGACGAGAATCCTCCCCCTCCCTCTGGGCATCACGAAATGATCGAGCTTTGTTTGGGAAGAGGTGAAATGGTTGAGCATCAGCAGCTTACCGTTCACGTGTGAGAGGATCCCCATGACCAGGACGGCCTGGAGGATCAGGATCGCCGCGAGCTTGGTGCCCTTCATGGTTGCTGATGAACCCTTGGCGCAAAGCTCTCACTTCACCTGTGCGGTCGGTCTAGTGGTAGAATGCTTTCTGCTGTTGTAGTGGTGTGGCTGGCTAAAGCTGCGAGCAGCTCTATATATAGGCCACGATTTCGTAGTTGATCGGCAAGCAGCCTCAGCTGCGATGCTGCGAGCCGCTATGTCCATTATTTGGTTAGTTGGTGGATAAAGATGTTTGACTACTAGCAGCAGGCTTGGAAACTTGGACTCGTTTTCCCCGGGTTTTTTTATAGGCGGCGTGGATTGTTTGACATGGACACCACCACTCAGGTCCAGCAAACCAGATCACGTGCACACTGATTTAGGCCACGACAGCAGATATTGTTTTCATACTACTTGGGAGTACTCCCTCCATTCCATAATATCATGCGCCCATGTATTTTGAGATTTAATTTTAACCATAAATTAGACCAACATAGATCGTTTCACTGAAAAATTATATCTTTGAAATCATCTTTCGAATACGAATTCGAAATTATATGTCATGCTCTCGCCGCAGTCATCCATATTGGTTAAATTTATGATTAAAATTAAATCTCAAAAAATGTGGGCGCGCTACAATATGAAATGGAGAGAGTGTAAGATTTATATTAGTGGATCGGATCTGCCTCAGGAAGAAACATAGTATTTCGAACTTGGTGGCCCAGGATTCACACTGCCAGACCATAGATAAGTTTATGAAAAAAATAGGTTAGTTTGTGAAAATCGGAAAAAAAATGCTCTTTTCGTAAAATTCAGCACAAAATAAACTCAATTTAAACCTATTTCATAAAATGATTTGTTTTCATGATGCTCGACTCTGGACGTCAGGCCAGGCATCATGACACCCTGGTCAAGAGCGCCACAGATCCACACAATGACAATTCTAGTACACAGATTTCAACATACTGAAGTCTGCCCTCCAAAATATTGAATGACAAAAATATCATAACTGAAGTTCACGCGACAAGGAACAGTACCATCCAACAGTTGTTGTTTATTCGCTCATGGTAGTCTACGATTTTTACTCGCTCAGGACTCGCAGACAAATTCATGGAGTAATCAGTAGCAATTTTTTTACTTCAGCTGTTTCATAATGTAATGCGTTGAAAAGTCAATTTTTTTAAAATTTTGATTATATTTTTAGAGATAACTATTTTATGGTAGTCTACGATTTTAGGGCATCTCCAACTCGGACCTCAAACCGCCTCGTTCAGACCGTCCGGTCTGGACGTGTTTTATCATCCAACACAGTCCTGTATCGGTCCGCTCAGCGACCCGGATGCACTTTTTCTCGCAAACTTGAGACAATGTGTGTGTGGGGGGGGGGGGTGGGGGGGTTGCTCGCCAAACCCACTTCCTCACCCGCGCGTGCTTTCTGCCCGAAATGGCCAGTGCCGCTCTAGAGCCTCATTGTTGCATTCATGCCCCGCCAGAGCAGACGTGACCTCTCACTGTTACCGGCAATGAAGCGACGCGTCGGCGGAGAGATCGCCGCCTTCGCAACTCTCCGGTGCAGGCGCCTACTCGTCTAGGACGGATTATCGTTGGAGCGGAAGAAAGAGATGGCTGCCATTGCTGCCGGCTGGCAGGCCGGCAGGCAAACACTGGCCGATGATGTCCCAATGGAGGATGAGCCGACGCCACCCTCATCGCCGGTGCATGCCCGCATGACTATTGACAAGGCCCGTGCCCAGTATATGGACATGGTGCGGGAGGAGCGAGAGGAGCAATTACTTACGCGCAGGACGACTAGGCGTACAACCTCCAGCTGCTCGAAGAGCACCGGAAGGCGGAGGAGCAGCTCACTGCCGGCATGGCTATCGCGCCGGACGTGAATGTGGCGGAGCAGGTTGCGTTGCTCGAGTCCTACTGTTTCGCCCGCGAGATCCGACACGACCGCTGGAGGTACCGCCAGTATCAGGTGGAACTGCAAGCCACCTACAAGGAGATGGACGATGCGGCTGACGAGGTGAGGGACAAGAGCGATGAGGAGGAGGACATCGCCGGCTTCGCCAAGGCCGCGCTCTGCCGACACAACCATGAATCCGGCACGTCCGCGGGCGCCGCTGGCAACGAGGAAGAGTAACACATGGTAGGTCGCCGCCGCTCAGGTCCCAAGAAGGCCACCACTCTTCCCCTCCACTTGAAGCCAGGCTTGGCGGGCTGAAAATCGTCGAACGGTTAGCCGCTCAAGCTGCTGTGGCGGTGCTGCGGAGGCAGGGCTGGATAGCCCCGAGGCGGAACTGGAGAAGGCAAAGGCAAGAGCCGGAGGTTCAGTTCTTGGGGCTCATGGCCGGACACGGGAATAGGCACCCACGATCATTTAGATTAGTTCAGAATAAGGTTTAGTTAAAATATCCCAAATGTAATGAATTTCGTCTGGTTTATATGAAATATGTCGAAAATGTAATGAATGTCGTCCGAATCCACAATGTTTGCATGGACTTTGTCCGGTTTAGTTGAACCATGTTTGAACGGGAGCGTTGGATGCCCGTCTCTCGCACCCGTCTCCGTGGATCGGTCCCTCTGTGTGTGGACGGACGCCAGAGCAAATTCACAAGTCAACGTTGGAGATGCCCTCATATAAAGTATGAAAGTTTATCTTATTTATGAACCTAATGATATAAGTTTGACACTCTACGTGTCAAAAATATTCTTCATAAATTTGATAAAATTTTGTGATGCTTGGCTTTTCAAAAAAATTATATGCACTACAGTATAAAAGAGATGGTGTATTCATTTAGTGGTACATGTATAGCACGGCCGACAGTGGCAGGACTACAGCTTGATTAACTCATACTCCCTCTGTTCCTAAATATAAGTCTTTTTAGAGATTTCAAATAGACTATCACATACAGATGTATATAAACATATTTTATATTGTAGATTCATTTATTTTGTTTCATATGTAATCATTTGTTGAAATATTTAGAAAGACAAATATTTAAAAATGGAGGGAGTACTTTGCACTGCGGAGCCATTGCCTGTGTCGACGTGCATGTCAATGTCATTGCACCGAAACTTCTTGAAAGGTTACCTTTAAACCTGGACGCACTCCTCGCAGCCGGCGTCGCACTTGCACGATGCTCCCGTAGCCAGGACCCGCCAGGAGAACTGGGATCATCAGCAGCGTGCTAATCTTTATCATTTGGCACTAATCTTTTTAAGCAAAGCACTCCCATTTTCACATCTACACCTGTGGAATGCTTTGCTTGCCGTCCGCAGCTGCAAAACAACACTACACGTAGGCGGGTACACGCAAACAATATCAATTTTTGCCATGCCATCGATCAGTCACTTTTTTTTTTTGGTAGCTCGGGATATCGTGGTTCGAGATAAATGTGTGAAGGCCAACCAAACATTTGCCCGTAGCACAATGTCTTCGGCTCCTGCTATATGGACTTGTCCGGGGGAGCTGGTGCTGCCATGGCGGGTACTCCTAGCCTAGGCATGAATGGCCCTCCTCTTCACGTGGTCGTGCCGACGGGACAGCGAAGGATGGATGTGAGTCGCTGCAGCATCTTCAATCTTTAGGAAAGAGGGATAGATCGATGAACAGTGTTACATTTTTATTCAAGCATGCTACATGACCGACACTGTGAGCACGTAGCTCAGTGTTTACATGCCCTCGTGAACGGTGATATTGCTCAAGTCATAACCAAAGAGAGATCTACCTTAGTTCTAGTATATTTGCATCTCCATGTTAGCTAAGTAGCGACCGACAAGCTAGACCAGATCACGAGATGCGTAACGTGCGTGATGCATGCTGCATGCATTTTCGCGAGATGATTGGCTAGCTAACCATTCAGTAATGGAGTACTAGCATGTTCCATACCCGACAAGATAAGATCGGTACCATGCATGCATGCTTAAACATCATGCCCGAACGTACGCTTGAGCACCGAGAAGGATCCGGATCCGGTTTGCCTGCTCCCTTCCCATGCTCCAATCCGTGCTCCCACTTCATCCTACGGTTCATTTTTTTTCTTTTTTCTTTCTAATCTAATCATCTTCCCCCTGATTTTAAGGGGATGGGACCGGGTCTTATTTTGTTTCAATCAAATCATGCCACATATGCGGGAGCACGGATGGGCACACACGCGAGGAGCAGGCAAGTCTCGTCCGAAGGATCCATTCACCATTTCAACTGGGCAGTACAACAAATATATTGACACAAATAAACTGATTTTTATTTTACTGAGCAGAGACGCATACACTGATACATATGTGTTTATTCACGGAGCAACAACAGCTTTTTCTGGAGAGAGAAAAAAGCATAACGACGACGATGACAACAACATTTGTTGGTGGGTGTGGAACACGTGCACGTACAGCCACAACTGCTCTGCTCAACCCATGCGAGCTTTTATTTTTGGCCCAACATCTTATGTCCTGAGCATGTGCGATCAGTGCTTCTTGCAGGGCTTGCAGGGCGTGCCGTCGTCGACGCGTGCATCGGCGCATCGGAACGTCTTCTTAGGGCTCGTCTGCACGACGCGGCAGTTCACGCAGCCGTCGCGGCATTTGGGGCCGGCGTCGTCGCAGACCACGGCCCCCGAGAAGAACCTGCAGTTGTCGCAGCACTTCGGGAACTCCGCTGCATGGAATCAAATCATATAATCGCCTTGTTAACTGGATTCGCATCGATTAACTATCAATTGTGTGTGTAATGTAAAGCTAAGGATCCCAACGAAACCACAATAGCAATCAGCAACCATACCGTTCGCCTGTGAGAGGATTCCCATGACCAGGACGGCCTGGAGGACCAGGATGACCACGAGTGTGCTACTCTTCATCGTTGCTCCTAAGCTTGTCTGGGAAGCTCTGCACTGTCCCGCGTCTGCTCGTGGAATGATGGTTTTTGCTGTGGTTGTGCCTGGCCAAAGCTACAAGCAACTCTATATATAGATGTCCGTTCTTGAAGCATATGCCGATTTGCTGCGTCAGCTATGAATTGTTTTTTGTTATCGTGGTTTGGGATAAACTTGTTTGACTCCTTGCTAGCTTGGACTCGTTTCCTTTTTCTTTAAAGGCGGCTTAGACGTGTTAGGCACATCTCCATCTTCCATGTCCAGCGCATCAGCACACTTATTTCCTCATGATCAGTCGGTTATGTATGAAAGTAACTCTTTCTATTCGCGCCGGAGCGGTGGATCGATAGAATCGTCAAATGTTCTATGTGCACGCTACTTCAGTGTACGTAGCCAAGCCCTTCATTTCGAAATACAAGATGTGTCTGACTTTTCAGTCTCCAATACACGTCTTTGACTACAAATTTTACTTATAAAATAATTTAAATTTTAGTAAAAATATATGACACAAGAATATTTTGCAAGTTTCTGAATGTTTGTTCGACGTCAGAGAGGAGATTGGAGCCGCGTCTGGACTTCATGACAACGTCGTCGATGTAGGCCTCCACATTGAGGCCAATCTGGTCGTGGAGGTATTTCTACATCATTCGCTGATATGTCACCCCGGCATTCTTGAGCCCAAAGGGCATGGTGATCTAGCAAAAGGGACGGAAAGGTGTGATAAAGGAGGTCTTCTCCTTGTCGGACTCCTTCATGCGTATTTGATGGTAGCCAGAGTAAGCATCCAAGAAGCACATGAGTTCACATCCCACGGTTGAATCTATAACTTGGTCGACGAGAGGCGGCGGGAATAAGTCCTTTGGACATACTTTGTTGAGGTCAGTTTAGTCAACACACATGCGACATGACATGTTCTTTTTCCGCACCATGACGGGATTGGCCAGCCACTCCGGGTGCGTGACTTCCCTGATGAACCTGGCAGCTAGGAGTCGGGGGATCTCCTCACCAATGGCCCGCCGTTTCTATGTGGCGAAGGGACATAGGGCTTGTTTGTCTGGCCTGGCGTCCTTCCGAACGTCCAGATTGTGTTCTGCAATCTTTACGGGAACCCGAGCATGTCTGCGGGCTTCCAGGCAAAGATATCTCAGTTGCTTCAGAGGAATTGCAGGAGTGTGGCCTCCTATCCTTTTGGTAGGTCTACTCCAATGATTATCGATTTTGCCGGGTCTTCTAGGTGGACTTGGAATTTTTTGGTCTCCTTCGCTAGATGGAAGATGACCCCGGCCGGGGCTTGGTTGGTAGTATTATTGTAGATGGGTCGACAAACTTCTTGATGTGCTCAAGCTCCATGGAAGCCAGTGCTGCCTCGGCAAGCTCTACGTTCGTGGGTTCTGCTTCAAGAGCCCTCTTGGGGCTGCCGTGGATTGTTATTGTGCCACTTAGACCTGGCATCTTGAGTTGGAGGTATGTGTAGGAGGATAGCGCCATAAATATGATGTAGGCCGGCCTGTCTAGGATGGCGCTACAGCCGGTTTGAAATGGCGTGACCTCATCATATTTTTCCGATCTAAAGTCATCCTCGTCCCCAAAGACGACCTCTAGGTCGAGCTATCCGAGGGGGTGCACCTGCCTGCCAAGTGCAAAACTAGAAGGCGATGGGCGAGGGCTGCAGACAGGATCGGGATATCGCCATCTCGGCCAAGGTTTTGGGGAAGATGATGTTCACGCCACTATCGCTGTCCATTGGGACTTGAGCGAGGCGGAATCCCCCGACGACCGGATCTACAAGTAGGGTGAACTTGCCTAGATACGAAACATAGGCTGGATGGTCGATACGGCCGAAGGTGCCATGGAATCGGACCACTCCATGAGCTTTGTTGGGCTCGGCGCGACTGCCTAAACCGCATGTTAGGTGATCTTCTGGGCCTGGTGTGTATCTGTGGCCTGGAAGATCATGTTGAGGCATGCGTTTGGTCGTGGCAAGTGGTGCCCCGCGCGCAAAGGGTGATAGAGGTGAAGGAAATATGCCCTAGAGGCAATAATAAAGTTGTTATTTTATATTTCCTTATATCATGATAAATGTCTATTATTAATGCTAGAATTTATTATCGGAAACTTGATACATGTGTGGATACATAGACAAAACACCACATCCCTAGTATGCCTCTACTTGACTAGCTCGTTAGTCAAAGATGGTTGAGTTTTGTAACCATAGACATGTATTGTCATTTGATGGACGTGATCACATCATTAGGAGAATGATGTGATGGACAAGACCTATTCGTTAGCTTAGCATAATGATCATTCAGTTTTATTGCTACTACTTTCTTCAAGTCAAATACATATTCCTCTGACTATGAGATTATGCAACTCCCAGATACCAGAGGAATGCCTTATGTGCTATCAAACTTCACAACGTAACTGGGTGATTATAAAGATGCTCTATAGGTATCTTCGAAGGTGTTTGTTGGGTTGGCATAGATCGAGATTAGGATTTGTCACTCCGAGTATCGGAGAGGTATCTCTAGGCCCTCCCGATAATGCACATCATAAGAAGCCTTGCAAGCAATGTGACTAATGAGTTAGTTGCGGGATGATGCATTACAGGACGAGTAAAGAGACTTGCCGGTAACGAGATTGAACTGGGTATGAAGATACCGACGATCGAATCTCGGGAAAGTAACATACCGATGGCAAAGGGAATAACGTATGTTGTCATAACGGTTCGACTGATCAAGCTCTTCATAGAATATGTGAGAACCAATATCAGCATCCAGGTTCCGCTATTGGTTATTGACCGGAGAGTTGTCTTGGTCATGTCTACATAGTTCTCGAACACGTAGGGTCCGCACGCTTAATGTTCGATGACAATTTGTACTATATGAGTTATGTGATTTGGTGACCGAATGTTGTTCGGAGTCCCAGATGAGATCACGGACATGACGAGGAGTCTCAAAATGGTCGAGAGATAAAGAATGATATATAGGACGATAGTATTCGGACATGAGAAGTGTTCCGGGGGGTACCTGATACGTATTGGGTCACCGGAAGGGGTTCCGCACATCCCCCTGGCAACTACATGGGCCTAATGGGCCAAGAGTGGGACAGAGCAGCCCCTGAGGGGGTGGTGCACCCCATGTAGGCCGATATAGAGGGATTCGGCCTCCCCTTCCTCCTTCCTCCCTCCTTCGGGAATTATGGTAAGGCAGGGGGGGCGAATAGGATTAGGGCCCCAAGTAGGGGGTGCCCCCTTGGCTGTCCCCTCTCCCTCCCACCTATATATATGAAGGGGGGAGGCGCCTAGAACACACAATATTGATTCTTAGCCGTGTGTGGCGTCCCCCTCCATAGTTTACGCCTCCGGTCATATTCACGTAGTGCTTAGGTGAAGCCATGTGTGGATCAATTCACAATCACTGTCACCATGCCGTCGTGCTGACACAATTCTCCCTCGACACTTTGCTGGATCAAGAGTTCGAGGGACGTCATCGAGTTGAACGTGTGTAGAACTTGGAGGTGTTGTACGTTCGGTACTTGATCGGTCGGAATGGGAAGAAGTTCGACTACATCAACTGCGTTAACAAATGGTTTCGCTTTCGGTCTACGAGGCTACGTGCACACACTCTCCCCCTCTCGTTGCTATGCATCTCCTAGAAAGATCTTGCGTGAGCGTAGGAAGTTATTTAAAATTGCATGCTACATTTCCCAACAGTGGCATCCGAGCCAGTCTATGCGTAGATGATATGCACGAGTAGAACACAAAGAGTTGTGGGATGTGATCATTATGCTTCTTACCACTAGTGTCTTATTTTGATTCAGCGATATTGTTCGATGAAGCAGCCCGGACCAACCTTACCTGACCACGTTCATGAGACCGGTTCCACCGACAAACATGTAACTAGTTTTTCATAAGGGTGGCTGGTGAGTGTATGTTCCTCCAACTTTAGTTGAATCGAATTTGACTGCAGCCGGTCCTTGCTGAAGGTTAATACAGCAAACTTGATAAATCGCCGTTGTGGTTTTGTGCCGTAGGTAAGAACGGTTCTTGTTAGAAGCCCGCAGCAGCCACGTAAAACTTGCAACAACAAAGTAGAGGACATATAACTTGTTTTTGCAGGGCATGTTGTGATGTGATATGGTCAAGACATGATGTGATATACGTTATTGTATGAGATTATCATGTTTTGTAGAAGTTATCGGCAATTGGCAGGAGCCTTATGGTTGTCGCTTTATTGTATGAAATGCAAACACCATGCAATTGCTTTACTTTATCACTAAGCGGTAGCAATAGTTGTAGAAGCAATAGTTGGCGAGATGACCATGACACTACGATGGAGATCATGGTGTCGAGCCGGTGACGATGGAGATCACGACGTTGCTTTGGAGATGGAGATCAAAAGCACAAGATGATGATGGCCATATCATGTCACATATTTTGATTGCATGTGATGTTTATCTTTATGCATCTTATTTTTCTTAGTATGGCGGTGGCATTACAAGATGATCCCTTAACTAAATTTCAAGGTATAAGTGTCCTCCCCGAGTATGCACCGTTGCGAAAGTTCTTCATGATGAGACACCACGTGATGATCGGGTGTGATAGGCTCTACGTTCACATACAACGGTGCAAGCCAGTTTTGCACGTGCGGAATACTCGGGTTAAACTTGACGAGCCTAGCATGTACATACATGGCCTCAGAACACTGGAGACCAAAAGGTCGAACGTGAATCATATACTAGATATGATCAACATAGAGATGTTCACCATTTAAGACTACCCCATCTCACGTGATGATCGGACATGGGTTAGTTGATTTGGATCACGTTACGCTTAGATGACTTGAGGGATGTCAGCTTAAGTGGGATCTCTAAAGTAATTTGATTAATTGAACTTTAATTTATCATGAACTTAGTCCTGATAGTATTTGCATATCTATGTTGTAGATCAATAGCTCGCGTTGTAGCTCCCCTATGTTTTTTGATATGTTCCTAGAGAAGAGTAAGTTGAAAGATGATAGTAGCAATGATGCGGACTGGGTCCGTGATATGAGGATTATCCTCATTGCCGCACAGAAGAATTATGTCCTTGATGCACCGCTAGGTGACAAACCTATTGCAGGAGCAGATGCAGACGTTATGAACGTTTGGCAAGCTCGATATGATGACTACTTGATAGTTTAGTGCACCATGCTTTACGGCTTAGAATCGAAGCTTCAAAGACGTTTTGAATAACATGGAGCATATGAGATGTTCCAAGAGCTGAAATTGGTATTTCAGACTCATGCCCGTGTCAAGAGGTATGAGACCTCCGTCAAGTACTTTGCCTACAAGATGGAGGAGAATAGCTCAGGTAGTGAGCATGTGCTCATAATGTCTGGACACTACAATCGCTTGAATCAAGTGGGAGTTAATCTTCTAGATAAGATAGTGATTGACAGAATTCTCTAGTCACTATCACCAAGCTAATAGAACTTTGTGATGAACTATAATGTGCAAGGGACAACGAAAAAGATTCCCGAGCTCTTCACGATGCTAAAACTAGCGAAGGTAGAAATCAAGAAAGAGCATCAAGTGTTGATGGTTAACAAGACCACTAGTTTCAAGAAAAATAGCAAAGGGAAAGAAAGGGAACTTCAAGAAGAATGGCAAGCAAGTTGTCACTCCCGTGAAGAAGCCCAAAGCTAGACCTAAGACTGAAACTGAGTGCTTCTATTGCAAAGGGAATGGTCACTGGAAGCGAAACTACCCCAAATATTTGGCGGATAAGAAGGATGGCAAAGTGAACAAAGGGATATTTGATATACATGTTATTGATGTGTACCTTACTAGTGCTCTCAGTAGCCCATGGGTATTTGATACATGTTCGGTTGTTAAGATTAGTTACTCAAAACAGGAGTTACGAAATAAATAGAGACTAGTTGAGGGTGTAGTGACGATGTGTGGTGGAAGTGGTTCCAAGATTGATATGATCATCACCGCACACTCCCTATACTTTCGGGATTAGTGTTGAACCTAAATAAATGTTATTTGGTGTTTGCGTTGAGCATGGATAAGATATGATCGTGTTTATTGCAATACGATTATTCATTTAAAACAGAGAATAACTGTTATTCTATTTACATGAATATAACCTTCTATGGTCATACACCCAATGTTAATGGTTTATTGAATCTCGATCATAGTGATACACATGTTCGTAATATTGATGCCAAAAGATGCAAAGTTTATAATGATAGTGCAACATATTTGTGGCACTGCCGTTTAGGTCATATTGGTGTAAAGCGCATGAAGAAACTCCATGCTGATGGGATTTTGTAATCACTTGATTATGAATCATTTGATACTTGCGAACCATGCCTCATTGTCAAATGACTAAAACTCCGTTCTCCGGAACAATGGAGCGAGCCGGTGACTTATTGGAAATAATACATACCGATGTATGCGGTCCAATGAGTGTTGAGGCATGCAGCGGGTATCGTTATTTTCTGACCTTCACAGATGATTTAAGAAGATATATCTACTTAATGAAACACAAGTCTACAACATTTGAAAAGTTCAAAGAATTTCAGAGTAAATTGGAGAATCATCGTAACAAGAAAATAAAGATTCTACAATCTGATCGTGGAGGCGGATATTTGAGTTACGAGTTTGTTCTTCATTTAAAACAATGTGGAATAGTTTCACAACTGAGGCCACCTAGAACACCACAACGTAATGGTGTGTCCGAATGTAGTAACCGTAGTTTATTAGATATTGTGCGGTCTATGATATCTCTTACTGATTTACCACTATCTTTTTGGGGTTATGCATTAGAGACAGCTGCATTCACGCTAAATAGGGCACCGTCAATATCCGCTGAGATGACATCGTATGAATTGTGGTCTGGCAATAAACCTAAGTTGTCGTTTCTTAAAGTTTGTTGTAGCGATGCTTATTTCAAAAGGCTTCAGCCTGATAAGCTCGAACCCAAATTGGAGTAGTGCAGCTTCATAGGATACCCTAAGGAAACAATTGGGTACACCTTCTATCACAGATCCGAATGCAAGATCTTTGTTTCCAAGAATGGAACCTTTCTAGAGAAGGAGTTTCTCTCGAAAGAAGTGAGTGGGAGGAAAGTAGAACTTGATGAGGTAATTATACCTTCTCTCGAATTGGAAAGTAGGTCATCACAGAAAATCGTTCCCGTGATGCCTACACCAACTAGAGAGGAAGCTAATGATAATGATCATGAAACTTTAGATCAAGTTACTACTGAACCTCGTAGGTCAACCAGATCACGTTCTGCACCAGAATGGTACGGTAATCCTGTTCTGGAAGTCATGTTACTAGACCATGATGAACCTATGAACTATGAAGAAGCGATGATGAGCCCAGATTCCGATAAATGGCTTGAGGCCATGAAATCTGAGATAGGATCCATGTATGAGAACAAAGTGTGGACTTTGGTTGACTTGCTCGATGATCGGCAAGCCATAGAAAATAAATGGATCTTCAAGAGGAAGACGGACGGTGATGGTATGTTACTATCTACAAAGCTCGAATTGTCACAAAAGGTTTTTGACAAGTTCAAGGTGTTAACTACGATGAGATTTTCTACAGAAGATGCTTAAGTCTATCCGAATCATGTTAGCAATTGCCACATTTTATGAAATCTGGAAAATGGATATCAAACTGCATTCTTTAATGGATTTATTAAAAAGAGTTGTATATGATGCAACCAGAAGGTTTTGTCAATCCTAAAGGTGCTAAAAAATGTTCAAGCTCCAGCGATCCATCTATGGACTGGTGCAAGCATCTCGGAGTTGGAATATATGCTTTGATGAGTTGATCAAAGCATATAGTTTTATATAGACTTATGGTGAAGCTTGTATTTACAAGAAAGTGAGTGGAAGCACTACAACCTTTGTGATAAGTATATGTGAATGACATATTGTTTATCAGAAATGATGTAGAATTTTCTGGAAAGCATAAAGGTGAGTTTGAAAGGAGTTTTTCAAAGAAAGACCTCGGTGAAGCTGCTTACATATTGGGCATCAAGATCTATAGAGATATATCAAGACGCTTGATCAGATTTTTCAGTGAGTACATACCTTGACAAGATTATGAAGTATTTCAAAATGGAACAGTCAAAGAAGGAGTTCTTGCTTGTGTTAAAAGGTGTAAAGTTGAGTAAGACTCAAAACCCGACCACAGCAGAAAATAGAAAGAGAATGAAAGTCATTCCCTATGCCTCAGCCATAGGTTCTATAAGCTATGCTATGCTGCGCACCAGACCTATTGTGTACCTTATCATGAGTTTGGCAAGGGGGTACGATAGTGTCCAGGAGTGGATCACTAGACAACAATCAAATTTATCCTTAGCTACCTAAGAGGAATAAGGAAATATTTCTGGGTTATGGAGGTGATAAAGTGTTCATCGTAAAGAGTTACGTCGATGCAAGCTTTTGCACCGACCCGGATGACTCTGAGTCTCAATCTGGATACATATTGTAAGTGGGAGCAATTAGCTAGGGTAGCTCAATGCAGAGCATTGTAGACATAGAAAATTTGCAAAATACATACGGCTCTGAATGTGGGAGACCCATTCACTAAACTTCTCTCACAAGCAAAACATGATCACACCTTAGTACTCTTTGGGTGTTAATCACATAGTGATGTGAACTAGATTATTGACTCTAGTAAACCCTTTGGGTGTTGGTCACATGGCGGTGTGAACTATGAGTGTTCATCACATACAGATGTGAACTATTGGTGTTAAATCACATGGTGATGTGAACTAGATTATTGACTCTAGTGCAAGTGGGAGGCTGAAGGAAATATGCCCTAGAGTCAATAATAAAGTTGTTATTTTACATTTCCTTATATCATGATAAATGTCTATTATTCATGCTAGAATTGTATTAACCGGAAACTTGATACATGTGTGGATCCATAGACAACACACCGTGTCCCTAGTATGCCTCCACTTGACTAGCTCGTTAATCAAAGATGGTTAAGTTTCCTAACCATAGACATGTGTTATCATTTGATGAACGGGATCACATCATTACGAGAATGATGTGCTGGACAAGAACCATTCGTTAGCTTAGCATAATGATCGTTCAGTTTATTGCTACTTCTTTCTCATGTCAAATACATATTCTTTCGACTATGAGATTATGAAACTCCTGGATACCAGAGGAATGCCTTATGTGCTATCAAACGTCACAATGTAATTGGATGATTATATAGGTGCTCTACAGGTATCTCCTAAGGTGTTTGTTGGGTTGGCATAGATCGAGATTAGGATTTTTCACTCCGAGTATCGGAGAGGTATCTCTGGGCTCTCTCGGTAATGCACTATTGCGGAACATAGTAATTTCAAAAAAATTCCTACGCACACGCAAGATCATGGTGATGCATAACAACGAGAGGGGAGAGTGTCATCTATGTACCCTCGTAGACCGAAAGCGGAAGCTTTAGGACAACGTGGTTGATGTAGTCGTACGTCTTCACGGCCCGACCAATCAAGCACCAAAACTACAACACCTCCGAGTTCTAGCACACGTTCAGCTCGATGACGTCCCTCGAACTCTGATCCAGCCGAGTGTTGAGCGAGAGTTCCGTCGGCATGACGGCGTGGTGACGATCTTGATGTTCTACCGTTGCAGGGCTTCGCCTAAGCACCGCTACAATATTATCGAGGAGGACTATGGTGGAGGGGGGCACCACACACGGCTAAGAGATCAAGAGATCAATTGTTGTGTCTATGGGGTGCCCCCTGCCCTCGTATATAAAGGAGCAAGGGGAGGAGGCGGCCGGCCAGGGAGAGGCACGCCAAGGGGGAGTCCTACTCCCACTAGGAGTAGGACTCCTCCTATTTCCTAATAGGAGTAGGAGAGGGGGGAGGAAAGGGAGAGGAGGAGAAGGAAAGAGGGGGGCCGGCCCCCTTGCCCTAAACCAATTGGGTTTGGGCCTTGCGGGGGGCGCCCCACACTCCCCTTACTTCCCTCTATTTCCACTAAGGCCCATGTAGGCCCATTAAGCCCCCCCCCGGGGGGGGGGTCCGGTAACCCCCCGGTATTCCGGTAAAATCCCGATTTCACCCGGAACACTTCCGACATCCAAATATAGGCTTACAATATATCAATATCCATGTCTTAATCATTTCGAGACTCCTCGTCATGTCCTTGATCACATCCGGGACTCCGAACAACCTTTGGTACATCAAAACTCATAAACTCATAATATAACTGTCATCGAAACCTTAAGCATGCGGACCCTACGGGTTCGAGAACTATGTAGACATGACTGAGACACGTTTCCGGTCAATAACCAATAGCGGAACCTGGATGCTCATATTGGCTCCTACATATTCTTCAAAGATCTTTATCGGTCAAACCGCATAACAACATACGTTGGTCCCTTTGTCATCGGTATGCTACTTGCCCGAGATTCGATCGTCGGTATCTAAATACCTAGCTCAATCTCATTACCGGCAAGTCTGTGTTGACATCGGATTTTGGCAAGGTACAAAAGGCAAGTAAGATGGCCTCAAGTGAAAGAGTTTTCAGCATGCAAAGTTTCAGGTCGCCGAGTGGAATAACTTTGATGTTTAATTTGTCTCCATTCGACCTTATCTTGGTGGCCGAAGTTGTACTCCGAGTGACAAAATTCAACATTCCGAGTGGTTTTCGGCCGATCATGCCTTCAAGACGACCTCGGATGAAGGAGTATTCTAAAGGAATTGTCTTCGTCTCGTCTAGGCAATCGATTTTTATATATAAATCATCTCAATCCGAGTTCATATGCAAAAGTTAGAGGTAATACACTGCGGTCAAGCTGAATGGAAATATGGCGCAAAGTACCGACGCCTTTGTCCGATGGGTCGCATGAGCAATTCGCCCTTAAGAATTCCTTGAATCGGAAAAACTTCAACACGAGAAAGTTTCGTCTCATCGAGCCGATCGATTTTCATATATAATTCGTCTCAATCCAAGGTCGTATGAGACTTGGGGAGACAAATCAAGATCAGGCTATGTTTTTGGTCGAGTGAAAAGCTTACCATCCGAGTGAAAACTCACCGGTCGAGTGAAAACCTACCAATTGAGTAAAAGGTTAAAAACCTACCGATCGAGTAAAAGGTCGAGTGAAAACCTACCGATCGAGTAAAAGGTCGAGTGAAAACCTACCGATCGAGTAAAAGGTCGAGTGAAAACCTATCGATCGAGTAAAAGGTCGAGTGAAAACCTACCGATCGAGTAAAAGGTCGAGTGAAAACCTACCGATCGAGTAAAAGGTCGAGTGAAAACCTACTGATCGAGTAAAAGGTCGAGTGAAAATGTGGTCATCATTTGTCTTTCGAGTGAAAATATAGTCATCTGAGTGAAAAAGTCCAGTCGGACCATCCGAGTGAAAGACTCTAATATCCGAGTGGATGAGCTCAAATCCGAGTGAAACTGAACATGTGCCCAAAAGTTTATCAAGATGATTTCGGGTGAAAAAGTGTTCAATATAGAAGTTGTGTGTATCATCAAGACGGTAAACTTTGGTTTTGGAGTCATTGTCATCAGAGATAGTATATGGCCTGCAAATTCACTACAAGACTCGGATAATTCAGTCTACCGCAAGACCGAGTCCGACTGGAAGGTAAAGACGACCTCGAAAATTATTCAAGATGGCCTTATTTGAAAAAGTGATCAACATGAGAGTTGTTCGTATCGTCGAGACGCACAAGTTTGGTATTTGGGCCATCTTGATCGGAGGTCATATGGAGGCTCGGCGGCCTGCACAAGGAGGAAGACAGAAGTTGGGCCAGATTCAGACTGAATCCGAGTTGGAATAGAACTAGGACTCTAGGACGCGAATTGATGTAATTTTTCTTGTAAGGAAAGCCTAGATGAATCCTTTACTTGTACAGGAAGTCCAGCCGCCTCTTATATATGTTGGGGGTGATGGCCGATTGAAGAACACACAATCGAACAAATCAATATACTACTTTTTCCTGTCTACTTTTTATCTCTCCACCGTTTTTCTCTCTCGTTCTTTGCTGTTCTTCGTGTTTGAGAGATGCGAATCCCGAGGCTCTAGGGGCGAGCGAATCGACCTAGGGCAGCCCATAGCCGCCGCAATCCCTGATGGGGTCCCTCCCGGGTGCGCGGGGTTTCGGGTCTGCAAAAGCACCCGCCGACTATCTTGCGTATCGCGCTGTCGGTCGGGTCTCCTTCGACGTGAGCTGCGGTGCATCACCCCCGGCGTCGAGGGTACACGTGACGTGTTCGTGTGTCAACATACTTTTTGGCGACTCCGCTGGGGATCGAAGATCAATCATCATCATCCACCATGTCCGATCTTCCCAAGCCATTTGAGGTAGACGCCGATAACATCATTAAGCCCAGTCTTGATGAGATATCGGCCGATCATCGCCAAGTCTATGAGGAGTACAAGAAGGCGCGCGAGGAGAAGGACTTGCAGGAGTTCCTTGCAAAGTTCAAGAAGGATCGCCAAGGCAACATCACTCCGATTGAAGAAATCAAGTTCCCTCCTCTTCAAGCCGAGCAGGTTAAACCCTCTGTAAGTACTACCGTTTCTCCCGAGCAGTTGGCTGAGATTGAAAGTCGTATTGCTGATGGTAACAATCTAGTCTATCAAACTTTCATAGAAAATACTAATGCTCAGAAGAATACATCTCAATCGACTAGTGGTAATGATGGTGTAGCTAATGTGCAAAACCCTAATCTGGCTTTACCTATCTCATCGGCGCCTCCCGTGCCGATGACTTATTATCCTACCCAAACAAATCAGATTGTGGCTGCACCCACTAATCCTATTATGAGCATGCCAGGTTCGGTGGCAACGCCGAACCCAACCTTACCTACAGCTACAACCACTCGACCACCAGCAAATTATGGGTCGACATACCGCCACAATTCCTACCTACAGCTAGTAACCCTACTCCTCCTATGCCACGCCACCGGCTTCATCGTCTACTATGGATGATGGTTTAGCTAATCTTAGAGAGGAGATGGCTAAGATGCTTCGAGAGAATTTTGGAGTTGAGTTACCTCGAATCGGATTTACCAAAAGCCGCACTTCGAGTACTTTGATGCCATCCGGTGCCCTCCGGGATATAAAATTCCAGATTTTGTTAAGTTTAATGGAGAAGGCACAAAACCACACGGAGCATGTTAGTCAATACTTAGCACAATTGGGTGAGGCAGGCTCACTGAATGAGTTGAAAGTGCGTTTATTTCCTTTGTCATTAACTGGTACCGCATTTTCATGGTTTTCTTCTTTACCACATGGTTCCATTCGAGTTTGGTCGCAGCTAGAACAGAAATTTCATGATCACTTTTATAGCGGCGACAATGAACTCAAGTTGTCACACCTAACATCGGTTAAGCAGAAGCATGATGAATCGGTCTCCGATTACGTCAAGATATTCAGAGAAACGAAAAACCGGTGTTTTAGTTTGGTGATAACCGAGAGAGACTTGGCAGACCTAGTGCTGAGTGGTTTGAGAACTCCCATTAGAGAAAAGCTAGAAGGCTATGAGTTTTTAAATATCAACCAAGTCCTACAAAGGGCTTTGGCTCAGGAAAGCCGAAGCAAAGATCTGAAAGAAGTGCATAGATACAAAGCCGATCGTCCAAAGATGAATATGGTGGAATATGATAGTGATCACTCGGACGATGAGGGTGATGTTTTTGCTACTAAATTTGTTTGGCCATCTAAGGCCAAACCCTTTACTTGCAATGATCTGAAACCGATTCATAAGAATCGTGATGAAGAGATGAAGTTTACTTTTAACATTGCTAAGTGTGATAGAATATTTGATGCTTTCTTTGCAGCTAAGATTATTAGAATATCTCATACTTTACTGCCGTTTGAAGAGCTGAAACGGCGTGCTTATTGCAAGTATCATAACTCTTTTTCTCATGCTACTAACGATTGCAATGTTTTTCGACGACAGATACAATCGGCCATTAATGATGGACGATTGAACTTTTCTGAGATGCAAGTTGATAAACAGCCCTATCCAATGAACACCATGGATTTAGAAGGGAAGAAGCTGCTCATTCGGCCGGAGGTAGCCGAATCTGCTAATAAAGCTAATGTCATTGTTGGTGAGCCCAGGAAAGACAAGGAGGGCGACAAGGTCTTGGGGAGACATGTTGTGCTAGATAAGCAACCCGATGGCAAGGAAGTGATCAAGATCACCATCAAGAATCCTACACTCGGGGGGCAAACACAAGTGCAGCAGGACACTCGAGTTAAATTTGTCAAGCCCAAGAGTCCAGAAGTTGGCAAATGGAAGATGAACAAAGCCAAAGTGCAGCGCAAACGAATCAAACCAACTTTTGACATGTTGTTGTCCAAATACGCCAACCAGTCGGCTGGTTCCAGCTCTAACCGGCCATCATACTTGAAGCGACCAAGGTCACCATCAGATGATATGTTCAATCAATATATGAAACCGAGTGGACCAAAGGCGTTATTTCCATAAGAGCATAGGCAAACTGTTTGGGACCGACTTGAATACTCATATAATGGCCGACTGAATATCGATAACTATCGGTCGGCTGGTCAAAATATGCGACCGGATGGAAACTATCCTAGTGTAAGAATGCACCCAGGTGGAAGCTATCCAAGTGAAAAAATGTGGATGGGTAGATCTCATCCGAGTGAGTTCCATCCGAGTGGATACCATCCGAATGACATCAATCCAAGTGGATTCCGTCCAAGTAAAAAGGTGCGCCCGAGTGGAAATTTCATACATCTGGAAAATCGAAAGGAATGGCGTGTTAAGTCACCAAGTGTTGCAGGAGTTGAGTCAGGAAAAGGCAAGGAGAAAATGGATGTCGACTCACTTATCTTGGGCACCAAAACATTCCCCATACAGCAGCCGACTGTGCATAATCACTCAACTAAGCCGATACTTGCTATCGCGCCAAAGCACTCGGTTAATGACCATGAAGCAAGCACCAGCCAAGTAAAGGTGAGAGATGCTGAATACACTCGACCAAGGTGGTGTCCTCCAGGGCTAACAAAGACACAGAAGAGGAAACTACAGAGGTTAAGGAGTCAAGAGATGGTGGAGCAGGAGGCCGAGAAGCAAAGGGATAAGTTGTTCAATGACACTCGGCCCATGGTTCCAGCAAAACAAGTGTGGAGGCCAAAACAAATACAAGATACATCAGCTTCTACATCTATCACATAAGTGCCTACACCACCCAAGGAGGACGATGTGACGGCTATTACATCGTCTGCGACACTTCTTACTTCTCCTTCACTCGGCCAGATTTCAGAATCGGTCGATCCACTTGAAGAAGAGGCTGATATGTTGGACTATGAGTCTACACTGGTTCATGAAGGTATGGATATCAATATGGTGTATTACTTACCTGCTGAGTTTCGTGCTGTAGATGAGGAAGGGGAGGTGGCTCAGCTGGATTTTGGCCCTAAAAACGCAATATTCGAGAAGCCAAAAGAACCAGTAACACATTTGAAACCGTTGTACCTTAGAGGTCATATCAATGGATCGCCACTTAGTCGAATGCTTGTTGATGGTGGTGCTGTCGTAAATCTTATGCCCTATTCGGTCTTCAAGAAATTGGGTTTGCCTGATGAAGATTTGATCAAGACCAATATGGTGCTCAACGGGTTTGAAGGCAAAGAGAAAACTGAAGCCAAAGGTGTAATGTATGTGGAGCTTATAGTCGGAAGCAAAACTTTGGCCACTGCATTCTTTGTCGCTGAGGTGCAAGGTAACTACAACGTTATACTAGGCCATGATTGGGTTCATGCAAACCAGTGCGTGCCATCCACTATGCACCAGTTTTTGATTCAATGGGTTGATGATGAGGTGGAAGTCATTCATGCGGATAACTCGGCCTATGTTGCCTTGGCCGATGCATTGGTGGATTGGCAACATCCCAATGCTACTTGCTTGACGGGACGTGACTTATCAGAGTTTGATTTTCTCAGCGCGACCAAGAATGGTTTTGTGCCCGTGTCTTTAAAGCCGACTGAATGCAATCGGCTCCAAAGTATGATATGTTTAAATGGATTCTAATTCCGAGTGGTTACAAAAACGTCTTGTAAAATATCGGTCGAGTGAGGACGATATGTATGAGTCTATAGAGGAGTTGGATGACATGGATAAACTTGGATAAGGTTTTACATCGGCTGATCCATTAGAAGAGATAGATATTGGAGATGGTTCAGTCACTCGACCAACATTTATAAACAAAAATTTGAAAGCCGATTGTAAGGCTAAATTAATCGAGCTTTTGAAAGAATATGTTTGTTGCTTTGCATGGGAATATCATGAGATGCCAGGTTTAAGCCGAGAGCTAGTGGAGCATCGGTTACCTATAAAGGCCGGTTTTAGACCATATAAACAGTCGGCCAGAAAGTTTAATCCGAAAACATATGACCGGATCAAGTAAGAGGTCGGTCGACTGCTTGAAGCTAATTTCATTCGACCTTGCAGGTATGCCGAGTGGATTTCTAACATTGTCCCAGTGGAGAAGAAGGGATCCGGCAAGTTGAGTGTGCATTGACTTCAGAGATTTGAATAGGGCTACACCCAAAGATGAGTATCCCATGCCAATAGCCGATATGCTTATTAATGATGCTTCTGGACATAAGGTTATTAGCTTTCTAGATGGTAATGCCGGATACAATCAAATTTTTATGGCCGAAGAGGACATGCACAAAACAGCTTTTCGATGTCCTGGTTTCCTTGGTTTATTCAAGTGGACAGTGATGACATTCGGATTGAAAAATGCTGGGGCCACATATCAAAGGGCTATGAATTTGATTTTTCATGATTTACTCGGTATCATACTTGAAGTTTATATTGATGATATTGTTGTCAAATCGGATGCTTTTGAATCTCACTTGGCCGATTTGCGTTTAGCTTTTGAAAGAATGAAAAAGTATGGACTGAAGATGAATCCTTTGAAGTGTGCATTAGGCGTGTCGGTGGCAAATTTTGGGTTTCATTATTCATGAAGATGGCATTGAAATCGATCCCAAAAGATAGAGGCCATACTGAAAGTGGAGGCTCCAACATGCAAGAGAGATATGCAAAAGTTCCTTGGCAAGGTCAATTATTTGAGAAGGTTCATAGCTAATCTGTCAGGGAAAGTTGATGCATTTACTCCTATCCTCCGGTTAAAGAATGATGTTGATTTCACTTGGGGGGCAAAACAGCAAGAAGCCTTTGATATGATCAAGAATTATTTGTGCACTCCTCCGTGATGAAAGCACCCAAGCATAGAGAGCCTTTTAAACTTTATATCGTAAAGAGGAAGGTGTTATTGGTGCTGTTTTGACTCAAGATACCAAAGGAAAAGAGCATGCCATTACATATTTGAGCAGACGTTTATTGGACGCTTGAGACAAGGTATACATTTATTGAAAAACTATGTCTATGCTTATATTACGCTTGCACAAAATTGAGACATTACCTAGTGCCGAGTGCTTGTGTAGTAGCTTGTCAAACCGATGTCATTAAGTACGTGTTGCATAGGCCAATTCTTAGTGGTAGAATTGGCAAGTGGGCTTATGCTTTGATTGAGTATGATTTGGCTTATGAATCTCTAAAATCCATGAAAGGCCAAATTGTTGCTAATTTCATTGTTGAACATCGGATTAAGGACAGGCATGATGTTGATATGAACCTTGTTTCATTAGTGCCATGGAGATTGTACTTTGATGGTTCAGTTTGTAGCAATGGCCAAGGTGTTGGTATTGTTTATATATCTCCTCATGGTGCTGTTTTTGAGGCCTCATGCCGCTTAGAATATTTTTGCACAAACAATCAAGCCGAATATGAAGCATTGTTATTCGGTCTAGAGATGTTACTTGCTATAGGTGTTACACATATTGAGGCTTACGGTGATTAGTTACTAGTGGTGCAGCAAATATCCGAGTCTTTCGGTGTTTTGTGAATCACTTAATGTTTATCTTGATAAATGTCTAGATATAATTTCTACTTTGGATTGTTTTAGCATTGCACATATATCTAGACATGACAAGCTGGAAAGCAAATGAGTTGGCACAGACAAGCATCTGGATATCATGTTGATCATGGCATGTTTCATATCTCTCAAAGACCGATGTCTTGTCTTGCCGGTATGGGAGAGGCGAACTGAACCCACCGATTCGCCATTAACAAAAATCTAGTGCGGTGATAATTCCATTGGAGAAATCCCATTGTTGATTACTTGTGCAATCCGAGTGAAAGGGTGGACAGGGCTGTTCGGTATGGCTTTCAAGTATACAATGAGAGATGATGGTCTTTATCGCGAGCGATCGATGATGTTCTTCTAAAGTGTTTGGATGAGGATCGGGGCAGAGTTGCTATGGGAGAAGTACATGAAGGCATTTGTGGCACTCACCGATCGGCTCCCAAAATGAAATGGTTATTATGACGCTTGGGTTTTATTGGCCGACTATGATTAATGATTGCTTCAGATATTATAAAGGGTGTGAAGCTTGTCAAAAGTTTGGTGATATTCAATTGGCTCCTGCTGCTATGTTACATCCTATTATCAAACCGTGGCCTTTCAGAGGTTGGGGGTTAGATTTCATTGGACAAATTCACCCGTCTTCCTCAAAAGGGCATCGGTTCGTATTGGTGGCAACTGATTATTTCACTAAATGGTCTGAAGCAATACCTCTCAAGAACATGACACATACGGAGGTAATTCAATTCATAACCGAACACATTATTCATAGATTCGGTATTCCTCAAACGTTAACTACAGATCAAGGTTCATCTTTTATGTCACACCAAGTCAGAGAGTTTGCCGAATCTTATAATATAAAGTTGCTCAATTCCTCTCCATATTATGCCCAAGCTAATGGACAAGCCGAGTCTAGCAATAAAATTTTAATCAAGCTCATCAAGAAGAAGATTGAGGATAATCCGAGGAGATGGCATGAGTTGTTGTCTGAAGCTTTATGGGCACATAGAATTTCAAGGCATGGTGCTACAAAGGTAACTCCATATGAGCTGGTATATGGTCAAGAGGCCGTTTTACCAGTAGAGGTAAATTTGAATGCTTCGAGAATAGCCAAACAAAATGATTTATCGGCAGTAGACTTTTATAACTTGATGATGGACAATATTGATGAAGTTGCCGATAAACGTTTGGTTGCTTTGGAGTCCATAGAGAGAGACAAGTTGAGGGTTGCAAGAGCTTACAATAAGAAAGTTAAGTTGAAGAATTTTCAAGTTGGTGAACTAAATGCGGAAAGTGATTCTACCGATTGGTTCAAGAGATAGAAAATTCAGGAAGTGGTCTCCAAGTTGGGAAGGTCCTTTTAGGATTACAAGGGTTGTTCCTGGAAATTCATATTTGGTAGAATCAATACAAGGGACATTGTTACCCCGAGCTCTCAACGGAAAATATTTGAAGAAGTACCACCGAGTGTGTGGCGAGGAAGCCTGAGTAGGCAATGGCGATATCGATTATCGCCCTTAGCACAAACATGGCGATACATAATTATCGCCTGAGGAAAATAAATGGCCGATGGAGTGTTGACATTGTCCTTAGAACAAACACCGTGCATATTATTTTTCGGCGTGCAAGCTTTGCCGAAAAATAGGGGGGCATGTGTTGACATCGGATTTTGGCAAGGTACAAAAGGCAAGTAAGATGGCCTCAAGTGAAAGAGTTTTCAGCATGCAAAGTTTCAGGTCGCCGAGTGGAATAACTTTGATGTTTAATTTGTCTCCATTCGACCTTATCTCGGTGGCCGAAGTTGTACTCCGAGTGACAAAATTCAACATTCCGAGTGGTTTTCGGCCTATCATGCCTTCAAGACGACCTCGGATGAAGGAGTATTCTAAAGGAATTGTCTTCGTCTCGTCGAGGCAATCGATTTTGATATATAAATCATCTCAATCCGACTTCATATGCAAAAGTTAGAGGCAATACACTACAGGCCGAAGCTGAATGGAAATATGGCGCAAAGTACGAGATGCCTTGTCTGATGGGTCGCGCGAGCAATTCGGCCCTTAAGAAGTCCTTGAATCGGAAAAACTTCAACACGAGAAAGTTTGGTCTCGTCGAGCCGATCGATTTTCATATATAATTCGTCTCAATCCAAGGTCGTATGAGACTTGGGGAGACAAATCAAGATCAGGCTATGTTTTTGGTCGAGTGAAAAGCTTACCATCCGAGTGAAAGCTCACTGGTCGAGTGAAAACCTACCAATTGAGTAAAAGGTTAAAAACCTACCGATCGAGTAAAAGGTCGAGTGAAAATCTACCGATCGAGTAAAAGGTCGAGTGAAAACCTACCGATCGAGTAAAAGGTCGAGTGAAAACCTACCGATCGAGTAAAAGGTCGAGTGAAAACCTACCGATCGAGTAAAAGGTCGAGTGAAAACCTACCGATCGAGTAAAAGGTCGAGTGAAAACCTACCGATCGAGTAAAAGGTCGAGTGAAAATGTGGTCATCATTTGTCTTCCGAGTGTAAATATAGTCATCCGAGTGAAAAAGTCCAGTCGGACCATCCGAGTGAAAGACTCTAATATCCGAGTGGATGAGCTCAAATCCGAGTGAAACTGAACATGTGCCCAAAAGTTTATCAAGATTATTTCGGGTGAAGAAGTGTTCAATACAGAAGTTGTGCGTATCATCAAGATGGTAAACTTTGGTTTTGGAGTCATTGTCATCAGAGATAGTATATGGCCTACAAATTCACTACAAGACTCGGATAATTCAGTCTACCGCAAGACCGAGTCCGACTGGAAGGTAAAGACGACCTCGAAAATTATTCAAGATGGCCTTATTTGAAAAAGTGATCAACATGAGAGTTGTTCGTATCGTCGAGGTGCACAAGTTTGGTATTTGGGCCATCTTGATCGGAGGTCATATGGAGGCTCGGCGGCCTGCACAAGGAGGAAGACAGAAGTTGGGCCAGATTCAGACTGAATCCGAGTTGGAATAGAACTAGGACTCTAGGATGCGAATTGATGTAATTTTTCTTGTAAGGAAAGCCTAGATGAATCCTCTACTTGTACGGGAAGTCCAGCCGCCTCTTATATATGTTGGGGGTGATGGCCGATTGAAGAACACACAATCGAACAAATCAATATACTACTTTTTCCTGTCTACTTTTTATCTCTCCACCGTTTTTCTCTCTCGTTCTTCGCTGTTCTTCGTGTTTAAGAGCTACGAATCCCGAGGCTCTAGGGGCGAGCGAATCGACCTAGGGCAGCCCATATCCGTCGCAATCCCTGACGGGGTCCCTCCCGGTCTTGTGGGTTTGGTCTGCAAAGCACCCCCGATCGTCTTGCGATCGCTGTTGTCGGTCGGGTCTACTTCGACGTGAGCTGCGGTGCATCACCCCCGGCGTCGAGGGTACACGTGACGTGTTCGTGTGTCAACAGTCTGTTTACTCGTTACGTAATGCATCATCCCGCAGCTAACTCATTAGCCACATTGCTTGCCAGGCTTATAGTGATGTGCATTACCGAGAGGGCCCAGAGATACCTCTCCGACAATCGGAGTGACAAATCCTAAGCTACTCAACATGCACCTTCGGAGACACCTGTAGAGCTCCTTTATACTCAGCCAGTTACGTTGTGACATTTGGTAGCACACAAAGTGTTCCTCCGGTAAACGGGAGTTGCATAATCTCATAGTCATAGGAACATGTATAAGTCATGAAGAAAGCAATAGCAACATACTAAATGATCAAGTGCTAAGCTAACGGAATGGGTCAAGTCAATCACATCATTCTTCTAATGATGTGACCCCGTTAATCAAATGACAACTCATGTCTACGGCTAGGAAACACAACCATCTTTGATCAACAAGCTAGTCAAGTAGAGGCATACTAGTGACACTATGTTTGTCTATGTATTCACACATGTATTATGTTTCCGGTTAATACAATTCTAGCATGAATAATAAACATTTATCATGAAATAAGGAGATAAATAATAACTTTATTATTGCCTCTAGGGCATATTTCCTTCATGCACATCATAAGAAGCCTTGCAAGCAATGTGACTAATGAGTTAGTTGCTGGATGATGCTTTACAGAATGAATAAAGAGACTTTCCGGTAACAAGAGTGAACTAGGTATGAAGATACCGACGATGGAATCTCGGGCAAGTAACATACCGATGACAAAGGGAATAACGTATGTTGCCATAACGGTTCGACTGATAAAGATCTTCATAGAATATGTGGGAGCTAATATGAACATCCAGGTTCCGCTATTGGTTATTGATCGGAGAGGTGTCTCGATCATGTTTACATAGTTCTCGAACCCGTAGGGTCCCCACGCTTAACGTTCGATGACGATTTGTATTATATGAGTTATGTGATTTGGTGACCGAATGTTGGTCGGAGTCCAGGATGAGATCACAGACATGACAAGGAATCTTGAAATTGTTGACAGGAAAAGATTGATACATAGGACGATAGTATTCGGACACCGGAACTGTTCCGGGGGTACCAGGTACGTATCAGGTCACCGGGAGGGGCTCCGGGCATCCCCCCGGCAACTACATGGGCATAATGGGCCAAGAGTGGGACAGACCAGCCCCTAAGTGGCTGGTGCGCCCCATGTAGGCCGAAATAGAGGGAGGGAAGGAAAGAGGAGAAGAGAGAGAGAAATGAAGGGGAGGGATTCGGCCTAGAACACACAATATTGATTCCTAGCCGTGTGCGGCGCCCCCTCCACAGTTCACACCTCCGGTCATATTCACGTAGTGCTTAGGCAAAGCCCTGTGTGGATCACTTCACCATCACCGTCACCACGCCGTCATGCTGACACAACTCTCCCTCGACACTTTGCTAGATGAAGAGTTTGTGGGACGTCATCGAGCTGAACGTGTGTAGAACTCGGAGGTGTAGTACATTCGGTACTTGATCGGTCGGAACGGGAAGAAGTTCGACTACATCAACCGCATTAACAAGCACTTCCGCTTTCGGTCTACGAGGGTACGTGGACACACTCTCCCCCTCTCGTTGCTATGCATCTCGTAGATAGATCTTGCGTGAGCGTAGGAATTTTTTTGAAATTGCATGCTACGTTTCCCAACAGGAGGAGCGCAGAGGCATACTATATCGCCTTGTCGATCGAAGTGGAATTCGAGGCTTCCAAAGTGCATGACACCAATGGGAACATCGTAGTGCAGACCCCGGTCGTCGTCGACTACGAGCCCGAAGGAGCGGAAAGTGAAGGTTTCGCTCAGCATGTATTCATTTGGCATGAACAAAGATTCGGTCTTGGTTTGTTCTCCAACCAGGGTAGGCACTGCTTGGTGCGCCATCGGACGGTATGTAGAACCATCAGTACCCTCGATAAGGTGGAGAGCACGACTAGAACTGTCAAAACAGAGGTCACACGAGTTAGTTACCCATGTTCAAGCCCCCCTGGAGGACACCCTACGTCCTGCTTCTAGTATGTACTCAAGGTGGAGTACCTCGTGTGAGGGTCACAACGGGGGATGATTTATGGCTATCGAGAGTATGTTTCTATGTGAATAGGTCCCTATGGCTAATCCCTCCAGCCGCCGCCTTGCTTGGCTTGCACTCCAAGATGATTATCGAGCTCCATCAGGGCCTCTGAGCTCTCTCTTGTTATTGAGTTCTCTCGGGCCATACGGGCCCCATGATGGGCCTCTTGTTAGGCTTCCTCTAGGCAAGCCACCCCCGGTGTATTGCATTGTCAATGTCCTACAGTGGTTAGCATCAGGACCACAGAATAAAGACAATGCATATTACAAATGGACTGATCTTCAAGCTCAACACACTAGCACATCTAGCAAACTAGCATTGACTGATAATGAAGTTCAACACACTACCACATCTACCTATGTACCATACAACTATACTACACATCCTATCATCCAGGTGAACATATTACCACATCTACCACACCAACATGAACATCAACAATGTTGAGAAGCAAAACCTAGCATGCCAGCAAAACGACAACACTATCATCTGATCAACCACATCATCACATGATCACATATCTAAGGCCTATCATGCTACCTTCACAACTACTCCTACAACATGCTCACATATCTAAGGTACAATAGGTAGAGAGTGATTTAACTTACATCCATCAATGGAGCAAGGAGGAAGGCGCGAAACAGCTAGGGGAAGAGGAGGAAGAACGATTGCCACTGCCGACCACCGCAGACCTGAGAAGATGCGCCTGTAACTACTCATTGGTGAAGAATCCGCCCGAGATGGAGAGTGTGAAGAGGAGGAAATAGTGGCGGGGTTCCGGCGGTGAGCAAGCGGGGAGTAAATAGGGTGACTAAATCAGCGGGAGGTGATCCAATTCCTCCTACCATTATATTGGATGCGCACGAGGTCACATGAGCTCGCCGTCGCGTTTCCCTCCCCTGAATGCTGAGAGCCTGGTTGAGAGGAAATGCCTGATTCATCCGTTCCTAGGGGCCTAGCTGAGAGGTGTTTTAAGTTACGTTCATGCCAAAATTTGAATGCAGACCAAGCATCCAAACATGCCAAAGTAGCACCTAGGAAGGAGCAATATGCAACCAATCAAAGAGGCCCTAGGTGCTCCAGTTCCCGAATTTTTTCCTGTGGCGTTGCCTAGGGAGTGGAGGCACTGGTGCCAAATGCCTCAAAAGTTGATTTGGCATGTGTTTGGCCATACTCTGTGAAACACTGCTGTAGTGTGTCAATCGGCGGTCCATCATATCATCTGGTTAGATCTAGCCTCTCGTCGCTTAGGACTAACCACTTGATGCATTGAGCCTATCATGGCTGCAGTTGCACGCAATGAACTCCATAGGCATGTATGCTTTTTTTTTTGTTGCTTATTTTTTGAAATATGATTGTGCACGTCTTTTCAGTGTATGCATAAAAACCAACTAACCCCATTTTCTGTTGGAATTGTTATTCAAACTAGGTACTGCGTAGAAATGTTACACCCGCATAATTGTGAATACCGTTATTTCATTTGCAAAAAGAACACAACTTATATTTACTAATCTCTTCATTGTATTTAATTATCTCTTGTGAAAGATTACAAGAGATGTTACTAGCTAGTAAGGATAGGCAAGTGCTTATTATTATTATTATTATTATTATTATTATTATTATTATTATTATTATTATTATTATTATTATTATTATTATTATTATTATTATTATTATTATTATTATTGTTGAGAGCAGCAATTCGGTGCCCGGGCTCATATGCACCTAAGATAAAGGAAAAAAATTCAAAACAAATACTACAAAGATTCAAAAAAATTCAATTTTTTTGCATGGTAGATAATTTCGTGCGTGAGGTGCGCTCCAAATTTCAGATCATTTGGACATCTGTGTAGCTCGCGGGGAAAAAGACAAATTTGAGGTCTGTAAAAAAAGTTTATTGTTCATGTATTGTTGTGACCCAATTTGTCTCTTTTGCTGAGAGCTACACATATGTCGAAATGAACTGAAATTTGAAGTGCACCTCCTGCACCAAATTATTTACCATACAAAAAAATTATTTACCACACAAAAAAATTGATTTTTTTTGATTTTTTTTGTATATTTTGTGAATTGTGTCTTGACCGAGTGCAGATGAGCCTGGGCTCAGAAATGGTTATTATTATTATTATTATTATTATTATTATTATTATTATTATTATTATTATCATCATCATCATCATCATCATCATCATCATCATCATCATCATCATCATTATGAAATGCAAGTGGTTATGATGTACTCTACCTAGTGCCTATAAATGCGTAAAGAAACAAAACAAGAAAATAATAAAGTTGACTCAAACACCCTGGCCGATCGCTTCCTTTGCAAGGAAGCGTAATGGCAAGAGTTGACACTGGTGCCATTAAAGGCATAGTTGCAATCCTCCTGGAATAAGACTTTTGCATGACATATATTATCATAGGTTACGAAGAATTCCTAATTGCATAATCTCGTTATACAACAATATAACATTCCCATGAGGCCGCTTTTACGAATTCTGTTGTCATTTTTCGAAACTATATCTTATGTTGAACAACCGTTCCTCGAAGCATGATTATGCTTTAGGAAAAAACTGAGATCAAATATGGAAACTTTTACCATTTGCATTCAAGTTGAACCGAGCAAACATAGATGTTTTGAGATCACGTTACAAGAACTTCTTTGAACAACAAGTTTGGTTTGTATCATACTTCTTATACGGGCAAACAAAATTGTCAGACGGGTGATTCCAGACACATTTCTTATCCCGTCTAGAAACATCCGAAAATATTTGTCAGGATGAAAGGTGTGGCATGCCCGCAGTAAGATGGAAAAGGAGTACGTAGGATAGTTATTGTATGTGCCAAACACTAGTAACGTAAATTTCAAATAGCCGCCCATCAGTTTGTGTGAGTATGTGATAACTAAGCTAGAACTGCCATGACGTTTGATGAATAGATTGAAAATTTTTCTGGCAAAATAAAATAAGCTAAGCATCTAGCAAGATACTGCTTAACATGTCAACAATGGATATCATATCGGAGAGTATAAATACAACGGGAAACATGTAACGCGTGGACAGGAGAACCCATATTATTGGCAGCCACGCAAAATCATTACATCTGTTTATTGACGGAGGATATTCCGGATAGCTGAACAACAAGCAACACCAACTTTTTCTCGAGAGAGAAAACACACCGACGAAGACACGACATACTGGTATACACATTGTTGGCCACACACACACACGCATAGGCACGATGACGCTGCTCATCTCGCCTGATCTTTTATTTTATTTTAGGCGGAACATGTCATGCTGGCATGAACCGATCAGTACTTCTTGCAGGGCCCACCGCAGGTGCCGTCGACGGTGGATTTCATATCCGCGCAGCGCCACATTTCGGGGCTCGTCGACACCACGCGGCACGCCGAGCAGCCCTTGGGGCACTTGGGGTGGGCGTCGTCGCAGACGTCGACCCCCGAGAAGGACCTGCAGTTGTTGCAGCACTTGGGGAAGAAGTCGGCTGCACGCACGCAAAGACATCGGCATCAGATAGCATCACCCATAAACACAGACCTCGATCCCTCACCGGGATCACGAAAAGGCAATCGATCGAGCTTTGTTGAGGAGCATGTAGAATGGCTGAGCAGCATCTGCAGCTTACCGTTGACGTGCGAGAGGACTCCCATGACCAGGACGGCCTGCAGGATCAGGATAGCCGCGAGCTTGGTGCCCTTCATGGTTGCTGATGAACTTTTAGCGCAAAGCTCTCACTTCACTTGTGCGGAGAAGTAGAATGCTTTCTGTTGTTGTAGTGGTGTGGCTGGCTAGAGCTGCGGGCAGCTCTATATATAGGCGTCGATTTCGTAACTTGATTGACAATCCTGCTATGGCTGCTAGGCTATAGGTCGTTATTATTTGGTTAGGTGGGGAGATAAGATGTTTGACTACTGGCTTGGAAAGTTGAACTTGCTTCTGTTTTGTTTTATAGGCGGCGTGGATTGTTTGACATGCATTGTATATATCACTCATGGCACATCAGATAACGTGCACACCGATTTAGGCCACGACAGCAGATATAATTTCACATACTCTATACTCCTTCCGTGTATAATGTATATCTATTTTTTTTACAAGTCAATGTGTAAATTTTTTGATCAACTTCATAAAAAATAATAGTAACATATATGACATCAAATTGGTAGTATCAAAGTACATTTTAAAACAGATCTAGTGATACTAATTTAGAGCCATAAGAGCATCTCCAATACCGACTTTCAAACCTCCCGCAATCGTCCGGACCATCCTGTCCGGACAGTGGAAGCTATCCAACGAGGCCCTGTATAGGTCTGTGGCGCGGTCTGTACGTGTTTTATCCTGCAAAGCGAAGACAAACGCGGGGAGGTTTGCAGGAGTCCAGACTGATCCCATGCCCGTTTCTGACCACCCTGATCCCCCCCCCCCTACCGCAAGTGCTTCCCGCCCGGCGCCAGCTGCCCGCATTCATGCGCTGTAGAGTGCGCTGCCCCACATTGAAGGCGGCTCAGGGCGGACATGACCTCTTACCGTCTCTGCAATTGAAGAAGCGCGCTGGCCGAGGACACCGCCCTCTGCACGCCCGGTTGAGCACGTGTCCTCGCCGCATTCAAACGCCTCCATAAAACCGGTGTGGAAGCCGGGAAATATACTCCGGCCACACGTCCGTTCCCGAGCCGGCCGACATTAAACGCAGCGCCGGCCGAGCTCCTCCAGTCCGTCCGGTATTTAAACAAGGCCAAACGCTGGGCAAGAATAGCACCACTCCGCCGCGTCCCCATCTCCCCCTTCACTTATTTTCTCCACTGTCGATCGCATCCGACGAGGCGGAAGAGCAGTTCTCTGGCATATAAGCCGGCTGGGTGGCCCGCCGAGCACGCTATATACGAGCGAGGCAGCTCGCTGCTCCACCTCCCTAGCCTAGCCCGACGGAGCCAGTTGCCGCCCCGAGACATCGTGTGATTCCGCAACTCGCCGCTCGAAGCTAGCTCGCGGAGGAGCGGCGAGTTGCTCGATCCCGGCTCAGTGAGGAGCACGGCGGCACGGGCATCGCCGCCTCCAGTGCCTGCGACCGCGCCATCTGCCGTTGATGTGCGCGTAGCCGCGCCATGCACGTACAGAAAGAAGCCGGCTGCACGGATGCCGACGATGTGGAGGTCGCCACCACTTGTATCCCATGGAGGCCACAACTGACGCATCGCCGGCCTGTACAGGCGGTGACCTGTTCGCTCTTTCTCCCAACCATCCTGGGCACACCGTCTGGGCTTCACGAAGGCACCTTCCCCTCCGACTGAAGCACCCTCTTTGCCACTCCGATGAACGGCGTAGCCGAACATAGGAAAGATACGGGGCAAAGAATATGCCTCCAGGGCTCCCGGCAGTCCGGTTAGCGGGTTGCCGGACATGGGGAAGACAAAGGGATCTGCCGCGGCCGGCTGTAGACTAGTGTAGTGTATCCGTATAGTGGGACTGGAGGTCCGCGCGACTATATGTGCACATAGTTTTACCTTTTATGTCAAAAATGTCCAAAATTTAACCTTTCTCATCAGGTTTGTATGAATTCCGTCATGTTTATTTTAAATCCGGTCGTGTTTGCATGAATTTCATTTGGTTTGTTGAAAAAGAGTTTAAAATGTTGACGTCCTTCTGCAATGTGGGTCAGCGGACTGGTCCCCGTCCGCGGACGGATGCGGGAGAAAATTTACAAGTTGCCGTTGGTGATACCCTAATGCTTTTACATTTTCCTAGAAAAGTTGATGAACATTTTAAATGTTTGATTTCAAAAGAAAAGTTAGATGTACATTTATCCGTCCGTAAGATATAATATCAGTCGATAGGATTAGCCTAGGGAAAGATACATATTTCAAACTCGGCGCCGCATGATTCACACCACCGAACGACAGTAAACACACAACCGAGATCAGTTGGGAATAAGTTTAGGCCAAAGCTAGACCTTCCTGTCGAAACTATATAATATAAAAACATATACTTCTTACCCAAAAAAAAACATATACTTATATACGCAGAACGTTTTCCTCTTGCTCCGACCAAGAGCGAGTCCCACGCTAGTGTTTCCCCGTCTCGCATTGGTGTCACCCTTGACCAGCTTTATCTGTTGCGCCCTTGAGCATCTACAATAGGCGTTTCAAACAAGTCTCAAATGTCCGGGCGGTACGTCTGATGACTAACCGGTCACGATATTTTGTTTCAGATGGACGTCTCAAACGGTCCTCAAACGTCCGGCTTGACCAGCACCCCTCGTATCCAAACCAAATATGATGCGGATACAGGGTGGTCCAGGCACGCCCGGGCGCGTCCACCTGACAAGCCCCGCCCGTCATCAGCCCCACGGTTGTCCCACAAGAAACCCCATCCGGCTCATCGCTCCGAAACTCTAGCTCACTCACACTCTCCTCTCTCGCTCTGTCCTCTCCTCTCCGCGCACCGATTCCGATCAAATCCAGCGCAATGTCGAGATCCGCAGCTATTCTGACTTCGAGCTGGATCCGGACTATGAGCTTGCCCTCCGCATCGTCTTCGAGCGGTCCAAGGTGGAGACCGGGTGCAGCTCCGGATCTGCAACCTCGCCGTAGACGCAGCTTCCCTGTCGGCGCGCACATGTTGGACGCTAGCGCTGGACCCTCCTAGGCCGTGCACAGTTTCGACAGGCAGCCTGCGCAATCCACGCCTCCCTTACGCCGTCCCCTGCCCCCGCCGCCTGCTGCTCCCCCATGTGGGCAGCGGTGGGTGCTAGTGCCCGCCCCGCCGGCCTGGACGCGCATGCCGATCAGAGGTGCGCACTGTCCGCCGCGAGAGGCAGTTGGAAAGGGAGAGGAAGGGGCGGAGCCCGACGATGACGCACGGCTCCTCAAATGAGTCTACCGCCGGTCGCTTATTGTCGTGGTACTAAGTCTGACAATAAGTATAGTGGGTACGTATGAGGAGGCAAGGTCCTAGCTACGGTGAGATGGTACGCAAGAGTTTACGAGTTCAGACCCCTCTCGGAGGAGGTAAAAGCCCTACGTCTCGGTGCCCTGAGGCGGACGACTGGAATATGGGAGCGTGTGTTACAGTGGGTGCGAACCCTTATCCCAGAGGAGGGGGGTGGCTTATATAGAGTGCGCCAGGACCCCGACCCACCTCCGTTACAGTAGTTCAATGTACATAAAGATAGGGCATTACTGGTACGCCAGCTATAAAGTGTATTTAATGACCTTTAATACTACGGAGTGAACGCCTGACCGTTGCCGTCCTGAGTGACTCCTGGTTTCTGTAGGTCGAGTGGTTTCTCATACAGTCGAATGGCTTCGTCTTGGTCGAGTGATACCAGGAGGAGGGGGGGTACCCGAGTGATATGACTGGTCGAGTGGGTTGCACTCGACGACTTCAATTGGTACTCTCTGTTGTCCCTTGAATGTCTTTGCTTCTAGGGTAGTGACCTTGGGTAGGGCGTATAGGTCAGGACTATGACCCTACCCTAGGTCAATGTCATCATCATTAGCCCCCGAATGGATTGAGGTCCGAGTGAAAAGAAGGTTGAAGTTAGTCTTGCCTTAACTCTTGTGCTTCACAAGTAACCATGCTGGATTGGAGGCCCATGTTGGAACTTCGGCTTTGTTTCAGTCGCCTTGATCGATTCATAAGTTGTCGAGTGGATTTATAATGGCACTCGTCGAGTGCTACTTTGATGCGAAATCTTTGGCGCGATTGGTTACGGCGTATCTCGGATCTCGCGGGATTCGAAATTTTGGGAAGCGCGCGAGGTGGAGCGCGCCGCAGTGAGCGGGACGGATAGACAGGGAAGCCTCGATTTCTGCATCGCCTTTTTCGCCACGTATCCGGCGCACGACTGTTGCGGGATTTGACAGGATTGCTCGGGCCCACGTGTCAGCCACTCAGAAGTGGGTCCTTATAAGGCGTCGGGGCCGAGGCGTCTGCACTGTGCGCATCCATTCTCCTTCTTCCTTCTCTACTTCTCCACTACACCTTTTCCTCCGCCCTCGACGTTGTCGCCCCGCCACCATGGTGAAGGACAAGACGGTGGCGCTGGAGCGCGCGAAGAAGGCGACGGGGGCAGCGAAAGGCAAGAAGACGAATCGGGGGACGTCGTTGAGGTCCGTGCTGCCGCCGAGCTGGATCCAGGGCAATTGGATCCGATCCTCGCTTCGGCCAGAAGATTTGGAGGAGCTGGCCGACTCTGGTTTGATCGCTGTTGGGGCCGCGAGGCTGCCGGAGGGGGAGACGGAGCCTCAACTGCTGTCGGGTGAGTGCGTCCTCCTTGCTACCCACGTCGATCGTGGTTTCTCCCTTCCTTCGCATCCTTTTTTCCGGGGTTTCTTGAAATTTTTAGGTTCCCAACTTCACCACTTCTCTCCCAACACCATCACGTATCTAGCTGCATTTGTGTCAAGTGTGAGAACTTTTTGGGTTGTCGACCTCACTGGGGTCTCTTCAAACACATCTTCTCAATTCGCTCCCAGACGTGAAAAAGGCAAATTCGAGTGACGAGAGGACACATGTGATCCAGATGTGTGGGGGGCTAGGGATCCAGATGAGGAAGAGTGCGTTCCCTCCCATGACACTTCCCAGGTCGGTCAGGGGCTGGCAGTCGACCTGGTTCTACTACCGGGATATTGCGACTCCCGGTCAGTCGACTGGTCTTCCCCGTTTTTCCTTAGATTGCACCCAGCAACCTTCTTCGCTGAAAGTGACCGCTGCGGAGAGGGTGGAAACGAACATGTTGGTCAAGAGGGTGGTCCAGTTGATCCATCAGGGTGTAACTGGCATGGACTTGTTGGAGGTGTTTCTCAGTCGACGCATCCAGCCGCTCCAAGATCGTGACCACTCGATGTGGATGTATTCGGGAGCCAACGACACCGCTCGAGTTCACCCAGAGGATGTTACGGATGAGACGGTGGCCCTGTGGCTGAAGGGCATTACAGGAAACAAGGATAACCCCAGGGGAGCTAGGAGAGTCAATCCATTCGACACCAACAACCAGCCAGACAAGGTTTGATCTTCGCTTTTGAGTGTACTTCAATTTGTCTTGCAACTGTTCCTGAATCCGACTGATATTCGATTGACTTCTTGTCTTATAGGTTTATACTAAGATGTACTCGATGCCCAATGGTGAACAAGCCCTGGAGCGAGACCAGGAGGGAGAGGATAGCGCAGAAGAGAGCGGTGACTGGCAATCTCCAGAAGATGACGACGAGGAAGACAGTGATGAGTCGGATGATGAAGATGTAGTCGACTCACCACCTTGCTCAGAGCGTCGATCCAAGCAACCCCAAGATCCGGCGGGCGGGCGCAGCAACAACGTGGCTCCGAGTACCCAAGCACAGAAGCGCACTCGGACTTCGACTCCGGGGCCGACGGAGAAGGTCGGCAAGCAACCCAAGGTGGCCCCTTCGAAGCCTCGGAAGACTTTGCCCAAGATCAAGATGGACGCTCCTGTTACCTCTGGGTGAGTGCTCTATCTTCCTACGTATTCTTCTAGCCACTCATACTTCTTCTCTGACCGAGTGGACTCTGAGCTTTTTCAGCGCTGCGACTTCTGCGACTTCCATGGACGTTGACAGGCCCCAGGTGATGAGGAGGTTGATGACGCGGCCACTTCCAAAGTTGGTACGCTCTTTCCAACTTGAATTTATTCTGCCGAATGAGTTGTTGGTCGGTTGAACTTTTAAGGTTTCTTTTTTTTGCAGCTCCACGGGACGTCATTGAGCTTCCGGATGATGAAGAAGAAGTGCCTCTGAGAGAAAGGAGAAGGAGGGGCAGGGCCTCAAGCGGGAAAGCGACCGAGGGTAAGGTGCCTCAGTCGACATCGGTGCCTGAGACAATGGTCTAACGATCCGGAGATCCGGCTCGGACCAATGTTACCTTTGCCAATCCACTATCGACTAACCGATTCGGGTCGACCGCCATTGCTCAGGCTGCGCTCAAAGACAACTCCATGCTTCCGACCTGCGGATCGCTCCGATCAGACTACCATCATTGCTCTTCGCTGCATACCAGACTCCAGACAACCCGCCGAGTGCCACCAGGGAGGCCCTTCTCCAGGCAAACCTCGTGATGGAGAAGATGAAGGTGGTGCATGAGGCCAGTCAGGTTACCTAAAACGCCAACACTGCTCTGCAAGCCAACGTCAAGGTTAGTTGGTTTCCGACTGGTCCCTTGAGTTGTGATAGTTGCAATTGTTGTTTCACTGCCCATACAGTATCCTTGGATGAGCGTTTTCGAACCTTTTATGTGCATCTATCATGGGTCTGCATTTCTCATCCAATCACCCACTGGGGTGTTTCTGACTTAGAGCTGAATAGTTCTTCCACTTGAGTCGAGCAGGTTGGGTCGAGTGTTTTTCTGAACCAGTGGGGGCACGCAGAGTGCACCCATTGGGTGTAGTCCCCGAGACCGCGGTCGACTGCTGGTAGTCGGCTGGGGTCTGAGTATTTTTTTACTCACGCTGGGCAGACCATGCCGAGTGGAAAACCAGACCAGTGGGGGCACACCAAGTGCACCCACTGGGTGTAGTCCACGAGACTACTATTCAATGTTTGATTCAGCGGTAGTCTTAGAGCAACTTTCACTGTGATTGAATTTTATTTCCGTCGACTGACATATCTTATTTGCTGACTGTAGAAGTCTTGTGGTCTTGGAGCCCAATTTTCTGAACTAAAGAAGAAGCAGATCAGCCCCAAGCTTGATCTGGAACTGGCCAAGAAGAACCTCAAGAAGGCCCAGGACGAAGTAGCTACCATGGTAGGTAACCATTCATCGACTGTCCACCTTATGATTCTCTCTCTTTTTTTCTTTTAGTCTCTTTGAACCGAGGGACTCCACTCGAACAAATGTGCTTAGTGAAAACCGTCAACTCCAAGCTCGTCTGAAGAATGTTATTTCTTTAGAGAAAATGAAGCAGGCTCTGGAGAAGAAGGATCAAGACCTTGTCGCGGCCCAGAAGGAGGCACGAGAGAAAATGACACTTGCGGACAAGAAGTTGGCCTCAGTCAACAAGTTGGAAGAGGAGAACTCCAAGTTGAAGATTGCCGTTTCTGAAGCCAACCAGGAGGTTGCGCAACTGAAGAAGGACAAGGAAAGCTTGACCAACGAAGTTGGAAGTCTCAAGGCCAAGAAGGGCGAATTAGAGTCTTATCTGGGGCAGCTTGTTGCGAAGTTGGTCTTGAAGGTTGAAGGTATTTCCCCTTGTTCGACTGATTTGTTGATGTCGACTGACATGTCTTGTTAAACTGTTGACTCACTGCTTCTCCGACTGTGCAAAACTTTGTCAAGACTTCGAAGCAGAAACTGGGCGGGTCGAGACGGGTCTTGACCCCATAAACTCTCCTGTCAATGATGACGTTGCGATGAATGTGTTGCGGTTGGAGTCTGGCCTGGATAGTGATGTGGATTATCTCGCTCGTCTGAAGGTGGCAATGACGCGTATTGATGCTGAACTCTGGCCTTAGACGGAACTCTCACAAGATCTCGAGTCTCTGATGACTCGACTTAATCAAATCCCTGGTCGAGTGCACGAATGGAAGAAGTCATCTACTCGTTGTGGTGCCGATGTCGCTCTATCATTGGTCCAAGTGCACTGCAAGGATGTCAGAGAAGACAAGCTGGATTCTCTCAAGGTTTCCAACACCAAGAAGCTCAGCTTCCAGTCTTTTATGGACACCTTCCTTGACGCCACCACTCGCATCGCAGACAACATCGACCTTGGCAGCTTTTGCGATCGAGCAAGCCCTCCTCCCGCCGAGTGAACAAACATTATGCCCCACCTTTATTTGCCTCGGAATGCTGAGTGGTTATGTAACCGTTAAACCCTTTCAGGCTTGATGCCTGAGTACTTCTGCCCGTTGTGGTTTTGAACTTTTGCGGGATTTATCTGAACTTGGTTTTCTTTGAATATCATGGCTTTTGCCTTTATCGCTTTTGAATGTCTTTCATTTCTGAGTGAACTTGATCTTTTCACCTTTGGTCGAGTACATTGTACTTGTGGCGCAGCTCAGACATGGTGTTAAGTCGACACCTCGTCATCCTTGTGGATCAGGATGGAGAGCACAGTGTACTTGTGGCGTAGCTCAGACGTGGTGTTCAGTCAACACCTCGTCGTCCTTGCGGATCAGGATGGAGCGTACATTGTAGTTGTGACGTATCTCGGACGTGGTGTTCACTCGACACCTTGTCATCCTTGCAGATTGGGATGGAGCGTATGTTGTATTTATGACGTAGCTCAAAGGATCTTTGCGACTTGGGCGAGTACATGGTCACCGCTAAGCCCCCGAGTGGGAGGATTTCTCTCCACTCGAAATGTTTTAAGTTAAGCGAGTACGGGGTCGCAGCTAAGCCCCCGAGTGGGAGGATTTCTCTCCAGTCGGAATGTTTTAACTTAGGCGAGTACGGGGTCGCAGCTAAGCCCTCGAGTGGGAGGATTGCTCTCCACTCGGAATGTTTTAACTTAGGCGAGTACGGGGTCACCGCTAAGCCCTCGTGTGGGAGGATTGCTCTCCACTCGGAATGTTTTAACTTAGGCGGGTACAGGGTTGCAGCTAATCCGTCGAGTGGGAGGATTGCTCTCCACTCGGAATGTTTATTAACTCAGGCGAGTAAGGGGTCGCAGCTAAGCCCCCGAGTGGGATGATTGCTCTCCACTCGGAATGTTTTTTAACTATGGCAAGTACGGGGTCGCATCTAAGCCCGTGAGTGGGAGGATTGCTCTCCACTCGGGATGTTTTTTTTAACTTAGGCGAGTACGGGGTCGCAGCTAAGCCCCCGAGTGGGAGGATTGCTCTCCACTCGGAATGTTTATTAACTTAGGCGAGTACGGGGTCGCAGCTAAGCCCCCGAGTGGGAGGATTTCTCTCCACTTGGAATGTTAACTTAGGTGAATCAGATTCGCGGCTAAGCCCCCGAGTGGGAGGACTGCTCTCCACTAGGAATGTTTTATAACTTAGGCGAGTACGGGGTCGCAGCTAAGCCCCCGAGTGGGAGGATTGCTCTCCACTCGGAATGTTTTTTTAACTTAGGCAAATTAGGTTCGCGGCTAAGCCACCCACTGGGGGATTCAGAAACAAATGATTATGGGGAATCAATCATTAAGATAGGGTAAAAATCTTGTCTTTGGAAAGCAAACTGAAGTACCCTTATTACAACTCGTCGGGTCGAGTGATTTTAAGTATAGAAAGGACGAAGCAGCTCTGCATTCCATGCGCGCGGCTCGTCCATGTTCTTGGCTATGTTGTAGATGTGGTACGCTCCATTGTGAAGCACTTTGGTGATGACGAAGGGACCTTCCCAGGCCGGAGCAAGCTTGTGAGGCCTTTTCTGATCCACTCGGAGCACAAGGTCTCCTTCCTGAAATGCTCGACCTCTCACATTGCGAGCATGGAATCGACGCAGATCTTGCTGATAGATGGTCGACCGAATCAAAGCCAACTCGCATTCTTCCTCCAGGAGATCGATTGTGTATTTGCGTGCCTGCTCTACTTCAGCTTCTGAGAAGAGTTCCACTCGGGGGGGGGGGGCATTGTGCAGCAAGTCACTCGAAAGCACAGCCTCGGCGCCGTACACCAGGAAGAAAGGGGTTCGGTCAGTCGACCGGTTCGGCATCATTCTCAGCCCCCATAGGATGGACAGTAATTCAGTCACCCAAGCTCCATCAGCATGCTTAAGGTCGCGCATCAGTCGGGGTTTTAACCCTTGAGGAATTAAACCATTCGCCCTTTCTGCTTGTCCATTCGACTGTGGGTGTTCAACAGACGCATAGTTGACCCGAGTGCCTTGGGACGCACATAATGCCTTGAACTCATCAGAATCAAAGTTGGAGCCATTATCTGTGACAATGCTGTGAGGAACTCCATATCTGAATATCAATTCCTTGATGAAACTGACGGCAGTGCCTGTGCCAAGGTTTTTGATGGGCTTGCTTCAATTCACTTGGTGAACTTGTCGACTGCTACAAGCAAATGGGTGAAACCACTTGTGCCGGTCTTGAAGGGTCCAACCATATCCATTGCCCAGACTGCAAATGGCCAGACAAGTGGAATAATCTTCAAGGCAGACGCAGGCTTGTGGGATACGTTGGAGTAGAATTGGCAACCTGCGCACTTGTCAACTATATCCTTTGCCATCTCATTTTCTTGAGGCCAATAGAATCCCGCTCAGTATGCTTTGGCCATGATGGTCTGAGAGGACGCATGGTGACCACAGGTCCCCGAGTGGATATCGTTTAGGATCATTCGACCTTCTTCTGGGGTGATGTAGTGCTGAGCCACTCCTGTGACACTTTCCCTGTAAAGCTATCCTTTTATCACTCTGAAGGCTTTGGATCGACGGACTATCTTGCGAGCTTCATCCTCATCCTTTGGGAGCTCCTGTCTGAGAATGTACGCGATGTACGATACCGTCCAATCGGGCGTGATCACCAAGACTTCCATGATCAAGTCGACCACGGTTGGAACCTCAATCTCAGTCGGGTCGGTTGAACTCATTGGTTGCGGGGGCTCTTCCTTGAAGGGATCTTCTTGTACCGACGAGGTATGGAGATGCTCCAAGAACACGTTGCTAGGGATAGGCTTCCGAGTGGAACCTATCTTCGCCAGATCATCGACATCTTGATTCTTGATTCGTGGTATGTGGTGGAGCTCTAACCCCTCAAACTTCTTCTCTAGCTTTCTCACTGCATTGCAATAACCGGTCATTGCAGGACTCCTGACGTCCCATTCCTTCATTACTTGGTTAACCACTAAGTCTGAGTCACAATAGACCATCAAGCGCTGGACACTGAGTGAAATGACCATATGCAACCCATACAATAGTGCCTCATACTCAGCTTCATTGTTTGAAGAATCAAAGTGAATCCGGAGGACATAACTGAGCTTGTCTCCTCGTGGGGACACTAAAACCACTCCTGCACCAGAGCCACTCAACATCTTGGATCCATCAAAGAACATGGTCCAATGTTCTGACTAAATCTGAGTTGGTTGCTATTGTTCTATCCACTCTCCGAGGAAATCTACAATTGCTTGAGACTTGATGGCCTTCTTTTCCTCAAACTTGATATCTAAAGGAAGAAGTTCAATCGCCCATTTTGCCACTCGACCAGTTGCATCTCTGTTATTCAGAACTTCTGACAATAGTGTGCAACCTTCTTCGTGGTCATGTAAATCCCATAAACAAGCTGTTGACGCTCAAAAAGGGCATGATCGCAAAGAGTGACTTGAGGCTGTAGCAAGATGAGGTCAAATTTATGAGTTCATGTCACCATTTGATGGCTCTCTTCAAGATAATCAAAGTAAATGTGAAGATGGATCAAAACGGAGCTCAAGTGTAAAAGATATGCCAATTTCGGAGATACTTGTGTTGACACCAGATTAGAAAATGGCATGGAACCTAACCAAGATGGCCTCTGATGGAAAAGTTACAACAGAATAGTTCTTCGTCTCGTCGAAACGATCGATTTTTATATAAAAATCGTTCCAATCCGAGTTCGTATGCAAAATTTAGAGCCATCAGAATACAGCCCTGTCAGGAGGCAAAAAATTGCGCGCCCCACCAGACACCCTGTCTGATGGGTAGCGCGAGGGATAGCCTGTTTTGCGCGACCGATTTGACCCTCAAGGTGACCTCTGATCAAAAAACGTTCAACATAAAAGTTGTTCGTCTCGTTGAAACGGTCAAGGTTTCTTTTGGGCTCATTTCCATCCGAGATCGTTTACCACCACAAAAAAGACCCGCAAGGTGCAGCCAGTTTAAACCGAACAGTTTTGGAAAGTTCGGGCAAAACCAATCCGAATTTGGCAAGGGTTTTGGACGTGAATCCAAGCCTTTTCCTTGCACGGGAAGTCCAGCCGCCTCTTATATACCTAAGGGGTGAAGGCCGATTGAACAACACACAATCGAACAATCAATCTACTTTTTACCCTAGTTTTACATCTCTCCCTTGTTCTTTCTCTCTCGTTCTTCGTTCGTTCTTCGTTCGTTCTTCGTTGAAGGGCAGCGATCCTCGAGGCTCTAGGGGCGGGCGAACCGACCTAGGGCAGCCCATAGCCGCCGCGCGTCCAGACGGGGTCCCTCCCGGGCGCGTGGGGTTTCGGGTGCTCAAAAGCGCCCGCCGGATTGCTTGCGTACCGCGCTTCCGGACGGGTCTCCTTCGATGTGAGCTGCGGTGCATCACCCTCGGCGTTGGAGGTACACGGTGACGTGTTCGTGTGCGAACACACTTTTTGGCGACTCCGCTGGGGACGAAAGATCAAGAATCATCATCAACTATGTCTAATCTCCCCAAGCCCTCAGAAGTTGACGCCGATAACATCATTAAGCCCGGTCTTGATGAACTATCGGATGAACATCGCCAAGCCCACGAAGCGCGCAAGAAGCAGCGTGAAGAGGCTTTTGAGGCGCTCAAGAAGAAGCGCGAGGAGGAGGATTTGGAAGCGTTTCTTTCAAGTTTCAAGAAAGACCGTCAAGGCAACATCACTCCGGTTGGAAACGCTAATTTTCCTCCCTCATCGACGAACAAGATGTAATCTTTGTGAGTAAAGTTTTTCTCCAGAGCAAGTGGCTGTGATTGAAAGTCTTGTTAGTAAGGGTAATGTGATGGCATACAATTCTTTTTTGGCTAGTGCTAATGCTCAGAAAAATATGCCTCCATCATCTAGTGGTACTGTTGGTATATCTGAAAACCCTAGTCCAATTTTACCTATTTCATCGACACCACCTATGCAACAACAATATAATATGCCGTTGAATTTTTGCCCTACTCAAACCAACCAGCTTGTGACTGCATCTACATACCCTAATCCTATTATGAGTATGCCCAATTCGGCGTCAACGCCGAATCACTTTGTCACACCACCCATAGGTGCAAGCATGTTTGGTCTTCCGCCGAATTATGGTTCGGCGCCCATCCCACAAGTTGCACCAATAGCTAGTACTCAGGTTGCTCCTATGTCATTGCCACAAACATCTTCATCTACCTCGGATCCAATTTTAGCTAAATTAAGGGAGGATTTGCATAAGATGTTTCAAGAAACTTTCGGAAACGAGCCGAAAGTAAAGAGTCGTGTGTATCAAAAGCCTTATCCTGAACACTTCGATGCAATTTCTTACCCTCAAGGTTATAAGGTTCCTGATTTTGTTAAATTTAGTGGTGAGGGTACGAAAACAACTTGGGAGCATGTGAGTCAAGATTCAGCACGCTTGGGTGAAGCAAGTTCCATGGAAGAATTGAAAGTGAGTTTATTTCCATTATCTTTAACTGGTACCGCATTTTCATGGTTTGCGGCTTTACCACATGGCTCAATTCTCTTATGGTCACAATTAGAGAAAAAATTTCATGATCATTTTTATAGCGGCGATAATGAGCTAAAGTTGTCACATCTTACATCGGTTAGGCAGAAACATGATGAATCGGTCACCGATTATGTCAAGAGATTTAGAGATATAAAAAACCGATGTTATAGCTTAGTGATAACTGAGAGAGACTTGGCAGATCTTGTTCTTAATGGTTTGAAAACTCACATTAAAGAGAGGCCAGAAAGTTATGAGTTTTTGAGCATTAATCAAGTCTTACAAAAAGCTTTGGCCCAAGAGAGTCAAGTAAAGAGGTCCATAGGTTCACAAACCGATCGCCCTAGAATGCATATGGTTGAACACAATGATGATAATTCGGACGATGAGGTTGATGTCTATACTACTGAATTTTTTTGGTCCTCAAAGGCCAAACCCTATATGTGCAATGCTCTTAAGCCGATTCGCAAGAATCGTGATGAGGAGATGAGGTTTACTTTTGATATATCAAAGTGTGATAAAATATTTGATGCACTCTTGCAAGATAAGATGATTAGAATATCACACACCATACCGCCGTTTGAGGAGCTGAAACGGCGTGCTTATTGCAAGTACCATAATTCATTTTCTCATGCTACTAACGATTGCAATGTTTTCCGACGACAGATACAATCGTCCATTAATGACGGACGATTGAATTTTGCTAAGATGCAAGTTGATAAGCAGCCCTTCCCGATAAACACCATGGACTTGGAGGGAAAGAAAATGTTGATTCGGCCTAGCATAGCCGAATCTGCTAATAAAGATAATGTTGTTATTGGTGAACCCAGGAATAGCAAGGAGGGCGACAAGGTCTTGGGAAGAAAGATTGTGCTTGAGAAGCAACCCGATGGCAAGGAAGTGTTGAAGATCACTATAAAAAATGCCACACTCGGGGGGCAACCACAAGTACAAGAGGATGCTCATGTTAAATTGATCAAGCCCGAGAATTCAGAAGTTGGCAAGTGGAAAAAGAATGAAACTAAGAACAAGAGAATCAAGCCAACTTTTGATATGTTGCTATCCAAATATGCAAGTCAAGCGGCCAGTTCTAGCTCTAATCGGCCATCACATTCAAAGCGTTCAAGATTGCCTCCGGAGCAAGAGTTTCAACGATATGCAAGGCCATATGTGTCAGGGACACCGACTCCATGGATGCCACAACCCTCCTATGCGCCATATTACATGAGAGGCTTCGGTGGAGGATGGGGGCAGCCCCCAATGGCTCCTTATGCTTTCCATATGGGGTGGGCAGCACCTAGAAGGCCTGCTCGTGAGAGGCTTTATTATCCCACACAAGGCCGTTTGAGATATGGTGCTAATCGGCCAACAAAAATTTCTCCAAGTAAGGCCAATAAAAAAGTGTGGCGTCTTAAGTCATCTAGTGCGGAAATTTCAGAATGCGACAAGCAAAAGGAGATCAGAAAGCCGGTTGTTTGTAATCTGGCTACTTCTAATGGTGATATTGTTATTTTTCAGCAGGGTTCCATGCTTAGTGATCATGAGGCGAGCACAAGCAAGGCCAAACCAAGGGATCCCAAATATACTCAACCTAAGTGGTGTCCTCCCGGTTTAACCAAGACAATGAAAAGGAGATTACAACGCATGAGGAACCACGAGAAGGTAGAGCACAAAGAGGAGAGGCAAAGGGACGAATTGTTAAGTGAAATTCGGCCCATGGCACTCACAAAACAAGTGTGGAGGCCTAAAGAAAAAGAAAACGCAGATGCTTGTACATTAGCTACAGCAACACATTCACCACCAAAAGAGGATGATGCAACCCCTATTACATCGTCCACACCACCTGAAACATCCCCTTCAATTGAGGAATCTTTGAGCCCAATATTCACATTGGGAGACGAAGATGAGATGGTGGATTATGAATATACGCCGGTTCGGGAAGGTATGGATATTAATATGGTATATTACTTACCTGCCGAGTTTTGTGCTATAGGTGAAGAAGGGGAGGTAGCCTAGCTGAATTTTGGTCCTAAGAATGCTATTTTGAGAAGCCAAGAGAACCGTGACACACTTGAAGCCATTGTACCTCAAAGGTCATATTAACGGATCGCCGGTTGCTAGGATGCTCGTTGATGGTGGTGCTGTGATAAATCTTATGACCTACTCGGTATTCAAAAAGTTGGGGTTAGATGATGATGCATTGATGAAGACCAATATGGTACTTAATGGATTCGAGGGTAAAGAAAAGACAGAGGCCAAAGGTGTGATGTGCATGGAACTCACCGTGGGAAGCAAAACTTTGGCCACCACATTCTTCATCGTCGAGGTGCAAGGTAACTATAATGTTATATTAGGTCGTGATTGGGTTCATGCTAACCAATGTGTGCCATCTACCATGCATCAATTTTTAATACAATGGATTGATGATGAGGTAGAAATCATTCACGCGGATAATTCGGCTTGTGTTGCTTTGGCCGATGCATCGGTGGATTGGAATCATCCCGATGTTACTTGCTTAACAGGGCGTGACCTCTCGGAGTTTGATTTCCTTAGTGCTACAAGGAACGGGTTCATTCCCATCTCTTTAAAACCGATTGGTGGTAATCGGTTACAAGGTATGATGTGAACCGAAGTTAAAATCAATGGTCGATATAAAGTTATCGCCTAAGCATAAACATGGCGATATAGAGATTATCGCGCTAAGTGCATATAAATGGCCGATGGAGTGTTGACATCGTCCTTAGACAAAAGTTTTGCAAGTTATTTTTCGGCGCGCTAGCTTTGCCGAAAAACAGGGGGGCATGTGTTGACGCTCAAAAAGGGCATGATCGCAAAGAGTGACTTGAGGCTGTAGCAAGATGAGGTCAAATTTATGAGTTCATGTCACCATTTGATGGCTCTCTTCAAGATAATCAAAGTAAATGTGAAGATGGATCAAAACGGAGCTCAAGTGTAAAAGATATATGCCAATTTCGGAGATACTCGTGTTGACACCAGATTAGAAAATGGCATGAAACCTAACCAAGATGGCCTCTGATGGAAAAAGTTACAACAGAATAGTTCTTCGTCTCGTTGAAATGATCGATTTTGATATAAAAATCATTCCAATTCGAGTTCGTATGCAAAAGTTAGAGCCATCGGAATACAGCCCTGTCAGAGGCAAAAATGGCGCGCCCACCGCACACCCTCGTCGATGGGTAGCGCGAGAATAGCCTGTTTTGCGCGACCGATTTGACCCTCAAGTTGACCTCTGATCAAAAAACGTTCAACATAAAAGTTGTTCGTCTCGTCGAAACGGTCAAGATTGCTTTTGTGCTCGTTTCCATTCAAGATCGTTTACCACCACAAAAAAGACCCGCAAGGTGCAGCCAGTTTAAACCGAACAGTTTTGGAAAGTTCGGGCAAAACCAATCCGAATTTGGCTAGGGTTTTGGACGTGAATCCAAGCCTTTTCCTTGCACGGGAAGTCCAGCCGCCTCTTATATACCTAAGGGGTGACGGCCGATTGAACAACACACAATCGAACAATCAATCTACTTTTTACCCTAGTTTTACATCCCTCCCTTGTTCTTTCTCTCTCGTTCTTCGTTCGTTCTTCGTTGAAGGGCAGCGATCCTCGAGGCTCTAGGGGCGGGCGAACCGACCTAGGGCAGCCCATAGCCGCCGCGCGTCCAGACGGGGTCCCTCCCGGGCGCGTGGGGTTTCGGGTGCTCAAAAGCGCCCGCCGGATTGCTTGCGTACCGCGCTTCCGGACGGGTCTCCTTCGACGTGAGCTGCGGTGCATCACCCTCGGCGTTGGAGGTACACGGTGACGTGTTCGTGTGCGAACACAAGCTTCTGATAATGAGGGTATCTCTGCTTGGACGGAGTTAAGACTTCTGAAATGTAATACACAGGGCGCTGAACTTTGAAGGCTTTACCTTCTTCTTCCCGCTCGATTGTGAGCACTGTGCTAACAACTTGTCCCGTGGCTGCGATGTAAAGCAGTAAGGGCTCCTTGCTACCTGGAGCAGCAAGCACCGACTGTGTGGAAAGCAGGGCTTTGAGCTCTTCAAACGCTACTTCAGCTTCGTCATTCCACTCGAACTTGTCAGACTTCTTCATCTGTCGGTAAAGAGGCAATGCCTTTTCACCGAGGCGTGAGATGAATCGGCTCAATGCAGCCAAACAACCAGTAAGCTCTAGAAATCATGCACATGCACTAGGCACTACATTCGGAGGATTGTGCCAATCTTCTCTGGATTCGCGTCGATTCCTCATTCAGAAACGATAAAACCGAGTAACTTTCCGCCGGGGACTTGATACGTCCATTTTGCATCATGCTTTTATATCGATATTTGTTGCATTATGGGCTGTTATTACACGTTATGTCACAATACTTATGCCTATTCTCTATTATTTTACAAGGTTTACATGAAGAGGGAGAATGCCGGCAGTTGGAATTCTGGACTGGAAAAGGAGCAAATATTAGAGACCTATTCTGCACAACTCCAAAGTCCTGAAGCTCCATGAAAGTCATTTTTGGATTTAATAAAGAATACTGAGCGGAAGAAATACCAGAGGGGGGCCACCCACCGTCCACGAGGGTGGGGGGGCGTGCCCTACCCCCCTGGGCGCGCCCCCTGCCTCGTGGGCCCCCTGGAAGCCTTCCGGTGACCATATTCTACTATATGAAGTCTTTTACCCTGGAAAAAATCATAAGCAAGCTTTCGGGACGAAACACCGCCGCCACGAGGCGGAACCTTGGCGGAACTAATCTAGGGCTCCGGCGGAGCTGTTCTGCCGGGGAAACATCCCCCCTAGAGGGGGAAATCATCACCATCGTCATCACCAACGATCCTCTCATCGGGAGGGGGTCAATCTCCATCAACATCTTCACCAGCACCATCTCCTCTCAAACCCTAGTTCATCTCTTGTATCCAATCTTTGTACCAAAACCTCAGATTGGTACCTATGGCTTGCTAGTAGTGTTGATTACTCCTTGTAGTTGATGCTATTTGGTTTATTTGGTGGAAGATCATATGTTCAGATCCTTAATGCATATTTATACCCCTCTGATTATGAACGTGAATATGATTTGTGAGTAGTTACATTTGTTCCTGAGGACATGGGTGAAGTCTTGCTATAAGTAGTCATGTGAATTTGGTATTCGTTCGATATTTTGATGAGATGTATGTTTTCTTTCCTCTAGTGGTGTTATGTGAACGTCGACTACATGACACTTCACCATTGTTTGGGCCTAGAGGAAGGCATTGGCAAGTAATAAGTAGATGATGGGTTGCTAGAGTGACAGAAGCTTAAACCCTAGTTTATGCATTGCTTCATAAGGGGCTGATTTGGATCCACATGTTTCATGCTATGGTTAGGTTTAGCTTAATACTTCTTTTGTATTTGTGGATGCTTGCAATAGGGGTTAATCGTAAGTGGGATGCTTGTCCAAGAAAGGACAGTACCGAAGCACCGGTCCACTCACATATCAAATTATGAAAGTAATGAACGTGAATCATATGAGCGTGATGAAAACTAGCTTAACGATAATTCCCATGTGTCCTTGGGAGTGTTTTTCTGTATATAAGAATTTTTCCAGGCTTGTCCTTTGCTACAAAAAGGATAGGGCCATCTTGCTGCACTTTATTTGCTTTCATTGCTTGTTACCCATTATGAATTACCTTATCACAAAACTATCTGTTACCGATAATTTCAGTGCTTGCAGAGAATACCTTACTGAAACCGCTTGTCATTTCCTTCTGCTCCTCGTTGGGTTCGACACTCTTACTTATCAAAAGGACTATGATAGATCCCCTACACTTGTGGGTCATCAGGACTCCGAATGTGCATTTGATGGATTGAGCTTGATATCATACCTTCTTAAATTGGCAAAGGTTTCAGCGAGGTCAGTCAGTAGGTCGGAACCTTTGCGTGACTTAACCACTATGTCATCCATGTATGCTTCCACGTTCCAACTGATTTGAGTGAGCAGGCACTTCTGAATCATGCACATGAATGTGGCACTAACATTCTTGAGGCCAAAGGGCATAGTAACATAGCAGAAACACCCGAACGGGGTGATGAAAGCTGTCTTTATCTCATCGGGTCCATACAGTCGGATCTGATGGTACCCTAAATAAGCGTGCAAAAAGGACAGTCCTTCACATCCCGCAGTTGATTCGACTATATGGTCGATACAGGGCAGAGGAATATGATCTTTTGGGTAGGCCCGATTGATGTGGTTGAAGTCAATACACATTCGAAGTGATTTATCTTTCTTGGGAACCATAACGACATTGGCGAGCCACTCAGAGTGGTATATCTCGCGGATGAACTCAGCGGCCAGAAGCCGAGCCACCTCCTCGCCAATTGCCTTTCTCTTCTCCGCGGTGGACCGATGGAGATGCTCCTTAACGGGGTTTTCCTTTGGGTCGACTCGCAAACGGTGCTCAGCCAGTCCCCTGGGTACACCTGGCATGTCAGATGGCCTCCATGCAAAGATGTCCCAGTTCTCACAGAGGAATTGTATGAGCGCTTCTTCCTATTTGCTATCGAGTGTCGTTGAGATATGGGTCGAAGTGGCATTGGGATCAGTCGGGTGAACGTGGAATGGCTTGGTCTCACCGGCCGACTGAAATGCGGACTCCGAGGCAGGCCTCTTGGCACGCAACAAATCACTTGGATCTGCAGTTTTCAGGTACTCTTGAAACTCTACTGCTGCCATCTGCTCATCTGGTATCTTTGCACCATCCTGAAGACATTCTTCTGCTCTTTGACGGTTACCAGAGACCGTTATCACGCCTCTGGGGCCAGGCATCTTCATTTTGAGTACACATAACACGGTCGAGCCATGAAGCTAGAATAGGTAGGTCTGCCCAAAATGGCATGATAGGCACTCTGGAAATCCACAACCTCAAACGTCAACTTTTCCTTGCGGTAATTCTTCTCATCGCCGAAAAACCACGTCAAGAGTGATCTGACCGAGTGAGTCGTCTTTCTTTACTAGGATGACTCCGTGGAATCGTATGTTGCTCTCGCTGAGCTTGGACATCAGAATGCCCATTCCTTTGAGGGCCTCAACGACTAGGTTGACCACCAGCGCTTGCCGCCCAGGGGTAGCAACGCGTGGAGGGTGGTCGGACTGGTCGAATGTAATTGTTTTTTGACCATTTCAAATACTTTGGTGTTGCTGGAGCAACCATGTTCACCTCTCTGTTAATGACCTTCAGTCGACTTTTGCTCTCGAGATCAGCAAAAATCAACAAGGTGGCATTGACATTGGGGTAACCACCATCATCATCTTTATCTTCCTCCTTATCGGACTCTTTTTCCTTTTCAATGGGTTGGCTTTCTCGGAACCTCTGGATTAGGAGTCGACGTTGTCGAGTCGCATTCTTGGGGAGAATTAGGTTCCCCTCCTCATCCTTCTTGGTGTGAATATGACACGGCAAATCCATCACATCATTTCCTTCTTGGTACTTCACTTTCTTAGGGATCCAAGGCCCTTTGGGCTTCCCCTTGAACTTTCCTTGATTCAACACTGCTGCCTCGGCATGACCTGCTGCCTCAGCCTCTCGCTTCTGCTTCCGACTGGAATTTCCTCCTCCGCTGTCCTGGCCGACACTACAAAAAAACACACTTCCGTGATGATACGTGTTTGTCATATTAGGTCGCGTTTTCTGTCATGCATGTACATCCATGACGATTTTATGACAGAATCAAGACAGTCATACCTATGCTATCGTAGAAGTGTTCCATGACATTACCAAAATTATCATCACGGAAGTGTCCACTTCCATGACGATAAATCGCGCGTCATAGAAGTGCTTTCGTCAAGGGTGACCGACACGTGGCATCCACCGTAACGGGACGCCGTTAACGGCCGATAAGCTATCGGGTCCAGTTTTGGATCCGATAACCCGCTAACAGCCACGACCAATGTCGATTTTCCACGTGTAAAATTCTCATTGGCTGACGGTTCCATGCGTCAGCTCCGCGTTGGCACATGTGTCACTCATCCAACGGTCGAGATGGGCCTATGATATGTTGACACATGGACGGGCCCAAAAGTGGCCCAGAATGTTTAAATGGGCCGTCCCAACTGAAGGCCCATAAGATTTAGCGAACCATAATGGGCCGGCCCAGCTAAAGGCCCACAAGATTTTGCAGACCATAATGGGCCGGCCCAGCTAAAGGCCCACAAGATTTAACGGACCACAATGGGCCCGCCCGGCTATAGGCCCACAAGATTTTGTAGACCATAATGGGCCGGCCCAGCTAAAGGCCCAACATTCTCTGTCAAATCGGCCCATAAACGGCTTGTCCTAAACTTGTCATCATCGTGGCCCATGGTCACTTCTGTCCCGTTAACAGTCCACTAAGTATTTGGGCCGAATTACGGCCCGATGTATTTCTGGCCTATTAAAGGTCTTGCTTCATTTGGGCCCATTTACAGGCCATGAAAACTTTCAGCCCATAAACAATCATGAAGGATTTGTGTCATATTCGGCCATGTCTGACATTCGGCCTGTTAGAGGCCCACTATAGATTTGGGGCCAGTTTCGGCCTGTTGTCATTTTCGGCCTGTTAACGCCGGACGAAAACCATGGGCCATATGTGGCCCAACGTCATATTGGGCCCATTAACGGCCTATATAAAAATGACGATAATCTGGCCCGACCGAAGTTCCAGTCTGTTAAAGGCCCGTGTATTAGGTCGGCGCATTTACGGCCCGTCCGAATTTTGGCCTGTCAAAGATCTCCATCATAAATGGGCCAGTATTTCGGCCTGCTAAGACCAGTGGGTTATTTGGCACAATCAGGGCCCAATCTCACTTTCGGTCTATTAAAGGCCCATGTGTTTATGGGCTCGAGATATTTACACCTGTAAACGGCCTATTTTTACTGACGGTCCAAATCATGTTTAGGCCTGTTAAAGGCCCACTATGGGCACTGGCCTACCAGAAAAATATGAAAGCTTATGCTGATTTAGGCTGAGATATTTTTAGTGGGCTACATGCCAATTTCGGCCCGTAATCGTTTTTAGCCCAATTGGAATGGGCCCGACAAATGTTGGCATGTTGGGCTCCTATGAAGCTTTCGGCCGAATACATTACTAAGATAAACCTACACTATACAAAAATAGTGTCGTAATCACTGCAGCCTATGGCAGCATCATAAATGCTGTATCACAACAAAATAAATTCTAACCATACAACAAAAGGCCCGTGGGCATAAAGTTTACAGTCCTTCCAGATAAAAGCACCATCAGATGTATAGATGCACAGATCATTTGACCTGAGTGCTAATGTTTCAGGCTGTAGAATCTGATGGAGCAACACGATCTTCACCTTTTTTCCGCCATTGCTCTTGAACAACGAAGCAAATGTCTGATAGTCTGGTTTCAAAACCATTCATATCTTGAAGACATTTGTCAACCACTATTCTTGTTTCCGAAACGACGTCCATTAGGGATTGGACTTGTGTCTGGAGCACAGATATATCACTCTGTCTAGCAGGAAGATTTTGTTTAGTAGGCGATTTGGACGATGTTACCTTGACAACCAACCCAGAATTACGCAGGAAGGTGCTTTTTGCACTGTTAGTGGAGAGATACTGACGCAAGAGGTGACATTGTGCCTGTGGTAACCTCGTCACCTTCAGGTGGTTGTGGCTGTTCAATCATTTGTTCCATAGCTTCCTGAAAGTTTGAACTTGTTGATTAGTGTACCAGATAAGTTACTAATGAGACAAAAACAAACAAAGTAGGTTAAGCGTTTATACATAACTTATTTTGGTGAACTACTGTAATACATTAGCATGTATTGTAGTGCCAACTACATAATAAAATCACTTTCGGAACATATGCCAATGTAGCATGCCTACTGTATTGTCTATTTCCTCACATTCATTGACATCTAAGAATAAAGAGACATGGTTTAAAGTAGGATGAACATAGTATGACATCATTCATATCATGGGCAAACAGATATAAAACAAACAGCTATTTTATCATTGTGTGATGCGTGAATATAACAATTCTTTTTCGTCTCCCAATATAAGAACGCTTTTAACACTAGCATAGTGTCAAAACGTTTTATATTTTGGGACAGAGGAGTAGATTATGATCAAGACCAAAAGAATATCCTTCATCTCTTTTAAACCATGTAAAGTGAAATGATACGTTAAGACAACAACAGATAAAAGTCAACGGAGTAATCGACATTGGCTGCAAACCAAGTAGTTAAATGAACACATCACAAGTACTCAATCAGTTCAAAGGCGGGAGGAGTAAGGACTTACAACAATGGCTTGAACTGGTGTGCTCATGCCCTTCATCTTGCTGGTGTGGCAATCCTTGAAGATTTGCACTACATTCGGTTCAGGTTCTTTTTGGTCCGCCTGGGCTTTCCTCTGTATTTGGAACAATTCAATATAGATACGATAAGATGGCACAAAAAAAAGAAGGAAGTAGCAGCTATTTACAAGAGCCTCGCAGTGTGCAATATAGCTACGAGATCCTTTTGTGTGTTGGAATTTCACTTTAGAACGGTTGGTTTTGTTCTTCAAACAGGTTGCCTAGAAGAAGATACACTTGTAAGGCACATACATAAATACAAGTTCAATATGTGGTCTGATCAAATATATATAGCCTACCTGATACTTTGGATCAGACCAGTGTTTAACGAGGGCTGTCCAGTCTTCATCTGTAATATATCCCTCTAGAGATGTTTGGGCGATTTCATTGTTAGCCTTGCCTTCAAAGTGACATTTTCTAAGGTGGTACCGATACTGTCGCAGAGCAGACTGAAAAACATGAGTGCATGATTGTTTAGTTGCATCATCTTTCGGATCCAACTTGAACCTCATCTATTGAAAAAAGAATGTGAGTCTTATTAGGAGGAAGCTAGAAAGTACGGGACAGAGCAAGACAATATTACTAATTGCGATGAATAACATTACTTATGGATAAATGGTCAAGGAAGGTGTTAAACTGGGTATTGTCTTTCTCATTCCTGTACTAGATCCACGTTGGGAGGATACGTGCATGACACCTAACGGAAACGACTGCCTCTTACTAACTTGGCTGACTCTGTAGCATCACGTGGCCTTTTTAAACTTGCCTCAAAATGGATCTCCATTCTTCCTCCTTTAGATTTTGTTAATCTGTCAAGCATTATCCCAGATGTCTGTTTCCGCTTGCGCCGTGGTGCTAGTTCAACAACGAATATGGAAAGTGTTAGTGTACATCAAGCTGTGAGAGTACATATAAAGGAGCATGCAACTGCAACTTGACTCGGTCAGGTACCGTCTTGGTGTTGATGCTCACGAGGTTCATCTGATCTTGCCAAGTCCTGTTGTGTCAGCAGTGCTTCGGAAGTAGTGTTAGGTGTGAAGGTAGCTTGGGAACTGGCCAGTTCCGGAGAAAATGAACAAGCAACTCATTGAGATGCCGGTACAGTTGAAGCGGATGCTGTAGCTGGTGGAGCAGGTGATACTGTGTTTGTAGATTTAGCCGGTGGACTTGGACCTTCTACTGCACTATAAGTACTAGCAGAATCTCGACGGCAGATCCTTTTCCGTTTCACCCGACGAGTAACAGCACTTCCTACTATATTATTTTCCTTGCTCTTTTTTGACTTTGCCATGTCAAGCCATACCCACAACAGAAAAGAATAAAATCGCTCTTCAGAACTCACTGATGCATGATACAGACAAGCAATACTTTGATGTAACACAACCGTATGAGGATGGAACATGTAAGAAAAACAGGACGACATGACATATTCACAGCTATGATATGCAAACTAAGCAGAAGGATTTTCAAGAAAATAGAAGTAATGCAAGCTAGACACCATATGAAAGATGCAACCAATATTACTCTGCCAAGTTAAAATCGTCTTGTCATAAGTGGCAATTCGAAAAATTAGAAGCAGTACAACATAGAAATCAATGCAAGATGCAACAACTATCAAACTGCCATGTTAAAAGCGTCCAATCATGAGTGACTAATGCGGGATACACAACAGTAGTACTTTGATGTAAGACCATGGTATGATAGATAGATGCAGTGTATTCTAGACATGGAAAGCCATGTCATATGCACATGTATAACGTATAAACTCAGCAGGTGCAATTTAATCAAAATAGAAGAAATACAGGCTAGACAACATATGCAACATGAAACCAATTATCACACTGTCAACTTAGAGCAAGCACCTGCGATGGTGGAGTACGGGAGATGAACTCATCATGTAGACTTGGGACTTCAACTTCATTAGCAGTAGCAGTGGCAAATCTAGAGAGTCTCGTTTTGCGTCGGTGCGGAGGACCACCAACATCCCCTAACTTACTCTTTTCCTTCCTATTTTCTGATATTTCCTTACGAAGTCAAAACCACAAGAAGATGAATAAAATTAGCTCTGCATAACTTGTTGATGCATGATACAGACGAACACTACTTTGATGTAAGGCAAGCGCAGGATAGAAGGATGGAATATATACAAAAAAAGACAGCGTTTCATATTCACACGTACGATAGGAGGACGGAATATGTATGAAAAAACAGTAAGCGGAAGGCATTTCAACAAAATTAGAAGAAATGAAAGCTAGGCACCATATGAACATGCAACCAATATCACTCTATCAGGTAAAAAGTGTCTCGTCGTAAGTGCCATTTCAAGAAATTAGAAGCAGTACAAGCTAGAAGACAGTGCAAGATGCAACCTACATCACAGTCCCAACTTAAATGTGTCTTATGGGTAAGTGATCGTTGCAGGTATAATTTGTAAGCTACGCAGATTGCAATTCAACATAATCAGAAGCAATACAAACTAGACATCATACGGAAAACGCAACCACATATAACAGGTCCAAGTAAGAGCAAGCACCTATGATGGTGGAGTAGGGGAGATGTGCTCATCATGTACACGTATGTTCTAGAAACAGGAACACGTGCCATATTCACAGGCATTGTGTGTAAAGTGAGCAGATGCAATTCAAGTTATAAGCAATACAAGCTAGACATCATACGCAACATGTAACCACATATAATAGTGCCAAGTTAGAGCAAGCACCTGTGATGGTGGAGTAGGGGAGATGTGCTCATCATCTACACAACTACGTTGACTGTCCAGCCTTGTGTTGTCTTGCGAATCTTATTGGGAGGATGGCGGAGTAGAATATGTACAGACCCCCTGTTTGAGTTGCTCCAAAGGACCACCATCATCCACTGCCGGACTAATTTCCTTCAGCTGTAATGATTTTGCATTGTGAAGTCAAACTGATAAGAAAAATGAATAAAATTCGCTGTTCAGAACTCATTCATGCAAGATACTGACGAACACTACTCGGATGAAAGGCAAACACATGATGCGAGGATGGAATATGTATGAAAAACAGGATGGCGTGACATATTCACACCTATGATGTGGTAACTAGGCCGAAGGCATTTCAACAAATTAGAAGCACTGCAAGCTAGACACCATATGAAAGATGCAACCAATATCACTCGCCCAGTTCAAATTGTATGATGCGTTTCAACAAATTAGAAGCAAGACATGCTAGAAATCATATCCAAGACACAACCAATATCACAAGTGGCGACTTAAAGGTGCCTTATCATAAGTGACTGATGCGGGATATGCAAGAACAAGAGTCGATGTAGAAACAGAACACATGTCATATTCACAGCATTATGTGTAAAGTAAGCAGATGCAATTCAACAAAGTTAGAAGCAATACAAGCTAGACATCATACGCAACATGCAACCACATATAATAGTGCCAAGTTAGAGCATGCACTGTGATGGTGGAGTAGGGAGATGTGCTCATCATCTACACAACTACGCTGACTGCCTAGCCTTGCGTTGTCTTGCTAATCTTGTTGGGAGGATGGCGGAGTAGAATCAGAGAGAACCTCCATTTCAGCTTGCTCGGAAGGACCACCATCATCCATTGCCTTGCCAATTTCCTTCAGCTTTATTGATTTTGCATTGTGAGGTCATACCGACAAGAAAAAGGAATATAATTCTCTCTTCATAACTCATTCATGCATGATACTGACGAACACTACTCTGATGAAAGGCAAAGTGATGATACAAGGATGAATATGTACGAAAAATGGACGGCTTGACATATTCACACCTATGATGTGGTAACTAAGCAGAAGGCACTTCAACAAATTAGAAGCACTGCAAACTAGACACCACATGGAAGGTGCAATCAATATCACTCTACCAAGTTAAAACTGTCTCGTCATAGGTGGCATTCATCAAACTAGAAGCAATACATGCTAGAAATCATATTCAAAACGCAAACCAATATCACACTGCCAACTTAAAGGTGTCCCATCATAAGTGACTGATGCAGGATACACAAGAAGAGTAGTTCCATGTAAGAACATGGTGTGATAGACAGATATAGTATGTACCAAAAACAAGAAAGCGTGTCATATTCACATGTATCATGTGTAAGCTAAGCAGATGCAGTTTACACTAATTAGGAGCAATACAAGCTAGACACCATATGCAACATGCAACCAGATATCACACTGCCAAGTTAGAGCAAGCACCTTGGATGGTGGAGTAGGGGGAGTGGAGACTTGGACCTTGTAATGCACTATCAGTACAAGAAGAATCGGTACAGATGCTTCGTTTACGTTGCTGTAGAGGACCACCATCATCGCCTTCCTTACTCTTTTCCTTCCTCTTTCTTGATTTTGCCTTGTCAAGTCAAACCCACAAGAAAAAGGAATAAAATTTGCTCTTCAGAACTCATTGATGCATGATACTTACGAACACTACTTTCATGTAAGGCAGCCACATGATAGGAGGATGGAATATGTATGAAAAATAGGACGGCGTGACATATTGACATGTATGATGTATAAAGTGTAAACTAAGCACAAGGTGCTTGAACTTGTTAGAATCAATGCAAGCTAGAAACCATATGAAAGATGAAACCAATATCACTCTGCCAAATTAAAAGGGTGCCCTAACAAATGTATTTGACCAAATTAGAAGCAATACATGGCAACAGGATAGAAATAATATGCAATATGCAACGAATAAAGGTGACTCATCGTAAGTGATTGATGCAGGATATAGAAGAGAGGTAGTTTCATGTAAGAACAAGGTTAACACACAGATGTAGTGTGTACCAAAAATAGGAAGGCATGTCATATTCATAGGTATAGTGTGTAAACTAAGCAGATGCAATTTACCCTAATTAGAAGCATTACAAGATAGACATCGTATGCAACATGCAACCACATATCACACTGCAAAGTTAGAGCAAGCACCTGTGATGGTGGTGTAGGGGAAGTGCGGTCTTCAAGTACAGAGCTACGTTCAATATCTTCATTTAGGCTTGCTGTTTCTTGAGAATCATGTGGAGAGAATGAAATTGCATTCTTTATAAGAGTAGTGCATCTCATATTAAACCACGCGCGTGACTGTCTCATCATAAGCGATAGATGCAGGATACACAAGAACAATAGTTTGATGTAAGAACATGGTGTGATAGGCAGATGCAGTATGTACCAAAACCAGGAAGGCGTGTCATATTCACATGTATAATGTGTAAGCTAAGGAGATCCAATTTAACAAATTAGGAGCAATACAAGCTAGGCACCATATGCAACATGCAACCAGATATCACAGTGCCATGTTAGAGCAAGCACCTTGGGTTGTGGAGTAGGGGAGATGAGATTTGGAACTAGCACTGCAGTACGAGTAGCAGGAGAATCTGCAGATATCATCTTTTTCGGTTGCTCCAGAGGACCACCATCATTTCGTGCCATCGTCCTTTCAGATTTTGCCTTGTCAAGTAAACACACAAGAAAAAAGAATGAAATTCGCACTTCCAAATTCGTTGATGCATGATACTCACGAACACAACTTTTATGTATGGCAACCACATTGTAGGAGGATGGAATATGTATGAAAAAAGCTAAGCATAAGGCATTTCAACAAATTGGAAGCAATGCAATCTAGACACCATATGAAAGATCCAACCAAAATCACTCTACCAAGTTAGATGTGTCTCATTATAAGTGGCACTTCAACAAATTAGAGGCAATACATGTTTGAAATGATATGCAAGATGCAACCAATATTACACTGTCAACTTGAAAGTGTATCGTCAGAAGTGATTGATGAGGGATACACAAGAAAAGTAGTTTGATGTAATAACATGGTTAATAGAAAGACATAGTATGTACCAAAAACAGGAAGGCATCTCATATTCACAGGTATAATGTGTTAACCAAGCAGATGCAATTTACCCTAATTTGAAGCATTACAAGGTAGACACCATATGCAACATGCAACCACATATCACGCTGCCAAGTAAGAGCAAGCACCTGTGATGGTGGTGTGGGGGAATTGCGGTCATCAACTAGAGAGCTACGTTGACTATCTTCATTTAGCCTTGCTATTTCTTGAGAATCATGTGGGGAGGATAACACTGCACTCCCTAAATGAGTAGGGCGTCTCACAGTAACCCACTAGGGTGACTGCCTCATCATAAGTGATTGATGAGGGATACAAAAGAGCATTAGTTTGATGTACGAACATGGTTAATAGATATATTTAGTATGTATCAAAAACAGGAAGGCATGTCATTATCAAAGGTATAATGTGTAAAGTAAGCAGATGCAATTTAACCAAATTGGAAGCAATACAAGCTAGACACCATATGCAACACTCAACCACATTTGACAGCGCAAAGTTAAAGCAAGCACCTGGGATGGTTGTGTGTGGCAATTGAGATCATCAACTGCAGAGCTACGTTTACTATCTCCAACTGCTGACACTTCACCCTTTAGAGCGCTTAAACGCTTAGTGCTTATCTTTGAATTACACTGGAGCGACTTCTGTCTTTTCTTTTCTGCATTCGTCAACACTGCGTCAGAGTCTGAAATACCCATGCATAAAAAAACAATAGTGTGAGTATGGGTGAAGTGTGTGCACAATTAGTACAGTGTAAAGGTAGAAGATAGCAGGTCGGTGAGAAATAAATGACGGGAGACATATGATAGCTCTACAACATGCATGGCACAATAAATTACTACAGGATTCTATGCAAATAACAGTCGACTGAAAACAAATAGGTCAGTCCATTTTTTCTACATCGTCCGATGTACAAAGAATGGGCAGATCGCCTTCATCTACCTCTAGCCAGTCAGTGTTGACGATCTTCCTCGAAACGCCAGCGACCACTGGCCCAGTCCCATGCATGTGCCCTCCCCTCGATCTCACCGCACCGCACCCGACCATCCATTCAACCCCCGCCGACCTCCAGATCGGGCGCAAGCAGCTCCTGCGCCCCACACCCCTATGATAGACACCGATGCACCGCTTCCCTAGTGAACAGACGAACTAGGTGCTCCGTGCACCTAAGCGGGTGCTGCTTCCTTTAATTGTGGTTCGACTGACCCTAAATTGAAATCCAGGCGGGCTACTGACCTCTAGGAAAGGTGAAATAGTAAAGGGAGGAAACCTTGTGCATTTAGTATCACGAAGAAGATGCAGCAAGAAGCGCTCAACTAGTTTCTTTCGTGGGATGAATACGGTGTGAGCGGAGACGTAAGATTTGCACGAATAAGGGAAGAGGAGTACCTCTTTCAGCTGGCAGTGTTGTGTCCTCCTTCTATATTTCCAACGATCTTCTTGTGGTTCGCTGGAAACGAGAAGTTGTGGAGGACGGTGGAGCCTTGTACGAACCCATGCCAAGATGTTGAGTGTGGTGCGGTGGCCGTGTGTCGGCGGCGGGGAACCAGATCCGAGGCGGCGAACGACAGTGTAGCAGGAACAGCTCCCGTGCGATGGATGATTGCAAAAGTGGAGCGGCAGCAGTGAGGCGCAGGACGGCATGGTCAGAGTGGTTCTGGTACGGCGCACGTCGGTGTCGGCGTCGTGGATGTAGCTCTGCCTCGGCTTCGGCTGCTAAGTCCTTGAGGGCGTTGCGGTTGCGGTTGCGTTGGACGACGACGTCGGGGTACCAGCTCCGGCGTGATGGAGGAGGGCGGCGGTGGATTGGCCGCTATGGGGTGGAGGACGGAGGAGGCTAGGGTTTCGCAGCTGGTGGAGAGGGCGTTTTGGCGCCCACGGAGTATGAATGGGGAAACGGAAGGAGGCGGGGAACTAAGGGGGAACAATGTTTCGGTTTGAGACGCGCTTGTTTGAAATTTGGGGAAAGTTACAAACTTTGCCGCCATCTAAAATTTTGGACATATTGCGGGTTGGGGGTAGCACAGTAATCTCAGGTGTCCCAAATGTGGGCGGGATAGTTTTCGGCCGAGCACATGGGTGTTTAGGCGCCCACGGCGTAAGAATGCTTCTCGGAGGTGGTTGAGATTGGCGTCTTGGTGAAGTTACAAACCTACCCCGGTTTAGACCTTTGGACATCGGGCTGATAGGCTACACGGGCAAGAGTCAGGACAGTAATTTCCTACCACCAAACATTAGTGTCACGCGGTTTCGGGTGACCAGAGGCCTATTTGGCGCTTCACTCAATATTTGGCAGCAAAAGCATTAACGTTTTCGGTTCTCTTGAATTGAACTTTCAGGATTTGTCAAACTTCACAAATCTTTACTCTTGAAAATCCTAAAGCTACGATTATTTTGGAATGGAGGGGGTACATTTGAATATACATTGTACATGAGTATATATTAAAAAATATGCAACTTACCTCAGTTCATGCATGGTTCCAGATATAATCTCCTTGGATGCAAAAAAAAGTTAGACATGCGTATGAAAATATATATAGCATGTTCAAACTCACAACAAAGATTGATGCCCCCTGACGGTGTCAAAACCGGCGGATCTCGGGTAGGGGGTCCCGAACTGTGCGTCTAGGCGGATGGTAACAAGAGACGAGGGACACAATGTTTTTACCCAGGTTCGGGCCCTCTCGATGGAGGTAAAACCCTACGTCCTGCTTGATTAATATTGATGATATGGGTAGTACAAGAGTAGATCTACCACGAGATCAAGGAGGCTAAACCCTAGAAGCTAGCCTATGGTATGATTATTGAGATGTAATGTTCGCCCCACGGACTAAGGCCCTCCGGTTTATATAGACACCGGAGAGGCTAGGGTTACACAGAGTCGGTTACAATGGTAGGAGATCTACATATCCAGATTGCAAGCTTGCCTTCCACGCCAAGGAAAGTACCTTCCTGACACGGGCCGAGTCTTCAATCTTCTATCTTCGTAGTCCGGGAGTCCGCGGATATTGATAGTCCGCTGTCCGGACACCCCTAGTCCAGACTCCTCAAGAGCCCCGAACCAGTCTTCAATGATGATGTGTCCGCGTGTATAACGCTCGGCATTGCAAGGCGGTTTCTTCCTTGAATAATCTTAGAGAAGATGATGAACACCAGATAGTGTCCGCTCGCAAAAATAATTACCACGCTCCCATCGAGAGAGAATAAAACATATACACCGATTCAATCTGCCGACGTATTATGCGGCAAAGGCCATCACACCGCTACCAAGCCCTTGTTTGAATTGTTTTACTTATTCCACCTCAAAGACGCTTAGCGAAGCGTTTCTTGGCACGCCCCGTCAAGCGTAGATCGTGTCCCTTTATCCCGGATCCTCATCAATACGCGTGGGTAACCCAACCGCTCCGCCGCCACGCCTCCTCTATCGGGGGAATCCTAAACGGTCACGAGACGGCCCTTGGTATTTCTTCCCTTTATAAGAGGACCAAGGCCTGTCCTTGTCTTTCAACCTCGTGATCGAATCTTTCCTCCGCCCCAGTTCCAACACCTAGAGCTTCAGATTCGAGCGCCGGATCCACAACAATGTCCGGCCCGACCTCCAGGCGGTGGATGCCTCCTCCGTCACGGAGGAGGACATATTGAAGTTGCGAGAGGCCAAGCACCGCCCACGAGGTTTCAAGACAGGTTGCTCGCCCTGTGGCAGGCCGTGCCAGCCCCCGAGCCCGCGAATACGCTGCCAGATCTCACCTCCATCGATTGGCTTCCGACGGATCCCTTCGTGAGAGGGCTCTGTTCTACTACGGGCTGGACTTCCACGACTTGGCTCCAGAGTCCATCCTCCACATCTCCGCATTCATTATTGTTCCAAGCCTTCCTCCACGCCATCTCCCACTTCGCCTGTGGCTGAAAACATTTAAGGTGAAGCCAAGATGATCGGGGCGCTAAGCGGAGTCTTGGCGGGCGACCATAAGCAAGAAGGTCGATGCCCCATGGCTCGAAGGTTCCTTCCAAGAGGAACTGGGATTGTGGCAGCAGGAGTGGTTTTACATCACTGCTCCAAGGGGCAGCAGGCAAAAGCCACCGCCCTCCTTCCGCCCGGGTCCTCCACGCCAACTGATGTCGTGGGTCAACCAAGGGCCCAATTGGGGGCCGTCCAAGGACGACCCGCACTGCAGGGCCGGATTCGAGACCTCCAAACAAGGGAGATCGACCTGGTCAAGGTGATGCATGTCATGCTAATCGTGCACCTCCTACCTCGCAAACGCCGCCCTCTCCGCCTATGGGAGTTCAATCCGAGGGACCTCAGATTCTCCAAAGATTTTATGGGTGCGACACCCACGGAGATGTACAGCTGTTCTTCGACCGCAGTGGCGTGTCCGGATTTGGCCGAGGACGCAGCCTAAGCCGCGATCGCCTGATACTAGGTAAATAGCTTAGAGCCGGACATTCTATTTGTATGCCTTTCAAAAGATCGCTCTCGACCCTTTGTTCTTTACAGAATGGGTGGCGCGATCAAGGCCGATAAGGTGTCCGCCCCTCCCAGAGACCGTGACTGGAGCCCGTGCTGGTCAGAATGTTGAGGTTGCGCCCACAGAGGGGGGGCGACGGGGAAATAAAGGAGCTAATACTTCTAAAGAGGCGATCAAGAGGAGGGAACTAAGGATACCTCCTTCAGAGGGAGAAGAGGACCGCCCCAAGATCCGGAGGTCAAAGCGCCTAAGCGTGGGAAGAAATCTCACTGGTCCAGGTCCGGAGAGAATCCGGACGCGCAATCATCGCCAAGGACCAGCCTCCAACGAGCCGTGAGTATGAAAGAGGAAGTTTAATAAGGAAGTACCTTCGCTTATGCTTCAGAGGTAACCAAATATTTATATCGCAGCTCGGATCTGCAGCCGCCTCGGATGAGTTCATCCTCGGGGACCTTCTTCCGGAGATGATGGAGAGCGACACGCCTCCGTCTGCAGCGCCGCCAGATGAGGCAAAGCGAGCCCGGAAGTGTCGCCACGGAGGGCGCCCCGAGTCCGAGGGGCCCGAGAGTTCGCACCCCTGAGTCCGCCGAGAATCAAGAGTTTGCTTGAGAGGGCGCCCATTTCGGAAGATCACCGCGCATTAATGTGTATGGTTGTCGGAAGGATTTCGTCTGCTGAAAGCGGATTGCGTAATGCCGCCATGAGCTTGCTGGCGGGATTTGAGGTATGCGAAAATGATGCACCCCTTTGTCTTTTAACAGTTTCGCATATAAAAATGCGCTCAGATAGATAGTAGCCCCGAGACTCGGTAGGTTGTCAAAACGACAGCGCGCCGAGGATCAAAATCTCAACATCTCAGTAATGAATACCGCCGCTCGACATGGTGGCGGATAGTCCGGGCTAGCCGGACTAGTGAGTTTGCGAATTAAGTCGACAACTTGACGTGGCGGATGCCGAGATCGCATTTGTCAACCAAGCGACTTGACGAGTCGCAAGGTAAATAAATTCTCCGCAGCCGCTTTATTGAGTGGGTCCGAGCCCGCCTCGATAAGTTATATGCTGTTAATACAAATAGTGCTGCTGTGGAGAGTTTTCGGCCGAACTTGTTTCTAGCTAAGGAGCAAGCCCGGAAGGAGTGACGCTGTTGCCGCGAGGGCGCCAAGAGTTGAAGGCCAAAAGGCTGCACACCGCCTAAGCAGGCGGAGGTGGCGAATTGGCTAAGAAATTAAAGGATGCTACCGACCGCAATGAGGCTCTTGAAAAGGAGCGCCTATCGGAGCGGGAAGACTCAAGAAGGCCACCGCCGGTTAAGGATGCCCGCCTCGCAATGCGGGCTATGAAGGAGGAGCTGCGCCAAGCCGAGAAATCGTGGGTGGCAAGCCTTTTCTTATCGCGCCGGTTTATGGATGCCAAGCACGCCAATTTGAGCGGTGTGGAGTTCGGAGGATCCGTGATATGGACTTGGCTGCGAAAAGCGGCCGATGCCGTTAAGCACTTCCGAGCTAGGGGGATCACGAGACTAAGAGTTATATTGGTCTCAATTCCACAGCCCGGATCGCCCTCTTCCGCTGACGGACAGGTTGGCTGAATGGGCCGAACTAAATAGACTGTCCGGACTGGCTATGACTGACATCGTGGCCCATGTATGGCCAGAGAGGTCCAAGGCGACGAAGCTACTTGACCATCGCAGCAATTCCTTGGGGCGGTGCCGCATATCAAGGAGATGAAACGGTCGGCTGCATCGAGGGAGCGCGGATGGCTCGCCCGTGAAGGCGCAGTGTCCGGAGATGGATGCCACCGTTGCTGCCAGGTTCGGATGGAAACGGCTTCCCGCCGAACATAATTTCGGGAAGTTATGCGTGGCGCTCGTGTAATAGAGTCGCAGTGCTCAAAAAATGTAATGTTCAATTGAACGCATTAAATTGTAGATCAATGGTTATAGTGTGAATGCTTTTTATACTTTTGCTTCCAAGTAGTAAGACTTCTCTGGCGGCGCCACGATATTTTGTATAACCCGAAGATGCGCAGTCTTGACTTTAGCCCCTCGCACAAGGTGCCGGGTGTTCGCAAAACAGCGTGTTTTCACACTTAATCCGACGCCTCGGTCTGTTATAAGGAGGTGGTAGCGAGCTAACGAGGCAATCCGGACTATAATGCTTTATCTCTTTCACTTAGCCAATGGAGCTCGAGGGTGGGGCTACGATATAGCCTCGATAACACCGCACATCTCCGCACTTCGGTGCGATGTGCTCGACCGAAACGGTCCTTCGTCAAAGCGGAATTCTAAACATTCCAATGGTCGATCAAGTGGTGACCGGACTCTCGCTATATCATGACGATCGGTTTTCCGCTTTCTCTAGTGAGGTGCTCGCCCAATTAATCGGGCACAATCATGATGGTTCTCCGGTGCGCGTTAGCGGGTGATACGGAACGAAGGCAGCAAAACACGTGAGCGGGCAAACCCAACATTTGACCAAAGACATGATTCGGAGCTGATGCATATAATGCCTAACTCGAGACGCCAACACTCCGAAGGTGTTCGGACTTTATGATAATGGGCAGGATTATGCCCTAAGCACCTTGTGTCCGTGTACGGGCATGGTCTTCGACGCGCCGATGCTAAAGCGTCGCCAGCTCCGCTTTGGCTATAGGAAGGAGCCAAGGAGAGTAACAATAAGAGACAATAATAAAAGGTCACGCAGGTCTTAATCTGAAAAGAATCCTTGCAACGGGTCCCTCACCGCACGCCTCGCTACTGCGGTTCCGCTATACCGTTATCCTCGACGGGTACGCACGTTGTTCATCTGTAGAAAGAGAGGAACGCTTAGTTTTAGAAACAGTTAGATGCGAAAAATATGCAAAAGAAGAAATATAAATAATTAAAGCAAGGTTTATATGAAACCGCGATCGGCCAGTCGCAGCCCTCGTGGAAAGGGTATGCGGCTAGGGAGCCCTAGCCCGCCGAGTCCGGATTCGTCTATCCGAGTCCGGGTCTTTAAGTGACCCTCGACCGAAATGGCGCCATGTGGACCGGCATCTTATGTAAGAGACGCGTGAATGCGGTATGGCGTTGAAGCGACAAAAGCCTTTAGTCCCAACAAAGTGCTTGATATTCACTTTTAAATGGGACGATATGAAAATTAATTTTTCGTCGAAAGTTGTTCGTGATCCAACACGACTTCTAGTAATATCGAGCCTGTGCACTTGGCGTAAGGGCCTGGCGCCACTCCTTTGAAGGAAGTGTGGCTGTGTCGAATTTTGGTAGGGTCTATCCCCATCCGACAGATTGTGTTTGAATATAGCAGGTTTAAGTCACTGCCTCCGTCCATTAGGACGTCTATGAATTGTAATCCGTTTATTATCGGATTCAATATCAGGGGAGTCCGTCCTGCGTTTTGAACGCTTCTGGAGTAGTCCCGGTGGTCAAAAGTGATTGGTTTTGATATCCAATCTCTTCAGTCTGCTGGGTTGGACCGTGCGAAGCTCTTTTTAGAAAGTGCCGCACTGTTTTTCCGTGTCCTCACATGAAGTGAGTTTACTACTTTGACCCCTTGTGGGAAATTCTTTTGTTTTCCGGTGCTCTGCTGGTGGGGTTTGTCCTCTTCGCCGACGCTGCCGAGCCCTTGTGTTCGCATTGGTCTGCGGACTGTTTAAAACCCAACAATCCTGTGGGTGTGATTTGCGAGCCTTCCGGGTACTGTGGATTTGACATATCCGACCCAAAATCTTTTTTGTTGGACAGTTCACACCGCTCATCCTTAGAGGCTGTGCTTTACTATTTGGCCGTGAGCTTTGAACCGGCGTTGACTACCGTGCTTTTGGGCTTTTTCTTTATTCGGCGCTACTTTTTCTCGCCGTGATTTTCCGCTTCCATCTCTTATCTCGGATGTACTTGGGTCGCTAGTGTGCTTCTTGCTAGCCAGCTATCCTCCCCACACGTAAGCGGGTCATGAGGCTTGTTAATGCGGTCATTTTCCTTGGTTTCTCTTCGATCAAGTGTCGGCAAGCCATTCGTCTCTTGACATTGTGCTTGAAAGCTGCTAAGGCTTCAGCGTCCGGACAATGACTATTTGGTTCTTTTGGTAAGAAACCTATTCAGCATTTCTCACGACTCTCCGGGTTGTTGAGTTATATGACTTAAATCGTCTGTGATCCGGAGGGCGGACATAGATCCCTTGAAAATTTGCTCTAAATGCTTCCTCGAGCTCTTCCCAACTTCCAACAAGAGTTTTCGGGAGGCTTTTGAGCCAATGACGGGCTGGCCCTTTGAGCTTGAGGGGAGATATTTTATGGCGTGAGATCATCTCCTCCGCCATGTGTATATGCGATATATAGTCTTCTATCCGCACTCTGTGGTCTGTTGTTCCATCGTAGGCTTCTATGTTTATGGGTTTAAACCCGCTGGAACTCATGATCCAAAGACTCGTCTGTGAAACATAGTGGGTGTGCAATACCAGACTTGTATGTGCCGCTATCGTCGGACACTTGACGTGTTGCTTTGCTTCGTGGGGCTTGTTTGGGTCCGAGATGGACTGGCTGGGCCGTTGGACGGTGGGGGCTCTATGGCCTCGCTGTCGACTCGAAGCAGCTTGCGCTTGGGTAGCTCTTCGATTGGTGGCGTTGCCGATTTATTCTGCGGTTTTGAGTACTTTGCTCCATCTTGTCCGGAGCGCGTCTTCCGATGTTTTGAGCTTCGCGCTTCCTTCTTCAGCTTCTTGTCAGAAGCGATGAGCCTGTGCTTAAAAAGCTCTTGTTCGACGGGTCTCGGCGATTTAATTGGCTGCCATCGAGGCTTGTTTCGCCTTCTGAGGGAGGTACATAGCTTTGATCCTCGACCTTTTCTTCCGCCGCCCTTTCGTGAGGGCTTGCTTGCCGCATCCTCCCGCGCTGAGTCGTGGCCGAGGGGTTGTCTTCGCACTCTCGGGTATTGTTATTTCGTGCGGGATCTATATTCTTGTTGTGGCTGGATTTAGAGCGGCGCCACGACGGCGCTTGGGCTGCTTCTTTAGAGAATCTTCCTCCGCTGCTTTTTCGCCATCCCTTCTTTTGGGGTGTCCACCATGTAGACGCGTTGTATGACGAGGTGGTTTTCCAAAGGCTCTGTGGGCATCGGATCTGTTCGTCTCCGCATCGCCGCCCATAGCGCCGATGTCGCCGGAGTCAAGTCTAGCATGTCGGTTAAATCTTTGACAGTGGCTATAAAGTGGGTGGTGGGTGGGCTCAATTTCTCCATCGTCCGAACTCCAACCGCCCCGCCATAGTCCGCCAGATTCTCCGATAGCGAGAGATGCTTGGAATTGTGATATCGCCAAAAGGCGAGTGCTCAAGATGTCGCGGTGGTGAATTCCATAACCGCGCCCAATCCGGTTTAATTGGTAGGCACGGAGGCTCGGAGTCGGCGAGGAGTCCGCGCCGGGATCACGAAGTTTCGCAGGGACAAGATTGGTATTCGCCCATCGCCGTGGATGTTGAAGCCCCTGTGGCGCGCTTCATCCACCGCCTCGACATGGGCAATCGGCTCCGCCAGTGGCCGGAGCGGATCCGAAAAGCGCCACCAAAGAACTGTCCGCGGCGAGCTAGGTCATGCCCATTGTCAAAGGCAAAGCCGCCATCGGCCGTGAAGTTCAAGCTTCGAATCGACCGACGGCGGGCGAAGCTTCGATCCGCTCCAGATGGCCAAGAGAATTGCCCGCAGCAAAGCCGCCGAACACGAAGATCTGTCCGGGAGAAAAGTCTCACCGGACAGCGTTGATGGTTGAAGATGCCATCGAGCCTATCGGGACGACATACGAGGAACTCTCAATGAAAGCACCAATGTCGGTGTCAAAACCGCGGATCTCGGTAGGGGTCCCGAACTGTGCGTCTAGGCGGATGGTAACAAGAGACGAGGGACACAATGTTTTACCCAGGTTCGGGCCCTCTCGATGGAGGTAAAACCCTACATCCTACTTGATTAATATTGATGATATGGGTAGTACACGAGTAGATCTACCACGAGATCAAGGAGGCTAAACCCTAGAAGCTAGCCTATGGTATGATTGTTGAGATGTAATGTTCGTCCTACGGACTAAGGCCCTCCAGTTTATATAGACACCGGAGAGGCTAGGGTTACACAGAGTCGGTTACAATGGTAGGAGATCTACATATCCGTATTGCCAAGCTTGCCTTCCACGCCAAGGAAAGTACCTTCGGGACACGGGCCGGAGTCTTCAATCTTCTATCTTCGTAGTCTGGGAGTCCGGCGGATATTGATAGTCCGGCTGTCCGGACACCCCCTAGTCCAGGACTCCCTCACCCCCTTTTACATCTGATTTACAAATGCCATTATCTCGGGTTCAAATAGATGAATGCACTTCCTATGAATTCGAATCTTCGAAGACCCTTTATGTTGAATTATACATGTATTCTATTTCGTAGCTAGCAATTTGGAATGTATCCATGCAAGTGACAAATGTATAAAGTGCTTCACACTAACAACATGGAGTGCACAAATTAATGTTTATATATGAATTGCAAAAGCATCCATTGCCCGTATTTCAAACCGCTCTCACTCTATGGATCGATAATATGAAATAAACACATGCACATGCTAGAATTCAATAGAGTATGGGTGTCTGATAAACCGATTTTCGTCCATACGCAATTTGCAAAATTCATGATCTCATCCAAAAATAATAATGCCATTTATATTTTAATTTAATGGGTAGAACCACCTTTTACACGTATATGCACTATGCCTTGGCCCGTTCTCACAAACGCGTTATATCTCTCTCTATTTAGAAACATTATAACCGAGCACTTTTCCAGCCATCTCAGGCCATTAGCGTTCGCAGCCATCGGATCTTCATCACGGAACGTTCCTGGCCATACGATTTCATCTTAATTCCTCGTCGGATCGCTTCGTTTGGTGCGAGCAAGCGGATTCCGTAATGGGCGCTGCTCCAGCGACAATTTCGGAACCATGCTGTGAAGAGTAGGTGTGCATCGGGCATCGACTCCATGTTCATGTCAAGCCGACACTCTTCCCCCTAATTCTTCATGTTTTTTCACGGTTACAAATTCAGTTATAACTTGATTTGATCTGTTGTATCAGGTGAAACGAGTTGTCCTCATTTGTGTGTAAAAATAGTCAGTTTAAAGCTATACAGAATATGGACAATATGGGGATAGAAATCTCAAAGATGGCAAAAAGGGACCTTCAGGAGATATTTCAGTTGACGACAGTACTATCAACGAGCATTTATTTCATCCACAATAAAGTTAGAGGATGAGTCCTGCCCTGTTTGTAAGTAGCTGTTGTATCAACTTGATGTTCTTAACTAAGATCATGGTAATCTTTAATTTAAAATAAAATTATTATTTAGGTTTTATTTCTTTTTCTATTCAGAAGCTGACTTACTTGGTTTTGTGACACTCTATTGGGTGTCTTCTTTTCGTTTGAAGTGTTGAGATGTCAAGTTTGTGGAGATCTTCATTGTTCCTTCTTTTTTGAAGCTCACACCGATGTAACATGATAGTTATCTACCCTAACAATGTAATATTGTGCATCAAGGTTATGCATTATGAAATTTGTATTTTCTTACCTGTTTAGCTGGACGCGCCTTTTTAAATTGAATTGTTTGTCTTGAGTTATCCATATCGATGGTTTGGTCAGATATTATTTTTGGTTTGTTAGCTACTTGTACATTTCTTACAGTGCCTTATTGGACTTGAAAGTAAGCACCAACAAGCCATAAATAATACACTGATCTATGTTCTTATCCTCTTCCAAGACAAAAATAATCATTTTTAATGGACAATACCGTTCACTCACTATTTCATAGTATGATATATATTATATAGATTGGAAGAACTTGTCACATGAAAGGATAGACAATGCTATAACAATATAATGTACATTTTTGTACGGTCTTATATGTGAATAATATAAACAAATGGATACTGATTTTATGTGAATAATCTATACGGTTTTCCATCTGTTAAATGTTCTGTTGACATGTTTAGAATCAGAATTGTAGGCAATTATCCTTTTCTAAGCACCAAAACATGGAGTGCTTGATGATTCTGTGAAAAGGATGGGGGGGGGTTGGTTCAGTTTACTTGCCCTAAATAATATTTACCTTTGAGTTAAGGTACAATTTGCTACTGGTAGCCAATTTTAACTCAGAGCATGTCGTTCCGTAAATTGCGCATTGTGAATTTGATTACCAAATATTCTTTTTTTTGTCTGCCAGCAACAACATTTGTTCATCATTATTTAGGCGTACTATTTTCCATATATTTCAGACAAATCTTTGGCTGGATGGATATCCGGCTGCAAAGCAGTGAAATTTCTTACATTACCAAGCAAGAAACTACAATTAGTAGTTGCCTGTAGTTTATAAGATACACCATATGTATATATGAAAAAATAGTCAAATTTAACCTCCTATGTTGCTAACCAATATATGCCAGTTTATTAAAATTTAACTTTCATGTTATTTGTTTGTATATAATTCATAAACACCTATCGTTTACTGTCAAAATAGACGGGCGCGGCAACGCGTGCCACCGATGATCTAGTCTAATGCATAAGTGCACACACTTTATATGCATCGGCATTTCTCTTTCACACATGCTCACAATCTCTCTCACAGTGTTGGGGTGTCTCACGCACATGCTCTCTCTGTTTCTCTCTCTCTTTCTGACTACTATGTACCACTCTTTTCGCTAATCTCAGTTGGAAAACACTATTTCTCTCACATGCATATATACACACGTACGGTCTCTACTAGCCCTTTGTAAGCACATATATGTGCCTACGTGTCTCCTGCACGCACATTATCTTTAGACCTCTCTCGCACACATTGCCCCCCCAGACACACCTCTCTCTTAGTAGTTGGCAGATATGATTTCATCATATCATTCGGTAGGATATCCCTGACTGGTAGGCTAGATGGTAATACGAGGCAAAGTTTTACCGTAGTTCGGACCCTTGTAGTTGAAGAAAGAGCCTACTCCTGGTACTGTATATTAGTGATAGGGGTGTGTACAAAGTAGACGTGAATACCAGGCATTGTGCGTGTTTGTATACTATCGACGAACTAGCCCCCAAGCTTCTATAACATAATGGGGGCCTATGGTTACAAATTATATATAGTCGGCTTATCACCAGTGGGGATAGAGTCCTCCGTGACTCTGGTAGCTTCATGTTGTACACCGAGTCCTCCACATGGGTCTTCATATAACGCGTCTCGGTGCAACCTATATGTGGCGCAGGACGGAACCGACCCATGAATCTTCATGTTAACCCACCACAACTAGAATGATGTGCCCACCACACCACACACGCAATCGGCCACTAAGAAAATAAGCATATACAATAGTAGAATGTTATACATGAAAGTTAATTGCATGGTGCGTCCAAAAATATTTGTTCTGCATTGTGAATGTTTATATATTCACATAAAATATTAGTCACGGGAAAGAGAAACGAAGGGCATATCTCTCCTTGTCTCCACCGGACACCCCCTCTTTCTACACCACTTTCACATACGCACACAAACTATCTCTCGGCCCTCTAAAAGTATGCATGCCCACGACACATTCACGCGTGACGGTCAATGTATTTCAAGCTAAAGCACTATGCGGTCACTGGACTTCAGAATATGCTCATTACGGTCACTGTATACATTCTCGTGGTGATCATACGGTATCTAGCTCACGATACGTCTCCATATTTTGTTGATGACACTGACGGACTTTGCATTTGATGTGTGCTCCGTATTTTGTTAACGACACTTACGGTCATTGTATTTGAAGCGAAAGCACGATATGGTCACTGGACTTCAGAATAAGCTCATCACGGTCACCACATACATTTTGTCATGCTAACCAACATGTGGTTGGATGGTTAGGAGGACAGTGGTTTCTCGAGCTACCAAGGTTAAAGTCCCGGTGCTCGCATTTATCTTATGTTAATTTCAGTATTTTCTGGTGATGTTCGTTCAGTGGGAGGAGACGTTCCACTTGACTACGAGGCACCTATGGTGACTTCATAAAATCTCAAGATCATATGCTGGCCCACTCTCTCAAAGGTGCTCATAGGGGTAGGGTCCACGTGTGTGCGCTTATAGCGGTGAGTGCTTGCGCGTATATATAAGCCCTTGCGTCTGTACCGTGTTAAACAAATACATGTCATGATTATACGATCACTGGCTCACCCGTACAACTCCGTATTTTGTTGATGACACAACCAATTGACCAGTCAAACGTTCCACGTGGCACAACTAGTGTTGCACCATCGGGGCGCTTAACCGTGGGGCCCACCTGTCAGCCCGTATATGAAAGAAAGAAATGGTAGTTTGAGTCTGTACTGTGTTAATAAAATAGGAGTACATTTTAGGGTGATCATACGGTCACTGGCTCACCATACAGCTCCGTAATTTGTTGATAACACGATCAATTGACCAGTCAAACGGTCCACATTCAACAACGCACATTACAATAGGGCCCACCGTCGGCGCGTATATGAACAACAGAAATGGTAATAAATTAGTGGTCGGTGGGTATTCTAAGTCGTGAGACCTCTGGTTGGAAGTCGCCGGCGGTGGGGGGCGTTGATTGGGTGGTGGGGTGGGGATCGCCAGAGAAAAAGCTCGCACCGGGGGCTAGAGGGATGGCCGATGCTTGGTGGGGAGTGGTTTCAGGAGGGCGAGGCGGCGTCATGGCGCTGGCCGGGCGCAGCGGCGAGGGCAGGCGGTTCAGCCGATTCTGCGGTTGGCGGCTCAGGGGGTGGACTTTGATGATAAACTAGAGGCCCTTGATTTCATATCCAACGACTGGAAAATCTAATGACCAGAGATAAAAAAGTCGGTCGACCGACGTAGCCTCACTCCGCGACGCACACATGCACGCACGCGAAGACACGCACGCATGCAAAGGCAACACCGACATGTACACATGCACTCACGAACACACGCACATACGCACTCCATGCATGCAACATCGAACGCACCCTTGCACGCGACGCAACACTCGCTACCGCATTGACACAACACACGCACGCAAGACACACGCTCAACCTATACGTGCATGCACCCTTTGTTAAGGACATGGATTGTTACGGGTATTAATAAATCTTATCTGTGATAAGGAGAACATTGATGTTTGCAGCGGTCTTTATGAATCACAACATATCGAACGGGCTATCAACATAGTAGGCTTATCTACATGAAAAAGATGACGTCACACTCAATGAACAATCATCGGTTTATGAAATGCCCACTTCTGACCGCCCTGGCCCACCAAAGGTTCCTTTGCTGTGCGCTGCCTGCATTGGGTCACTAACATGCAGGCCATGTACCCAAAGAGCCCACACATCAGGTGAAGAACGGTGCGGTGTCCTACGTTAGAGTCGAGGGCGCCACTCGCTGCGCGCCCGGCTGAACTCGCCTCCTTGCCGCATTCAAACGCCTCCATGAAACCCGCCCGTGTGGAAGCCGAGAAACCTACTCTGACACACGTCCATTCATGACCGGGCCCGCATTAAATGCAACGCCGGCCGAGCTCCTCCTGTCCGCCATCTATTTAAACGAGGCCAAACGCCGGCCAAGAATCGCACACCTCCACCGCTCCCCTATCTCCTCCTTCACCATTTTGTCCACTCTTACAATGGCTTACGAAGAGTAGTTATTCTGCATCCAAGCCGGCCGGGTAGCCCGCCGGATATGAGCTGTGCAACTCGCTGATCCACCTCCCTCCCCTCGCCCGATGGAGCCAGTTGCTGCCACAAGCCGGCGCACGGTTCAGCAACTCGCCGCTCCAGGTCAGCTCGATGAGGAGCAGCGCACGGGGGTCGTTGCTGCCGTCCATGCTGCAGCCTCGTACCGCCTCTCCCGTTTCAATGGCCGGGACTCCCATGAAGGCGGCCGCGCCATGCATGCAGCGACAGGAGCTGGGTGCGCGGAGAGCAACGAGTCAGTGGCCAGCGCCTCCGCGTCCACCGCCATCATCGAGGAGAAGTAGAACAGGGAGGCTGCCACCGCTTGGGACCCATAAAGGCCACCGCGGAGGCGACGCCAGCGTACACAGCAGGTGTCTTGCCGGATCCTTTTGTTGCGAGGACCTTCGTCGACCCCGCATGGGCTCCACGGAAGAGGGGAATGTTAGTATGAACTCGAGCTGGTGCCGGCCGTGGCGAAGTAGTGGCCGGTGATGAACTTGAACCGGTGCCGGCCACCATCATCTTTGGCATCAGCCAATGATATCAGTTGGGCAGTGGGGAAGCGAGCCGTCCTTTGCGCTGAAGCATATACCTCCGGGGCTCATGGCAGTCCGGTGGTCGTACTGCCGGACATGAGGAACACAAATCGATCGGCGGGCGACCAGGCCAGGTATTATATGCTTGTGCTGCCCAGAACTAGCACCGTGTAGTTCATATGAATGTAATGAAATCCGTCATGTTTGTATGAAAATCCGGTATTTTATATGATTTCCGTCGTTGTTTATATGAAATATTAGTTTGTCTACGTGTTTGTGTGAATTTCGTCTAGTTGGTTGAGTTGGTTGAGTTGCTGTCATAATGTATGCGGCTACGGTTGGATGGCGTAATTTGCAGGTCGCCGGTCGGTCTGCAGGCAGCTCGGGTGGCGTGGTGGGACAAAAAAACACAGCTCGTGCGAGCTCATCTCCAACATGCGTGCTGGAGGATGCATGAGCACCCGAGCCATTCCTCGTTCATCGTTTCCAAAGGCACCGGTGGACAAAAGGGTCGCCAATATTTTGGCTACCCCTGGCAAGATCCAAACATTCCCTCCCAACAGATTCAAATCCCTCGTTCGCCGTGGAAATTTGCCATGTGTTGTTTTCATGGACTAGCAAGATGCCCGTGCATTGCACGGAACATCAAGATGCATTTTTTACAAAACACCTGTTGTGATTGACCCATGCAGGAGTAATCCCATTTTGTAAAAACTAATGATATCTCTAGAATTTTATCGGATAAATGGTATCTCGAGAATTTTATCGGACTCCGTTTTTTTATACAAGGCCACAAACCCATATTACAGGTACCAAGGCAAAAATTAATGTCTTCTATGTCAATGTTGCAAGCCACCTTGTTTCCTTGTTTGCCGTGTATTCTTCTCTTTCATGCACATCAAGCCAATGCTCACACTCCCGCATGCATGCAAGGGATAATTAATGTCCTCCTTTGCTAGTACTACGAGGCAAACACCATTAATATTGCATCGATTAGTGTTAGTGGCCTTGTATATCTGCAAATTGTAATTTTGATAGTGGCCCCTTGTATATAAAAATGGAGGGACAAAGATGAGAGATAAGGTGAGGAGGAGGGGCGTGGTGGTGGTGGTGGTCGGATGGGCGGAGGCATGGGGATGGACGGCGATTATGTCTAGGTTCAGATCTCTCACACACACCCACGTAGGTGGGGGACGTGCACGAAGAGAAGAGGTGCACGCACGGCGCATGTACTCCCGTCTCTTTCCCAACCACACCCGCGCGGGTACATGGTGGAGCTCATTTCTGTATGAAAAGGCAGCCCACGTGGTAATTTGACACGTGTACTGGTTGTCCACCTGGTGGAGGGAGGATCGTCTACCACGGGTGAACAAACAAATTACGACTTGACGTGTTATGTTAAAAAAGAGGCAAACCATGTGGGTCCTACCTTAGAGGCAAGGCTCTATACACTAGAGTACTTTTGATGTGTCCCATCAACTCGCAGAACGAGGAGAAGCTTTTTTAGTACGCCATCTCCCCCACCCATGGGCGTGATGGCTCGCAGGATGAGGTGAAGCTTGCTTACTAGTAGTAGTAGTAGTACTACTATATGCCTTACGCCCGCTCCCTCGCCCACGTGCGCGGTGGCTCGCAGGACGAGGAGAAAATTTTACTACTCCCTCTCTTTACTCCTCATCCCTACTACCTTGGTTAGAGAGATTATCATATTGTTTGGAATATATATGTCCTCTAGTACTCCCTCCATTTACTTATACAAGGCCACTATTGAAAAAATACATTTTGCATCTATACAAGGCCACAAATAGTAATCGAGACAAAAGTTACTACTCCCTCCTTTCCAGTTTATGGCTCAATTTCAAATCTCTCCAACCAAGGTACACGGTGAGTGTTCGAATTAATTTCATAGTTTGCACAAGTAATTAGTACGCTCGTTTTTTCAAGAAGTTATGTTTACCGAGACATTAATTAGAACGAATGCATGAATAACCACTAAATTTCCATCAACTTCTACATGCATTGGTGAGTTTTCTCTTGACACTGCTTGCATTGCGTGATCTAACGCACCTCGAAATCCAACATGTGATGGTACTACTACTAGTAGTAGAATTGAGACTTATCAAACGGAAAAACGAATGTTTTTTAGATGAGCCCTACAAACCCTAGTGGGTACGTACTCCGTAAAATCTGATTTTCCCCAAACTAAGTCGCTCAACCTTTCTTTGCTTGTTTCCCTTCCTGCCTCCTTGCCTCGATTAGACTATGCCAAACTCCCCTGCCTGCCGCGTGGGAAAAGACCCGCCCTCCCCCTTTTTTAGTACGGGTTTGTATCGATGGATCGCGCGAAGCAGCAAAAACCCTAGTCGTGTCTTGTATTATACTCCTCCGTCGATGCTCCCTTTCATGAATTCTGTACTTCCTGTCGCTGACATGTGGGACATATAGCAACTGGGTCGATGTGTCAAGCACCAAATAACAAATCAGCAGAACAACAGGGGACGCGCCTCGTCTTGACCGCCTAGTAGTAGTAATGAGCAATGAGGCGTCAAATCACAATGCCGCACCTTCCCAGACGGACGAAGCAACCATTATTTCACACTTCGGTTCGCCATCATCTCAAACCACGTAGTATTGCTTCTGCCTCAAGAGGGACATGCACATTGCCTTGGTACATCATGACACGTGGGACCGCATGGCAGGCCATGCTCCCCCGCCGATCGCTCGGTAAAATCACCTCGTTTTTACTATACTTCCTCCATATCGGTTTACATGGCATGCACGTCGTTCTAGGTTGAGAATTTAACTGGCTATATATGTGATGAACAGTACTCTAGCCTTTTAAAAATTGTATACTTTTGTACATTAGTAGTATCAGTGGATTGCGCCATGGAGCAAAAATTGAAACTAAAAAAAAGGTGGTACATATAAAGAGCGCTCGTCGCCAAATTATGCATATAGTACTATTAAAAAAGCTAGTACATGCTTAAATGGGGTGCTAAATGAAATGTAAGAAATAATAGTATGTACGTACTAAAGAGTTAAAGTAACGAGAAGAAACATAACATAGTTATGATGGGGGATCAGCACAACATACCCCTCAAATTAAACTAAGCACACCTGAAATTAAACTATGCAACTAATCCGGTAGACACTGCATTAGAACCACCGTGAGCAACGACACTGCCACCTTACTCGGAGTCCTCGTCCACATCCTCGACTTCGTCCGTGTCCCTCTTCCTCTTGGCTGATACTTCTTTGCTTGAACCGCACACTTGGCTCTTGCTTTTCATCCAACCCTTGTAGATATTGAAACAAAGGTAGACATCCATTGCAGCGTAGTGGATGTGGTCTATATCTAGTACATTCCGCTGCCATGCATGACGATGAAACATGTAATGAGGTTTCTCCAGTTTACCGTACGAAGGATGAACCATGTCTCCTCCCAGGGTCAGCATTGAAGGCTGACCACTGGAGGGCAGCAGACGATTCTTCTGGAGGTCGAAGGGGTTGCCTTCAACGAGGCCTATCTGACCCAAGACTCTTTTGTCATTTGTAAAGTCTACAATAACGAATTTTACTAGGTTGCTCTTCAGGAAGTTCTTAAAATCCAGGCATTCAATGTCGGCATGGCATATGTGGTAGACCAAGCATAAGTCATGCATGCAAACCTGGATCACGGCGGGCTTCTTCCTCTCTTCCTCCTTTAGATCCTTCTCTCGTCCGAGGAATGTGGTGTACTCTACATCTAGCCCAACGACCCACTCATAATCTAAGTTTTCGAACATGCCTCCGAAGCAAGCAAGGCATCCTTTCACCCTCGCGGAAGAACGGGTGTAGATGACGTCGAACTCATTGCAGGTGATGGTTCTAACCTTGTACTCACCGCCGATCATGGAGATTTGGGACGCCATGGATTTGGGAGGAGGGTTAGGATTAGTGGAACTGCCGTAATGTGAAAGGACGGGACGACTAGGAGCGAACCGCCGTAATATTAAAGGACGTGCGGGGACGAGTAGGAGCGAACTGCCAGCGTGCGAACGGCAGGGTGGTGGCTTTCCATTCTCCCATGACACGGGCTTCCAAGAGCATGGCACGGGCTTTCCATTCTCCCTTGAACGGTTGCATGGCATGATTCTAGACCTATGGGTGAATATCCTATCCTGGAGGGTTATTCTGCAAATTTTTAGCAACTTAGCATGCGACCGTTCGATCTCAGATCCAAGGGCTGCCAGCAGCCCGTCTCATGGTCGTGCCTACCACGACCGTCGCGTCCCTCGCATGGTCGCGCCCTTGGAGATTTAACACGGTGTGTTCGGCTATCTGATGTTGGCATGTCATCACTTAGTCACTCATACTACAACAAGGTTAGCTATAAGTGTATTTTTTTTACTTCTCTCTATCTCTTTCTTTGTACCCCCTCCGTCCCATAATATAAGAACGTTTTTAGTGTAGTGCCAAAAACGTTCTTATATTATGGGACAAAGGGAGTAGTATTTATTGCATTTGCGAAGGAGTGACCTCTTCCACTGAAATGGTGCTTAGATGAGGTGCTAAGGGCATTAAATGGCTTAGCAATCAAGTCCCCAATGCATAGGTGCTTATTAGTAGTTTTTTGTTGCTAAGTTTGCTTCATTTAATTAGCTATAGACTAAAATTGTCTTTTCAACTAGGTACACGCGCTTGCACCGTTTCTTCCTTGGGTCACCAAACTAGTCTCTCTCTTCTTAATTAACTTGCCACATTAGACTTTATGCCTATGTGGCAAGCTTAGCACCTGTAGTAGCAAGTAAGTAGTACAATAGTGGGCTATATGTGGAGGAAAGAGAGGCAAGGAAAAAGTGGAGAAGTGGGCTCTCATGCAAGAGCCAGCCTCTACTGCATGGTGGAGCATTGGGAGAGGTACCTGTATGGAGGTGGTCGGGAATTGGGAGACTCACGCCGGTCGTAGCGTCGCACTTAAAATGATAATGGCAAGTCAAATCATGGGGCCCCACCTGTCCAGCAGTAACTCGCTGTCAAATCACTCAGCCCTACGTTTGCAGCAGCCTACTCCCTCATCTTCTCACGTCTCTGAACCAACTAGGCGGAACTGCCCCGCCTAGCACGCAGGAAAAGCCCCACCCCCGACTTTTAAATACAACTACATCCGCTTAAGAATCCAATGATATACTTTTTGTGACATAGTAACTCATATTTAGTTAGTCAAATGGATGACCTAGAACTAAATGCACTCCCTATAAACCGAGACGCCTAAAAAAACAAGACGGAGAGTGTAGTTCAGCATGTATCTTTTTAGATCAATATAGTCGGGATTCACCATGGAGCAAAACCAAGTGGTAGGTTGCTCCTGTCATGTTGGCGTAGCAACTCAAGCAGGGTCAGTCCGCACACGAAATGGCGACACACTTAACAGGACCCCTTTGGCCGACATATGGCTCATCCACCGTCTTGTTCCACGTGTGATGCACCAAATTACAGTTCGGAGCAGCGGTTGGAATTGGAGGCACCCCGGTCATTGCACCGCAGTAGTAGAAAATGAACGATGAGGGGTCAAATCACAAAGCCCCACCTTTCCCGCATTAAGCTGGACGGACGAAGCAACCGTCATTTCACTCTAGGGTGCAAGAGCATAAAGAAAAGAGAAAACAATGATGCGTGCGGCAGCTACCTAGGGCACTCTAGGGTAGGGGTCTCCACTACAAATCCTTTTTTTGAAAGCGCCTCCACTACAAATCGGCTTCTTCCTCGTCCTCTTGAAGAAAACCGATGATGAGTGTGGCGGTAGGGTTTGTACGAGTACTACGGTGTGCGGGGCCACGTCGTAGTAAACGGGTTCGAGTCGACGCCTTAAATATGTGTGGGACGCTTGGTTTTACAGGAACGAGGCAACCTTTTGGGTTCGGGGACCAATGGAGATATAGTATGTACAAAAAATTGTGGACGTAGGTTCGACCGAAAGGCAATGATGCATGGGCCCTGCAGTTTGATATACCTGGGGCCGCGTGAAATGTGCTACTCTACTCAAAACTAGTAAGGTACACATGCATTGAACGCATGATATTTTGAAACCAAATTATGAATAAATACACACTATAGCATGTAAAGCTTTGAGTCATATATGCAGGATGTAGATGTTTGTTTAGTTCTTATAGTTCATCTCATTCTAAATCAATTAGTTTTATAAAAATGTTAAGATTCATGGGGTTCTGCATTGTAAAGCATAAAGTAAAAAACAAATAATGGCTATTCATTTAGAAAAAATATTCAATTATGATACAGAAGATTCTAGAACAAAGGAGAAATGCTTGTGTTTTGAGGTTTGTGCATTATGCTTAAGTTCAACCATGGAGTCTTCTAAATTGTACATGTGGCAGATCTGGTGGAATGTTGATGATATCCAACGGCCAGTAGTGCTCGGATTTGCCATCTCTGCACTGTCAGATTAGCTTCATCCAGCGACCATCTTTCAAAGTTATTGGCACACTATATAGTTCTTGTCCCATAGTTACATGTCTTGGAAAAAAGCTACTAGTGGGTTGTACTAGCTATTTAGGAATAGAAGATGTATACATGGAAGTTGTAGGGAAAGAGATGACATGGAGTGTCTCAATTCCTATGAGTAGGGATTGGAAAAGAGATGTCATTTGGTTCACATCATAGTAACTTTTCTATTGAATCTAGAGATGACATGTATCTCAATTCCTATGAGGAGGGATTATAAAAGAGATGTAATTTGGTTCATATCATAGGAACTTTTCTATTGAATATATGCTAATGTTTATTTTCCTTTGAAATTAAGGGGGTATAGGAATCCATCCATATGAACCAAGTGGCTCTAAAGCTATAGAAATGATATCATGTTTATTTCCTTTGAAATGTGGAGTATATGAATCTAGTCCTATGAACCAATTGGCTCTAATGGAAAAAATTCTATAAAAATCATATCATATAGATTTCCTATGATATTCCTCGACACCAAAGGATGGTTGAAATTGCTGCGGGTGATACGATGGTATTTCTTTGTAGACTCCTCCCCCATCTTTATAGTTACCTCTCGAAGATGAATGAAATGATATATACATGGTATTCTACATGTGCAATTTGGTACACGAAAACTCGGTAAAAGTTTGCAAGGTTTGAATTTTCAATAAAGCTATATGCACTGCATTTTGGAATGGAGGGAGAATACGGCAGTTGCTAACACTCACGTGGAAGATTTGTGTGTAGGAGGAGTGGCTGTTCTGTTAAATGACATGGAAAAACTGACACTGTCGGATGCCGATCTAACGGTTCTTACGGCGTTCGTCGGGAAAAGGCTTGTGGCGAACGTTTGTCGGATAATGATTTACGGACACATGCATTGCATGATACGTGCCCCCCTCTCTCTCTCACGCACACGCACCCTCACGAGTCACGACTCCCCCGAATCCTCTCGCAGACTCGCACCCACCATCTATCTGCAGGTAGACGTCACGCACATATGTGTTCTTCACACCCTACCCTCTGAACTTCTAAAAAACAAAAGACGTCGCACACATTTTATTTTAGCTCACACGTCACACACTTATACAACTACTCTTGCGGCGAACATTCTTTGGGCATAATATATTGTACTCTCACGAAGAGAAGCGGTGCACGCAGCTCGTGGGTACACGTAGGAGCGCATTTTTTTGAAGATGGTACAACAAAATCACTCCAATATATATATAAGTAGGAGCCTTAGCGCTTGCTTTACTAGGGTTCCTCTCGTTCACTCTCTCATGCTCTCCAGATCTAAGCAAGACATAGGTGGCCACACTCTCTCTCAGCTCACGGCTGGTCACAAATCCTGCCGGACAACCTCGACCAGGGCAGGGGTGTAGGTGCATCGTTCACGCTGTCATCGGCGGCGAGGGAGGAGACAAACGGCTGCCCGCATGTCCCGATCGGCGATCGTGCCATTCTCTTCGAGAGAGCACCGTCTCGGGAGGGCCTCCGACCCCTTCTTCCTCCCTGCGGTATTGTGGCCAAGATGCAGCCTCCCAACGCCGTGTTTACCACATGCCGACGACCCTCGGGTATATATTCCTTCGAAACCTGCCTTGCTCTACTGCCCCAGCTCCCTTCGTGTGGATCTTTTTCTACTTTCGTCCATTGTTCCAAAGCCACCTAGACTTTTACTATTATTAGAGGTAAAGATAGTTCATACAGTCGACTCTAAGAGTTGGTTTAAACAGGGAAGAAAGTGGGAAAGCTGTAGCATGAATCTAGGACTTGGTTCTAAGAGGAAATGGGGGAAAGTAATAGATACTGGCTACCCAACCGGTCTCTTGGTTGAAAAGACGAAGAAATCATGGTGGATGGCGAAGGGTGGGGGAAGTGGACCTATCTCTTGGTTGAAAAAGGAAAGAAAGTGGCGGGGGTTGGGGGACAACGGAAATGAGAATGAGCAGGTCTAGATTTCCTGTGCTCACATAGGAAAGTGTCGCCGAGGAGATAAAAAATGGGACAAATGCAGACATGCTGCCTGAATGTTTGCCGCTCTCGCTGGCCACATCTGCCTCACCACTTTATGCCCCTACTGTCCCTATGCCCATATCGCTACCGTTAATGTAAAACCACATGAAGCATTAAGAAATGCCACCTAATGTGTCTATAAGTAATGGTCTAGTGCCGTCGATAAATTGAAGCAATGCCACCACAATTTTTTGAAGTGCTTCTGTCTTGCTTTATTTCCCATGAATTGTGTTTTTGCAGTTACACTTAAATCCCAGTGTAACTGCACAAATTTGATTGCACATTTACTGACCATGTGCTACTCTCATGATAGTAATACTAATGTTATTGTTCTGCATGTTAATCTAGTGGCAGTGTTGATGTGTTGTGATGTTACTTACTTAAGGACACTTCATACTGTCAATATAGTGCCAATTATAACACAATAGATGTTGCTATTAATCATACGGCACTGCAAATATTTGTCACTATTTAAATAACCGTATTTCGTATTTGCGCAAACAGGGATGTCGGTCTCCATATCGTTTCGGGATGTCTATCTCCGTATCGTTTCTATCCGCGCAATCAAAAGCACACACCTCCGATTTAGTAGAACTGTGCAAAATAAGATGGCTATCCCTCGTTGTCATCGTCTAACCACCTGTCTTCCAGGTATTCCTACATTGGTAGTTAGTAGGTATAATGACCAACGCAATCTAAATGAAGTTGATTCGTACGTTTTACTTCTTGATTGTAGTGTAGGGACGAGCGAAAACAACTGCAACCTAGTCCGGAATGCACTTTCTACCAGTTCATCCATGGACCAAGGACTAGCTAGCACGACTGCACGGCGGTTTTTTGGACAGGTGTGCGGACAGGAGGCATTTTGGTCTGCTTATTTCTGCAAATAGTGGTGCTTAAATTTAGTGGAATGCACAAGAATTTCACTGGTCGATTACCTTTGCATGGTTGATTCAGCATTCCGGTGAGACCACAATTATAATTGGTTATTGTGGAATGAGAGAACCTAACCCGGATGGTGGCAACAAGAAAAACTAGAGTGAACTCCGGAAATTTAAGCTCTTGGGGAGGCCCTTTGCTCGAAGAAGCCTTGCTTGTTTTTCTGATTTGTAAACCTTCTCACAGCTTTGTCTTTTGCTGTGAACTAGTATATGTTTGTTATGTTCTATGAATCATTGAGATGTATAAAATTGCTTAACTTATGCTTTTCAAGTTTTTTATGAAGACGAGTTTAATGTGAGTGTTACACATGAGTATTTGGACTAGCGTGTGAGCGTTTAATTTACATTGTGGCTTGATTAATCGCATGAACCCTTTGTAACAAGATACATAGTTGCTTATATGTCGATGCAATGATTGTTGATTGTTAGCTGGTCGATAGCCTCTTGTTGAAGCGAGCTGAGCCAATGTGCCATGTTTTGCACTGGCGCTTACAAGTGGGGTAGCACCAACAGTGTTTACAAGTACTTATGTATATGTCGGCGCACAATTCTCGAATGAGTGCTCTATTTCATCAAAACACACTTTGCTTCGTATGATAAACCATGACAACTTATGTCTTACCATGCCATATTCATGAAAAAACTAGGAGGGCGCATCTGTTTTTGGCAACAATTATGATGGTTCTCGAGATGATTCACGGGCACACAAAAGTAGCAGTAGTTCCCATAGACGGATTCAAAGCAGTACTAGCCGGAGGGGTCGATAACGAGCAAGGTTGGATAATTAGACACAATCCAAACTACTATTAAACACTAGCTGGGCAACTATTTCATGCCTCGATCTAATTTGGGCTGGACACAAGACGGACCTTGCCATGGACAACATCGAGGGCGTCCTTGATAGCTCAATCTGTGAACCTCCATGAAGACAACCTTGTGGCCTTGCCACTGATAAACTTGTTTGTGGAGGCATGCCACGTCATCTTCCTGCGTAAGCTTGACAAGAACAGTATGCCTCACAAATGAAGGAGTAGCTTTGAAGTTCTTGTGCTTCAGTACACCTTGGACAACACGCCTGACAACAGTGAGGCTGGAATACAACTCTTCATTGGTATAACCACAAATGGCTTCCAGGATCCAACAACCTAAGAACTCTGTTTTCCCAGTGCGTATATTCAGGTCATCCACCTCATAGCGAGTGACATGTACAACCACACAATCCTTGTCTGCATCAGGGCTCTAATTGAAATAGATACTAATTCTGAATTACTTTTCAGTATAAGAAACACAAGTTATTTAAACCACTATGTATAGCATGACATCGAAGCTAATAAAATTTTGAATTATTCATCACCACATACTTAGATGAAAAACCACAATCGAGATCGGTAGAGAAGAAAATCACCTTGGGCAGCTCGGGGGGGGGGACACATCCTCGAAGGGGGAAACTGCTCCTGCAGTGCCACGGGGGCTGTAACCTCAAACGGGGCGTTGACTATCTCAGTAGTGCTCGTGAGCGTATCTGGGGTCGGCTCGGTGGCTGCCTCCATCTTCTTGGAGCTCTCTGTCTTGTGGGGATCAGCCTCCCGCGTCTGCTCCAATATTGGAAGATCTTTGCCTGGTTCTCCTTGGTCCATCATGAAACTGATGAATACTAGGAGACCACTGAAAGGAAAACACAATCACAATGACAATGAAACAAAAAAGAGAGTGAGGATCGGTTACTGCTTTGCAAAAGTTCTTTTTTTCTTTGAACGAAAATATACTAACATCACAGATCCGCTTACCTTCCCTTCGTTGGGAGAGAAGAACAGTGGCAGATGCGAGTGTTGCCTTTCTTGAAGATGGTGAGGGAGAAGGGGATTCAGAAAAGAGTGAAATGGTGGTTGCTTCGTCCGTCAAACTTAGACTGCGGGAAGGTGGGGTTTTGTCATACGACGGCTCGTCACTGCCGCGCTATGACCGGGGTGACTCTCCGCCTGCATACTGCCTTCTAATTTGGTGGATGGCATTTGGGCCCACGCGCTGCATGGCCCGCATGTCGGGGAACAAAAGTATAACGGCATTCATTAGAGGGAGACGTTTCAATGACCTAGGAGGAGCCAGAAGCGGTATTGTATCCGTTGTACTAGTAGTAATTGTTTTTCTGGGTAGCTGTAGAGTGTCTCCACTGTACTAGTAGTAATTGTTTCTCTGGGCCCAAGACAAAACAGCCCATCCATACTAGTAAATAGTAAAATCAATTCAAAAGCCCATATATTTACTAAATGAGAGGCGCTACCCACACCCAGCACAATGCCCCCCCCCAAAAAACCTGGGTGCTCTTCTTCCTCCTCGCTCCCACCCACCTCACGTCAGCTTGCTCCACTCGTACCCCCAAATTCCTCACCTCACTCCTACAGAAAACCCCATCTCCCCTTCTTCCTCACTACTACAGAAAAACCCTAGCTCCCCTTCTTCTTCACTCACACTACAACTAGGCTCGTCATTCGTTACTCTGCGCAAATCCGTGAGCGTGACGTGACGCCCTCGAGGAAAATGGAGTCGGCTGACCCCAACGCCAAGAAGATGAGGCTCCGGCCAGCGGCGACGCCTGTTGTAGACCCCGCACCCGGTAGCGTGGGGAGAAGCGGCGACCCCGCCCCCACCAGATCCCAGGAACCCGTAGAATCTCGGGTGGACCGCATCAGTGATCTCCCGAATGCCGTCCTTGGGGAGATCATCTCGCTTATCCCCACCAAGGATTGCTGCCGCACCCAAGTCCTCTCAATTCGGTGGCGCCCTCTATGGCGCTCCGTGCCCCTTAATCTCGACTGTCGTCAGCTATCTCTCTTCAATGATTTTGAAATACTCAGAGCCATCATCTTCCCACTAGGTATCCGTTCAAAGCATCTGCATCCCGTCATGCTACCTTAGCAAGCATATCATGCCCTGCACGGTGGACACCTGGCTGAAATCCCCTGAATTCACAGAACTATAGTTGCTTGAGCTCTACTATTCCCCTGGAAATCACATACCACATACCGAACGCCATGTACTTGTGCCCTCAGCACCGATGTCCATCTCGCGGTTTTCCTCCTCTCTCCCCACCGCACCTTTGCGTTGTGCTAACTACCAGACAATCTGGTACTAAACCTTCGACTCCCATTTCTCAAGAAACTTTCACTTGTGCGGGTTCGTATATCGGAGGCCTCATTACAAATCATCATCCACTCCAGTTGCCCTGCCCTGGAGTGCTTGGTGCTTGTTTTAACAGTTAGATTCTGTTGTCTCCAAATAAAGTCACCTAACCTTGTAAGAATTGGAATTCTTTTGACGGAAGGCAGCTCATCATCCAAGATGCCCCTTCACTTCAAAGGTTGATCCTTGATTCTAGTTATTCACCATTGCAAATAACCGTCCTCTCTGCGCCTAAACTGGAGACCTTGGGTGTAATACATGATCTATGTGCTCATTTCAATATGGGGTTTGGCTCCACAGTTCTTCAGGTACTTTATATTATCATCTACACTTGAAACCATAGCTGCATTTTAAATTTCTGCGCATAAGTTATATATCATCTTGGAGTACACATTTTGTACTAATATTATGTTCTATGCTGAATGAAGAGTTTCTCCATGGATGGCCTATCAATGGTGCTGGATTCTGTCAAGATCTTATATATCCAAATGAATAGTTTTGATCTGAACAAGATTATTGGCTTGCTGCAATGCTTTCCATGTCTGGAGAAGTTGTATATAAAGGTGATAATTTCGTGCACATTGGAAGCCCACATATAGTGTACTAGAATTAATCGTTCAGCTGTTGCTCTTTCGACACTCTTTTTTTAGACCTTAACTGTAGCATCGGGATTTTCTCACTTCTCATGAGATTCGATTGAAGACAATAATGCTAGAATGATATGTAGCCAACCGTGCAAACACTAGATTTGTCACATTCTTCCTGCTAAATGCGAGGTTACGGTTGGGTACCATTAGGCTTAAGTTTATCAGCAGCATGGTTTTGACGGATGGGTATGTCGAAGAGCAAAAAAGGAGTTTCAGGTGGGCAAAAGAGCTTCTGAACGTGTCAGGCTTCTATTTACAACATATTGTGGTCATAATCCAGTAAATTTTACGACCCAGGATGTTCATTCTATGGACCTGACCGATCGATTTGACTATGACTGCCGAAAACAGTGCTGGAGTTAGATGTTGTTGCCCTTTTCAACCTGGTTTTTTTTGTAAACCTGATGAACAATTTACCCTCGTGCTTTTATGCAGGTTTGTAAGCTGGAGTTAGATGTTCCTGCCCTTTTCAACTCATTTGTGGTGTCATATTTTCATTGAAACAAGGCAAATGGCTTGCCATTCGTTTAATTTAGAGTGAAATATTGTAACAAATCCCAACCAAGGAAATAACATCACTCTCACCACCTGCTTGAGCTCCTTTGTGCATTCTGAAGCCAAGTGATTAGCCCCACCAGCACCCACAAACTTATTTCAAACTAGCACATCAAATGGGCTGTAAATTTTCATAGGAAAGGCTGCATGACCGTGACAGATTTGGATTCTGACATTTGGGACCCACGAGGAAATAGCCTATCAAAGGTGGTGTCGACTTACTAGCCAGTCAACAAACGATTCTGCCTACCAGCCGTTGGATTGACATCCAACATCTGTCGTGTATCTTCTATCTCTTGTCTTCTTCTTCCTCCAGCCGCCCAAACCAAACCACCCCGTCGGCTCCGCCTGCTCCTGCCTCCCATGGCTGGCTGCACCTCCGCCGCCCTACCGTACGTACCCTCCAACATTGGGCAGTCCCTCCCTCTATTCCCCCACACGTCCTGTTATTCTCCGGCGACATCAGCCCCAACACGCACCCACACGCGAACCAGTCAACCCTCGTACTCCCCTCCGCCTGCGACTGGACCGGTGCATCTTCCATGGCTCCTGTTTGTTTCGTCTGAGGCCTCGCCGTCGTCCTACGCCTTGTGGCCTTGGTTCGCTTGCCATGCGCGGTGCGCTGCCCTCTTGTGTTGTCAACGTCGTCAACAACCGAGAGGAACAAGGAGATGACTGTACGTGGAGAGGATGACAGTAGGGACCCACCAGCGTCATGGCAGTACGCAAGCAAGTGCCTCTATATTACAAGCCCCAAAATATGGTTCCTCCTAATGGTTGGACATCTTGGGCTCACGCCATTGTCAACATAGTCAATAAACGAGAGAATTACACTACGAGCAGCTGACACCAGGGACACAACAGGTGGCGCAGTTTTTTTAGGAACAAGCAGTTGTTATTTATACTAGTTTTAGCGACGGATCAGGGTAACAACGGGGTTGTGCGGGGGCTGTGGCCCGTCTACCCAGGGTTTTATTTATGTTTACCACATCATGAGCCCAGTTGTGTTTTTTTCTTGCAGAAAATTGCTAGCCAAGTTCTATTTTTTTAAAAGAAATACCCAAACGAGGCCTACTTGCTTTATCGGCCCTGCTGGGCTACAAATCTTTCAAGACGAGGAGTTTCATTCGATTTGCCCAGAAATGGGTTGTACATTTTTAAAACCCATCAAACCGGGAATTAGTTTCAATTTTTTTCATTACAAGATTTTAAATTCCATTGATTTTTATGCGTGGACAATTATTTGGATTTTATATTTATATAAATTATTTTTCAAAATAGTTTGAATGTGAATCGATATTTCTGGATTAAAAATAGTTGAGCGGACCGAAATATGCAAAATTTCGTATACTTTTTAACCGTGGCCACAATATGGGGTGTAATGCTAACAAAAAGAAGATGGGCTCCAAAAAAATTCTTAAGAATTAGCAAATGGGATGTACATTATTAGAAATAATGGCAGATGGGTTGTATGTTGTATTCCACAGATTTGAGGCTGACTTGTGCGCCTACTACAGGTTGACGCGTGTGCTTTCCTAAAAAAAGGTTGACGCATACGCAACGCCCTCTCAACTTAGTCAACACACGAGAGCAGTGACGGTTGGATGTCCATCCAACGGATGTCATGCTTCTTTAATCTTTGCTCTTCCTGCTCCAGTCACTCAAACTAGCGCCGGCGGGACTGCCTGCTCCCTCCTCCCATGGCCGGCTATACTGCCGCGTAGGCCTCACGGCCCCACCGTACTCCCATCGCTGGCCTAGCTATCCCTCTACTCACCCACACCTGCTGTTATTCTCCGGGGATGGTAGACGAACCAGTAAACCCTCGTACTCCTCCGCATGGGAAACAACTGCCGAGTATTCCCTGGATCCGTGTCGTTCCCGTCCTAGGCCTCACCGTCGTCCCCCGCCCTGGTGCTCCCAGCGCGGCCGGGTCAACGTAGTCAATGAACGATATCCATCGGAAGTGGACTGTACGTGGAGAGGCTGATAGCTGGGTCCACGGCCGCACGCAAGGAAATGCCTCCTTATTACGTGCAAAATAATGATTCCTCCACCTGACAGCTAGGACCCACAGGAAGGGCCTCTGTATTTCACGAAAAAAATATTCCCCCCGCTGACAGGTCGGACCCACCAACTATATCTTCGCACGCAAGGAAGTGTCTCCTTATTACGCCCAAAAAAATGAATACCCCCTGCTAGCTGGGACCCACCATATTGTGTGGCTGACTTGTGGGCCTACTGAGTTGACGAGGACGGAGGGCTTTGTCAACTTAGTCAATACTCTAGTGACCGTATGATGTCCATCCAACAGCCATAGTGCTTCTTCAACCTCTGGTCTTCTTGCTCCACCCGCCCAAAGCAGCGCCGGTCGTACCACCTGCTCCTGCCTCCCGTGGTCGGCCGTGCTGCCGCGGAGGCCTCACCGCCCCCGTACTACTCCCACCACTGGCCAGACCATCCCTCCACTCACCGACACCCCCTGTTATTCTGCGGTGACGGCAACCTCACACCGCAGCCATACCAGTGAACCCTCGTACTCCTCTCCGCGTGGGCATCCACTGTCGCGTCATCCCCGGCTCCGTGTTGTCCCCTTCCTAGGCCTCGCCATCGTCCACCGCCGTGGTGCTCTCAAAGCGGCATGGTCAATGTGGTCAATGTACGACTTCCATCGGAAGAGTACTATACGTGGAGAGGCTGACAGCTGGGTCCACGGTAGTCGCGAGGAAGTACCTCCTTACTACGTGGAAAATAATTATTCCTCCACCTGACAGCAGGGACCCACCGGACGGGCCACCGTATTTCACAAAAAAATGTTTCCCTCTTGACTGTTGGGACCCACCGGACGGGCCACGTATTTAGCGAAAAAACGTTCCCCCCACTGTCAGCTCGGACCCACCGGAAGTGCCTCCTTATTACGCACAAAAAATGAATACTCCCACTGGTAGCTGGGACCCACCTTGGTGGGAGGCTGACTTGTGGGCCTACTAAGTTGATGGGGACGAAGGGCTTTGTCAACTTAGTCAATATGAACGATTCTAGTTCCAGTGACCGTACGAAGTCCATCCAACGACCGTAGTGCTTCTTCAACCTCTGGTCTTCTTGCTCCAGCTGCCCAAAGCAGCGCCGGTCGTGCCGCATGCTCCTGCCTCGCGTGGCCGGCTATGCTGCCACGGAGGCCTCACCTCCCCCTACTACTCCCAACGCTGGCCAGGCCCTGCGGCGACGGCAGACTCACACCGCAGCCGAACCAGTGAACCCTCGCACTCCTCTCCGTGCGGGCTTCCACTGCTGAGCCTTCCCCGGCTCCGCGTCATCCCCTTCCTAGGCCTCGCCATCATCCACCGCCCTGGTGCTCTCTGCGCGGCGTGGTTAACGTGGTCAAGGAACGACTTCCATCGGAAGAGTACTATCGTGGACGGTGGCAATTTGGGTCCATGGCGTCGCAAGGAAGTGCCTCCTTATTATCATAAAATAATTATTGCTCTACCTGACAGCAGGGACCCACCGGACGGGCCACCGTATTTCGTGAAAAAAAAAATTTCCCCCTGATTGTTGGGACCCACCAGCTACATCTTCACACGCAAGGAAGTGCGTCCGGGCAAAAAAAAATTATTTCCCCCTGACTGCTGGGACCCACCAGCTACATCTTCGCACGCAAGGAAGTGCATGACAGTCAGGACCCACCTGGTCGAAGTGTACATAGCATTGTCATTCTGGTCGCAAACATGTACATACATACTGGTCGATGTAGAGGCGCGCACGTGTCATAGTAGAGGCGCGCATGTAGCATGTACGCGTCACGCATAAACGGCGAGTGCGGGAAAATAAATCTGCCGCGCACGTACATACGTGAGGGTCTCGAGCGCCTACCGTGCATACGTCGGCGGGGCTCATGTACATGGCTGGGTCGAACGAAGCTGCGTCGTCGTCGTGTTCATGGGGAGGCAATGGAATGCTTTCGTGTTCATGGGGAAGCAGCGGAATGCGTCGTGTTCGCCGGGAGGCAACGGAGGCAGCGTGGGAGCCAGCTGCTTGGGCCAGGCTGGCGATGGAAGCGAGGCTGGCATACCGCATGAAGCGGAGGAAGCAGCCATGTGTTCGACCGGCCAAGTTCAAGCAGGATCTGTTCATCGGGAGGGTGAGCGTGCCGCAAAAGCGGAGAAGCGGACTTGTGTTGGACCTCCACTACAAAAAAAGACACATCCGTGACATTTTGGGCGAGCAATTTTTTTTCTGTCATACATATGACACTTTTATAGCGATAATTGTGACAAAACCTGGTATCATCATAGATGTGGTGGGCTCCTACTTCTATGACAAAAATCATGATGAAAATGGGCTTTTCGTCTGGGCGGGCGGAGACGCAGCTGCATGACATTCTTTGGGCCGTCCATGATGGAAAAACCATGGTAAGCGAGGGGAGGAAAATTTTGGGGAGTTGCGGTTCACGGTGGGAGGTCGAGGCGGGGCGTCTGCGTTTCTCTCGTCGTCTGGCGTGTGTGTGCAAAGCGTTGGCTCTAGCTCGAACCGCGCGGCGTTGGGCTCTAAGCGAACCGGCGATTACGCTGCGGGCTACGTTCTCGAACCGGGGATCGATCGATGGCTGTTGGCGAACCCGATGAAGCGATTCGCCGCTCTGCTGCTAAGCGAAGCCGATCGGTGCTGCCTATAGGATGAACAATGAGTGTTGCGGGGGGTTGGATGAGCGATGGCGGTGGCGTTGCCTCTCGATGAAGCGAGGAACCCGTGGTGTGGAGGGCTGGATGAATAGTAGACGGTGGAGGGGTGGTTGAACAGGAACCCATGGTGTGGAGGGATGGATGAGCATGAAGCGGTGGAGGGTGGCCGTGGAGGGTGGTTGAGCAGGACCCCGTGCGATGGAGGGCTGGATGAGCAGTGAGCGATGGAGGGTGCCCGTGGAGGGTGGTTGAGCGATGGCCGGTGGAGTAAGCGCGGTGGAGGCTGGATGAGCAGGAGCCCGTGGAGGTGGAGGAGGTCGGCGGTAACCCGTGGAGGTGGAGGAGGTCGGCGGTGGAGATGAAAAGTATCCGTGGAGTCCGTTTTGCGATCGCCACACCCTCCCCCCTCCCGTTTCGACCTAGCGCTCCAACACAAGTCCGTTTAAATGCATTTTGCGGTATGCCACACCCACCAAATCAACAAGGACCCCCGTTTCGACCATAGGAGGTCCGTTTCGTCCGTTTTGCGGTACGCCACACCCCTCCCGATCAACAGGACCCCCGTTTCGACCGTAGGAGGTCCGTTTCCTCTGTTTTGTGGTGCGCCACACCCTCCCGGTGCTGGGACCCCGTGTCGACCGTAGGAGGTCCGTTTCCTCCGTTGTCTTGATACGCCGAGCCTCGTTCCATCGCCTGTTCCGTCCAAGCCCTCCCGATGAACACGACCACACATTCCATTCCGACCCAGCCGGTTGGCTCCCACGTGTTCCGTTGCCTCCCGATGAACACGACGCATTCCGTTGGCTCCCGATGAACACGATGACAACGTTGTTTCTCCGTTCCGACCCAGCCATGTACGTATGCGCGAGTAGGCGTTCGAGACCCTGCCCATATGTACGTACGTGGCCGTATTTTCTTTCTTGCACCCTCGTCGATGTACGTACGTGTATGTGCGCGCCTCTACTACGACCAGTATGTATGTACACGTTCGCGACTAGAATGACAACGCTACCTACGCTTCGACCAGGTGGGTCCCGACTGTCAGGCACTTCCTTGCGTGCGATGATGTAGCTGGTGGGTCCCAGCAGTCATGGGGGCGAATCGTTTTTTGGACGCACTTCCTTGCGTGCGAAGATGTAATTGGTGGGTCCCGGCAGCATGTGGGGAAGCGTTTTTTCGCTTCATCGGTGGCCCGTCCGGTGGGTCCCCGCTGTCAGGTGGAGGAATAATTATTTTGCGCGTAATAAGGAGGCACTTCCTTGCTGTGGTCGTGGACCCAGCTGTCAGCCTCTCCACGTACTGTCCACGCCCTATGGAAGCCATTCCTTGACCACGTTGACCACGCCGTGCCGAGAGCACCAGGGCGGTGGACGACGGCGAGGCCTAGGAAGGGGACGACGTGGAGCCAGAGAAGACGCGACAGTGGATGCCCACGCGTAGAGGAGTATGAGGGTTCACTCGTTCGGCTGCGGTGTGAGGCTGCCTTCACCGCAGAATAACAGGGGGTGTGGGTGCCGGGTGCGTAGAGGGATGGCCTGGCCAGCGGTGGGAGTAGTAGGGGGCGGTGAGGCCTCCGCGGCATCATAGTCGGCCACGGGAGGCAGGAGCAGGCCGCACAACCGGTGCTGCTTTGGGCGGCAGGAGCAGGCGGCACGACCGGCGTTGCTTTGGGCGGCTGAAGCAAGAAGACCAGAGGTTGAAGAAGCACTACGGCCGTTGGATGGACATCGTACGGTCACTGGAGCTAGAATCGTTCATATATTGACTAAAGTTGACAAAGGCCTCCGTCGATTAACTTAGTAGGCCCACAAGTCAGCCTCCACCAAGGTTGGTCCCGGCTAGCGGGGGTATTCATTTTTGTGCGTAATAAGGAGGCACTTCCGGTGGGTCAGGTGACAATGGGGAGCGTTTTTTCACGAAATCGGTGGCCCGTCCTATTGGTCCCAGCGATCGGGAAGCGTTTTTCGCAAAATCTGGTGACCCGTCGGTGGGTCCCTTTGTCGGTGGAGGAATACTTATTTTCAGCGTAATAAGGAGGCACTTCCTTGCGGCTGCCGTGGACCCGGTATCGACCTCTCCATGTCAGATACTCTTCCGATGGAAGTCGGTCGTTGACCACATTGACCACGCTTGGCGTCGAGAGCACCACGGCGGTGGGCGACGGCGAGGCCTAGGAAGGGGACGACGGAGGCCGGGAAAACGCGGCGATGGAAGCCCGTGCGGAGAGGATACGAGGTTCATTGGTTTGGCTGCGGTGTGACGCTGCCGTCGCTTCTGAGAACTGGCAGCGGTGAGAATAGTAGAGGCGGTGAGGCCTCCGTGGCAGCCTGACCCGGCCATGGGAGGCGGGAGTATCTTGACACGACGGCGGCTGCTTTGGGCGGTGGAGCAAGAACACAGAGGTTGAAGAAGCACTACTGGCCGTTGGATGGCCACCGTCACAGTCCTTTGGAGCTAGACTCGTTCATATTGACTAAAGTTTAGAAAGGCCCCATCGATCAACTTAGTAGGCCCACAAGTCAGCCTCCACCATGGTGGGTCCCGGCTAGCGGGGAGTATTCATTTTTTGTGTAAAAGGAGGCACTTCCGATGGGTCGGTGAATGACAAATGAGGAACGTTTTTTAGCGAAATATCTTTGGCCGTCCGGTGGGTCCCGGAGTCGGGGAAACATTTTTTCGCGAAATAAGGTGGCCCGTCGGTGGGTACCTATTTGTCGGTGGAGGAATAATTATTTTGCGTAATAAGGAGGCACTTCCTTGCGCCACGGGAGGCAGGAGCACGCGACTCGACCGGCGCTGCATTGGGCGGCTGGAGCAAGAAGACCAGAGGTTAAAGAAGCACTACGGCCGTTGGATGGACATCGTACGATCACTTCAGCTAGAATCATTTATATTGACTAAGTTGACAAAGCCCTTGGTACGGGTCAACTTAGTAGGCCTACAGCTCGGATTTGGCAGAGAACATATAGCCCATTTATGTTTTGTAAGAATGTACAACCCATTCTAAATTCTAACGGAATTTACTACAACCCATTTACGGGTTTGTTAAAAGTACAGCCCAACTTCTAGGTAGGACAATGATTAATAATTTCAAACAACCGCTCAAAACTGAATTAAAAAAAAATTCCCAAATTTTGATGGGATCCGAAATATTTTTATCCGAAATTTCTAGTCAGGTTAAATATAATTTCAAAATAAAGTTGCATCACATTAAAATCCAACAAAATATTGCGCGCACAACAAGTTATGAAATTAAAATTTCTAAATTCCAAAAATAATATATTTTCAAACTAATTACGTGTTTGGTGCATAGTAATTGCCCAGTTATTATAATTACATCCCATTTATTATTTCTTAAAGTCCATTTTCTTGTTAAGCCAATGCATACCTCCTAGGAAACTTTGCAGCCCAGCGGGGCGGATAACAAGTTGACCCCGATATTGTGTACAACTATTGGCCCAGTTGCATTGCTGATGTTGAAAAAAAAGGCCTGCGTAGTACAGTACAACCTAACATGGTAACTCAGCCCACATTCAGGGACGCCGGAAAGTCCCAAACAAGGCTTCTGTACAACTTTTTGAAGTCAATGAGCTCAATTAATAACTTAAGAAAAAAGTTAGATTATATTGGAACCTAATTAAAAGCTGTAACGAGCAAATAAATAATTCAACGGGTCCCACTTGTGCGTGTGCGCATGTGTGTGCCTGTGTGTGTGTGTGTGTGTGTGAGAGAGAGAGAGAGAGATAGAGAGAAAGACCCATTGGTCGATGCTCGTAAATACATCTTTCAGCCATATGCATTGCTGATGCTCAGTAAAAACTTATATAGTTGACACAATCATATAGAACATCATAGCACACTGAACTTGCATACAAAAATTTCATGCAGGCGGCACAATCAGGATGGAAGCAGTGGATCGCTACGGGAAGGGCTATGTTGAAACCAACGAAGTCGTACATAACAGTTCATCGTCTTTATAAATGACGGGGAAATATCTTGAATGTTGTGCAAAGAAAACAGACAGACAACACAATAAGTTACGCTAGCACATTAAGTTGGCGTACAACCCTTTCTAAAAAAGTTCGGTACAAAATTAGAACAGGTCACAATCAAATGTCTTGGCATATCGATTGCTTGAGACCCTAGCTCGGATTTAACTAGTACTATCGACAAGATTGATTGTTACCTCAAATTAGAGCACATCCGAGCAGCCAGCCCGCCTCTTCTCCCAAAAAGCGAGTGGCCTCCGCCTTGTAGCGATGGAGTAGGCCACATGCCATGCATCGTTCGAGCAACACGAGGAAAGTCGGCGTTGACTCCGGTAATGGGCGTCGTCGGCGGACCTGGCACCAGCAGCGGGCGGCGAGACTTGATTGATGGATTGACCACTTCTTCGACATGCACGAACACTCGATACAGGTACATCCTAACGTGGTCCGCAGCGGCCTTGGTGGCGATGAATAGTACAACCCCGGTTCCTGCACCGGTATCTCAACACCAATCACCTTCGGTATGGTGGACAACTTCTTCATCCATGCCATAACCGTCAGAGCCCAGCTATCTGGAGGAAAAACATACTTACGAGCTCACCTCCAAGGTCGTTGATAAGCTCGTTCATTGACTCGCTGTTCCAAGCACGTCGAGGCATGCCGTGGAAGGTAAGCTTTGTTAAAACCTCAAGCTCAGAGGGCACCGAGCCCCATCCTGGTTGCCACCGATCAAAGCTCACCAGCGCGCCATCGCAGAACAAACGCTGGGAAGATTCGAACACACGACTACAGTTGAAAGTTGTTCGGAACCTGACGAAGAAATTAGCCGGTGGCGGACAGACTTCCACAAGCAAGTCACTTATTTGGATGCCGTGCACAATGCCAAGAGCTTTGACAAGGTCGTCCTGCGAGACGGGAGGCCGGTCGCCGTTGATGGTTACCATCAGCACTTTGCTGGCAAACTGGTCGTCAAGCGCCGCCATGCCACTTGTTGGCGACGACATGCAGCGACCAAGGCGGGGCGGACCTCGGGATCTCTGGCTCGGAGATCGCGTTGACCGCGACATGATAGTGCGCTTGATTACTGAGAGTCTGAGGGGGGTTTGGGGGAACTGGAGTAGGAATCGAGATTCCAGAGGTGTGGGAGGGGCGGGAGACTGGGGATGAAAAGGTAGCATGAATTTCGAGCACGCGCCAATATGCTCTCGGCGCGCAAGCGCACGAAAACACTGGTGGTGCCCACATGTCGGCCTAAGAGTCCTTATTCTTCCTTTTTTGGAGAGCCTGACCTTTTTTCAGGATCTTTTGAGAGCCCGGCCTGAGAGTCATAATTGACCTGTTTGGCATTGCATTACTACTCAACCCATATTCAACGACACCTCACTGGCCCAAACAAGTGTACATCATCGAAAAGATAGTGAGCTCAAATTATATAACTTGAAAAAAGGAGATATACTCTGAACACTAGAGAATGGTGATGCCCTCATTTAGCCCACCAGTAGTTCGAGACAATAAACAGTTCGAAACAACGATATATACAAGATTCAAACACTGACTAGTGACTACTGCTGACATAAACAGCAAGACATGATAGTTCATAAGAAGTCTTGCTACACCACCAAAACGTACCCATCTGCAGCGCTCAGACTCTCGTGATCCAGACGAGAATGACATTCTAAACAGAAGCAACTATTAAATAGAAAGAGTGACATAGACGAGGATGACCAAATGACAAGGAATATGCATAACAAAAGAAAGAACTACCCATCCAGAACCAGCAGCAAAGACAACAAAGTCATTCGAAGAGATGATCCAACACCATCATAATTTGCAGCCCCGCTTCAGCGACCAATGATCTGGAGACACCAGTACTCCACCCTTTCGATGCAACAGCCCAATTACCTATCGACCTGAAGGCTTGAACCACATCACTGCCTGTCGTAATTGAGACATCCAAGGATCAAAGTTAATCCGGATGCCTTTGTCATTATCACCTTCTTTTGGCAATCTGGGGAGTATGCTCCCGAACTCCTAGGGCTCGCCGTGTAGACACAGTTTTCCATAGCAAACAGAGCCTCTCTGCCATCAAGGTCCTTGCCAACGGTGATCTCCTGGTTAATCGGACAATTGAGTCCGAGAAACAGAGAGTGCGAACCAAGGCTGTTTACCCGCCTCCAAATAAAAAATCCTAAAGGCCCCAACAAGCTGGTATCCTGCTCATAGACGTAACAGACCATTGTCCGGATACTCACGTATTACGGTGCTTGTATCTGATGGGGTTTTTGCAATATAACTTTTCCGGCTCATGTGTCCGAATGATCATCAGTCTTTTGCCATCGTTTGATCGAGCGAGGAACCAGTTGTTCTTCCCTGTTTTTGGCAAAGGTGGTGTAATTACAAAGGCGATGCTTGTAGGGACACTTCATCATATCAAAAAGGACAGGCATTGTTAATGTAAGATCAGCATTGTTCAGAGTATGAGTAGGATAATGCAAGAAATAGCATTGATATGTCCCTGTTAGATCTGGGAGGAAAATACAGGGAAATGTATACTGGGTTCGAAAATAATGAAGTGCCATGCATGGTTATACTCATGTTATCTCGCAATCGATTCTTCACAGGAAACTACCATGTCATGCATGTTATGTAATCATGTTCTGTCCTCACAAACAAATTCTTCAAGGTAACTAACAGACCATGCATTGTTATATACTCGTGTTCTGTGGGCAAAAATTTTGTGAGGATATTATTCTAGTCATTGATTGCTGAAGGGCGGATATAGGTATGTACACATGGTAAGCATTGCAGGATTTCACTACTTCCAAATATAGAGTTCTCCATATGCACATTTACTTCCCAAATGTATGGTTAGATGAAACCAACAGTGTGGTGCATGTTTCTACATCATGAAAATGAGGAAAATAACATGGCCATTGATACACACTCATATTAAGTAGTAGTATATAGATTAGGGTAAAATAAGGATAATATCCATATATTCCTAACCGTTTGATTATTCAGGGTACAAATTGGCTGTAATGACATGGTCACAATCGCATGAATTAAATCATTCCAAATATAGCTGATTTACGGCGTCCCTAATATATTGCCATAGTTCTACTCAAATTCTGCTCAAACAGGGATATGCCAATCATCAAAAAAGTTCAAACAGTGTCATGGCTTCATCATTAACATGAGACGGAAACAACTTACATTCGCCGTCCCAGCAATACATGGTGCCATCTGCTTTGTCGATCGCGAAGATGATGCCATTGTGTTTAATCGCATCACAAAAGTGTGTATCAACTTTGACGATGATCCACTGCGAGCCGAGTTGTCTCCAGCTAAAAAAGGCACCGACATAAAGATAGGTGAGTCCGCGGTCGAACAAGGCAATTAGCTTGAAGTCTACATAATTCACATGTCGTGTGGGTACTTGGCAGTTTACAATCTTCTGCAAAACAAGGTCCGTTCAACTAACGTAGTAATCTAGATGACTTGGGCCACGATGGTAACACTCTATATAATCCAACGAAGGAAGGATAATCTCATGGGAGGTCTGAAGTTCACGAGCACCAACTTTTTACCGTCTTCTCTGAAGGCAGCCATCCAGTGGGAGTTCATGCCGACCTAGTACATACCTGCCAAGAAGTTTCCGGCGATGTTGATCGGATCGATGTCGAGGGAAATGATGTACGGCGACACACTACATACCTGCAAAGAAGTTTCGGCTAATGGAGATCGGATTGAAGTCGAGGGGCATCATGCACGCCTCCGTATCATGTTGAGCCAATCTCGCAAGACCAGATAGCAGCAAGCAGGTTGTCTTGAAAAGCTTAGGCCTCGCTTCGATGATGGCCATGTGCATGTCCCTCGAGCATGCAGCCACCCGCAGGGCGGTCAACATATCCATACACGAACAATAGAGGTCGAGGATGTCACTGGGGAGATTGCTCCAATCGCGGCTCATATGGATGTTGTGCGGTTCGCGTTCGGCCATGGTGGAGTTTGGAAGGGGGCTTGATTTACGGGGGAGGAGGATGTTGGTGCTGGAGCGAGGGAATAGTGGTACTGGGGGAGGCGAGTAAGGCGACGGTACACGGGGGCACAGTGAGATGGAGACGGAGACATAGACGGAGAAGGAGATGGAGATGGAGTGGTGCTATGGGAGCGGAGAGGGTGACGAGGCGAGGCGCCAATGTTCTGTACAGTGGCGGTGACAGACTGCACAGTGCATAGGGTGAGGCTGACTTTGGTAACCCGAACACGCCACCTCGCCTGGACTAGTGTCACGCGCAGGGTGTTGTCACTTCACTGTGAGGACCAGATGAATAGTATTTTGACCATCAAGTGTACCACAGTTGTACTACTACTAGTAGTAGTAGTAGTAGGAACATGAGTACTCCAGTATTGTATAGCGGAAATAGGTCTCCCGTGCTAGCATGCCTGTTCACTTCATCGTTCAGGTATCATCCATATTGCGAGCAGAACCAAATTCTCGTGCATGCCCAATCAGCATACTGCGCGATGCATGCGATGGTCATTCAGTGCATCAAGGGCGGCATGCGATCGTTCCACACTTGAGAAGAGGAAAATGGAAAGGTAGAATGCGGCGAGAGGAAGAAACGGCTGGCTAACGAGGCTGGGAGGGATCGGCGGGAAGTTAATGCTCACGCCTAAAGGTTTTGGGAAAACCAGATTTTATAAGGTGACTTATACTCACCTAAACGGAGGGAGTATTCCTTAACCAGAGAATGTTGTATCTCCCACTCACCGGCTCAAAAAAAAAAAGCTACGACACATTTTTTTATCTGTTTGCATAGGTCCCACCTATCAGGAAGGATGGGCATGTACACAAACAGGTACGACTCCTCAGTCTACCCGCATAGCCTTTTCGTTTAGTCTACCTAGCCGTCTAATCAACTGCATGCACGCCACTTCTCCCATTTACTTCTCCATCGGGAACCGATTTGCCTCGGCTTCTTCACCTCCCCTTCGTCTTCATTTGCATCCAAACCCCACTGTGTTCACATTGTTTTAAGCTCTTTAAATAATCATCTACTACTTCAGTTAGACTAGCCATCCAATCCTAATTCTCCAAACCATAGCCCTCCGTTCCAGCGGTTCCAAATGGCGAAAGAGATTGAGATGCAGGTTTTTAGCGTCCAACATGTCCTCGTCGAAGGCTCGATTCGCATAGTTGCCACCGTCACCGTCAACCCAAGGGTTGTTGGCGATGGATCAACAATGTATCCAACTCCCTCGAAAAGGTAGAGGCGAGGGTCATCGGTCTCGAAGCGAGTACGGGCGTGCCCGGGAAGATCCAGTAGCGCGCCGTCCTTCAGCTGTGCCTCGAAGATGATGTTTTGGTGTACCACATCATACACTCGCCCTCCATACTAGGCGAGCTTCACGATTTCTTGTCTCGGGAGGACGTACACTTCTGTGGGGCAGCCATCGAAGGGGACAAACAGAAGCTGGAGCCGTACAACCTTGATTTGAAAAGCATCGCTGACCTACAAACCAGAATCAAAATTCCTGTAGAAGATTGTGCTAAACACACACCATCCCTATTCGACGTAGAAAATTTTGTGCTCGGTACAAATCTTCAGAAGGGTGACGAGACGGTGGCATTAAGGTCATTTGGATGGGAGAATTATCCCTTGACGTACGAGTGGATAAAATATGCTGCCCTCGATGCCCGTGTGAGTTTCGAGATAGCTGCAAGGTCCAGAGAGCTTGTTCCGAAGCCATCTCCCACAGAGAATGAGAAGAAGAAGAAGAAGAAGAAGAAGAAGAAGAAGAAGAAGAAGAAGAAGAAGAAGAAGAAGAAGAAGAAGAAGAAGAAGAAGAAAACGCTACACCAGCAGGAGGGCATTATGGATGGATGAACTATTTCTTCTCTTGTAAAAAAAATTATTCCCTCTCAGTGTATATTGATATAGATGGACTATTTCGATGGTGTGCATGTCTTTGGAACATAGTAGTAGCATGGGTCCGCTTGACTATAAGGAACTATTTATCCGCATATATAGCTTTCTCTGCTACTCCTTCCAGTGATCGGTATACAGTGCATGTGTCCGTAGACATGACAGCTTGTCCATGGAAGTTCAACTACGGCGACCATCACGTTTCATCTCGCGATTCCCATGACGGCTCTCCGACCCACGGCACCATGCCCCCCGACGTGCGCCTCACTCCTCTCGGCCGCACCGCCCCTCTGCCTTTGTGTGCATGACATGTGGGCCACCTGAAATGCGGCGAGCATCAAGTTTCTACCACAGCCACCCGCGATTCCCACGACGCCGCTCGAATCCATGAAACCACACGTCCCCCGACCTGCGGCTCACCCCTCTTGTCCCCACTGCCCCTCTGCCTTCGGGAGCATTACATGTGGACCGGTCACTTATCGGGTCTACATGTTATTGAGTCAAAGGTAGGTGTAGTAAGGCGTTGAAGCTCAGTCCCGACGGCCCTGAGAGGGAAATGTAACTCCTGCGCCAGGGCTTGTGATGCTCCCACAGCACGAACTCGTGCCAAACTCAAGATTTGTTTCTTTACTATACATGCACGCAACGATTTAATGGACATTGTAATCTCAACATGTGATGGGGAGCTCTAAATTTGAATTTGAAACTTATAAAAGCGAAAAGATTCAAAACAAATAAAGCTGGGAGAGAGGAGTATATCGTAGGATGTGTCCCATACAAAATAAGTCCCTGGTTTGTCACATGAAGATGCGGTTAGAAAGGAGCACAACGTCTTCCTACTCATACGGCAACAAATCGGCCATGAGACAGCATGGTCCGCCTTTGACCGCTATGTGCAAGGTTTGTGCTATCTTTTATTCAATCTCACCGTGGTTCCATCGTACCAATTCATGCGGTGGCCCGTTGCATGGCTGATCCCAATGTTGGACAAAGGTTCTACGGGAACGGTGTCACCGTTGTAAATGTTGTGCAAATTAATGTTGGTACCCTCCCGTACATATTTAAGCCAATCTCCACTCGCACCGAGCCTAGCCTCTGAAACGGTGGGCAGGGGAGAATTAGGAAATTGACATGGAAGTAGTCTTTAGAATGCATTTACTACGTGATCAAAGTCATCTTACTTGCTCATCGGAGGAAATCCGGGTGCCCCTCGACGTCGGCATATCAAGGGCGTCAACTTGCAACTACGGCCACGCCACGCTGGAGAGACCCCCAAGGAAACATTCTCGTGCGTTCCATGGAACATCAAGATGCATTTGTATGAGTAGTTTATCTTGTGAGAGAAAAGGATGAACGAGGGAAGGCCTCTAGAGATAGAGATGGACACTACTACTACCAATGTGCTAGCACGTGCATTGCAATGGATCCAAACTAGTAGAATAATACTTGTTCACGTGCTTGAAATATAAACACTCTAGTTTTGATATACATGTGTCAGCAGACACGACAGCTTGTCCATGGAAGTTGAACCACGGCGACCATCACGTTTCTTGTTTCTACCACTGCCACACCCACACGCAATTCCCACGACGCCGCTCCAACCCACGGCACGACGTCCCCCGACGTGGACATGGATCCTCTGACGTGGCTATCACTGCCTTGCCCTGCCTTTCCTTCGCTGACAGGTGGGACCCACGCTTATGGGTCCCACATGTCAGTGACAGAATGGTAGGATTGTTCGTGCCCCTCATCCCTCTCGGCCCCACCGCTCCTCTGCCTTTGTGTGCATGACATGCGGGCCAGCTGAACTGCGGCGACCATCGACTTTCTACCCCAGACACACCCGATTGGGCACGGTTTGCCTGCTCCGCTGCTATGCTCCGATCCGTACTCCCGCACCAACGAATTTTCATCCAGCGGCTGTGACACATATCGTCCCAGGCATCAATCCTCAGCTGGAGTACTTATGTACTACAGGTAGTACCCGCCGATGTGGCCATCTACGCCTCGTAACGCCCCGACGCCCAGCTATGGTACCATCGCCACGGCCACGCCACCACCGGCCGGTTCATCTCGAACGAGTGAGTCGCGAAGCACGCCACCACCATGAGAATGACATTTGGGCCAGCCGCATTTAAGGCCCACATGTCATTGACTCATATGTCGGGCACTAAGCCACTGAAGTTCGGTCCCGTGGGCCCCGAGAGGAAAATGTAACTCCTGCGGAAGGCCTTGTGGTGCTCCCACAGTACGAGCTCGTGCCAAAACTGGAATTTGTTTCTTACTACTACTAGTACTAGTAGGAAGGTACACGTGCATTGCACGCATGAGATTCTAGTGGTTTGTGCATTATGCTTCTATATGTGGAGTTTTCTGGATTCTAACATGTGGCAAATTTGGTGGAATGTAAGGTTAGGCAAGTTTGATTAACTTAGGTGAGTGTTTGGTTCAAGACACACCTTAGGCAAGCCACACTGCCCCCACATGACATACACACAAAAAATGTGGCAAGATTCCCTTAGGCTTGCCAACTTGTGGCAAAATTTGGTGGAATGTAAGGTTAGGCAAGTTTGATTAACTTAGGTGAGTGTTTGGTTCAAGCCACACCTTAGGCAAGCCACACTGGCCTCACATGACATACACAAAAAAAATGTGGCAAGATTCCCTTAGGCTTGCCAACTTGTGGCAAAATTTGGTGGAATGTAAGGTTAGGCAAGTTTGATTAACTTAGGTGAGTGTTTGGTTCAAGCCACGCCTTAGGCAAGCCACACTGGCCCTACATGACATACACACAAAAAATGTGGCAAAATGCCCTTAGGCTTGCCAACTTGTGGCTCTCATTTTGAAGAACTTATTAGTAACTTTGCGTGAGCTTAGGTGTGGCAAAGTTAGTCATGAATTAAGTTCAACCATGGAGTCTTCTAGATTATACATGTGGCAGAATCTCGTGGATGATATCCAATGGCCAGTAGTGCTCGGATTTGCCATCTTTGTACCGTCGGATTGGCTTCATCCAACGACCAACTTTCAAAGTTTTTCACACACTATATAGGGGGTATAGATATAGATGTGCCGGTCCGTTGCAATAGATCCAAAGTATATCTATTAAGTGGAGTGCACTCTAAACACATTATCTATTTATTTTTCTCTAACCTTCCGTAGCCATGCAACCAAGCCACATAAGCTTCATGGGTGCCCCCCACATCATATTATTCATACTACGTTGATTGAAAAAGAGATAAATCACCCAAAACATGATCTTCCCGTTTTTTGTTCCTACGATGTTGTGCCGTGCACATATCTACTAGTTGTATAGTGGTAGTACTAGTAATATAATAGTATTAGGAGTACAAACTTGGTAGGAGTGGTACTAATACGGAATGCTCCTACTCTATCAACGAGCCCCGTCTGACAAAAAAATTCTTGTCTTCCGTGCTACAGCTAGATCTTCCCCTTGTTTTTGTTTTCCAACCCGGCGGCGGGCGGGGTGTCGATTTGCTCAACGGGCGGTCCCACATGAAAGTGAAAATGCTAGGCTGTAGGCAACACGCCTTCCCTAAGCTATGTGTCGTGCCGGACGGGCCGTGTTGTACTCCCGATTCCTGGGCGTGTGGGGGTGCGATGCGAACGTGGCAGGCCTTTTCCTTTTATTAGCAATGTGCCCGTGCGTTGCGACGGATCCAAAGTAGTAGAATAGTAGTATTTGGTCACAAACTTGAAAGAAATCACTAATGTTTTGATATACTCCTAATATATTACTCCCTCCATACCTAAATATTTGTCTTTTTTGAGATTTCAAATGGACTATCACATACGGATTATATAGACATATTCTAGTGTTTCTACTACCTCTCTCTCAGTTTACAGGCCGTGCGCGTACCCCTAGGTCGTCAATTTGACCAACCTAATACAAGTCATATATTACAAAAAATATACCAACATAAACTTCGGAGTTTCTACTTTCAAAAGATATCATTTTTGTGTTATATAGTTTTTATTAGGGTGATAAAATTGGTAAACTAGGTATACGCGCATGACTTGTAAACTGAAACAGAGGTAGTAGCAAGATGCCCGTGCGTTACACGAAGTTGATGGAAAAGGTAAGCAAAACTTATAAATTGACGGATGGAGTACTAGTTACAGTGATGCATATAATTAAGCAAAGGGATCGCACATGTCGGTATTGACTGGAACGAGAATGCAATAGCACAAAAGAATTAAGGCCAGGATGATGTGATCGTAGTGGTGGTTACAGAAGGCAAGAAGAAAGATGGATCCACGAACGTACGACCTCCTCCTCAACTTAGTGCGCCGGGCCACCGTCCGGCGGCTAAGGAGCGGCGGCTTTTGTGGCGAGGTCGAGGTGCTTCTCAACAAAGGCATCCAAGGCTTCCAGCCGGTTGAGGAAGGCCAATGTCGTAGCGTCCTCACTGGCCTTGTAGATACCTGTGTACACGATTTGCTCGTATGCGTGGATGTGTAGTTCGACGAATTCTTGCGAGGCGGCGCCTCGCGTGGCCTGACCTCAGTGGACATTCTTCGTGGCGTCGTGGGCGATCCGCAGGGCCACCAGTGCTTGAAGAGGTTCCGCCATGGAGGCCGATTAGGGTGTGAGCAATGAGGAGCGGGCCTTGTGGCTGGAGGAATCTGGAGATGTCGTCCATGAGCTTCTTGAGGGCGGTGAACTTGTTGCTGGTGGCAGCGATCATCTGGTCAAGCGAGAGTCGTGGTTGGCGTCGAGGATGGCCATCCACTAGCCAGTCTCAACAACGTATGGAGCGATCCTCGGCGCCATGCCATGAGCGGCGTCGTGGACCATCTGGCGCAACCGCTGGCGCTCACGTGCATCGCCGCCATGGAGTGCAGGCGAGCTCTTTTGCGCTTAGTGTAGGTGCTTAGGCAAGTGCTTAGGTGCGTGCGATGTGGTAGATGCATTGGAATGGAGGTGGGCGCCTTTATATGAGGGCAATGAGGGCAAACTGCGTTGCATTCACATCATGCAACCTCTTTTCCGGACCTCCTCCATTACTTCCCTCATGCATTAATTGAAGGAGGATGCATTGGCCGTTCAACATATCGGGAACCCTTCTCCCTCCTAAATCGCATTAAAGGCGTGTCGGGAGCTACGCGCCCATTGTCAAATCGAATACTCCCTCCGTCTAGGTGAGTATTATAAGTCATCTTCTGAAAACCAAATACTAGTAAGACTAGCCACCGTGGGAGTAACCCAGCGGTAACATCGAGTCCAACTCAGCAAATTTGCTTATGTGGCTGAATTCTTTGTAACATCACATATCCCAATGCAATATGAGTCTATAACCTAATAAATGAAGCTTTGCATGTTACCACACTTATGTTACTACTACCTGCATCGGGTTTATTGGTCCCCATTGTATTTTGTGCCAAATTTTGACCATAGATTAAACTAAAAAATGTTCACGCATGTCACCAAACATTATATTTTTCTAAACTATGTTCAAAGCGAATCAATGAGTTAATTTTCTTGACATGCATTAACATTTTGTTAGTTAAATCTTTAGTCAAAATTTGGCACAAACTATAAAGGGACCTATAAACTATAAAAGTTCACTGAGCGCTCTCTATATGTACCACCTTTTTTTAATTTTAAGTTTTTTCTCCATGGCGCAATCCATCGATACTACAAGCTGTACAAAAGTGGAGTATATACATTTTCTAAAAGGCAAGAGGCGGGCAGTCTAGCTCGGTCGGTTTCACGAGGCGAGGCCTTTGTGATTTGTGGCTCATTAATCTTTGTCCAATCGAATAATCTTCGCCGCCCGCTGCCGCCAGTGCCTCCATTAAACCCCTCCATTAAACCCGCATGCAAACCGAGAATCCTACTCCGGCCACACTTCCGTTCATGAGCGGGCCGAAATTAAACGCAACACCGGCCGAGCTCCTCGCGTCCGCCCTCAGTTTAAACGAGGCCAGACGCCGGCCAAGCTCCTACCGTCCGCCCTCTATTTACCCAAGGCCAGACAAACAGCGGGCAAGAATCGCACCCCTCCACAGCTCCCCATCTCCTCCTTCACCATTTTCTCCACCCTTCCGATGGCTTCCGATGAGCCGTTCTCTGGCATATTACCCGGCTGGGTGGCCCGCCGAGCCCTCCGGATACGGGCGAGGCCCCTCGGTGCTTCACCAACCTCGCTTGCGCAGCGGGCGATTGCCGCCTCAAGCGGTAGCGTGGTTTAGCAACTTCGCCGCTCAGTTCAGTTTGATGAGGTGGCGAGTTGCTCCACGCCGGCTGCTGTGGCGAAACCGCCGATCTGGCCGTCGTTGCTGCAGCGTCGTACCGTGCCACCCGGTGTCTGCGGTGGCGCGCCTCCGTGCCTCTGGTGGCGCCATGCGGCGAGCGAAGCCTTGTGTGTGGAAGCGAGCGATCGGTGGAAAGCTTCTCCACATCGCCGCCATCATCAAGGAGAAGTAGAACACGGAGGCCGCCGCCACTTGGGACCCATGAAGGCCACCGCCGGCGGCGACCAGCGGATTCGGTGGTTTCTTTCTTGTCGTCTCTTCCGAGGACCTTCGTCGACCCGCAAGTGTCGGCGGACATGAGGAAGACAAAGGGATCATGGTGACCATTTAGAACTAAAATAAGTCTAGATATATCCATTTCTAGGATAAGTATTTCGGACGGAGGGTATTAATTATACAAGAGAGCGGATTGGCACCTCTTAGTTCATGTAAATGTAATGAAATCCATCATGTTTATATGAAGATCCGGCTTTTTATCTGAAATCCTTCATGCTTATATGAAATCAGTCCATGTTTGCAATTTCATCGGCTGGTTAGAGTTGTAAAATGTATGCATTTGGCGTTTGATGTAAATCCTCCACGGAAGGAAGCGGTAGGAAATTTGCCGGCTGCCGTTGGAGATGCTCTTTATGCTGGAAATAACAGAGTGACATCCAATCCATTTGAGCTAATTGCCTGTATGATTGTCCCTCTATAAAAAGTTAATTGCATGTACAGTTTACATGTGACTTGCAGGGTAGCTACAGCTTCGTACAGAAAGTTAAAAAGAAACAAGTCCATCTTTAATATTCTAAGTACTCTGTGGGTTCCCTTTGTCGATCTGATGGCGAAAAGAAGTATATATTAAATAGGTAGAGTAATATATAATATACAAATCTAAAGTTAAAAGACAGAATTCGAACTCATGTCATCGCATTGCGAGCATCCGGCGCTAACTAGCCCATCACATTTTATTGTAGACCATGCTGGAGATATATCTCCATGTCTACTCTTATATATATTCCATTCGTTCCTAAATATTTGTCTTTTTCAGATTTCAAATGGAATACCACATACGGATGTGTATGTAGACATATTTTAGAGTGTAGATTCACTCATTTTGCTACGTATGTCTTTTAGGAAGGGTCAGATTTGTCCTTGATTTATTTATGAGGTATCCGGATGGCACTACACGCCAAGAAAAGGGTAACATCAAAATTATGGACTACTTTTTGAGTATATTGGTAAGGTCGGTCATAGTCACTTGTTGAAATCTCTAGAAAGACAAATACTCCTTAGATAGGAAATACTTGTCATCAAAATGGATAAAGGAAATGTATCTAGATGTATTTTAGTTTTAGATACATCTATTTTTATCCATTTGATGACAAGTATTCGAACGGAAAATAAACAGAAGTTAGTGATGATGGTGTGCGTGCCATCACGCAATATAGGCCGTCGGTTTATCTCTAATGGATAGGAAAGAAACTATGGCAATTTTGCAAAAATATACCCTACGTCTCTCCACGTTAGCCAATAAGGCCTTCCCTCGTTCAGCCTTTTCTCTCACAAGATAAACTACTCATACAAATGCATCTTGATGTTCCGTGCAGCCTTGCAGCAGATTAACTGATTTCTTTTAAAGTAGTTGCTGCGATAATTGGGTTGAAGTGATATGTTTTATACCTGCCCGAATGATTTCAGATTCACTAGTAGTAACAAAGAAAAGGTTGCCTTGTTAATTAATAGAAAACAGGGTGAAAACTATCACATGAGGACAGTAAAAACAAGGCACACTGGGTTCAGCATCATTGTCACTCTGAGTTGTCTTGTGGCGAGAATCTACATATCGAGGGACTACCGAGCGAGGCACCGAGACACAATGTTTGAGAGAGAAACCAATTGACAGATTATGATCAGATCGAGTTGTCACCCTTCTGCTGTCATTGTTGGGGGGAGGGAGCGAAAGACGTATCGAGAGTGTGTGCGGTACGCACAGAGGCACAACTAGTGAGTGAGTGTGTGTGTGTGTGTGTTTGAAAGAGGAGTCGATAGATTATTATTAAGATCGATGTGCCACCCTACTCCTTCAGTACCGGGTAGTGTGTGTGTGTGTATGTTCGAGAGAGAATCCAGTCGATAGATTAGTATCAAGATCGAGGTGTCACCCTACTTGAGGGAGTCCTGGACTAGGGGGTGTCCGGATAGCCGGACTATCATCATCGGCCGGACTCCAAGACTATGAAGATACAAGATTGAAGACTTCATCCCGTGTACGGATGGGACTTTCATTGGCGTGGAAGGCAAGCTTGGCAATACGGATATGTAGATCTCCTACCATTGTAACCGACTCTGTGTAACCCTAGCCCTCTTCGGTGTCTATATAAACCGGAGGGTTTTAGTCTGTAGGACAACAACAATCATAACAACCATACCATAGGCTAGCTTCTAGGGTTTAGCCTCCTTGATCTCGTGGTAGATCCACTCTTGTACTACCCATATCATAAATATTAATCAAGCGGGGTAGGGTTTTACCTCCATCGAGAGGGCGAACACGAGTAAAAACATCGTGTCCCTTGTCTCCTGTTACCATCCGCCTAGGCGCACGATTCAGGACCCCCTACCGAGATCTGCGGTTTGACACGACATTGGTGCTTTCATTGAGGTTCCGTGTGTCGTCACCGATAAACTTGATGGCTCCTTGATCATCAACAACGCAGCGGTCGGTGAGGCTTTTCTCCCGGACAGACCTTCGTGTTTAGCGGCTTTACTGCTGCGGGCCAATTAAGCAGCGATCTGGAGCGGATCGAAGCTCGCCCCCAGCCATCGGTCGAGTTGGAAGCTTAAACTTCATGGGCGACATCAGGAGACTTGATCTTGATGGAGTCGAGCCCTGACCAGCAGCGCGCCTTGTCTCGATGGGCATGATTTAGCTCTGCTGCCGGACAGTGCCCTGGAAGCCGCACATGAGTCCGCTCTAAATCTTAATTCGGAGCCGACCGCGCAGATCAAGGATGGGTGGCTAGACACCGCCTCGCGTGCTGCAACCTCTACGGCGATGGAGCCAAATACTAACCTTGTCCCTTGAGACGCTCATGACTCCGAGGTGCCGGACTCCTCGCCGGACTCCGAACCTCCTGCGCCCCCTCCAATCGAATCCGATTGGGCACCGATCATGGAGTTCACTGCCGCGGACATCTTTCAACACTCGCCTTTTGGTGACATCCTGAATTCGCTAAAGTATCTCTCGCTATCGGAGAGCCACGGCGAGTGCGGTCGGGATGGGTGGGATGCGGATGATGAAGAAATTCAAAGCCCACCCACCACCCACTTTGTAGCCCCGTCGGCGATCTAGCCGACATGCTGAATTACGACTCGAAGACATCGGCGGTATGGGCGGCGATGCGGAAGCGACCAGAACCAGCGCCTACGGGGCGCTGGAAGACCACCTCGTCATATGACATATACATGGTGGATATCCCAAAGGATGGGAATGGCGAAGAAGCGGCGGAGGCAGATTCCTCAAGAAACAGCCAAGCGCGGCGTCGATGGCGCCGCTCTAAATCCGCCACGGCAAGAATGGAGATTCCGGCACGGGGATAATAACACCCGAGAGTGCGAAGACAACCCCCTCGGCAAGATTCAGCACAAGAGGGCGGAGAAGCCAACCCTCATGAGAGGCGGCGGAGCGAAGAGGTAGAGGATGATAATTACATGCCTCCCGGGGAGGAGGCAAGCCTTAACGACAACCAATTAAATGCGTGCCGAGGATCCCGTCGAACAAGAGTGTTTCAAACACAGGCTTATGGCCATGGAGACCAGCCTAAAGAAAAAGCAGCAACAGCTTAGAGCTGATCAAGATCTGCTAGCCGACGGATCGACTGAAATCCTTGCGGCCGAAGAGTATGAACTCGAATGCCCCTCCAAAAGATACCCCAAACGCAAGTTGCTCCCCCGATTAGAGGAGGAGGCATATAAACCTACATCACGAGCACTGTCTGGTGACCGACCACCTCGTGGCATGACGAGAGAGGCCTTTAGGCCCTCCATCGAACCGTACCCGGCATCGCTCGAAAAGCACAAGGCCACAGGGGAACGCTCCGGACTTGCAAGATATATTGGAGGATAAGGCAAGACAATCAAGATCGATCTATGGATCACGTGGGCGCCCCACAGCACGCGACGACAACCGTCGCGCCGGACACAGCAAGTCTGGCCGGGCCGAACACAGTAGACATAGCTCATTTGAGCTACGTCGTGATATAGCCCAATATAGAGGCGCCGCACACCCACTATGCTTCATAGATGAAGTAATGGAGCATCAAATCCCCGAAGGGTTTTAACCCGTGAACATTGCATCCTACGATGGCACATCAGACCCCGCGGTTTTGATCGAAGACTATCTCCTTCATATCCACATGGCCTGCGGTGACGATCTTCATGCCATCAAATATCTCCCACTCAAGCTTAAAGGACCAACTCGGCATTGGCTTAACAGCTTGCGGCGAGAATCAATTGGGTGTTGGGAAGACACGGAAGCCGCATTCCTTGAAACCTTCCGGGGCACATATATGCGACCACGACGCCGATGACCTAAGCCACATAATTCAACAGCCAGACGAATCGGCGGACGAGTTACAGACACGGTTCTTAACAAAGAAAAATCAAATCGTCGACTGTCCGGATGCAGAGGCCCATGAAGCCTTCAAACATAATATCCGCGACAAGTGGTTGGCCCGGCACCTAGGACAGGAAAAGCCGAAATCCATGGCAGCCCTCACATCACTCATGACCCGCTTCTGCGCGGGAGAGGACAACTGGCTAGCTCGCAGTAACAACCTCACCAAAAATTCTGGTAGTCCGGATACCAAGGACCGCAATGGCAGGTCGCGTCGAAACAAAAACAAACGCCGCGTTAACAGCGATAACTGCGAGGATCTGGCGGTCAGCGCGGATTGAGGCTCTAAACCGGTCAGCGAAAAAAGCCATTCAAAAGAACTACTCGGGCCCGTCCAATTTGGACCGAATACTTGACCGCTCTTGCGGATACGGCACCCCGAAAAGCCAGCTAATCACACCAACATGGATTGTTGGGTATTTATGAGCGAGCAAGTTAATTGCGAAAACAATGACAAGGGACGCATAGCGATGGCGAGAAGAGACCCGCCGCCCGAACAATAGAGGACGAAGGTTTCCCCCACAAGTGCGGACGGTGAACATGATATCGCATCTCACATACCCAAGAGGGCGAGCGTGCACTCGAGGGGCGTATCTGCGATGGAGCGGTCGCCCCAAAGTTCAACCCATGTTCCTCTGCTGATCACTTTTGATCGAAGGACCACCCACCGATATCCTCCATGGCGGATTCGCGCATTGGTTTTAGACCCAATCGTCGATGGATTTCACCTCACTAGAGTCTGATGGGCGGCGGCGACCTGAACTGCTTTATCGGGATCGGTCGCAAGATGGGCATAGACCCATAGCGATTAAACCCACAAAGGCGACCTTCAAAAGCGTCGTACCGGTGTAGAGGCCAATTATGCAGGCTCGGTTACAATGGAAGTGCTCTTCAAATCCCGGATAACTTCCAGCGAGTTAATCTTGATATAGTCCCGTTCATGGCGGCTATCATGCTTGCTGCTCGGCGAGCGGCGTTTACAAAGTTCAGCGGTGCCGCCTCGCATACCTCAAGCTCAAGATGCCGGGCCCTCGAGTCATCACGGTCAGCGGAAACACTGAGCGCTCCCTCGAGCGGAGAACACACAGCGGCTCTCATGGCGAAATCTGAGCAGCCTCTTAAGGCAATTTTGAGTCCGGACACAACAAGACCACAGCACGTTCGAGAACGCAGCGTAGCAATGCGGCTAACCCCAGCCCTTGCATAATTGCAAGACTAGTCCTTCACGTACATCATTACGCTCACGAAGATACCATGGGCATAGGGGAGGGCACGACCACGGCAGGCCCAGTGCGGCTCAACCACACGGGGTTCCCAAGTGTGTCGCTCTTTTTCTTTTTCTTTTTCTTACCCACAGGACTCCGTTCACGGAGGCCTGTCCGTGATGACCCGCCCGAACTCACGATGCAACAGCCGGGGAAGGAGAAAGGCTCTGGCGAACACTTAGGTGGTCTCCATTACGAGCATTAAATCTGTTTAATACACCATTCCGCAGCCTACCCCTGGAGGTGGACATGTTTAATAGTCCAATCCCTTGCTTACCACACCATCTGTATCGTCCTGCATTCATGGTAGTATTTCTAGAATAAACAATGCATCGCTTTTTGCTTACAATTGCATTTCTTTCTCATATATGTTCATTTATGACATGTTACATCCGTACACTTCGGTACGGCTAAATCTGACAGGGCTTAAGTTCCCCACATTATGGTGTGATAAGTCGAACACTTTCACAAGTCGGCACCCGAACTTATAGCATTATATGCATCGGCTCTGAGTCATGTCTTGGGTCAATAGTTGGGTTTGCCCGGCTCCCATGTTTTGGTACCTTACGTTCCGTTGTATCGGCTAAGGTAGCACTGGGAGAACCACTGCGATTGCTCCCCGGTTGAGCTGGGCGATGAGGCGTCTGGACTAGGGGTGTCCGGACAGCGGACTATCATCGTCGCGGACTCCAAGACTCGAAGATACAAGATTGAAGACTCCGTCCGTGTCCGGATGGGACTTTCCTTGGCGTGGAAGGCAAGCTTGGCGTCTGGATATGTAGATCTCCTACCATTGTAACCGACTACTGTGTAACCCTAGCCCTCTCGGTGTCTATATAAACCGGAGGGCTTTAGTCCGTGGGACAACATACATTACAACAATCATACCATAGGCTAGCTTCTAGGGTTTAGCCTCCTTGATCTCGTGATAGATCCACTCTTGTACTACCCATATCATCAATATTAATCAAGCGGGGCGTAGGGTTTTACCTCCATCGAGAGGGCGAACACAGGTAAAAACATTGTGTCCCTCGTCTCCTGTTACCATCCGCCTAGGCGCTGATTGGGACCCCCTACCGAGATCCGCGGTTTTGACACCGACATTGGTGCTTTCATTGAGAGTTCCTGCGTGCCGTCACCGATAGGGAGGATGCCTCCACCCGTCTTCAAAGACGGTGTTTTCGCCGAAGGGGCCTTGGCCGCCGGCCAAACTATCCGGCTAGGTGGTTTTCTTATGACCACCTATCCGGCCGCCGCTTCGACAATGACTTCTCAAGTCGTCAGAAGCAATCTTCGTGTCAGCCCTAAAGCTGCCGAACAGTTGGATCCAATAGAGCTCTCGTCTGTTAACGAGCTCTTGGATCGCATCGCCGCCCTGCGAGTCGCCACCGACTACGATCAGATTGGGCTTAAAACCGATCTAAGAGAGATTAACTCTCCCCAGGCCACCCACCACGTCGCAGTGGTAGAGGAACAATGCGGCGACTCTTTGCCTATATTAAAAACTAGTCACGTCCGGTTCCCGAACCCTCCATGCGGACTTCAGCGGAGGGGCGGGCTTCGATCAAGCATTGAACTTAAAATCATGCATCACTCCGGACTCATTGGATTGTGTCCAGCAACCTAAGCTTCGAATTGGGAAGCTCTTGACCTTAAGCCCCAAGATGGGCGGGGATCCGGATTATAGTCCACCCACCCGCCCAAACATATGCGATCTATCTCTAATCGGCAAGAGCCTCTTTGAAGCGATACATCACTACTAGGCGATTCCTCACGGTTATGGGCGGGATAAAGGACTGCCGAGAGAAGCATAATCTCAATCTTACGCAATAGCTGCGGACAAGGGAATACTAAGCGCCATTGATCGCGCCAAAATTCAGCGCTTCACCGATCGGCATCCATAATGCAATGTCTGCGCGATGGAAGTTTCGGAAAACCGAAAATCAATTTTGGGATAATTATTTAAACCCAGTCCATGACAAAAGGCGCCTTACACTTAGGCCCCGGATGCAAAAGCGAAAAACAAAAACCCAATAAGGAAGCGGAACGTCACGGGAGGGATGGCTCAATGGACCTTGTAAGCTTCATAATGCGAGAGGGCCGTCCCAACACATAACCTTCGAGCATGTTGGATATTACGGCGGTGGCCAAAAGTGGCGAGCTTCTAGCTCAGGAAACCACTCCAACAATATCGATGCGGTATCAACGTCTTGAGACCTTCGCATCAAACAATATCACGGCGAACAATCCAGCGGACTCGCGAAGTCTACCAAGTAGCAACAGCAAATCCATGGGCGACACGGCTATTACCTTCAACGCCGATGACGAGCCTAAATTCCAAGCGGCGGGCGCCCGGCCGCTGCTGGTACTTAGTCCCATAGTGGGCGGCTTTCGGTGACAAAAGTCCTCATGGATGGCGGCGATGGACTAAACCTCATTCTGAGGAACTCTGCGGAAAATGGAAATCGATTGGAGCCGTATTGGCGAAGCGGCACAACCTTTAGAGGAATAATCCCTAGCAGGAAGCGCTGCGGAAAAATCACACTCGATGTGGTGTTCGGCTCTCCGGACAATTCTGAGATCCGAAGAAGTCACGTTCCAAGTGGCCCGTTCAGCGGCGGATATCGCGCCATATTAGGGCGAAGGCATTCAAAATTTTTCAGCGATACCTCACTACGGGTACATGAAGCGCAAAATGCAGGCCCGGCAGAATAATCACTCTCGTCGGTGATCCGGACATAGCACTCCGTGCGAAAACAAAACGAGCGCACTAGCCCTCGAGGCACTATCAAAGCCTTAGCGGCGGAAGAACTCACTGCGCTGCGCTCCACGGTGAACAGGGGCGATGTGATACTCGATAAAAGATCCAAGTCCACCTCCTTCAAACCAGCGGATGAAATAACAAAATTCGAGGTCCATCCAGCGGACCCAACAAAAGCGGCCTCCATTGGGGCACAATTGAACCCGAAGTTGGCGCGCCTTTGCGTAAATTCGCCGGAAAATTGGGACATCTTCGCCTAACATCCCCGGATATGCGGAATCCCCGCAGATTGGCGAACACAGCCTAAACATCCTAAAAGATTTAAGCGATCAAACAGGCTCTTGACGATTTTCGAACCCAAAAGGCGAGCAATGGGAGAAGAGCTAGCCAAACTATTGGGCGGATTCATCGAGATATCAAACATCCGGATGGCTAGCAAATCGGTAATGGTACCAAGAAGGACAAATCCTGGCGCCTCGGTGTCGATTTTAAAGACCTCAATAAGGCTTGCCCAAAGGATCCCTTCCCTCTCCCCCGCATCGACCAAATTATCGATGCTACCGCGGGGCACGATTCATTGTGTTTCCTCGACACATACTCTGGCTACCATCAAATCAAGATGGCAGAAGCAGACCAAGCCGCCACGGCATTCATCACCCTACGGAACATGCGCTTCAACACGATGCCGCCGGACTTAAAAGCGTCGGCGCAACATATCGGCGCATGATCCGGACATGTCGGCCACCTAGATCGGCAAAGCGATTCGAGGCATCGTGAGCGGCGTTGTCGTCAAAACAAAACTCGTCGAAACTCTAGTAGTTGATTTGAGGCTCACATTCGACAACCTCGAGCATATGACATCAAGCTGAATTCGGAAAAATCGTTTTGGGTACCAGCGAAAAGCTTCTTTGGGCTTCATTGTATCCGGTAGAGGAATCAAAGCAAACCGGCTAAAATCCGAGCTCTGTCACAATTGGATATTCAAAAGACCTCAAGCGAATACAAAAATTAACGGGATGCGTGGCAGCTCTAAGCCTTTATCTCCGTCTAGGTGAAAAGGCGTTGCCCTTTATCGCCTCCTCGGGTGCACGAACACTTGAGTGGGCGGATCGCCTTCTGCGGACTCGAAGAAATAAAGGCCATATTGGCAACCAATCCGGTCTGGCGCGCAATCTGGGCGAACCAATGTTGTTATACATCGCGGCAACACATCAAGTTGTAGCGTGGTACTCATCGTCGAGCGAGAGGCGAAGTGCATAAATTACCTCTTCAAAAACCGATGTATTATGTATCCTTTGTGTTAACCCCTGCAAATCCGTTACCGCACTATCGAGAAGATAGCATATCACGGTGTTCATGGCGTCCCGGAAACTTCGGCACTACTTTCAAGAGTGTTCGATAACAGTAGCCTCTGAAGTACCACTCAATGACATTATAAATAACCGCGACGCAATGGGCAGGATTGCAAAATGGGCCATTGAGCTCTTACCATTCGATATAACTTACAAACCTCGGCGAGCCATAAAGTCACAAGTTTTGGTTGACTTCATCGCCGAATGGACCGAAGCCGAACTCCCTAAAGAATACGGCGCATACTCCAACTGGACTATGCATTTCGACGGCTCCAAAATGTTGGCTGGGGTGAAATTTGGCGTCGTATTAGCGTCCCCAACCGGAATCTGATCGATATGTACTTCAAATAATGTACGGACTCCAACAATGCAGCGAATCTGAGGCCTGTTACATGGTCTCCGGATGGCGATCTCCATGGGCATTCAACGCCTAGAGGTGCGAGGATTCAAACCTTGCAATATCCCAAATAAGCGGAGACTTTGGCGCCAAGGATCCGAAAATGGCAGCATATCATAGCGCTGTCATAAAAATGTCAGCTCGGTTTGAAGGACTTGAATTCCACCACATAGCAGAGACAATAACCAAGCGGCCAAGCGTCTTGTACGCGCCGGTGTGAAGCGTGATCTGTCCTCAAATATCTTCTGGAGCGGCTCTTCAAGCCATCCGTACTATGGGAAGAGGAGCCGGTAGTGACAAACCGGAAAAAACGCGCAATCGGTGATTCAGCGAGATGACATAACACCTTGAGCCCACGCCATAATGGCGATGTCGCCCTTGAGGCAGAACCTTTCCTAGCCTACTTACTTGGCGGGAACTTCCGAAGACCAAAGCGAGGCCCATTGCATAGTTCGACGATCGAAAGCCCACAAGGTCCATGAGGAGAACTTTATAAGAAAAGTACAACGGAGTCCTTGAGTGTATCTCCGAAGAGGAAGGCGAAACCTCTGGCTGAAATTCATGCGGACTAGGCGGACACCTGCTTGATAGCCGGGCCCTTGTAGGAAAGGCATTCGTCTGAGTTTTATTGGCCGGCGGCCAAGGCGAACAGCGAGGACTTAGTCCGGCGATCGTTGGTTGTCGACTCTTTGCTAATCGAGCCATATGCCGCCCGCCCTCAAAACCATACCCATTACACGGCGTTCGCGGTGCAGGGGCTTGATATGGTTGGACCCTTAAAGGGAACCCACAAGCAAAGGTACCTATTGGTCATGGTGGATAAATTCACCAAATGGATAGAGGCCAAACCGGTCAAAGCGGCGAGTCCGGACCAGTGATAGACTTTATATCGGGGTAGTACACGTTCTGAGTCCCCACAGCATCATCACCGACAACGGCACGAACTTCACAGCCGGCGAGGTTAAGTCATGGTGCAAAAATATGGGGATCAAGCTCGACTACGGTTGGTTTATCACCCTCAAACCAGCGGTCAAGTGGAGCGGCGAATGGTCTAATAATGGCGGCATTAAACCCGGACTAGTGAGGTCACTTACTAAATCCGACACACAATGGGTCGAGGAGCTCGACTCCATACTCACGGGGCTGCGAACAACGCCTAACCGTACTACAGGATTCACACCATTTTTATGGTATCTGGTATGAGGCGGTCTTGCCTGTGACATTATTCATGACTCATCTCGAGTGCGCATGTATGAGGAAAGAGGCCGAGCTTGATCGGCGGGACAGCTGGACACATTGGAGGAAGAGCGTGGCGTCGCGAAGGCTCGTTCCGCATTTTATCGGCGACAGGCGAAGATATCAAAGCGAGAAATGCGGGCCAAGACTTACAGCGTTGGTGAACTAGTTCTCGCTTTGCGGACAAGAAAAGGACAAGCTCAAGCCCAAATGGGAGGGCCCTTCATTGTCGATCAAGTCGACGGCGGAGCATACCGTCTGAAATGTGTCGGATAACCGACTCGAGCGAACCCATGGAGCGCAGCCCACCTCCGACGATTCTATGCCTAGCGCCGGACTAAGAGTTCGTCCCCTTCCCCCGTCCAAACTTTTACACTTCGGCTATCTTTTGTTTCCCTTTTTTATGCCTCTTTATTTAAAAGCCCTTACGGGCCTATTTTCGCATTTTTTGCATATGCATGATGTGCCATCCGCACTCATTATTCCTGGGGGCTTCTTTTACAGAAGCTCAATTACACGGGTTTCATACCCAGCACATGTGTCAAGCTTCCACATACCTTTTACTCGCCATTATATGCATCGATATGACTTAAGTTTTGGCCAAGCTGGTTTGCCTGGCTCTGTGCTTACCCCTCGTTCCCGATTGTTTGGCTAGGAGGTAAAGGAGCACCTCTGCGATTATTCTTGCGGGTCGGCGGATGTGTACCTCGGTGGGTGAAGCGAAAGCTAAGCGTTCTTAAGGGAATATTCGATTCGGTGACTTAAAGATGACTTTTACCTATTTATCTATCGCCCCGGATGTTTCTGCTTTCTTTGCAGTCGGACATACACTTTAGGGCATGCCTCGAGAAAGAACCCCTAACGGAACTATTCTCCTGGAAGATGTTTCTTACTAACCATGTAATATAACATAACTAGTTGGGCACTTATGCGATAAAGCACTAATGACCCCTCGCTGGTCTCCATGCATACCACGGTTGTTTCTTAACCAAAAGGTATTGAGACACACTCCGGACTCTAGGGTCGAGGTTGAACCGAAAAGGTCGGCAAAGACAAGCGATCTACAATCCGGCTAGAAGGCATTTCACATGTCACTTCAAAGGAAAACATACATTATCAAATTTATTGATTGTATTCCTCCTCAATCCCGTCTAACGAGGCTGTCTAACTTACGGTCCCATTGGGAAAACTTAGCAGCCAACTCTACTTGGCTGTATACTAAACTCACGAGGATCTCCTTCCCTTGAGCCCCACGGTCCAACTTGGCCATATGGTTGGGATCCGCCTTCTTATACAGCGTCTTCACCATGGCCCAAGCCTCCACAGCACCTTGGCGGCAAGCTGAAATCTTCCACAAGCAGGCGCTGCCGCACTCCTGCAGCTTCTCCATAAGCTCCCGAGGCCCTCGGGTAGGGTGAGGCTGGCCATAAAGCTTTGAGCAGCGCGCTCATTACTGCCGAACCCGTTCGGCGATTCGCAAGCAACTTCGGGAAGTTGATCACCCGTTGATATGGGCATCTCCTCCATGAGGCGACTGTGTGAGTATACCTACAAGACATACCATGTCAATTTGCTTCTTCGCGAACTCTTCTTTTAAAGGAGTTCGCTCAAGCACTACTATAAATGCAGCAGCAAGCGCTGATTCTCCTTGACGGCCGGACAGCTCGGCCCGGCGCCTTCGGCTCTTCTCCGAGCTTAGCGTTGGCATCACAGAGCTTGTTCCTTTCTTGCTGCACCCTATTCAGCACACTCTCGCGCGGCCTTTAGTGGCGCGACAATCTTACTGTCCGGATCTTATCCGTGGCACTTTCAATGTCATTATTAGACTTGCGTGCCGTTAAACAGCGCTTATATTTATTAATAAAATGTGTTACCGGGAGGGGCCTCTGCGTCTCCTCCTGCGGCGACAAATCTTGACCTCAAGTTGGGCCTTGCAATCTTGCAGCTCCGAGACAGTGGGCATTCTTCTCGGTAGAGCCTGCGTTTTCAAATGATCCTTAAATCAGTTAACATAACTACTTTAAGTCTCGGGAGCTCTTGGTATATACAACCATTAAAATTAAGCTTACCGTATGTCTTTCACATCTTGCTCCGTGGCTCTGGTAAAACCATCTTGGCGGCGCGGAGATCTGCGACTCCTGCATTAAAGGCATCCAATGCCTCGGGGAAGCTGCGCTTCACGAAATCTTGTTGGTGGCGCCTATGGTTCATGGCGCTCTCCACCTCGAGACTTGGTGGCGGACAGTGCTGTTAGTATCCTCCGTTGGAGAAGGATCCGGCCCGCGTCTTGCGTTTGCCTCCCCCTCTAGGCGGCGGCTGGAGCTGGCGGTGTAGGTTGGATCGACAACCTGCGCTCGCGATCCGTGGCGCTTTTCTCTAAAGATCATGGGCACTCGAGGCGTTTCCTAGGAGCGTTGCTCGAAGATTCAAATATGAGCTATACCTTTGCGGTGGCGTTTCCGTCCGCACCGCATCTCCTTTCGCTTTGCTGGTCGGATGACCTTTGTAGGTCGGCCGCCCGTGAGCTCGGCTTCCGCCGTGAAAGGCGCTTCTGCAAAATACCGTCGTTTGCGAAGGTTAGAAATGGGCATGGAAGAGATAATGGTGTCGGACTTGGTCTTGGTCACTGGGAAGCGGACCTGATCCGGGAGTAGTCGCCGTAATGGTGACCAAAGCATTGTCTATCTTGGTGGTGAAACACCCGTCGATCTGCTCCACCTTGATGTCGGATCCTCTTTGGAGGCGGATCAAGGATCTTCTGGATCCTCGGGTTGCGGGCGGGACTTACCATGTCCTCCACGGTCCGGCGTAGACCTGCGCCGAAGACATAATGTAAAAAGCTTAAACTTGAGAGAATGGGTTGAGCCTTTAAAGGTGTTAACTTACCCATCCTCTAGGGTTGATCTGGAAAACCCATTCAAGGGTTTCGTTCGAAGAAGTCCTCCTTTTCCCCCTTATCTGGTGGAAAGGATCTCTATCGAGATCCTCGGTCGAATCCGGCCCTTTGCGGCCATAATGGTGGCATCGTCCTCCCGTTGAAATCCCACATAGGGTGGCCTCTGTCTTGCAATGGTTGTACCCCGCATGATGCATGTCGTCATGACTCGAATCATAGTCGACCCGAAATGGGCGATAATCTTATTGGCCCATCAAGTAATGGGCGCTCTTGTCTTCCTCAATCGGGGCTCCGTGGGCGCCCGGTGGCGTTCTTGAGGGGCGACACTAAATTCGGGAGGCCAATCGGATTTGGGTCGGCAGCGGAGCATCTCCTATATAAAACCACTCGAGGCGGTCTTGGACGCCTTCTTGGGAGTACGGATGGGTATCCGGTCCGGCGATCGCCATATTTGGTGCCGCCCACTTGATATATGGACCCCTCGTGAGAGCGAAGTGCAGTGAACAACCTCTTCCACAATGCAAAATGGGGCTCAATGCCCGGAATAGCTCACAAAGAGCTCGTAGCCCGCGATATGCACGAGACGAGGCGGGCGTGAGGTGGTGGGCTGGAGTCCGTAGAACTCCGAGGGCCGTGGAGAGCGGATGTATTAGAATCTGAGGTCCCTTATCGGATAGGGAATGAAGCATACTCGCTCCCCTTATTGGGGCTTAGGGTAGCCTCCGCTTGCCTCCCACCTTGATAAGTAACCAGCCGGCTCGAGCAGGGATCATGAAGGCGGAGGAGATATCCCCGCTTGGAGCTTCACTAGCTCGTTGTGCGAAAGCGAGCACCTCCTCCAATCCTGGCGGTGGGGTGGGGCCTTGAGAAGAAAGAGCGCATCGATGGTCCATGATGGAATGGATTTTTAGGTCAAAGGCGCTTCGATGAAGTATTCGCAGGAGGAAGACGGTGTGGTTTGGATCTGGATTCTTGCCTCTTTGGTAGGCGGACGACTCGCACGACTAGGGGGTGACGTAAAAGACACCCTGGCTTTTCGCATTCGTGCGATGCGTGGAAGTGGGCCATTATTTGGCGTAGAAGCCGAGAAACACAGAATTCAAGATGAAGCGGACCTTTGTTGGCGGATACATCAAATTTGAAGGAGAACCGCCTTACAGCGCGAAGACTATCGCCTTGTTGGACTTATCGTCATTGAAGCCTGGTTAAAGACTCTTGAGGAGTCTGGACTAGGGGTGTCCGGACAGCGGACTATCATCATCCGCCGGACTCCAAGACTACGAAGATACAAGATTGAAGACTCCGTCCCGTGTCGAATGGGACTTTCCTTGGCGTGGAAGGCAAGCTTGGCGTCTGGATATGTAGATCTCCTACCATTGTAACCGACTCTGTGTAACCCTAGCCCTCTCCGGTGTCTATATAAACCGGAGGGCTTTAATCCGTGGGACAACATACATTACAACAATCATACCATAGGCTAGCTTCTAGGGTTTAGCCTCCTTGATCTCGTGGTAGATCCACTCTTGTACTACCCATATCATCAATATTAATCAAGCGGGGCGTGGGTTTTACCTCCATCGAGAGGGCGAACACAGGTAAAAACATTGTGTCCCTCGTCTCTGTTACCATCCGCCTAGAGCCTTACAGTTAAGGAACCCCTACCGAGATCCGCGGTTTGACACCGGCAATGGCGCCTCGATGGAAAGCTAAAACTGACCGTCATGATAAGGCGAGAGCTGGTCGCTGTTCGAGAGGTTTTTTTCGAGTCCCTAAAGACTTATGCCACTTAGAGCGAGAAACCGGCTTCGTCCGGCCCAGGCGTGGATAGCGCCCCGAACTCGATCTTCTGAACACTAGGGGCTTTGCCGAAATTTAAAATTATAGAATTCTATGGCTAAGTGAGAGTGTTCAAGCATTATAAGTCCGGTTTCCTCGTTCGTTGTGTTGAGAGCTCCCTAGATGGACCCAAACATGGGAACAAGAGCGCTCAAGTTTATCCCGAACACCCCAGCACTATTGGCATGGGGGCTGAAGCCGACGACTTGCCATCTCTCAGATTTGATAAACGGCCGCACAGAAGGTAATATTTTAAATTAACATGCGTTGCTTAGCGCATATGAACAAAGTTTTCCGCGCACAAGATAACAAAATGCGAGTCTACTCAAATATTACATCTTTGGAGCACTCACCCGCAATCATGCGGGCACCCTTTAGGACACTCTTATAATAAATTTCGGGCGTGCGATACTCCTTGCCCATTGGCGGTGCGTCCGTCGGCGACTTCTCGGCATCCATCCTGCCCGGTGCACTTTTGCGGGCAAGGGCCAACAGGCACCTTCAATGCAGGTGGAGTGCTTGGCGACCTCAACCGAGGACCGCGGCCACGGCCGCCACACCGAGCGAAGTAGCTCCGGGCATGGCCTCCTTGGGCCCTGGCCGAACTCTGAGGCCCTTCATGGCCTGTTCGGCTACCTTGTGGAGCTCGACCAGCTGCCCATTGAGTCGCTAAAGCGCCGGATGTCCGGCCTCGACATCTTGAGACGAAGACCTTCTCTGTCGAGCTCCCTCCTCGGCCCGGTAAGCGGCGACATCGACCTGTTGTGGGGCAGATCCACGAATGCTCGGGAGAGCTCGAGGTCGGGTAAGTAATAGGTAATTCACATTCACATGCTTGCTTTGCATGAAAAATGCCTTACCGCTGCTATTTTCTTCAAATCCTCGATCTCTGGATTGCCTTGTGGGCCGTCCTTAGCGGCTTTAGGCGCTCTCAAGCCGATGCAAGCTCGGACTCTCGAGTCTTTGAGTCGCCCTCAAACTCTCATGTTTTTCCATGAGAGCACAGGGCTCTTGCTGCACCTCCGCCACCGCGCCTCCTGCTTCTCCCGCTAGGCTCGCTCATGCCGCATTGCATTCGACATGAACCTTTGCCTCCTTGAGGTCGCCACCTTGTTCGTGGCCTGTAGTACCCATGTTATCCTTGTTATTCCTCTTGCAACCAAATCCTTTTTACATAAAAGGTACAAATTTATCTGGTGTTACTCACCTTCCTTGTCCTCGAGCTGCTTCTTGGCATGGCCGAGCTTCGCTCTCGGACCGCTCGAGGCTCTGCTTCAAAGCATCGACCTCCATGATCGGTCTGGCGGGTCGACAATGCAGCCTGCAATCCCGTATTAACATATTTTTAGAACTCCTGCGTATATCTTTTTAGATCCTCGGTCCGGCTTTTCTTTCCGAACACGAACCGAGCATCGAGGCTCTTGTCTATGCGGTATTACATTATATATCTTAAAATTCTTACCTCAAAGCTGTTAGAAGGCTGCTGCGAGCTTCAGTCGGCCCGCTCTTGGCGGTGAACCTTGAATCACCGCACTCATGGCGGTGCGGTGTTCTTCTTCGATGGAAGCACCGTTGAGAGCCTCCGGCCAAGTTATCCGGCGCCTCTAGTTGGGCGAGTGGCGGTGTCCTGATCTTGCCCTTCTTACGAAGGGGCGCTCGCCGAACTCGGAACCATTGCGGGTTCGATGCAATCCGGGAGGTTGCCTTGCGGCACCTCCGGGGCCTCCTCCTCCTGGTGGGTCCCTCCTCGGGATCCCACCTCGGCGTCATCAGCGTCACGGGGAGTTGAGGCAGTCGGAAGGGAATCCATATCCGACGTGTCTAAGGATCCGCTGGACGAAGTGGGAAGATCGTCCTTGGCCGGACTACAGGTTGTATCCGGCATTAGAAAGACACTGTGTGGCAAAATGAACAATTACGAACTAGCTAGGAGTCCGGATACTTATGATCTTTCCAGGGGCTTGGCCCATGAAGGCCACTCCTCGTTGCCATCGCCAACATTGGCGGAGCAGTCCGGGGGAAGGGTCCTTCCTTTCTTGGACCCTTCGGCCTCCCCTGTTGGGGAGGCCTTCCTCTTCTTCTCTTCCCCCGCTGGGGGAGCGGCTTCTTTCTTCTCCTTCTCCTCATCATCAGGAGAGGAGTCCGCCTCGGAGTCATCGAATGATGAGTCCGATACCACCTGACGCCGGGAACTCCTTCGGGTTCCCGTGGCCTTCTTCTTTGCCTTCTTCTCCGGCACCACGTAAAGTCGGGACCGATCTTCCGTCAGCGGGTGTCCGCTGGGTCTTGGAAGGGGCGGACGATTAACTTTGTCGGGCGTCTTCTACCGATCTGTTAAAGGCATTGGGAGTTTAGATCCCACATAGAGTCAAACTATGAAAGAAATGAGTGTCCCATAAAGGATAACATAACTTACCTCGCCGGCCGGGCGCTGCGTGCTGAATCCGCGATCTTCGGTTGAGGATGCGGGGGCTTCTCCGCCCTTGAATAGCACCCTCCAGGCAGCTTCGTACGTTGTGTCGAAGAGCCCGCTTAAGGTCCGGTGTTGTGCCGGATCAAACTCCCACAAATTGAAGGCCCGTTGCTGGCAGGGGAGAATCCGGTGGACGAGCATGACCTGGATCACATTGACAAGCTTAAGCTTCTTGTTCACGAGTGCAGAGCAGGGGCTGAGTCGGTCGGCTCCTCGAACTACCCATAGCAAGCCCTTCTCTTTCGGGAGGTGAGCTGCATGGGGATACAGATCTGAATTGAGGGCTGCTTTGCCCATTTAAGTCCTGTGACTCGGTGATGTAGAACCACCCGATTGCCACCCTTTGATGGATTCCACGAAGGCACCCTCAAGACAAGTGGCGTTGACATTTTGCCCACCATGGCGCCTCCACACTCCGCTTGGCTGCCCTTCACAACCTTGACTTGACATTGAAGGTCTTTAGCCACAAGCGAAGTGGGGATGGATCTGAGGAAGGCCTCGCACCTGACGATAAGCGCCGACATGTTGAAGATGAAGTTTGGCACCGGATCGTGGAAGTCTAGGCCATAGTAGTACATGAGCCCCGGACGAAGGGGTGAAGGGGAAGCCCGATCCTTGAGAGGAAGTGGGAAGAAATACAACCCTCTCATGGGGCGGGGGTGGGGATGAGCTGCCCCTCGTCGAGGCGGCCGGTCTTGGCGATGTCATTGGACATGTATCGGCGCGCGCAGCTCTCGATGTGCCCCTCAAGTAGAGGAGGCCATCCTGCCTCCGCTCCGGACATGGCTGGAGAAGGTTGAGGTGAGATGTGCGAGCTTAGTATTTGGAGCTCGAGTCTTGCGGAGATGGATAAACAAAGGAGGAAGAAGGCGTGGGTAAAGGGTGGATCCTTATCCCTTATATATGGGGAGGCGAAGACTATCGTCCGTACTAGCCTAGTAAAACTCGCTTATCTCCCAAGCGCCGCAATCAATGGCGCGGTTGGGTTACTACGTCCGTATTGATGGGAATCCGGAATAAGGGAACACGATCTCGGCCGACTAGGCGTGCCAAAAAACGCTTCGCTTCGCCTTGAGGTGGTATAATAAAAGCGGTTCAAGTAAAGGCTTGGTAGTGGTGTGGCGTCACGCCACAAAATCGTCGGCAGATTGAACTTGTGTAAATATTATTCTCTCTACGGTGGTATGTGGAATTTATTTTCTGAGCGGACACTATCTGGTGTTCACAATCTTTTATGAATTATTAGGAGGAGGAACCGCCTTGCAATCCGAAAGGCAGTATCTGCGCGGACTCGTCGTCATTGAAGCTGGTTAGAGGAGCTCTTGAGGAGTCTGGACTAGGGGTGTCCGGATAAGCGGGACTATCATCATCGGCGAACTCCAAGACTATGAAGATACAAGATTGAAGACTTAGTCCGTGTCCGGATGGGACTTTCCTTGGCGTGGAAGGCAAGCTTGGCAATACGGATATGTAGATCTCCTACCATTGTAACCGACTCTGTGTAACCCTAGCCCTCTCCTGTGTCTATATAAACCGGAGGGTTTTAGTCCGTAGGACAACAACAATCATAACAACCATACCATAGGATAGCTTCTAGGGTTTAGCCTCCTTGATCTCGTGGTAGATCCACTCTTGTACTACCCATATCACCAATATTAATCAAGCAGGAGTAGGGTTTTACCTCCATCGAGAGGTCGAACACAGGTAAAACATCGTGTCCCTTATCTCCTGTTACCATCCACCTAGGCCTGATTGGGACCCCCTACCGAGATCCGCGGTTTGACACCGACACTACTCCTTGGTGCGGGTAGTGTGTGTGTGTGTGTGTGTATGTTTGAGAAAGCAGACGATAGATTAGTATCAAGATCGAGGTGTCACCCTACTCCTTGGTGTTGGGAAGTGTGTGTGTGTGTGGGGGGAGGCGGTGACACTCACATATCTCTACTCTTATAAAAAGCGAGTTGGTGATGATGGTGTTCTGCCATCCTGCAATATAGGCCATCCGATTTATATCAAGCGGACATGAAGGAAAATATGGCAATTTTGCAAAAAGATACCCACACCCTCTCGCATTTGCAAATAAGGCATTCCCTCGTTCATCCTTTTCCCCCACAAGATAAACTTCTCATACAAATGCATCTTGATGTTCCGTGCAACGCACATGGGCATCTTGCTAGTAGGGAGAAGGAGTTTGTGTGACACATATCTAGAGATATTAAGGGATAGGTAGATAGCATATGTGTGAGAGACATTATTATACTTTGAGACATTAGTGACTGTGGGTGGGCGGAATTGAAGGGGTGGGCGTGTTAGACATAGAGGCGTGTGTGTTTACGTGTGAGAGACTTGTAGGATGGGGTTGAAAGGCAATTTAACCACAGCGGAGGAGAGAAATACATGAAGTGCCCGTGTGTGATTCCGACGCCCACAAAGAAATGAGATATGTATGCGTGTGAGAGAGATTGCACAATTCATTCACGTATCACTATCTAGCGACCGTGGATGTGCATCGCTTGAACATAAGTCAATATCTACTTCGTATCGTGGCCAAAGGTACAATATCGATTCAATGCTATAAAGATTGGACACTCACATATCACATTTTTTTCTATTTAAATAAACTTTTTTTGTTGTGCATGCCAAAGTTACAGTGATGTTTCTTCAAACAACCAATGTAGATATCATGCACATGCACCATTGTTACTCTTGCATTCAAATTCATTAGTCTTGGATGATTTAAGTTTCTATTTTGAAGTAATATATATATGTAATATTCATATATGAATTCAAAGGTTACGCAATTTATGAAATGGAGGCTATGTAATCATATGAGGTAACACTTTTAAGTAGCTAACTACAATATCCATTTCTTTTTGTGCACCTCTACACTAACACGTCAATGCATTATGTTTAAAGTAAATAACCAATGGCATTAAATTATCTATTTACGAAAATACATAGGCTGAGCGTTTGACCCTTTTTTGTGAGCAGCCACTACACCGTCGATTGGCGGCGCTTTGTGTGAGCGTCAAGTTATTGGCACACCATCGAGTTATTGTCTTTTTTACGGGTGGACTTCACACGATTATTAGCTCTTGTGCGTGCCCGTGTACACGATCTAGCATGACCTTCCCACTATACGGTCCAAAATTAGTTGAAGCTGGATCTGAGCGATCCATGGCGGCAAAATCTCAGACTCCTTCTAAAATTTCCGCCACCTTAGTCTTTATACATGAAATCCCCTTTTGTCCTTGGTGCACGGAGACCAGCAGTTACAATACCGCCCTCATCTACATGATGGGTGGGGCTGCTTTAGTAATTCTGGTTCCCCCACTACCGCCACCCCATTTCCTCTCCCTCCTCCCATGAAGCGACTAACTCCACGGCACGGAGCATCTTACATCACGCCATCCGTACTTCATCGCCCTTTCTCCCCTCCCCTCTCGAAACCCTAGACTGCTCATCCACCGGTGTACCATAGCCCATTCACTTCCAGCGGCGTCCACCTCGTCGGATCTGCTTCTGTGGCCGCATCTACCCCTCCCACCTCCCCTAGAAACAAGTAGACTGCTCATCCACCTGCTTGTACCACAGCCCATTTAGTCTTGGCCTTGTCCTGGCGCGGATCTGCCTTGGCCGGTACTCTCGTCAGCAGCCAGCGCATCTGCAGCGGCTCATTCGTACTCCCACGGAGATGCTTCATCCACACCCCGGGCCGCCCACCAGCGCCCCGTCGGCGGCCTCTGATCCTCTTGACACCTTCCTCAACCCTCACGGGGCGCCGCCGACACCTCCTCAACCCTCTAGGGCCGCCGCCCGACACCAGCGTCAACCCTACGGAGTAGCCGCCTATACCATTCTCAACCCTCTGGGGCCGCTTTGCCAACTCACAAGTCCACGGCCTCAGATCCGCTTCCTCGCACCCTCATCCAACCTCACGGGCAACCGGCGCCCGTCCACGGCCGCGGATCCGCATCGTCGACACCACCTTTAACCAAACCACCGGAGCAGCTTTTGACGCCCCGTCCTTGGCCGTAGATCCTCATCGTCGACACCATCCTTAACCTAACCACTGGAGCAGCTTCTGACGCCCCGTCCAAATCCACAGCCACAGATCCGCGTCGTCGACACCATCCTTAACCCAACCACCGGAGCAGCTTCCTACGCCCTCGTCCACGGCCAAAGATCGCCGCCCACACCGTAGTCCACCCTACGGAGCCGCTCCACAAACACCCTACTCGGCGGTTCTAGATCTCCTTACGGAACCCGGCAATGCCCGGCCTGGCGTCATCACCCTCGGCGTTTCTTTGATTCCCACCATACGGAGATGCCAAGCACCCGCCACGGCCTAGGTACTTGTCACCTTTAAACCGTCGGCATCACACTGCGATGTACTTCAAATATACTAACCGTTCGTTGTTACTTGTTATGCACTAGCAAAAACTACAAGGATGATGTTTCTTACGGATCTATGACTTGTGACCAAGATCTGGTGAGGCATTGCTATGATCTTGTAAGCGCATCTCTCTCTCTCTTGTATTGTTACGTGCTGCTGGCGTGCTTTGCTAGGATTTTCGACCGATAATCCTTTGTGCGAGACAATGATTTCTACTCTTGGTTGCTAAATTAGATATGTAGATGTCATACATGATACTACCTCGTACCTCCGTTCCTAAATATAAGTCTTTCTAGAGATTCCACTATAGGCTACATACGGACAAAATGGTGAATCTACACTTGAAAATGCATCTATATACATCTGTATGTGGTCCATCTTGGAATCTCTACAAAGACATATATTTAGGAGCAGGCGTTACATTACACAAAATCGTAGGTGGCATGTAGGAATTCGATTGCACTACATTAGGCTCCCTTAGAGTGCTGCCAGATCCGACATCTGAGTCATGGCTGGTTTATAGTACGCACACCATCGTTAATTGGTGGTTTAAATATGTGCAAGGGATATGCAATGTAGTATCATGTAGAGATGTACGCAATTAGCGTGTCAACTTGCGAGATAGGGTTACACAATGAAAAAGTACAAGATGTATGTGGCAATTTCATGGAACATCACAAAAAAGGAGAGGCAGCGGTGAGCCTATCTGATGTGCTATGGTATGTCACTCCTCCATTGCACTCATCGTGACATGTTATTTGTATGCAGTTCTATTAGCCAAGTTTCTTAGGGGCGGTTATTACGAGTTATCCTAAGAAAATAAGCACTGTGAATATATCCATATGTCGCCAACCAGTTCTTTTCATTGCGTTTTCAGCTTATCTTTGGTATGATCGGTGGAAAGTCTAGATTGCATTATATATATTTTTCATTTTGCTACACATATGGAAATTAATTTGACTTGCAAACATCACAAATTGAACCAGTGCAGATAATTAATATGATAGGAAAGCAGACCATCACTATTTGCTCAAAATGCAAATACAAAGATACCATCTACTTGGCACAATCTACTTTGGTCAATGTTTTCCATAGAGATCCCATTGCCTAATTTAAAGGAAGAACGCATGACCAACATTTAAATGAAGAACAATTATTTGTTGAAATTCGATGTTCCAAGTGGCTGGTTATTATCATATCGCTGCACCACCTGAAAGCATCATATAGCGGCAATGACTCATAGCAACTCATCATCTGGCTGACAGCGATCGCAATTCATCATATACCAGCATCACCTCATAGCAATTCATCATATAGCAGCAGCGAGGAGCAGCTCATAGCAATTCATCATATAGCGGCGGGAGGAGCAGCTAGTAGCAACTCATCATATAGCGGCGGCGGCGATAGCTCGTAGCAACTCATCATCTGCAGCGACATACGCAATTCATCATATACGAGTAGATCATAGCAATTAATCATATAGCAGCAGCGAGAAGCTCATAGCAATTCATCATATAGCGGCGGCGGGGAGCGACTTGTAGCAACTCATCATATAGCGGCGGCGACATCAGCTCATAGCAATTCATCATATAGCGGCGGCGCAGCTCATAGCAACTCATCATACGGCGGCGGCGCATAGCAATTCATCATATAGCGGCGGCGAGGCAGCTCATAGCAATGCATCATATAGCGGCGCGAAGCAGCTCATAGCAATTCATCGTATAGTGGATCGGAATGAAAATTTGGCAAAAAGTCGGAGGAGATCCTAACCTTGTTGGATGAGCTCATCGTCAGCTGACACCTCAAGGCCATGGCACGGGAGGAGGAGGAACAAGGTGCCTTACGCATGATGTGGCATCGGCCGTAGTTGTGCGGCGCTTTCTTTGGAGTAGTCGTTGGATGAACCACGAGTGGAAGCGATTCTTTGGAGACCATGAGAATGAGGCGGCGCCCGGAGGAGCAGCGGGAGATTTGCCCTACCGCCCGGCCATGTAGCCTAGATGGACATAGCATCGTCGAGGACCGGGCGAGATGGGACCCGATGGCGATGGCTCGCTAGAGAAACCTAGTCTTTGCGGCGAGGATCGAGTAGAGGAAAGGGAGAGGAGATGCAAGCGGGCGGGGCAATGAATGCTTGCGTGTTTGTTTTACTTGAGGTCGGGTGTGACACAGGCGTCGGTGATTGCATTTGAGTGTAATATAGGCGGAACAACGAGTCATTTCACTATTCCCTTCCCTTCAATTTTTAGTGAGGTTCTGCAGAAACACCCCCTCAAAGCGAAATTAGTTAAGCCCAAGCCCATAACTCAAAATGACTTCTTTACATCTTTTATGGCTTATTTTGACAATATACCCTAAAAAGCGAATCGGCGGCCCTTAACACTGCAATTCAATTGTGCGTGCAATGATGAATCACTCCTACCTGCTATCTGTACATTTAGGCATCATCATACATGGCATAACCTAATACATGTGCATTCCATTGTAGAATCTGGAATATGCAATGTTATGTTAGTTCATACATTGCACATGATGTTTAAATGCCCCTTAAATCTGGTCGATCAAGTGATGGTCTTTAAGCCTCCTTCTTTGCTTCTTTTCTTGATATGTAAGATTTGCTCACACATCTGTTCAATTGCTTTTGCATCAGCCAGCCATACTAGGACTGTTTGCTTTGATTACTTGCTGTTCTTGACCTAACACTCTAACAGAGCTTGTCAACGATTTAAACACTAAGGGCTGCTGTAGTGGGGCCTTGTCTATCTCATAGGTGAATAAAGGTTTGGTTGTACACTATAGTAGGCTATACAAGAGTACCTGGAGATCCAGTTCGAAGGTATGCCTAGTTTTTACATAGTGCAGACATAGTAAATGCTCATTTCATTGTGTGCAAGTGCAAGAGATGCGGCATGTTTCATTATGTGGTGTTGTTTTGTTATAATCTCATCCTTTTGTGTTCACAGTGGAAAGTATGCATATTTATCTTCAAGGAGGCGAGTAACTAGTTTGTGTCACCTTGCGGAGGGGTGCAATGAAGATAAAATTGAGGATTTCTAAGTACAAGATGTTAGGAAGGAGCCTTGCAAGAGAAGTAGGAGCTGCTTGAGCCTCTTCAACTGCTAAGGTAAGTCCATATGCAACTCAGCAGTTCAATTCCTTGTTTGTTTAGGGCATAGTTAATTTTCTCTTTTCAATTGCATTATTTGTCCTCACTTAATGAGATGCCCAAATAATTATGCACGATGTTAGGTACTTTTATCACTATTAGTTGACATAATTAAAGGCCTTACCATTTAATTACTTTGCGAAGTGTGCTGAAGCTTTGAAGTCTATTAACCAACTATTATTGCATGAGGCTCACAATCTAGTTTATACTCGCTAATGATTGCATAGTTTTGCTGCTTTGTAGTATGTTTGTATGAAACCCTCTGCTTTGTTCATTATGCTCCCTAAGACTTTAATTGAGGTCAGAATGGCCATTTGCTTGCTTACTTATCATAGCGTCTTTGTCTAAATTTGTAACTTTATACGTGTTTTCGATTGGGCTAACATCATCCTCCTCGGTGAGCTAAGAGGATTTACGTATCTGAGGCTACAGGACTATCTTTTATATAATTTTTAAAATATCACTGCTTATGCTTATGTGTAACATTTTTTTGTGAAAGTCACGTGTAACATTATTGTTAGTCTGTTTTGCCATGTAGTACGAAATAGTGTCTTGTTAAGCTTCCTTTGTTGTAACTATATTTTGCCCTAGTCATGTGTACCTCTGAAATATTTCAGGATGAAGTGACATCCACACAAAATCTCTGGCGGTCTTGGCATGGCCGTTACCGAATGATTATGGATTGGAATTGGAATGTCTTGATGTTAGAGGTGGCAAGACAAGCGTGTACATGATTGTCGGCGTATAATCAACAAGTTGAGGCTGGACATGCGGTATTAGATCGGAGTCAAAAAATGAAACAAGACACCGAGGTAACCATGAAGGAATTGGAGATTTTGTAGACTGAAATTTATGTTATCTGAATCCGGCCAATCCTATTTTCTGAAGAGATTATAGTTCAAATGGAGTTAAGTTGATGCGCGTCCATGACGTATTAGCCGTATTTGCCCAGTGTATGTAATTTGCTGTTTGTGTATGCTTTATTATCACCTGTGCCGTACCATAATGCCCAGTGGGTAGAATCGGCTGTAATTTCTTTATTGTATAGTGTAGGATTATTCTACCTTTCTATGCCTTGATCTCTTTGTTGTATAGTGTATGCTTTTTAGAAGTGATAGTATTGAGTAGGATAATTCTTTCAATATGCTATATCGTTCAAGCGAGGCCAACTTCGCCCGACCATGGGCCTTCGTCTCGTAGGATCCATGGGCCTTCTCGTCTCGTAGGATCCATGGGCCTTCTCGTCTCGCGAGATCCATGGGCCTTGTCGTCTCGCGGTGTCCATGGGCCTTCTCGTCTCGCAAGGTCCATGGGCCTTCTCGTCACGTTGGATCCATGGGCGCCGACTCATTTATGGGTCTGTCTTGGCCTTTAATGGGGCGTGAAGCGGGCATATAATGGAAATAAATGCGTTTTAGTGGTGACCATAACGGGCGTTAATAGGCGTGTTGGTGATGCTATGAAAATGGCCCAGCAGACTAACGGACCACAAGCAGGCGGTATAACGATGGGCTGAATTTGGCCTAGCGAAAAATTACGATGTGGACGTAAATGGCGAATCTTGCAAATAAGCCCAGAATAAATGGGCTTTGAGAAGGCGAAAGATAACATGGTACATAAGCGGCCCAAGCGAATAACGGGCCCTTAATGGGTATAAGCGATACACTATTCATTACGGGCGGTTTCACCACGGGCCGTTAATGGGTCTAAAGTAATACCTTTGTTCATCGCGGGCCATTTCACCACGGGCGTTAATAGGCCAAAAGTTACATAGGGCCTCATATGGGCGAAAGGCGTCATGGGCCATACATGGGCGGTGAAAACAATTTGGAATCATATTGGATGGCCGGATGATGCTCTTGGGCCTAATTCGGATAGGCGTATGAGGCCTTGGGTTAGCGGTGTAAATGGACTATATCTTGAACAAGCGTTAACGAGCTTCCCATGGGCGGCCCGTCACCTTTTGACCAAGTCAAGCGGGCGGCCTTTTCACGAGAATGGGCCTCTGTTGGGCGTGCCACTGTCGGCGTATCATAAGCGTATACGTCCAATGAGTGGATGACATCTGTCCCAACAATGAGCCGACCGTGTTTCCTCCGACCAATGATGATTTTACCGTGGAAAATTCCCATTGGTCGAGGGCTGTTAATGGGTTATCGGATCAAAACCCGACACGATAGCTTAGCGGCGTTCGTTACGGTGGATGCCACTGTCGGTCACCCTTGAAGAAAGCACTTACGCGCGCGATTTATCGTCATGGAAGTGGACACTTCCGTGATGATAATTTTGGTAATGTCATAGAACACTTCTCTGACGGCACATGTATGACTATCTCGATTACATCATAAATTTGTCATGGATGTACATGCATGACAAAAGCGTGACCTCTTGTGACAAACCGTATCATCACGGAAGTGTATTTTTTGTAGTGCTCCTACGGTGAAATGTGGTCATGTTGATCGGGAGGGTGTGGCGTCTGCAAAAGCGGAGAAGCGGACTTGTGTTGGGCGCTACGGTTGAAGCAGGGGTCTGTCACTAATCTGAACCGGCCTTTAGTGCGGTTCGTGGCGAACTTTAGTGCGGTTATGGCCGGCACTAAAAGTGAGGACTAAGGTCCCCTCCCATTAGTATTGATTAAGTCATGAGCCGGCTAAAGTGCCACCATTAGCCGAGCGAACCCGTTCGCGTTTAGGGCATTAGTGCGGTTGGTAACACCAATCGGTACTAAATGTTTAGGTGTTTTTAGTTTTCTTTAATTTTGTGTTTTCAATTTAATTTAGTGATTGTTTTACATTATAATGAGTTGTTAAATCATTAGGTGAAATCTGAGAGATTAGTTTAGACCGGATGCATTTATTGGATATCTCTAGCTACTAGCTAGCTAGCTAAGTGATCAAGTATATGCCATATCCATATTATACTTGATCAACTATAATATATACGGATATGGCATATACTTGATCACTTAGGTAACGTAGGAAAAATATCATCACGAGCACTACTAGCTTAAAGAAGAAACATTCACTTGTACCAGAAGCAAAAATATCATCGAGTTGAACATGCATGATTGTCATGATATTATAAGCGTTCATATATAACACCACAAAAGCAAATCACTTAAGTTCAGAATGAAGAACACGAACATAAAAGGACAAGTACTAATCAAGAGCAGCATGAAGAACTAGCTAAATCACTCCTGCTAGCTACTCTCTCTCTGGTAAAATAGCATAGAACATGTATAGCTCTTCTGATTGATCATACTGGAGTATGCAGATGAACCTGTCTCCTAATCGTGGGCTGCGCTTCTCATTGCTGCGATCATTAACAATTTTCCTCCAATCTTCCACTATTAAGCATTCATCGCTTCTAGAAATCCTGGATGCATTCATGTGCAATGCAGGATATCTTGGCCGTAAGCTAACAATTGACATCTGACCTTTAGTCTTCATCCCCTGAGGCACAACTATCATCGGGAGTCCCTGTTGAAGAACATCGTATAGTACTTAATTAATATACTTAGCAATGAAAGTTTAGCAAAAAAATTATGTATGCAAAATTTGCACTGAGGACAAATAGTAAATATCTTACCATCATTCCTAAATAGATGTGACCGTAGTTCAATGCCATCACTATTGGTGCATGCGTTTTCGATACTAACATTTCTCGTGCGGGAAGAAAATTTGTCTTGTGATATGAAGATCCTCAAGCCATGAAACATAATGACTTATCTCCTCGCAGTTTAGTTCAGCTCCGGGACAGTAGTAGGTCCTGTCTACCAAGCGCCGCACATGTTTGGTTGAATGGAGATAAGCTGTCAATAGAAATTAGTTTTCAGTTATTTTTGAATAAGCAATATCAAAGACAAAAATATAGTTGAGAAGAACTCACAAAATTGTTGGGGAACGTAGTAATTTCAAAAAAATTCCTACGCACACGCAAGATCATGGTGATGCATAGCAACGTGAGGGGAGAGTGTTGTCTCGTACCCTCGTCGGCCAAAGCGGAGCGTTGGCCTAGCGTAGAGGAAGTAGTCGTCGTCCTCCGGTCCAACCGATCCAAGCAACATTACTCCGGCACCTCCGAGTTCTTGACACCGTCTGTTCGATGGCGCACCCCGATCTCCGATCCCAGAGGCGCGGGGAGTTCCGTCGACCTGACGGCTGGTGATGATCTTGATGTTCTCCTCTCGCGGGCTTCGCTAAGCACCGCTACAATATGACCGAGGTGTAATATCGTGGAGGGGCACGCGCTGCGGCTGAGAGCGATCTCAATGATCAACTTGTGTGTCTAGGGTGCCTTGCCCCGTATATAAAGGAGGGAGGGAGGAGGTGGCGGCCCAAGGGGGCAGCGCCATGGGAAACCTACTCAAGTAGGTTTCCCTCCTTTCTAATCAAGATGGAGGGAAGGAAGGGTAGTAGTAGTAGGAAGGAAGGGGAAGGAGAGAAGGAAGGGGGGGCCCCCTCCCAGTCGGATTGGGCTTGGGGCGCCCCCTCCTTCTCCTTCTCCTCCCTTCCACTAGGGCCCAATAAGGCCCATATACTTACGGGGGTTCGGTAACCTCCGAACTCGGTATATTCCCAAACTCTTAGGAACCTTTCGGTGTCCAAATATATCCGTCAATATATCAATCTTTTTGTCTCGACCATTTGAGACTCCTCGTCATGTCGTGATCACATCGGGACTCGAACAAACTTGGTACATCAAAATACATAAACTCATAATATAAGCATCATGAAACCTTAAGCGTGCGGACCCTACGGTTCGAGAACAATGTAGACATGACGAGACATGTCTGCGGTCAATAACCAATAGCGGGACACGGATGCCCATATTGGTTCCTACATATTCTCTGAAGATCTTTATCGGTCGAACCGCCTGACAACATATGTTGTTCCCTTTGTCATCGGTATGTTACTTGCGAGATTTGATTGTCGGTATCAATACCTAGTTCAATCTCGTTACCGGCAAGTCTCTTTACTCGTTTTGTGTCGTCATCTCATAACTAACTCATTAGTTACATGCTTGCAAGGCTTAGGTGATGAGTATTCTTGAGAGACCAGAGATACCTCTCAGGCAATCGGAGTGACAAATCCTAATCTCGAAATATGCCAACTCAACATGTATCTTCGGAGACACCTATAGTACTCCTTTATAATCACCCATTTACGTTGTGACATTTGGTAGTACCCAAAGTGTTCCTCCGGTAAGCAGGAGTTGCATAATTCTCATAATTCTGAGAACATGTACAAGTCATGAAGAAAGCAATAGCGAGAATACTAAGCGATCAAGTGCTAAGCTAACGGGATGGGTCATGTCAATCACATCATTCTCCTAATGATGTGATCCCATTTAATCAAATAACAACACATGTCTATGGTTAGGAAACATAACCATCTTTGATTAATGAGCAAGTCAAGTAGAGGCATACTAGTGACTATATGTTTGTCTATGTATTCACACATGTATTATGTTTCCGGTTAATACAATTCTAGCATGAATAATAAACATTTATCATGATATGAGGAAATAAATAATAACTTTATTATTGCCTCTAGGGCATATTTCCTTCAATAATGGTAGAACTGGAGGCGTGTGCACATCGACCCATATGTCTCTATTACCTTCAATATCATCTTCCGGACGAATATCAAAGGTGATAACCATACCAGGCTCAAATGCATAAGCCTTGCATAGTGCTTGCCAAGTTTTGCATTCAAAATAGGTGTACGTGTGTGCATTATATACTTTGACGTTGAAAGTATAACCATCATGCTCGATTTTAGGTAAGCTCTCTTTACCTCCATAGTTTCCATATCTTTGAAACCTATCTTATCCAAGACAAAAATTCTTCCATG